>ML675603.1:77265623-77693279 GCA_007922155.1 Mesoclemmys tuberculata | reverse complement strand
CACACACACACACACACACACACACACACACACACACACACACACACCAGCCTATATTTTCAAAAGTGACAGTGATTTTGGATACTTCAAGTTTGTGCGCCCCCAACTTGTTAAGGGTCCTGATTTTCAGAAGTGCTGAGTATCAACCTTCTGAAAATGGGGGTCTTGGGTTTCCATGTTCCATCTTGGGACATGATACAACTTTTAAAGTTACACTGCTATTCCCAGAGACTATTCAGTCAGGATTTTATCACTGAAACTGACATAGTAGATCTGAAATTCAGGTCCATTTATCAGCCCCAACTTCAAATCCTTGTCTTCCTTAATTAAGAGATCCAACATCTGGAAGGCACATGGGGAGGGACGGTTAAATTAGCTTTCTTGTTTTCTTCTGCAATTTGGAAGGGGAAAAAAGGCATGGAAATTCTCAGGTTTCCCCTTTCTGTGTTTCATAATGTCTATATCTAGCTATTTTAATATCGATATGACACTGCGCCCCCCCCGGCTTACACTTGACCTTCTCAGGTTAAGTGCAAGTTTAAATAAGTTTAAATAAAGTTAAATAAGTTTAAATAAAGGATTCAGTTTTCAGCCACACTGTACATGTAAGGGCTCCCCGCTATGCTAACTCCCAACTTATACTTGCAAGAGTACAATACACATGCATGCGCACACACACACAATTCTAAATAACCCTGGATTTAATTCAATTTTTTAAATTAACTTTTCAAAGTAAAATGTACCGCTCTCAATACTGCGCATCCATAATGCAAGAGGTAAAGGCCAAATGCAAAATCAAATCAAAACACACATTTATGCATAACAAAGAACATAACTTTGAATATTTTAGTTTCAGTTAACTTTCAGTTGAGCGGCTCTCAGGTACCTGCAGATCTGAGCATCAGAAAAACTTCAAAAGCATATCACTATTATTATTAGTCAGAAGGGAACTTTATGCATGACAATACAGAGACACTCATCACCGAATATATAGTTTGTGATAAACTTTCCAATAATAGGTTCAAATGCAGATCGGACAATCCATTGTTAAATGCTTAAAATGCTGAGGGGCTTCCAGATAAAACAAGTGTTTTACATTCACAATAAATGCCAGATGATTCAGAGTGTAACTCTATGAAGATTTTGTTTAAAGCCTCTGTGCTTTCTAAAGAAAACATGTTTGGAAATTAAGGGGCTTTTCTGGTTCCCCAGTGAAGTTAATGTCAAAAGTCCTGTTGCACTGAATGGGAGTCTATGGCTAAATTTGACTTTTTCTGAAAGAAGTCCCACCATTGCCAAACCAATGCAGCACAGCCAGGGATAACGATGGGGGGGAGCAACTAATCATAGTGGTTGCCAGTGTTTTAAGTACCAAAGGGTGACACAAGCAGGTGCAGCACAGAACTCACAGACCAAGAGGAGAACTGCTACAGCAGCTTTAAATGATTTTTGCACTCTCCCAATCCCAGGCTGCTTTGAGGGCTGAAGAGACCCACAGCATAATTTAGACAGCTCTGACGTGGTGTCTAAATTACAGCCTCCCTGGAATTTCCACAGTGCTGCCAGCTGCAGCCTCATTTCAGACACGCCCCTCAACTCCCAGGGCGTCAAAGAGGGTTTTCAGAGGGCAGCCTTACAGCTGTCTTTCTGTGCTGCCTGTGCAGGGAGGAGAGGGGGGAGGCGGGGAAATCCTCCCCCAGGAACCAGGGCTTTCAGAGCCTGTTTTCACCAGTCCATCCCTTTTACGCAGCATAAAGGGGCTGGAATGGGAGAAAGGAGCTCGCTCACCGCCCCCCCCATGTTATCTAAACTTGCTCAGAGCAGGTCTATATAACATGGTAGAGCTGCACTGTGATTAGCAACACTAGGAACGTTTCACAAAAAAAAGACCTTAGCATGGACAAATTGCTCTCTGGCAGCCTACACTTACCAGCACAACCTAAAATCTGAATTCAAGTAATGGAATGATTTAGGCAAGAACGCAAGCTGTGACAACAGTAGCATTTCTAGATCTGCGATCACGCCATCAGTTTATTCTATTGCCATTTCAGAATAGATAGCACATCTCTCTCCTTTACTTGTAACGATTCATTCTGAAAAGAGAAAAAAAAGCCATCAGGGCCTGACCTGATTTCTCTGAGCTATCTTCTCTCCCTTCTTCCAGCGGAGAATGGGCTTGAGAGCAGGTAGTTCCTTCTCGTCCTTTCCCGTCACATGTTCCATGAGATTGTAAGCCACTTCAAAAACAATTGGAGATATCACGTCTTTGACTCGTCTCTGTAAAAGACAATGAACAAAAGAATTATTTGCCTGTGACCATTCAATAAAACATATGTGCGTAGGTAAGGAGCAAGAAAGAACAGCACATTCAGAACTCATATCAAGATGATGCTGGGAAAGGTAGCCAGCATCTACAGGCAACCCATTCTTCTCATTGCCAAAAATTGATGTTCTACCAGAACAAGGTGGAAGATCAAAACCGTCATAAGCTACGAAATAGGGCTTCCTGGGGTAAGTCCTGGTTCTATCGAAGCCTATGGCGAGTTTTGCCACTAACCTCAATGGAACCAAAAATTGAATTTACGAAAAAAAAAAAAAAATGGCCATTTGGGTGGAATGTAAGGACCTGACATTAAAAGTGAAACCCGTGGAACCAAACCATAACTTTTGTGATATTCAAAGGCTTTCAGATCCAGGGCTGTGTGTCTGGGTCATCTCCAGTTACAATCTGTCGGATACAGAGGCACCACATCTGTAATCTCCCATCAAAAAGAGAAAACTTTGTTTTTGCCATATTGGGAAAGTGAATGGACAGACAGGGCTACAATTGTGAAGATTTCACAAGTGCAATGGTGGAATTTTCATCTTCATGTACTGCCCTGAAATTGACCTTAGTCCTATCTTGGCAGAAACACCAAGAGAGAGGGAGGTGATTCAGCTTCCTTAACCATCAAGTTCTTGGCTTTACTACAAAAAAAAAAAAACAAAAAAAAAAAAAAAAAACTTGCCAGTTGTACCAAACCATGCCACACTATTTATGTTTGGAGAGGACAGATCTTTAATATGGATTGCTTTCCCTTGGGCATTAAACCAAATCTACCAAAGTCATACCACCTTGACCCTGAATCCTGTTTCCTGTGAAAAGGTAGTACACTCTTTACTGTTCTATTTAATAGAGTTTTCTGAAATCAGACTTCTGAATACCTGTACGTAGAGAAATGTCAAACATCTCAGGTTTCTATAGACAAATATTTCTCTTGAATTTTGATCTAATTAAAATATTTGTTATGAATTTGATGTATATGAAATTGAGGAAATACATACACTCCCTTGAGCAAATACAAGAAAAGCTTAGAGACAGGCCAAGTCCCCAGGCCTGACCTGCAGTGGTAAGAGGTCTTTTCTGAACAGGGGCTGCCAATAATGATAAATTATGTAGCTGTGTGATGCGATCAGTTCTCCAGAGGTGAAGTGCTAGTGCACTAACCCAGCATTCCAACTAGCCTATACAACATCTGTTTCAAGGCAAACATTAGTGTTCTGCAAATCCTTTGACCGGAACCCACAAACTCCTACAATCAGTCTGAGTTTAGATTCTAGCTGTACTCAAAAAACATCAGCTCATACCCACTCAACCACTGGAGACCTGGGTGGATGGCATTCATACAACCTACTCTACTACACATCCAGAACTCCAATAAGCTCTGCAGCACTTGGTGCTCTACCAATCCCTGCAAGGAATGCTTAATCTGTGCCCGGGCTTGCCAGGGCTGAGCTTGGGCTTGGCACTTCATAACCCTGGTGCCTCTGGGTTTGCCACCTCAGCAGTGAAAGTAAAAGGAATTGCTTAAGCTCCAGCACCTAATTGCTTGAGTCCTGGCACCTCTTTCATTACAAATTAAGCACTGCCTGCAAGTATTTCCTGCAGAGTCAGGTTACTCAACCCAAGCTTAGACTGTAAACTCTTTGAGGCAGAAACCATTCCTTTACTTTCTCTGTAAACCACCATGAATGCCTCTGGTGCTATACTATATGCAAATATTAAATAATAATAGTGTCAAAACTTGCATGGCTAGTGGACCTCTAATACATACCACATATACAATGTCTCTTAAAATAATACTGCATGAATAGACAGGCACACTGTATATACATCTAAGAAAGTAAAAGACAACTACGGCATAAATTCATATAATAACAGCAAACCACAAATTACAAGCCAAATCACCAATCTTATTAAATTGTATCTAACCACCTGTGTAAACACACACCAATTAGTGGCACAAGTAACGGGATAAAACCTATAATTCTTCCAGCACTACTAACGCAATATAGCAAAATCAAGTTCTTAATGACTTCAAAACATTAAATCCAGTGCCCTTGGAAGTCATAGGAAATATTGCCATGGACTTCAGTGGATGTTGAAGTGTGCCCTTATTATTCATTGACATCTCTTTCTGCTTTCTTCCAGAAGCTAGATTAATTATGGGTGTGGATATTCTCTCAGACTAGCCCCAGGGAAATACTTTTCACATATCCTACTTGTCTTTCATAAAGCTAATGCTGTGAATCCTGCCCCACTATTAATTACACCACATGTTCTGCTCTTTCTACTAATTCTTACAGACATTAGAAAGATCTCCTAGAGGAGACTTACATTCAAAACACAGCAAGAAGGCAATTCTCTCTTCAGATACCACATGTATTTTTCTGGAACATAACTATGTAATGATGCTTTGAAAAATGTGCCCAAGTACATTAGGAAGATTAGTGTTGGATTTAAGATCACTTTGCCCTTCCATTTTAGTCTAGCTGAACATTTCATTCCTGGCACTTGAATCATCATACACTGCTGGCACATCCCACAGCTTCCTCTTAAACCCCAAGTGAGTCTGATTTCTAAAAGGAAACTTGGAAATTTTGAAAAAACAAGGACATCATCAGCTGCAGACAGCAGAAATGCCACCATGCCACCAAGTCCCCATGCTGGATACACTCCTCAACATGGCTGCACCATAATACCCTGTTCATGAATATTATGAACAGGAGTGGGGACAGGACGCAGGGTGGAATCCAATGCCCACCTTGAATGAACTCAACTTAATTGCAAGAATATGGACACAATTCTCATTCTGGGAATAGAGGGACTGGACAGCACGCAGCAGCAGTGGCACCAAATACTCCCACAGCACTTCCCACAGGACATCTCAGGGAATGCAGTTATAAGCCTTCTCCAGGCCTACAAAATAAAGGTAGACCAGGTTAGCAAATTCCTACAACCCTCGAGTATCAGTGAGAAAGCAAAGAGTTGGTCCGTTGTTTCACATCTGAGAGGGAAACTTCATTGTTTCTCCTGAATCCAAAGTACAACTAATGGGCATAGCCTCTTCTCCAATATCCTGGCATAGAGTTTGCTGGGAAGATGGAGACATGATCCCCCTGTAGTTGTAACACACCCTCTGGTCTCCATTCTTAAAGATCGGGACCACCACCTTGGTTTGCCAATCTCAAGGTACTGCACCCATCTTCTATGCAACACTGAAGAGGCACATTAACCATGGCATCTCAACTTTGTCCAGTGATTTCAACAGCTCCAGGCAAATCTTGTCCACGTCTGCTGCCTTACCTCCGTGTAGGCACTTTACCACCATAGCGACCTCATCAACAGAAAAACCACAGTGATAAAATGGGTTTCAAATAATCAAGAAAAGCAACTGTATAACTGGGAGTTGAGGAGAAGGAGAAGGAATAACTAAGGTTTCTGGGTTTTGGTGTTTATTTATTTCGTTTTTCAGGGTTTATTTTTAGTTGTATGTAGATGTCCATAAAATGAAGGGTTTCAAGGCTCTGTCTTAGTTTATATCGTAATGAGCAATGTATAGTATAGTATATATTACAGTATCTACTACAATGAGTAATCTCTTTGTAATATTTCTTAGTGCGCTTTAACATAGTACTGTTTCAAACAGCACTGCATTAAAACACACCAAGGAACTTTTTGTGCACACCAGGGTTTAATGTGGACCAATTAATGCACAACTTGTCCGTGTACTTTAGAAATCACAATCCAGTGGTCCACATTACTGCTAAGTGTACAGAACCCCTTAGATACAAGTAACCATTTCTGGTATTTATTGGATAAACACTGATTTTTCTTTCTTTCTTTCTTTTTTTTTTTAAATCGGGATGTTTTATCAGTGTTTATCAGCTAAAACTTAAAATCAGAAGCCCTTAGCGCTTATACACACACACACACACACATCATACGTACAAACCCACCTGGAATCCTGGGTAATTACAGGTGTGGCTAGTCCACACTGCCATGGTTTCTCTGCTACTGATACCCAACATAGCTAGATTAAAGCTAGCTCAGGTACATCTGTACACCTTTCATAGCACACCATATTGCAGTGTAGACATACCCATAGTTAACCTGTAAACTTTTGGGGCCAAGAACCATCCCTTTATTGTATGTTTGTACAGTGCCAACCTCAATGGGATCCTGGCATTACTACTACTCCTAATAGCTCTGTATTTCTCTACTTACCGATACAGCACTGAATATTTAAAGCTCTGTACAAAAATTATCTAGTGAACCCTAAAACCACTGATAGATCAGCATCATTAGCAACACTAATGGATGGGGCAATTTACACAGAGAGAGGTGAACTGGATTTGCCCATGATCACAAAGCAAATTCAGATTAAACTTGCCAATTTCCAGTTTTTCACTCTTTCCTGCAAGACATGCTGCCTCCTTCACGGACATCACCATGATGTGGATAAAGAGGAGTTTCAGTTAAACTGGGTCTGAGTAAGCAGGGCTCTACAGCACATTGTTTGGTGAGCAGGGACCATGAGTACGCATTCACTCACTGACAAGAACTCTGGACTTCAAATAAGCACAGCCTGGGTTTTCACAGCATCTAGGAACGAAGCAAGGCTGCTTACAGAGTTTCAGAAAACCCTGTAGCTCATACTAACAAAAAGCAGACTACACCCTTTCCCCTACCAAAAGATCTACTTCAAGAAAATATAAACATCATGAGATATGATGCTAAGAAAGATCTTAAATCAGGAATTGTCATATATTTCTCCATTATTTTTTTTCGTTCAGCAGAAGAAAGTAAGTTAATTTCACCTCTCCCCCACCCCAACCCCTCATTTTCGTAAATGAAACTTTCCTGAGTTTCAATACAGCGTTTGTATGAGGAAAGTCACTAATAAGCTGGAACATTAGTGGAGCTCAATGATCACACACTGCCACTATGACTGAATGCAGGACTTCTGATTCCAACAGATTCCCCAGTAGCTGTAATTTAATTAAAATATTTCTAACAACTCACTCTGTAAAGCAGCAGGTGGTGACTAGAAGGGATTATTTTTTCTGAGCCTTCCACGAGCACAGCCTGACACTCCAGGACAGCATAAATAAAGGAACAGACTCCACTTTGTGCAGAAACACTGCCTTCTATTGCATCCACTTCCCTCTCAGCAAAAAGTCATTGACACAAAAAGCACACATATATCGACATCACAGACAAAACCACATGGAATGGGCCACAGTTTTATTTAAGGGACAGGATTTACACTCTCATAATCAGATAATTTATGTATGGTAAGAGCAGTTGCCAAGGCATATAAATTGGAATTATTTTAGCTCACTGTCACAGTATAGTTAGGTGATTGTATGAAAGACTAATCAATCGTCATAACTAATCCACACTCCGCTACAGCCTCTCCTCCCCGACGTGAAAGTCTGCAGGAGGGGTGCTGGAGAATGCCAAATTTCTATTTTAATTATGACCCATGGGCTAAGATATAAATTTATGGTTACAGACACCCCCATCCTCCCAGACCTCAATCTATAAGGGAATTCCCACAATGATCAAGGATAGAATATGGCTTTTACATAGTAACAAAATCATTTATTAAAATTAAGTCTCTTTCAGGATCACTCAATGGGAAAATATATTCCCTGTTAGAGCCACTATATCTGCCTTCCTCAAGTCCTTTCTCAGTTTCTTTTCCCTTTCACTGTCTGAGACTCTCCTCCCTTCCTTCTGCATTTCCTTCCCTGCAACAACCCCCACTTTCTTCCTATGGCCTTCAGGCCTTCCCCAAACCTGCAGATCCCTGTAGAATTTTTGCTTGTTCCCCACTTCTGAAAAGTGCATTTTTTTAATTTAGATGTCTAAATAAGGATTTAACAGCCTCACTTTAAAGCACTCAACTTTGAAACTTTTAGGCTAAATTTATTGACTTTTATCTCTAATCAAGCCCCTGTCCTGGGCTATAAGCACTTTTACAAGTTTCAAATATACAAAGTAAACACTTTTAATAAGAGTATAATAAATAATATGACAATAATATAATGTTTACAATGCCTTTGTGTTAATGTGCACCCACTATAGTAAGAGTAAATCCATAATAATTAACCCAAATGTAACTACCATCTAAGGCCTAAATTCACTTCCTACACAAATGCCAACCTGTTTAGGCCAAAGGAAGGTCCATCAATTTCATGATTCTATGTAAAAGAAATCATTTGTGTATTTTACAAATATGCATGTTTGATTTGCATAAATGATATTGCACCGCATTTCGTCTCGTAAAATAAAACATTGCACTGAATATCCCCAAATTATATCCTGTCATTTTTGATAATTTATAGTGAATGATCGTTACCATTCAGCCTTCCCCAAAATTCTCCATACCCAGAGAAGCCATCTTGACCTAAGCTTGGTCCAATTACAAAATTCAATGGAGTGGCTGGGTAGTAATAAAGTATCTCTACAATGGATTTGCTTTATGCTGGAGGACAGATTCGTATTCACAGTAAAAAAACGTTTATTCCTCCTTCAAGTAGCTGGTTAAGTAAAAGAAATAAATGATTAAATAACTTGATTGCACTGATGAATGTAATACTGCCAATGGGTGTATGTCAAGGGACAGGTCCCTCAGTACCCCCCCCCCCCCCACACACACACACGTCTCCACTCCCCACAAAGTATTTCACTCTCCTGGACCTCTTCTTTTACCTATGGGCCAGTTTTCCTTCTTACCTCCACATCACCTATTTGAAGGACATCTGTAATAGCAATCCTGGTGCCCTGGCCCTCTTCCTACAGTCTTTTCTTTTTGAGAAATGGAATTCTAGTCTGCTAGTTTCAGCTTTATTGCATCTGTAAATTCAGGAACCCACTTACACACCTGAAATTGGACATCCCTCAAGCAAATGGAAGACTTAAAGGTTTACAGACTTTCCCCAGGAAGGACGTGGTCTTCATTGCAGCTGCAAGCTGCTCTTTTCATATAGTGTACAGTAGACATGGACAGGGTAAGCGGAAATAAGAGACTTACTGCTCCAAGGGTGAAGCAGAACTTAAAAGTCTAATACAGTAGGCTAAATCACATTTACGGGGCTTTTGGCTAACAGCATCTGAACTCAATCAAGAGGCCTACTGTTCCAACAATACTCACTTCTATTTTCTTTTAGGATCTTGTGATGCTTAACAAGTCAAAGTACACAAACATTTCTTTGTTACTTCACTTTAATCATTCTACATACTGCGAAGAATTCTGAAGTTTAAAATAGCAAGTGGAAGTGAATTTATAGGAGTCATGTCCCCAAAAGCTGTTTGGAGTTGCTGTTTGGGAAGAAAGAATGCTTTCTAGTCTCTTCCCAGAATGTGGAAGTTTTTCACACAGATGTTTCCATCAGGGCAGCAATTCCTCTTCACAAATGTTGGTATTGGCAGCGTTGGAAAAGGAAAGGAGAAGCTGAAAGAATCTTGTATTACACATACAACTGAAACCAAAGGGTAACATAATACGCGCTAGACTAAGCCATGTCACACACAATAGAAGAAAAAGCACCAGGTTGGGAGAACTGAGAAGTTCTGAGTAGAGCTAGATGGAAAATGGAAATCCTTTCCAGTGAAAAATTTCATGATTTTGAGGAAAAAAAGAAAACAGTCATCCCAAACAACAACAAAAATGGCATAAACACAACATTCTTGAAGGGCTTTCAAGAAAAAAAATCTGGTTTGAGAGAACCAAAACAGAATTTTTCAGCTTCTCACCAGGAAGGCTCTGGTCACTTTCAGCCGCTCCGTCTCTAAGCAGCTCTGAGCGTTGGAGAGCAGAAAGCCCAGAGGCCCAGCCTTCCCGCCTCCTCCCCAACTCTGGGAACTGGAGAGGCAGACAGCTGGGACTCTGGGCGCACTGTCTGGGGAGGTTGAGTGTCCAGACTGTCTGCCTTGGCAGAGCTCCAGGACAACTTTTGTCCTTCTCATTGGCAAGAAGCTAAGTTGACAAGAGCCTGCCAGGCAGGCAGCCAGCCAGGGAGGAAATTTTGAGTTTTGCAAACAGCATTTTTGAGTTTTGCAAACACCAATCACTCTGATGAAAAATGTCAACCCGCTCTAATTCTGAATTCTAATCTCGGTTATAGACATACTCTGTGAATTCGAGCAAGTCGCTTCACCCCTCTTCTTACGGTTTCCAGTCAGCTCAATTGTTCATGCTAACAATATTTACATATTTGCCTCCCAGTAGAGTGGAAAGGAAGAGATAGTTAATGTTATCACATGTAAAGCATTACTAATACTTGGCAATTATATACCACTGAAAGTTCCTGAAGAATGATTGGAAAGGAGAAAACCCACTGGGCCAAATATAACTTAGCTTAAGCGTTCACAAATTCCAGTTACGGCTGGAAGCATCAGTTGAGATAAGACAATTAAATCAGAAACTGCCTTTGTTAACATGCATACTTGCATCTTCAGGGGAAGCCGCCTTGCTGTTAATAGAAGATTCTCTATAAAGTCACCTATCTTTTGTTATATACTATTATCTTTAATGTTGTCTAAAAATATCAAATACTGTGTTATACAGTTAGATTATAAATAGCTTACAAAGAGATATTTAGTTATCTTTCCTCCCAAAAATCTGATGAAATATATAATCTACACAAAAAGTCCTGATTATACAATGCCAATAATAAGGAGCCTCATATCCTGAACTCTTTGGCCATTCTATACAATGACAGATTTGTTACAAGTTCATGATGTATAATGCAAGCAATACTGTTTTCCAATATAGCACAGCAACGTTTAGTGTTAATATATCACCTGGTCTCTCTCTTGCTCTCTGTTCATATTTATATATGTATATTAAATGAGTCATTACAAATAAGACCATATATATTTCATTGAGCACTTTAAAATATGTTCCACTCACATATCCAGCAGGTCACTGGGCTGAGATACTGTAAAAATCAGTAGATTAAACCCAGATGGACTGAGCAAGATCAACCTGTCTCCCCTGCTTGCAACATGGGAAGAATGTGAGTTCCGAATTTTTCCAGCCAGTTTACTTATCCTAACACTGATACCATAAATGTTACAGAGATATTCTAAGGTAGACAAGGATATTGTTGAAATCTTTAAAAAGTCAAAATTCTAGATTGCTAGGAAACACCAGAAAAGCACAAAATTGGAAGTATTTTGAATACCATTTTACTTTAAAATAAGACCCAGATCTGGATCCTTGACGATACCCAACTGATGACCTCTAAAACTCTGCCATATTAAAAAGCCTCCCAGCAATAGTGCTTTACTGAAAACACATGTACAGAGCAAATATAGGGGCTCTGTTTAATCCTGATGTCATAAATAAAACTGCTAAATGAAAAGAAATATATTTTATATATCTCTGAATCAGGAAAAAGAGCAAGGAGAACAATTTACAATACAAGAGGATATTCACAGATTAGAAGATGGCAACCATAACATCTTCACCAATAGTACTTTAATGCAGTTTAGCAGCTGAATGTAAAAGCCCTTAGAAATCTTACATAGAAAGCAATGTGCAAAGAGAATTTATTGATAAAGCTTGTTTCCATTATTTTAATTGAGAGAAAGAGAGTGACTACTTAGGAAGGATGGTGTTTATCTTCCCCCACTGGCATACTATCAAAAGGAAGAAAGATTACTTTTGAAAGTATCACTATTGAGATTATTTAATGCAAAAGTATTGCTCCTTCAGTCAACCATGGGAGAACAGACACCTAACAAACTGCAATGGTGGTGGGATGTGGGAAGAAATATTATGTGCCTTTTCTTCCACTATTAAATGGAAGTGGGGGATATTTATCATCATGATTTCCTTTGATAATGGAATTTGATAAATATATATTGATAAAGGTAGATGTACAAGGATCTTTCTGATATATATACATACACATACACACACACATTTTTTAAAGCCATGCATTTCTCCATCAGGGCTATTTCCATGCCACCAAATATCAACATTCAAACCCCATCTGTCTGGTGGAACCATTCAGAAAAAGATCAATATTTTTGTTACAATTTATTATTCACTCATCTCTCGTCAAAAATGGCTGACCAAACTATATGCAAGAAAATCATCTTTGGTTAGAAAATAACCCAAAAGGTGAAACTTTTTTGAAAATTCTGAATTGTTAGAGCCATAATGGGAAGAAAATATTCATGAACATGTCAGCAGATTAGAAAGAAAACTGTATGTTCACAATGTAAAAGGTTTTGTTCGAACCAAAGGTGCATGGAAAACAAATTTGGAGTCTGTAGCCAACATCTACTTAGCCAGCTTCTGGATTTTCACAGTCAGTTCTCCCAAGAAGAAAATTTCTCTGCAGCAGATCATGATAGTGTGCCAGCAAAAGTTCCACATTGCAATAGGGAAGCTGTGAACTTGGGTCCTCATATTGGGAGTGTTCCCTGGATTTTGCACAGAGTCTAAAAAAACGCTGCTTCACTTGTTCACTGTGTGCAGATGCCCAGTAAAAGACAAATAAAAATAGATCAATTCCTCATAACACAACAAAACAACAATCTGACAAAATGTTCTCCAGACACCAGAGTCAGAGCCTTGATGAACGGCTCTTACAGGGATCTAGCCACGCCCTCTCAACTAGGACTGAGTACACACATTCACTCTACTGTTATTGCATGGCAGTCACTGTGGTGAACGTTGAGAGTAAATTAGACAGTCAATTGAAAACAAAAAACCTGGGTATATATGAACTATTGTTCTGTACAAAAAACTTCATAACAGCAGAAGAACTGACCAGAGCCATGACAATGAAGGTGTAAGAGGGGATTGTACACTCACATTCATGCCACAATTACAAATTTGTTTGTGACAGTGACCACTGTGAATGGTGATAAAATACTGGAAACCAGTAGACCCATTGCTAAGGCAGTTCAAAGAGATTTAAAAAGTATGGGATTGGACCAGTCACAGATAGGGCCATGCAAAACTTCCAGCCAGAGCCTGGATACAAGCTATAAAATTAGGCACACAAAAATATTACCGCATGCTTCATGGCAGAGATTACACATCCACATTTTGTGTCAATGTGCTCAGAGCATTCTTTTTAAATCTGTCTCCAGCCTGTAATGTTACAATAGACTGTTTGTCCACTAGTTATGTTTCAGGCAAGGGCTGATTCAATTGACAAAAAAGGAAAAAGTTTAAAATCTCTTCAAGTTTCCCTAAACCAGCCAGCCTGGCTTCTCCTATCTCCACAAACTGTTCTCATCCTCACCAGAAAGAATCGAAGGGCCAGTGACATAATCATGGCACTCTCTCTGATTAGCTACACTCAGCCAAACAAAGAAAAAGAAGCAACACCAAGTTACCCTAACACCAATAGCAGACACATGCACTAAACAAAATTCTCAGCCCATCTATAGGCTGAAATTTGGGTGGATGAAGTGCACAATGAAGCACTTCATAAAAATCAAAGCCTGTCAGGAGACAAGGCAACATTTGCCAGTAATTTGCTTACTACAAATAGTTTGTTCAGTTATAGGAGAAAATGACAATAGATTAAAGTACAAACTGTCTTACAGCCTCAACTATAAAGATCCCACCTAGATACTCATGATATACATACTCCAGTTCCTGAATTATGAAAGGTGGTGTTCGTAAGAAAAATGTGTTAACATTTTGTCCATAGTGATAAATTCATGCTTTTAAATTGGATTGGGAAGGCAGCCTGATTATGTAGATATAATTTTTAAAAAGGCATGAATATTTAAAGCATACAGCACATCCAGAACAATGATCAATCTAATCATGTCATACGTAATTAAATGATCAAAGCTAAATTAAACCTTATGACGGGAACATGGTGCAAATATATAGTAGGCGCCTTTTGTCCTCAGTGTGAGGTACTTTGCATCACCTATTTGAGCTCTTCATGCTCCTGCACTGTGGTTTTAGTATGCCCATATGACTGAGGACAGCAGAAGGGAGGGCAAACCATCTAACATTTGAAATGATTAACCCCTGAAGTGACAATCCTCAATCACTGCTTGGTCACGTCTTACCCGCAAAATAATAATGCTGGGAGGAGAAATATAAATGAGACCAGAAGGAAATGGATCTGGAGTGTATGGTGTAGAACATTCTTCATGGATTGCTCCAAGGATTATTTACTAATGATAAAGAACTATGTACTGCTCACAACTAAGTCCCAGGGTACTGATCCCCGCCTCATCAACATCCTGCGCTAAGACTCCTTCCTCCTTTTGACTTCCATTCTGCCATTTACCGATCTGAAAATGGAGACATTTTAACAGATCATTGTTAATAAAACTCCATCCCATATGAGTAGTTTTAGTATGTAGCACTTCAGCTCCATAAAGGGCAGTACTGAGTGATCACGGCATCTGCACTACAGCAGTGCAAAGTTTCAGCTCACCACTGAAACCTGAAATTCACCCCCAAACAAACTAACCTACAAATGTTTATAGATATCTAGAGAAAGCAAAGAAAATGTTTGCAGAAAGTTTTGATGGACAAGTTGCAGACACAAAAAGAGTCTTAATGAACTGGTGACAGATCACAAATGCATGTCAAACTCAAACCCGGGTTTATTTCAAGTGCTCAAGGTTTAAGTCAAACTTGCAAGGCTATCACAGGGTCAGCCGCTTCCTGACTACTCCCTCATGGCCAGAGGTCACTCTGCAGCATGCCGCCTCTGTTTCCCCCTCTTCGGGGCCCCTTAATAATTGCACACAAGTTTATCTCTATATTACCACTACCCCTGCCTGGGGCTGGTTTCATAGCAAAAATAGTTCTTAACAGTCCTAAGGGCCAAAAATAAGGTCCATCCCCACATAAAAGTCCATACTTCTTCTCTCACAGCCAGAGCTCTAGTTCTGTCCCCATTGTTCTCACAGCCCATCCTCTCAGCTCTTCCTGGCTGGTGCTCAGCCGTCTGGCAGTGGCCCCAAAATGTCTAGGCCCAAATCCTGTTAAAGTTTTCCCACAGAAGCCTCCTACTCCCTGGGTTCCAGTCCTCAAGCTCCCCTGGTGTCACGGTTTTCCCTTGCAGGAGCCTCTCTCACACCCTGCAATTTCCCAAGCTTCCCCCTCTCTCCCTGCTACTCTTAAAAAGGAATCATCTGATCCAACTCAGGTGTATCTCTTCAATACTCAGGGTTGGCTAGCTCAAGGCCCTCCAGCCCTTAAGGGATGAGCAAACCAGTTACAATGCCTTCAAGACTGAATTTAGTAAGTTTATGGAGGGGGTGATATGATGAGACTGTCTGCAATAGCATGTCCGACCTGCAACTGCTACCAGCAACTATCTCCAATGGCTGGTGATGGACACTAGATGGGGAGGGCTCTGAGAATTCTTTCCAAGGTGCCTGGCTGGGGAGGTCTTTCCCATATATTGAAGGTCTGACTGATCACCATAGTTGGGGTCAACAAGGAATGCTGCCCCGGGTCAGATTGGCAGAGACCCTGGTGGCTTTTTTGCCTTCCTCTGCAGCATCGGGTATGGGCCACTTGAAAGTTTAAACTAGTGTAAATGATGGATTCTTTGAAACTTGAAGTCTTTAACTCATAATTTGAGGACTTCAGTAACACAGCCAGAGGTTAGAGGTCTATTACAGGAGCGGGTAGGTGAAGTTCTGTGGCCTGCAATGTGCAGATCAGATTAGATCTCCTTGTCTGGCCTTGGAGCTATTAGACTCAAACTCAGACTTTATCTATAACAGTTCTTGTTTGACTCAGACCTCTACAAACTTCATTATTTATAAGCCATTGTTACTGGATCATCAATTTTAAAACTCCATATTCATTTTTTAAGTTATTTATTCAGGAATTTTATATATAATCAGCATAGATGGGCCAGTTTTTGCCGTATGCAGCCTCATTAAAATCAATCAAAATTTTGCCCTATATATTTCTTTTATTAGATTGCATTTAACAACTACTTGCCCAAAAACAAGTGCATGCCATGGGACAGCTTCTCAGCTGGCAAAAATTGGCATAGCTGCATAAGAATCTGCCCCTATTTGGTCAATGAAGTGATAACAGAAACAAACATTAGGAAACCAAAGATGCATAATGTAGCTCTCCCCTCTTCATACAAAATGATTCATAGAGTTTATGACCAGAAAAAGACCATTTATATCATCTCATCTGACTGCCTGTATCTCACAGACCATTAAATTTCACTAATATATCCCTGCATTGAGTCCAATTACATGTTTGGCTAAAGCACAACTTCCACAAAGGCATCCAGTCTTAATCTGAAGACATCAAGAGATGAAGAATCCATCACTTCCTTGGTGGTTTGTTCCAGAGATTAATTACCCTCACTGTTAGAAATTTGTGCCTTATTTCTAACCATTATGGCCTTCCAGCCATTAGTTCTTGTTATGCTTTTCTACAGTAGATTAAAGAGACATTGAGTGCCTGGTATTTTCTCCCTGTGACGCTACATATACACCGTAATCAAGTCACTACATCATCTTTTTGACAAGCTAAACAAATTAAACATTTCAAGTCTTCCTCTGCAAGGCATTTTCTCCAGCCCTCAGATTATTTTTGTAGCTTTTCTCTGCGCTCTCTCCAATTGTTCAACATTCTTTTTTTAAAATGTGGACCCCAGAACCATACTTCATATTGCAACGTTGGTCTCACCAATGCTGTATACAAAGGTCAAAATCACCTCTCACTCCACTATTTACACTCCAAGCAAAACATTAGACCTTTTTACCACATAGTTGCCTGGCCACTATGATCCCTATGTCCTGTTCAGAGCCACTGCTTTTCAGAATACAGTCCCTGTTCAGTCAGTTTGACTGCTATCCCTTGTTCCTAGCTGTATAACTTTGAATTTGGCTGTGTTTTGTTTGAATGGGCCCAGCTTATAAGCAATCCAGATCACTCTGTATGACTGTGCTGACCTATTCATTATTTATCACTCTGCTAATCTTTGTTTCATCCACAAATGTTAAGAGCTCTGATTTTTATATTTACTTCCAGATCCCTGAGAAAAATGTTGAACAGGGTTGAAATGTGCCCAGGGTAGCCAACTGATAATGCCAGAGTTAGGACAGGCTGTAAAAGGAGAGCAGATTCTCCCAGCACTGGTGGGTGACACTGCAGTCAGACTTCCCAACCAGCCACAAACAGTGCTTCTGATTCCCCCACACTGGTTATCAAGAAGTCACTATACAAATACACACAGCCCCCTTTACTGCATTTCAGTCTCTGGCTCCCCAAACTGACACTAGGTCCAGTAAAGAGACCAGTTATTTAAACTCTATGCTTTTTACTAAAAAGGTTCTCTCTGATCCCAGAGGATCAGCCACAGTACCAGTTCACTATAAGTTTGGATCTTACCCAAAATACCACGCTGCCAGCCAATCCTTTAGTAACTAAAACTAAAGGTTTATTCTACAGAGAAAAACAAACAGTAAGAGAAATGTTAAAGGCTTAAAGCAATCGGATACATACAAGTGATTTGAGAGTCCATATACATCAGGTTTTTAGAAGAATTGTGGAGTTGCAGGCTTGTATAGTCCCTCTGGTATACATCCAGTACCTGGATGAGTCTAAGTCCTTTGGTTCAGTTGCAAAATGAATTGATCCAGAGGTGGTTAGGTGTGTGCTTTATTGATATTGCATGGTGCTAACTTTTAATCAGAAGGTCATGTGGTACTAAGTCAAAGTACATTATTACATCTATGCAGTTACCTTTATCAAACTTGTAATCTCAAAGAATGAAGTCAGTTTGACAAGACCTGTTTTCCATAAAACCATGTTGATTGGCATTAGTTGTCTTCCTAGCATTTAATTCTTCAATTGCATCCTGTATCAGCTTTTTCATTATTCTGCCTGAGACTGATGTCACGTTAAATAGCCAATAGTTACCCAAATCAACTGATCTGCCTTTTTTGAATATTGGAACAATGTTAGTCGTCCTCTAGGCTTTTGGAATGTCCTTCGTATTCCAAGGTTTATGAAATATTAACATCAGTAGGTCAGAAATCTCTTTGGTCAACAATTTTAGGACTCTTGGGCACAAGTTATCCAGCCTGCTGATTTAAAAATGTTTATTGTTAGAAGATGTTGTTTAACATCCTCCTTAATTACTAATGGACTGGAAAGTTGTTCATCATCCTCATGTGATAGAAGTGCATTGTTTTTTTCCCCAAATACCGAATAGCAATATTTATTGAACGCTTCTGTATCATCAATAACAATTTTACCATCTCCATATAGGAATGGGCCTATACCATTGCTAGGATCTCTTTTGCTCCTAAATACAATGCGCTTTTAGAGACGCTAATATCGCACAGAAATGTTTCCCATATAACAAAATCTGAACCATAAAAATAAGACTCTGGCACCATAAATAATGATGCTCTGGTTGAAGAGATAGTGAGGGACATTAACAGCTGACATTTCAGGAGCATTTGGTCAAACATAGGAGGAACAGTATATAAACAGAAGTCAGTGGACACAATCCTCTGGAAATGCACTGCACCAACGCCTTGTCTCTAAAGCAAACTGGACATGTGAGAACAATCTCTCTTTCAGCCCACTCTAATTCAAGATTGATTTCAGATGTGGTTTAAAATTTGAACTTCTAATTCAACTCTCTCCCAATATGAAATCATGAAATAACCACAACTAAAAGATGTTCTGCTCTCATAAAAAACACTATAAAAGACGCTCACTGTTGGTAACTGTATAAAGGTGTATTTATGTCCTGCACTTAATACTATGGTGAGATTCAATTAAAAAAAGAAGCTATTTACTGGAATGGAAAAATGTCTTTCAAAAACTTATATGCAACATGGTTGGTATTCAGGTCTCAACTGCAGATATGATTTACGCCACCCACAGGTGAGCTGTCTCCTTTTGAAAATACCTTCAGCCAAGCTATTGAGAAATGAAATGAGACATCTTAAGTTACTGGATGAAAAAACAAGCAGCTTATTTAACTCTGCCTATTATGCTAAAAATATAGAAAGATTTTTTTTTAAGTGGACGGAATTCTCTTTTCCACAAGAAAACTGGCTTTTACCACTACCCCTTAGTAAAGAAGATTTTTCTCTCGCATATGACATTTGAAAAGGAAACAAAAGGGGAAAATACAGATCAGATTACGGTGGTAGGCGTCCACCTCCAGTGAGTTTTTCCAAAGCCTGTGCAAGGAAAGTCCTTTCCGTTAGGTAGAAATAGCCTCAATTGACTTTTCCATTCCTTTAACGAGTTGTCTGCAGCACCTATAATCTCCAAGGTCTCCCTTTAGAGCTGACCAAATTAACAATTCCATCTTTTCTTTGAAAAGAACATTAAAAAAGACAAACATATATTACAAGTTATCTCAAAGATTCTAAGAAGCAGATTTTCAGTGCAGGCATTTTAGTTCATTCTGTCTCAATGAATTATTGTAATAAAACTTTAATCAAGCAAAACAGTGATACATATTTCTGCACACTGGTTGCTGTTAAAATCTTTGCAGCTGCTTTTGCAAGTAATTAGTTGAGGTATTTGTGGTATTCCACATACGAAATGTAGGGAATATCACATACACTAGGTAACATTATCTACTTGCAAAGGCAAAATTACAAAGATTTTAATGGCAACCATTGCATATTTCAGGCTAATCTACTCAGAACTTAAAATGGAGATTCATTATTTAGAAGAGGCCCTTGTTGTCCTAAACTAACACTGCAGCTATTCAAACTAATAGTTACAATTTAAGATTTAATCCCTTTGTTGGACACTTAAACAGAAGACAACAGTACTTTTGAATAGCAACTTGCTGACAGGGTTGGATGGTCCAAAATGCAGGACAACTCCCAACTGAAACAAGCAAAAAAAGAATGAAAGCCTGCTGCATGGTGTACTCAACTAAAAAAAAACTGTGGTATTTACCAAGCTGAGCTGTGAGGCCCATACTGGCGCAGATGTCAGTGGGACCCTCCACAATGATACACCAACGAACCTATCCTGTTAAACACACTTTCCCATTCCTATGAAACTATCATCCATTCCTGTCAACACCGAATGTCCTCAGGGGTTTTCTCTATTTTACACAAATTTTGTTCCAGTTCATTCCCAAACCTATTTTTAAACCACCAGGTCACCAAGAGACAAACATTTTACTACCTTCTCCCACGTTTTTGATTTTATTGAGTAGAGATTTTGAATAGCCTGAGTGTTGACTCTTGGGGTCAAAAAATAGACACACATGGAAGTCAGCTTCAAAGGAGGTTCAGGGAGTTGTCAAACTCAAGCTGTCAAACTCAGTTGTCAAACGTAGGCTTCTCTGAAAATCCCGCCCAAGTTGCATCTGCACAATATGTATGTAGGGTGTAAAGAGCATAACTATACATGCAAAATATGCAGCTTTACATGCAAGGTAGATAATTACCTATGCAACTGACTATAAATTTAATTATTATTTTGTGCCTCCATGTATACATTTTGCAGCTCTTGGGCTGTAATTTTCTATTGTTTCAGCTGTTGCTAAACAAAGACGCATTTAATTGTTCCCTCCTTTGGCCTACAAAGAAGGTGGTGATTACACCCAATAGTTTTTAAAAGGTGGTGTGATTGCCAAACAATGCAATATTTTTAAAATGTTAGAGAGATGTACAGAAAGATTATTTCCAGTCATCGCTAACCTTCCCATTCTTAGTCAGCTAATTTCTTGTAACATCCCTGAAAAGTTGGTATCCAAGAGGGAAGCGAATGCAAAGGGGACTTGAGGAGCAGCCCAGGAAGGGCATTCGGCACACTGAGAGCCATGGAAGAAGTCACAGAGACAGCTGTGGGAGAAGCAGACAAACAGCATGTTGCATTAAATCTTCCGGGGGACTTTTTGTTTAATGAAAGCACTTAGCCTTTGGTCAGTTTAAAGAGCACCTTTACAGCAATTTAACACAGAGCTGTCAGGCATTATTTATACATAAAACACTCAGACACACTGTGCGCACTGTGTACACAACAAAGGGGAAGAACACCTTCTGGTTTTTAAAGTCATTTTTAAATATTCTTAACACTATTTTAAACTTTCCTTAATCTCTACCAATCTGCAATGTCAAAGGATATTCAGGGTTTATTTTTAACAGAAGAGAAGATAAAGTGGTCTAGAATTATATCTTCAGGCTATACTTTCTGAAACTAATTTTTCCTTTCATATTGTGCAAGTATCTGAATATCCAGGTAGAAAACAATACAACCCTTTCGATTTCTGAAGGGAAATAAGGGAGGTGATTTCCTTGGAGAGGAATGGGGGTGAGGATAAAACTTAATTTACAGCAGTAAAAGAGCAGTAGCACCAGGTGATTTTTACATCATTCCCAAAAGCAACACAAAATTTCTCCATCTGGAATTCCACCACTAATGACTTCTGTAGAGTACTTCTACAAACCAAGTTTTAACTTAGATTTGGAATATTTTTTCATATTTTCTAAACATTATCTACCTTTCCTCTTCTCCAGTCAAACAACAACAATAAGTAATAATAATAGTAATATAATACCACCACCACCTTGTTCTTATATAGTGCTTTTCATCAGTAGCTCTCAAAGTAACTGGTCCCTGATTCCAGTGCACAAATTATTCTGTATACTTCTTTGTAGACCTTTAAGGTCTCATTTCACAAAGTGATGCCCACATCCATGCCTACTCCTAGTACCTGCATTTACCACATCAGTCAGCCTAAATCATGGATTTTGGGGTACACACGACTAAACAGATGCACACACAAATCTTCTACCTGCCCAATCTGTGAATGCATATGTGCAAAAACATAGATACACAAAGGGGACGCTCCTTTTAACAAACATGCCGTTAATAATTACCTTGCACTGTTCTGCTCTCCTATTTGTCACGGTTACAGAGAAAGTCTAATCCACCATTCCACATTAGTAATATCTGAGTCCTCTCACTCAGTCCAAGACATCTGGGAGAAAAAGTATTTGGTAGGCTTCCCAAGCTGTAACCAATATTCTCATCAGATAACAAGCTAACATATTTTAGAATTCCAACATCCTCACATAAAGCCTTTGTGCTGCAAACAATTAAGTATATGTTATCTGCCATAAATTTGTCAAGCAACTGTGAAAAGGACAGATTTGGCCCACAAAGCCTTGGATCAAATCTTTTGTATGTGTTTCCAGACATCAGTCAGAATCCCATTCAAACTTGGGTTTCTGTGGGAAGTTTGATCTTTTCTCCATTTCATTAGTTTTATAGCCAATTTTTCCCTTTTTGAGGATATATTGAAAGACACCAGTATCTTCAAAAACCAATTACCGGTACATGTACTTCTATCACTTTGGTGGCGATTTTAAGCAAATCTCTTAAAAATCTACCAGAGGCCCAATAAAAATTCATGTGCATTACCATATGCTTTCTGTATTTCCTGATTAGACCCATAGAAGTGTCGAGTATTTGGTTTTTAGTTCCAGCCTTTCACAAATTAGAATGTAGTATGTAGTCTCAGGGCCTGGTTTGAGTGAGGTGTGATATTCGTGTGTCGAGCATTACAACCCCTTTTATACCCATTTCATCAGCCCTGCTTATTGCCTTGGCAAAACCCAAATCTTTTAGGGAAACAATAGATCCTTCAGCACATTAGCTGAAGGGATAAAAACCTTTTTCAAAAACACATTGATGGTAATTACACATTTTGAGGGCAGCCTGAAATCAAGTTGGTTGCCTAATCGCTTAAGGATTTCACTATTTTCATAGGGTACTCTAGCTACTCACCTAATCTTACAATTCATCTGTACCCAAATGAATTGAATATAATCATTACAAATGTACATTTAGAAGACTGTCCTTCCAAGACTTCCTCTTACTCCCATACAGCTTTTTAGGATCTCTTTCTGAAAGGTACTCCTACCAATTTCGTAAGGTTAGGCCCCTAAATCTGAAAAGATCGCAACTCAATTCTTCATAGTGGTTGATCTCTAAATCCAAGTGTACTCCATAAAAACAAGAGCCAGGAGAAAATTCTAGACATGAAAAACATCACGATCCTGAAATGTTAGGGTTTCCCCTGGAGTCTTTGAAGGATTTCTGCTTAATTGTGTGAACTCCAAGTTTTTCATTTAAAAATAATTTTCCTTCACCATTGTTAATAATAATACATCTGTTTAAACTCTGAAGGGCTTTTCCATATGGGCAGAACTGAATGGCATAGTAGGAATATTACCGAACGCAATAACCATTATGAAAAGTCTCTAACTATTGTGGAATCTTCACATCTTTCACCTCTCATTGATCTCCTCCAGATCCTGACATAAAGGCAACTTTCTACCTTCATTGCAGTAGGAGATTTACAATATCTCACTTGCAAACTGTCCCGCTGCATCTCAAGAGCAGTTTCCACTACCATGCCAGGCCCGTAGCCAAGTCAAAAAGGGACAATGTATTTTGTGATATCTCATGAGGCACAGGGATTCAATAGGCACTGCTAAAATACCTTAGCTGCTGCCTTCTGAAGGTGCTCGTAAGTGAACTTTCAGTTGCTTATTTGCTGACCATAATTTTAAAACTGGTCATGAGGGTACTCTTCAATGAAAGATATTTCCCTGTCAGATTTCAGGTTTATTCATTCAGGCATTAATGGGTGACCTATGTAGAAACAGAAAATAATGTCTTTTTTTTTTAAACAGGAAAAGTTGTTTTTTTTCCCCAACCTGACAGAACTCAAACACAATTGAAGAGGTTTTACTCATACTTCCCACAGAGACAACAAGCATGGAAATCTTCATCCCCAAAGGTCAATTTTCTGCAACATTATGATAGTGTGAAAACAGGGTGCTACAACTGAAATTCTTTTGTGACTTTTGTGATAGCAGTTGCTACCGAGCAAACCGTATAATTTTCACAACCCAGACTAAAGGGGAAGAAACAAAAGTATTGCAATTGTTTTGGAAAGCTATAAGGGAGGTTATTTCTGCTCTTTAACCAAGAGAGGTCAGGAAGTCATGTATAGGAAAGTTACACTAACATACATTGCTGGGGCTTCTCAGTAGTCTGCCAACTCAAGCCACTAATGGAATATTTGTGATTCATGGTGAACACTAACGCTGTTGTGTCTCAGTTCTTGCCAGTGAAGCAATGAATCAAATGGGCTTTACAAACACAAAGGAAACATAGCAGTCCTGCAGTGAGCTCTGCCAGGGTTATATTGCTATGCCCACACCGAGCCCCAATGACTTTCACGGGGCTCAGTGACCTGCAAACCTCAGAAGGATCAGAGCTTGGATGTGGTTGCAACACACACTCGAGAGTCTGGGTTTGTATGAAAAGCCTGTCATGATTAGCTGAATAGTTGAGATCCAGCAAACCTCCCTTTTCAGACCTGTAAAATTCCCTTTTCCCAAGAGGCCTCATGATTCGGCTGCTTTTACTATACCCAAGCTTTTTCCTGTTCCGCTGTTCTGCCTCCTTGAGGCCTGGCAGATAACTTTGCTGCTCAGGGGAATAGTGAGAACCCTGTTAACGGTACTAATGCCTCTTATTCAGGATGAAAGCAAGGAACCTACTTTCCTATTCTGAGTCTCTAGGGTGACAGGTTCGCAGTTCTTTCTCCCCCAATCCACCTAAGTCACTTTCCATGGCCAAACT
Source organism: Mesoclemmys tuberculata (assembly GCA_007922155.1). Classification (NCBI taxonomy): domain Eukaryota; kingdom Metazoa; phylum Chordata; order Testudines; family Chelidae; genus Mesoclemmys; species Mesoclemmys tuberculata. The sequence continues at coordinate 77,668,320 of ML675603.1, read as the reverse complement.
GGTAGCCTATGCCCTCTTCTGTTGCAGTCGGACCCAAAACTATTCCATGATGGCCTGCTTATCTAAGGTGTTGATTAAAAGGCACCCTGAAGCGAAGGTGACCATATTTTGAATATAAAAATTCAAGTTACTTTTGTTGCAACGTTTTTGGGGTTGCAAAATAATCATGCACAAGACAAGTATGTTTCTTTAAAAATGTGTGCTGTGTCACTGCTGCCAGGTTCACTTAAAAGTGACATATGCATATTTCTCAGAGTGGAGGATTTTTTTTTTCCAGGATCTTACTTGGTTGATGAATAAGTCCTTCATGAAACACTGAACAAGCATCATTAACATTTATTTGAGTAAAGGAGCAGCTTTGATAACATCTACTCTCCTTCAGCTTTTCTAGTCACTCCAATCCCCATTCATCACACAGAATACTCATGCCACTGAACTATCTCTTCCTGATAAACAGAGCAAATTCCACTGAGTACATAAATGCTTTGATTGATTAAATGAAAAACACAGGATATTTCAGGAGTCCTAAAGAAAGTTTCTGGAGCCTACATCCCAGAGGGCTTTATGATATTGTGAAATTGCTCCTTTTGAATCCTTCAAAGCTGGCCATAAACAGGCTCAGTTTGAGGGTGTTCTTATTTAATGACACCAAATTGGCCAACCCTAACCAAGCCAGTTTTTTACCCAAACAAACTCCTAATGGAGAAAACTTTACTTACATAGACATGAATATGCTAGAAATATACATATTCTACCTATAAAACTAGTTACCTACAGCTGTCCAGCCATCAGCAGACAGAATCTACTATTTTAAAAGCTCATTCAATCACGTGAATGTCTGCCTGCTAAAAACAGCTGCATATTCTTGACCCGAAAGTAGCGATCACTGCATACATCATGCACAGCAATATTAGAAATAGCACTGTTTTCTTATCTGCCCAACTGACCATCATGGAATACCACTTCCATATTTTGAAATGTTTTATGTTGCCTCCAAAAAGTCAGTTCTTGGAAGCATCACCAATGTTATAATGGAATAAATCATCCTGGATTTACAGAGTCTTCGATCAATCTGAATGAAAAGAACTCTCATAATTCATTCCAAATATGCATCTCATGGCCACCTAGAGGGTTTGGAATGGAAAGCTCTTCAGACAATACACATGGGATAGCTTCTGAGCTGCTCCAGGACCTCCACAGAGAGAGTAGGTTTCTTTTTGGGGGGGTTCCTCTCTGTCAGTGGCCTCAGGCAAGAAGACCATGGCTGAAAGCCTGATGACTAGAGCATATCTTGGTAATGTAAGCAAGAAGAAAACAAAAAACAAAAAAGTGGGGGGAGGAATAAAAGTCTTTAAAAAAAATTTTAAAAAAACATAACTGAAAAACTTACCAACTATAATCAGACTAACTATATTATATACTGTATTATACACAAAGCTGAAAGAGAGAACTGTTCCAGAATTTAACAGGGTTCCAACAACTGTCGCAGGGAATAAGAAGGAACTGAGGTGTGGGCTTTGCCCATTACACCTGCACTCATGGCATGTGGCATCAGGGGGCGCTCGAGCCACCCAATGGGTGCCACACACGGAAAAATTGGATATGTTCACGGTGTCACATACTTTCATGTCTTGCCAGAGAATAGTGTGCAAAACCAACAATTGCCCAAAAAGGAACTGAGGGTGTTATTGTGTAAGAGGAGGGGGTAGAGGGACCAGTGTGGGATATCACAGGCTTTTTGGTTTATAAACTAACACCCCCCCATGTTTAGAAGTAAGAACACTCCCTAAAATGCAGTGCCACACTAAGAAATATTCCATTTGTCCTCGCTCGACTGCACTCTGATTCACAGCACTCAGTCATGAACTGCTGCATGCACGCTCTCTCTCTCTCTCCTCCCAAGGAATGATCATTTGTTGAGCAACAGGAAATCTGACAATAAATTCAAGCAATGAACTTTTAGTTGATGCTTTATGGAACAATTTTCCAGCAGTACATGCAGGGGGGGATTATGACAGTGAAGTCGGCTGTGCTTTAACTGTACCCCTGCATGATTTATTACTGTAGATTATCCATGCCTAAACCATACCAGGATCTCTAGATCATTGTGTGTGGTTTGAGGCCAGTCTAGGGAAGCTGCAGCTCCAGGGTAGTGTCATCTTTTGGCTACAGGGCTGATAGCGTTGTTATTTCAACAACTAGAGTATTCTACAATGGCGGTTAACATCACTACAGCGTCCATCATGTTACTGTAGTCATCTGAGCCATTACAAGGGAATCACATTATATTTTTCCAGGTAGTGGTGAGGAAAAAAAGAGACAGCACTATATCTTCCAGTTCAATTGCCTGTCTGATATAACCAACAGTTTGGAATAGCAACCATGCTAATGCTGGATCATTGTTTATGTACAACAGAAAGGGATAAATGACTTGGTTTTGACTTGATGACTGAACGCTGCTTCAAAAAGCTGCCTAGCACCCCATCAGAATGATACAAATGAATACAATACAACAAATATAAAAAGACATTTTGATCACTTTGTGATCCATAGTGAGACGAATTCATCCCTGGTATAACTCCTGAGGTGTTGAGGTACCATTATAAGGATTGACATGGGAATGCCTACGAACAAATATGGCCCCTTGTATGTCTATAAGGACCTTTCTGCTTAAATACATTCTAAGGCCAAGATTTGAAAAAACAACAGGTGCCTAAAGTTAGGCTTGTAAACCCATATTTAAGCACCTAAATAAGTGGCCTGTTTTCCAAAAAATACTGAGCACCCAGCAGTTTCCACTGAAGTCAATTGGAAAATTCTCACTGACTTCGAGAGGGATCCGGCCCTGAAAATTGCAGCCAGATACTTCAAACTGAGTTACAGCACTCACCAGGAAACCATTCTTATTGCCTCAATGGACATTTTAGGAGCTACTTTTAACAAAGAAATCATCAAATTCTTAACAAAATCCAATGACTCATGCTGTTTTAAATGTTTTTTCTTCAAAGAGTAGGGCATCATTTTCCTACTAATACTAGGAACTATTAAGAAGCACAACTAAGTGCTTCAAAGGGGAGGGGAGAATACTGTGTACTTGGGGATAAGCTGTTCAACTTTAGAAAATGAATGTGTTGGAGGCAATTTATATTTAGGAGAAACCAAGTCACAGCTTCCATGTACAATACAAATAGCTCATTGTCTTGCTTAGCCTGTTTTTTGAGGTGAGGGGTTGTTCCCTTCCCCAACAGTCCACAAAAGAAATGAGAAAATTGAGAAGAGCATCTCTCTGCTGTAAATGTGCTCTAAAAAATTAGAGCTTTGTTCTACCCTCAAGGTTATATAACCTCCTGGCTACAACTGAAGAGCTGCAACAAACATTAAGCAGGAAAATGCTCCAGCAAATAAATTCCAACATTAGACTAACAAACATTTAAAACAAATAAATATCTTTGGTTTTCACACACAGAAACGGCCTGAAAATCCCTCTACCAAGAGCAATGAGTTAGTAGGAAAGGTGAAAAGGAGGCCTACATAGTTGATTCTGGTCTTGCATTAGTTATTAGTCTCAGAGGTTTGTCTTCAAGGACACTACCTGAAGCAGTGGCTACATGGAACAACACAATAAGACCATTCCTGGTTGGGCAGTGACTACATTTTCAATCACAAAGAGCCATAGATTAAGGCTTTTGGCTTCCTTCTTACTCTTGCATTTCACTGAATGTAACAACATATCTATCTCCAAGGTGAGGCTCTCTTTCTCTGCTGGTATTGTGTTTACTGGATTTGCATATAGGGCCAGGAGCCACAAACTATTGAATTCTAATCCCAGTTTTTTCAGTGATTTCCTTTGTGACTTTAAGCAAAATCATTTCATCTTGGTGTCTCATCTTCCCATCTGTAAAATAGGGATAATATTTCCTTACTTCACAGGGATATTGTGAGGATTAATTAGTTCATGCCTGTAAGGCACTTTGAAGAAGAAAAATTCTATACGAATGTTGAATATTATCATAACTTAAATCAAATACCTAAAGCTGTTCTATGTATTAACTAGAGAAAAATATCTGAGCATTAGACTAAAGTATCTTTTGAGGCACCAAAAAATATTTAACTGTCTCTGGTATTATAAAAATGACTGCACATTATTTAGCACATATAGTCAACATTCAGAATAAACCAGTAGCTGAACTAATTGAACCTGATATTAAGACAAGATGTGTCATTTGCTGTTCAAAATACTCAAACAGTAACCCCCAAAATGTCAAGCCAATCCAAACTAACATTTCATCAAAGAAATTTTCAAAACCATTCAATGCTGGATTTGCTCAATCTGGTTAATTATCTCCCACAGGACTGGGCCTGGCAATCACGTGAGTTATGTCTTCCTGCCCCCTTAGAATGTTATGTAAAAAATGTAGATGAGGTAGAATAGAAAAGCAACAGTGTGGTGTACTTTGATGAGAAAGGCCTTGCCCTCATGCAGCTTTAGGATGTCAGTGGAGGGTGATTAGAAAGAGAAAATGTGCATGTAGGAACAGTGCAAATGATGAGTGCAGCAACCTGGATTAAAGACAAAATGGAAACAGGCCTGAATATGATTTCCAAGACCCTGATATGCTAAAAGAGAAAGATGAAGAATGAGTTGCCTTCCCTTCCCCACCACCAAAAGGAGGCAACGAGCTTGCCCATGAATTCATAAGCATGCACAGGGCCCCAAAAACATCAGAAGGCAAAGCCTAGAACAATGGGATGCGGGTCCATGACTGGGGCTTCTGGATGCTATGGTAATACTAATACTAACACAAACAAATAAAATAAAGGAGTCAAGTGGTCAGTTGCACTGCTGCCACCTAAGACCAGCCCTGATAGGAAACAGATGTGTTACCATATCCTAACCTATGTGATCTCAAATTTTTTTTCAGCACTTTAATGAATAGTAAAGCTTCTCTTCCTGGGTTACTCAGAGAAACAGGAGGCATTCCCAGGGATGCACTATTGCCTTCATGTAGTGGGCAAATGGAGAGAAATTCTGCAGCTGTGGCTGTCTCCAGTTCAGATGGACTCTGTGAGCCACTTAGGAAAGGATGGAAATTACCATGCATCCAATGACTGCAAGCTTCAAACAAATAACAATGCAATGAAATTAATGCAATTCCTACTAGTACCAGCAGCGGATAGTCAAGCCTCTGTGGAAAAATCTCCAACTTGGAAACAGTGATTTAGAACTACCCCATTAAAACAAGATGCATATCATTTTCTTAGCCCAGTGAGATAAGTGGAACTATCAACTTAAGACCAATAAAATAGCTTACTTCCTGTGTGGAAGGGCCTGTGGACAAAACTGTGCCTATTACAAATGATGATGCCAGAGACATCACTTATACATTTAATGCTGCTTGTCTCACATAGCTCACAAAGCTGGTAATAGGACATGGAGCATCTCTCCTCCACCACATAGTATCATTTCAAATCAAGCCAAGGTTGCTGCTGACCAAACATTGCTCCCATCTGAAAACTGCCAGTGCTCTCAGTCCACATCAAGCCACAACTGAAATTAATTTACATCCTTGCTGCAACAGAAGCACCAAAGACTGAATGGGGCAGAGACTGAACATTTCATCCCTAGAAATGGTGTCTCCAGAGCAGGAATACATCAGCAGGACAGAATGGAAAAACTTGCAGTACCAATGTCTGTGCTGCATCTCTTCTGTTGAGAAATAGAAGATTTCCATGGTGCTGCCAGTTCAACACTTTTCAGAAGCACTACATTCACGTAAAAAATTAAAAGCAAGGTGGAAAGTTTGATAATGCTACTTTTGGCTTCAGATGGACTAAGGGATGTGTATGGCACAAATCTCAGGTGCTGTAATACAGTCTATGAGAATTAATAAACTGGAGACCATGGTTAAAAAAAAAAAGTGTCAACCAAGTCAGAGTGTCAGAATTTCAGGACAAAATGTACCCACCAGGATGCTATGCCAAAAAGGAATGCAGGATGTTTTAGACCAGGGATCTCAAACTCAATTGCTGTGGCGGGCCGCATTTACATTGAGTGGAGTTCAGGGGGGCCGCACATGACACACACTACTCTACTGTACCTTTCATGCTCTACTCTCCGCCGAAAAAATCTCCACGCAGGGTAAAATTCGGCGGCACAGTAGGAGAGAGAGGCTCTCACAGGGACTTGCAGGCTCCACTGTCCGCCGTCAAATCTCTCTGTGGGGCCCACATTCGGCGGCCATTTCCTTTTTAAGACGGCCACAGCTTCCCGGAGCTCCGCTCAAAAAAAAATGCCAGCACAAGCCTGCAGCCGGATTCGGACTGCGGGCCGCATGACACAAGCCCGCGGGCCGCAGTTGGCCCGCGGGCCGCGAGTTTGAGACCCCTGTTTTAGACCATTCGCATGATTAGGAAGAAAGGGAGTATTGACATTTTGCTAGAAATTTCTTATCAGAAAAAAACAAAAAATGTCCAGGTTGGAGTGGTTGAGGGGAGGGAAGGATTACTGGATTCATCAGAAATTAATATCTAAGAAAGTTCTGTCCCACGTTACTGAATCTAACCTATAGGACTGACTGATGGCACAGAACCTTTGCAACATCATGGTTTAACAAAGAGAAGGTGATCTCTTGGTTCCTTTGGGCAATAAAGCATTGTGCAATCCAAAACAAATGGGAAAAACAGAATATAAAATGTTTGTTATCTTATTAATAATTTTATTCAAGATCATTTCTCTGGTTGACTCCACCAAACGAAGAAGACAGATTATAGTTGTTGAACTTTGTCTAATAAAACTCAGAAATTATAATATACAGTAGTACATGGTAAATCGTCCATTGTTCCATGTTTTAATCTTTGTTACAGCTGGTTTAGTTTTGCTAATTTACTAAATCCTTGAGAGTTCTAGTTTAACCATACATTTACACACCTGAACTGAACCCACGGCCTTAAAATTCCATTTGTGCCTTATAAAAAATTGGAATTCAATCCTAATCTCAGGAAAAGGAGCATATGAACCTTGATGTATGGAAATATTTCAGGATATGTTGTTACACAATAACATGCTATAGTTGGAATAGCATGTTCAGATTGTCCTAAAGCATTCAGATGAAATACAGACTGCCTCCAGAGTTCACAGAAGAAACAAGGACCATTTTCACATGTTCAAACACATCCAGAGTCTGTTTATTTTCCTAAACTTGAGCATTTTCCCTTAGCCAGAGTATATTGGAGGTGGAGCCCAATACACTCCCATCACAAAGATGACATCATGCAAAAGTGATCTTCTACTTAATGACAAATCAATGTACCATTAGTTAGATGCAGCTTACTTTTAACTGGAAACAGTCAAATCCAGATATGAAAAGAGGTGGGTGGGGAGAATCAGGCAGCCTCTCTTTTTGGTCAGAAGCCCTGCAATGTCTCACTGCCCAGCTAGTTAACTAAAGCAGCATTAAGTGCCAGAGTAATAGAGCTTTCTCTAAAACCAGTCCATTACTTCATCTATCACACTGACAATGAGGCCAACACATCACCTAATACAGTAAGCATAGTACTGGAATGGCAGCAGAAGGACCAACCTCATGTAATATCAATTTAATGGAAAAATGGTCAGTTTTTGAGTTTGCATTACATGCTGCCTGACACTTTTTTTCCTGAGTCAGTATTACTCCGTCTCAGTTTTGCAAGGCACCCCCTGAGGCTAACAAGCAGGAGGAAATGTTAACCTACCAGCAGTTGAGGAATTTCCTAAATTCCTTAGGTCTTTCCTGAGGTAGCGTTGGGATATTATTTTAGCAGTGAGTTTGAGAAAAGGGGTTTCCCTTGTGGTTTGTGTGGCCTAGCAGCTAGAGCGCTGGAATGAGATTCAGAAGATTTAGGTTCTATTCCTGACTCTATACCGCTGACCTGCTGCATGACCTTAGACAAGCCATTTCCCCTGCCTATGCCTCAGTTTCCCCATCTGTAAAATGGGGGTAATGATATTGACCCTCTTTTGCAATGGGCTTTGAGATCTATGGATGACATGCTCTACATAAGAGCTAAGTATTATTTCAAAGATGATCTGCAAGGTTTCTCCAAATAGTAACCGTAGTACCACGGAATATTGTTAGCAAAACAAACAGCTGTGAAATCCCCAGGGGATGATCTACTTCAACTGCAAAATTTTCGGAACAATTTAACCCATACTGTCATTTTGTGTAGAAGTAGTGGCTGAGTCATCTAGTGTAGGAGGAACTATAAATACCTAATGTCAAGCCTTCTGCTCAAGCCCTACAGTGTTTGATATACACTATTTTGGAGACACCAGAACTCTGGCGAAAGAGTACAGCATGTCCTTTTTAGGAATGAACATCTGCTGCATTTTCCAAAGAGCAACTGGTGTGACCTCCCATCTCCTAAATATGTCAACTGCACGGTGATGCTTTTTACAAGCGGAGATGCAGGATCTTCTCACAGTTAGAAAAAAAAAAACTGTTTGCATGGAAAAAACAAAAAGAAGCCAGAAAATATGTTAAGCCACTAAAAACGCTGTTCCTTTCAGCATAGCATAGGCAGTTGCAGAAGATGAAATACAGGTCTCTTAGGCTATTTCAAATGATTCATTTAGCTTGTTCTTTTAACCTTCCTCCACTATACTTTTTGGTTAGTGTCAATGTACAAAATAAGTCTGATCCCAAACTAGCAGTCTCCACACTGAATTCTCTTTCCCTTGATATTTTCCTGAAGTAGATATGTTTAGTGACTGAAAAATGCACAGTGTGAGCAATACAAATACATTAGTTTGAGTTTAATTTAGCATAAAAGCTCTCCTCTCCTCACCCCCCACAGAATCAGGCCAAAAACAAAACAAACTTCCGGACCCCACTGCTGTCAAGCTTTGCGGCGGTTCCATAAGCTTTGCAATTTAGGCTTAACGCTATCGCTAAGTGGATGAGCTCCCACCATATAGCAATGTCTAGCATTACTTTTTTTTTTTTTAAATAAACTTACTTTGCTAATCATTCTAATTCTAAGTAGGAATCATGTAAATGAGTTCCAGTGTCTGGATCTACAGGATTCAGCAGTGTTTAATTGCTGGTTTAATGGGGTTAATGTTTCTAACTTCTGCAGTGAGGGCTTGAACATTTCCTATCTCTTGTGGATGAATGAAGAGAATCTTTTCTGAAATCCACTTCCAGAGATTATAAACAGTGATATTTCACCCCTGTAACCTCAACAGGCTGCTGAAATAGAACTTTACTCTCCCTTCACATGCGCATGCAGAAATTCTTTTCTTCCTCTTCTTATGCACACATTTTTTTATATATAAAACAATGGGGATTAAGTTGGTGGTTTATTTTAGCTAACTTTTTCATTTAAAACTTAGATCTTTTGGGGGACACATTTATATTTTTTAAACAAAGAATAAAATGTCTGTGCCCTAGCACTTTGTACTGTGATCCTCTCAGACTAAGCAGAGTCAGGTCAGATCACTATTTCATTAGGAGAGCTTCAAGGAGCAATCAGATACTATTAAACAATAGGTGAAAGTCTTTTGGGTCACTAAAGAACCTCTGCCTTTTAACTTAGGAGAATACCATGCCATGATGTCTTTCAGAGGAGTCAGAAAACAAAGATCTTGATCACTGTGTTCATTAAAGTCTTATGGCAATAAGACCGTTAGCCCTAGCATTCTGTCCAAATTCCAACGAGGCTAGTTAAATTCTACCTACTTGCATTTCCACCTGGTTATTATGACATCGTTCCTGTTCTGAACCACTGCAATGCAAACTTGCACTGTTGATGTGCACGGTTAAACAACTGGTACTTTTCAATGAAGAGTGTTGGGTGATTCAACCCCTGTGTGTATATATACAGTTTGTATGTCAGCGTGAAAAGCAGTTTGAAGTCGTTTGGACTCAAACTCTCTATAATGCATATACACACATTAGATAAACTTCCCTCGGGTACAATGATGATGTTATTTTGGGATATACAACTTACTATGTGTCCCTCTTTGCACATTCTATAATGCTAAGCTGACATCAGGGGGCAAACTGTTTGCTATAAACATTGCATTATTGTCTTCCTCTCCACACTCTCCCCACTTCACACGATTTTTTGTTTCAAAGAACCCTTTCTTCACACCATACTTCACACATTTGTCACTGTCATGACTGAACAAAATCAAAAGTTTTCTTCCTTTACTTTCGTCAACATTTGTGTCTGAAGAAAGGGGGAAGAAAATACCTCTCACTCGAACTTCAACCAGGATCAGAATCCATATACATGTATTTACAAGAGTTCCACTCTCTATTCATCACCTAATTACATGAACAAATGAATGCTCTGGGCAGGAGCTCATGATATCAGTGGAGGAAAATCCTCAAAGTATTGTGAATCCCCTGAGCTGCTCTCCAGGATTGTCTTCAGATTGTGCGTACGCATGCATGCACACCACAATCCAAGCCAACCGGATGGGCTGAGATGTTAAAAGTGTAGCCAATTGTCACTCCTTCTTCTGAGAATTAGAAGTACACAAACTCAGCCATCATCTGGACTTACTCTATGCCATCCAATGTGAAATAAGAATTCTTTTCTGGCACATCCTTCAGCTGCCCGAAATGCTCACACTGCTTAATGATGTTGTCTGAAATCATGCTATTCTCTCATCCCGCTGAACCCAGGGGAATGACAATTTCCCCTCATTTTTAAAGCACTACATATTCAAATACAGCAAAGTTTCCAGATTTAGGTCAGCCCCTGTTTGGAAGTTCCCCCCCTCCCCCCCCCCCTTTTTTTTTTTTATTAAAGGAGACAAGTGTTTTTAGAGCCAGTGAAATAAAAAATCTGTTTAGCCTGTCAAGGAACCTGTTGACCAGATACAAACACAAGCAGATTTCTGCTTTCTTTAAAACCTGGCAGGGGAATCATAGAAGCAGCTTAGATGGTTTGTCCAGAGTCTCTACAATAATAATTTCAGGAGGAGGAGGGAAATTTTAAGCCTGGGGGAGGGAGTCTTTTTAAGAATAGCCTCTCTTTTATCTGGGCAATGAAGCTTGTAACTTTGTGAAACGTTTGCTTCCTATATTAGCAATAAAAGAGAGGCTCCTCTGATTTCTCCCAGCTGTACATGGAAACAGGAAACACTGCAAAAACTGTGATAGTGATAAATAAATAGTGATAAAAATGTATGCTTGTTTGATAATGCCCACACTACAGAGCTTTTTCTCATATAATTGGAGGAGCGTGCACATACACATGCTCCCCAAAAGGATACTTAAGAAGTTTTTCTTGTCTTACTGTTAACTAAACGAGATATTAATAAAAGATTGGCAAGGAAAATGTACTTTTAAATGGCCCATTGTTTTTGTCAATCCCCACTGGATTCTCATTCATTTCCACATCCAGTTCAAAATTGTCTTCCTTGTCTTAAAAGCCTTCTTCTTCTTGCTTCAGCTTATATCATGGATTTAGTCTCTCTCATCCCCCTGCCCTCCCTTTCTCCTATGTCCATTTGCACATAGCTTTTTCTCTGTCTCCTCACACAACCTGACCCTTTTTGTTGCAAGAGACTTTTTTTCGGCAGCTCCTGCTGCCCAGAACAGCTTTTCTTTATCTTTCTACATAACAAGATAAATTTGGGATTTGAACCTTATGAAAGGCACTATATGCAAAATAAAATTGTGCTGTATCTCTTAATGGAGCTCTGGATAACAGCTTGTCAGTTATTTGCAATTCCAAAGACTTTCAGAAGTAGGCTTGGCCAAATTTGTTTTTCAATTTTTTATAATTCCTATGGACATGAAGGTTTATTTTTAAGCATTTTTTCTTTTCAGTGATTTATAAAAGGTTGTCAAGTGGTAATGCAGGGGTCAGGCAATAATTATTTAATGACAGTAGAGGTTAAGATTAAAAAGTTAAAGCTTTATAGCAGTTCGAATACAAATTGTCAATATCAAGTCAAAATATACAAAGTAAATATCCTTAAATCAAACACTAGTAAATTCTCATTTTTCTCATTTTGTCAATCTATAAATTTCAGTTATTGAGGGAAATTTGTTGGTGTGTGTGTGTATGTGTGTGTACACACATCAACTTTTAACAACATTTACAGATAACTATAATCTTTCCCAACCTATCTATAACCCAGTCCCAGACTGAGACATGGGTAGGTATATTATAGCAATTAAACGCACCTGCAGGCTCTCCTGTGACCACGTATTTGGGCAAAAAATAACTAAGTACTAATCTTGGCAGAAACACAAGTAATTTCAGCCAGGTACATTCAGCTCTGTTCAGTTATTAAGTTCACATCATCATGCCGCAGACCTCAGAACCCATTGTCCATTGGAAGTCTTTCACAGCCAGGAGGAACACCCAGATATCCCTTCTCCCAGTCTAATACTTCAGCCAAAAGACCATTCCTTCCTCCCTTGCAGCTCTCATAGACTAAGCTGGAGCCAGAAACCATGGGGGAGAGATTGTGAGTGAAATCCTGGCTCCATTGAAGTCAGTGGGAGTTTTTCTACTGACTTTAATGGAGCCAGGATTTCACTGAGTATGTGTATATACATAATTACATGTGTACCTACAGAACTTCAAAAAATTCTACTAAAGCTGAAACAAAGATAATTAAATTCAAACAGCTTTGTATATATATTTTAGTTAATTTCTGAAAACTCAGTTTTGTGCCAGAAATAGTTTTTCCCTAGTAGCAACAGCACTATGTTAGGTCCTCTTTCTTGAGACAAGCAGAACAAGTGAATCAAGCATTCAGGATATAGATATTGTAGAAAAAGCTTTCCTTAAAAAAATTAAGAAGTGCTTTCAAAACATCCTTCTCTCTCTGAGTAAGGGGCAATCTCTTCTTTTTAGCTATTCTGGTATTGCTGTTTAATTATTAGAGGTGAAGATATAAGCAAAGATTTTAGAAACAAGAAAGCTTAGCAGTACACTTAATGAAAAGACTCTTCCATATTCATGAACTGAGCAAGCCTCATAGACATTCCTGCACCTATCAAAAACTATTTCCTAAAAACTTCTCACTGATGACTGATCTCTAATCATAATAATCTTGGGCTAAGATTTTCAAAAGTGATCAATGGTTTTGGGAGCTCAACTTGAAATGCCTGTTCAGAGAGTGGATGCTCAACAATTTCTGAAAGTTAGATTCTTTAAGTTAAGGTATCAAGTTGGGCATCCCAAAATTGAGGTACCCAGAATCACGAGTAACTTCTGAAAATCTTGACCTTTCTTTGGTTTTAAGTTCTTTGGGACAGAGATTGTTTCTGTTTTGTGTTTGTACAACGCCTAGCACAATGGGGTCCTGGTCCTTGCCTGGAGCTTCTAGGTGTTATGCCAAGATATATAATGTACATTGTTCACCAAGAAAGTTCCCAAATCCCCTTGTAAGCCCCTACATATATAGGAATTACTTCAACCAGCATTTTAGTGTGGCCATTTCTTGGGAGAGAACACCTAAAAAAAATGCAATGCGATATTTTAGGGCAGGAAGTGAAGAGTACCTCACTTTTAGAAACTGCAAAGGGAATATAGACCAGCCGATTGAAGGAACTCAAACCGGAATGTGGCCAGGACAAAGGGGTTAACACACATACTATCCCTCTTCCTTTTCCTCATGGAGAAAAAAAAGCCAGGGGGATTTATGAACACAAAAGCCCTTAGTATTCTGTTTCATTTGAAACAAGCATCTACGATAGCACAGCGCTCCCTATCATGACCCTGGGACACTGGCTCATTACTAACTCAGAGGGAAGAATGGAAACAAACTAGTCTCCCAACACCACTTGTCTGCAGCTCTTGGATTTTCCCTGTAATCTCCCACGCAATTGTTGATCCAGCCTGTCCAACCCCACTTTTCTTATGAAATCTGACAAGATCACAGCTTTTCACAGTGTTGTAGCTTCAGGTCACTTAGTGCATTTTTTGGTATCAAAAGCCAAAAAAAATTTGCTCTGCTGTTGCTGTAAAATACTGAGACACATTTATAATTATTTATTAATGATAGGTTTTGGCCCTAGCTGGGCATGGCAATGGAGCAGCTCAACACACAACGTCCTGAAGAAAAAATGTTGAATGTATTGTTCGAGAAGTGTTTATAGAACGAGGCTGATATGTTCCAACTGGCAGACATGGGCACATATCAAAAAAAAAAAAAAAAAAGAAAATCATGTGAAAGAATTTTTTTTAAAAACTATCAATTCCTGGAGTGCTCCATCTGTTATGGCACCATTGGCAGTTATGAGTAAGCAATCTGTACACTTTCACAAAGTCCTTTGCATGCTGAAGGAGATTGCTAATGCCTGTGTTTGCCAAAATGCCTTATGGGAGGGGAAGAACTATATTATTAAAAAACAGTGAAAATTAACTTGTTATGCAGCACTGCCCAAGAACATTAGGCAGGTTTCAGGAAATTATGACGATTATTATTTGTATTACAGTAGCACCTAGAAGCTTCACCCAAGAAAAAGGTTAGGCTGCAAACAGAACAAAAAGCTTACTGTGTCAACAGACAAGACAAAGCATGGGAGAAGGGATGCATTATTATTCCCATTTTAAAGATGGGAAACTGAAGCACAAAGCTTAAATGACTTTCCAAGATCTCACTGGAAGTGTGTGTCAGAGCTGGGGACTGAACCCAAATCCTCAATACCAATCCACTGCCTTAAGCATAAAATAACACTCCTCCCCAGAGAAAGGTCAAGTAAAAATAAGCTCATTACAAAGTCTAGTGGTTTGTGGGTTTTGTTTTAGTAATTCCTTAGATTAAACAAGAACCATATCTACTTTTTAAAACAAGGTTTTTCAACATTTCCAAGAGAGTTTTTAAAAATGGAATATTGTTAAGAGAGAAAGGAAGAGACAGATTTGAAGTCGACCAGTCTTTACTACATGCTCCTTTTAATAAGAAAATAAGGGCCAACATATTAATGACTTTTTACTAATGTCTGCTGTTGCCTTCTGACTGATTCGTTCACTGCTTTTAATTTTCTATGAAGACTAATTCCTCTTGATGGGCTATTGTTTCTAAGTGTTTTCATGTCACTAACACTGGTTCCCCCACCTTCCAGCTGTGTTTCTCATTTGGTTTCCAAATGTGGTTCAAATAAGTTTTCCATTAGTGGTGTAATATGTTGAAAGTTAGAAGTCAGCTTTCAGTTTGGCACATTGTTAACAGTGCACTGCACCAAGACTCTAAACTAAGACCAATGTTTAATATATTTATAAGTGATCTAAAAAGGGATGAGTAGTGAGGTGATAAAATGTGCAAATGAAACAAGTTTACTTGGATTAGTCAAAACCAGAGCATAAAAAAAACTAAGTGAATGGGAAGCACAAAGGCAGATGATATTTAATACTGACAAATCCAAGGTAATTTAGGTTTCTGAGGAATAATCTGGGACACATTCTAGGTTCTAAATAACTTAACCACTCAGGAGTCACTGTGGACAGCTCAGAGAAGGCCCTCTCAATGTGCACAGTGGTAAAAAAAAGGGAAGCAGGCTTCCAGAATAAATAATCAGTGGGACAGAAATTAATACTGAAGCTGACAGGGAAAAATGCATTGTATTTGCTACTTTTTTCAAAAAAATCAGAGAGAATTCTACAAACAGCAGTATTTTTGCTCATTTCTAATAGTGGTACCAACTACCTTGACCTTTGCTGATATGGTAGAAGCAAGATCAGAGTGACATTTTATCTTTACCTATGTGAAATTTTATTTACATCTTAAAGGAGGACACAAAATTAATGAGCTGATAATTGAAATGTGCAGTAAGATCAGTTCCTCTTTAAATCTATACCAACTAGAGCGAACTGTACACTCTTCATATTCATATGCTATCAGCAAATCCTGCTTCAAATAAGAGACTTTCTTCGAGGCAGAGATGGTGATGCAGAATCAGTTTTCTTCAATGGAGTTACTGTCATGTGTGAAAGCACAGCAGCCTTTACCAAATATGAACCAGTTGTCTCTACTTCAATAAATTTTTTACTATGTCTACATTTTACTGTGTGATGTTAGCTAAGTACAGATTTCCAAGTAAAGACCTGGCTGCATCTGTACTACTCAATACTATGATCTAGATTTTTTTCTGGAACAGATTTGGCTATGAATTATCCTCAAAGATCACTGGTGTTGAGGTCCAGGGCTTTGGTTCAGGACTATCTTTGATATTAATTCAGAGGACTTTGCCACATTATTCAAATTGTACATGAATAAAAGATTCCAAGACCCTTACAGTACATTCACTGGCTCTGACACAGGCCCATTAACATTTTGTAACCATGGATCCCATAACTAGAGAAGAGACTTCGACAGAGGATACAAAACCACAGTGGAAACTATATCAATAAAATCAATGTGCTTCACACCTACGGCTCTGAGATATGAACTGCTTAATTCAAAACTTAAAAAAATACTACCCATTGTGACATGCTGCTCTCCCACGTACACCCTTATGGTGTAATTGTGCATCATTCATGTTCACCCTTACAGTGTAACTGTGTATTTAATGTGAAGTATGTCATGTAAGATGTTTTTGGAATGCTCATGGCATACTGAACATTATTGTTATAGTAATGTTTGTTGCAAGGTCATTGTGTATGATTATGAAGCTTCACTATGTAATATTCTCAAATATGTATCTCATGGTTTGGGACAGATCTAGGCAAAATTCTACAGAGCTGAGAAGCAATTTGCACATCATTAGGACTTGTATAGAGCAATCCAGCTCAGCATTCCAGGAAGAAAGGACTGGCCCAGACGTCAATAAACAAATCCACAATGGACCACAGTGACTCAGGGCATGAAGGGAACCATACACGGACACTGTCACCTGATCCTAATGGGGGGGCACGCAAGGCCCAAGAGAGGAGAAGAAACATTTTAAAAAGGAGAGACATTTTGCAATCTCGCTCTCTTCCACCTCAATCTACAACCACCACCAAGCAACTGAAGAGCTGATCACAGGGGGATGACCTGGTTAGAGGCAGATCAGCTAGCCTGTGGTGAGAATCATCTAAATTTGTAAGGTTGCTGAAAGCATTACGCTTAGTTTAGAATGCGATTTGCCTTTTATTTTCTCTTGATTAAATCTGACCTGCTTTCCTCTGACCTATAATCACTTAAAATCTTTCTGTACTTAACAAATTTATTTGTTTTATCTAAAGCAGTGCGTTTGGTTTAAGGTGTGTTAGAGACTCCATTTGAAGTGACAAGGCTGGTGCATATCAACTTCACTGCAAACTCATATGTTTGTCAATTTATCAAAGTTCAGTGGGCAACACTGAACATTGTAAAACTGCAGTTCCGAGGCTTGCATCTGGGACTGGGGATATTGCCTGGAGTCATACCATTGCATAATCCAATGAGTGGCTGGCAAGATGCATTCGCTCACTGAGTTGGGAGCAATTTACATGCTCTATATCGGCTGTGTGTGAGCTGCCCAGGAATGGGAGGGAGGGGGATTCTCACAGCAAAAGCAGGTAAGATGGACTCCAACTGTGAGGGATTGGGGTTACACAGCAATTCACCAGTCCAGCTTGCAAGAGGAACATCACACACATTTATTTGTTTAAGTTACTGAGAATGTATTTTAAAAAATTCATTGAAAATAGAATCTCCGGGCTGAACGGCACAGTGAATTCAAGAATTAGCATTTCACTTCAAGAAGTCTTTGTCCAACCTGGTTTAGGACATTAACAAAAATGAGTTTAATGATCTTGATCAAGTTCTTAGTTTCATTCACAAAAACAGAACAGCTATTATTCCCTACAGGAATTAAAAGAGCAGAGGCATCATAACTTGGAAATTAAGTGATGCATGGACAGAAGAGATGGGGGAAAGCTTGCATAGTAGTTGCAGGCAGTGTACCAGATGATAGTAAGGGCTTTTAGTCCACAAACACTAAAAATAAATCACCTAAAGAAATCTAAAAATAAATCTGTGAGGAGAAATATAAACTCAATGGATTCAAAGAGACATTCCATCCAGAACAATGACAAACTTTATGAGATATATTTTCCTTATTAACAAGTACATTGAGAAATAGGAATATGAACAAATACATAAATAAGGTATCCTAAATTACAGTCATTTTGGCTCTAAGATTAAAACAAAAACTGTTTTTGCAATGTAACTACCTATATTCTTAAAATGAGCTTCAGGATTTGTTTGATGGAAGACTTGTAAGCTGAGCACACTGTGTGTCAGCATCTATAATAAAAATCTTAGTTGCTAATGAAGCCCCATCTTCATTTTGTACTCACTTTTGAAGTTAATTATTTTGAGATAAATCAGCCCTGTTGTCTAGTAGAAGCACTCTCTATTACGAGATAGGACATGCAGATTTAAAATTCCTGGACATGGTCTCCTGATCGTAGGAAGAAATCGGGATGAAGAGTGCTAGGGAGATGGTACACTGCCTCATAGAGTGAGTAATTAATTTCACACTTGAAAAAGTTATAAAATACAAAACAACAGGATGGGGAGAAGGTGAGAAAAGCAAAAACAAAAAAGTTCTGCATCTTCTCAACCTGCCACATATGCAGAGAAAAAATTTTGGCTAGTGGATAAGTATTAAGTGACAACATACATAGGCACCAGTTTTCAAAAAATGGCCTCACACAATTGTCCACATTTATTTTGTTCACAGAAATAACACGACAGCATGAACAGAATAGGTATTTATCAGCTAACAACAAATGCCAAAAAACTATTAAAAAACCCAAAACAAAAAGCCAATGTTGATAAGCCCTCTCTTACTTGACAGAATACATAGGAAAACTGCAGCAGGGCCAAGTGAATCTGGCTCTTTTAGTCTGGGGCCTCAACCACAATACCATCTTTCCCCTTGAT
The DNA here is from genome assembly GCA_007922155.1 of Mesoclemmys tuberculata. Classification (NCBI taxonomy): domain Eukaryota; kingdom Metazoa; phylum Chordata; order Testudines; family Chelidae; genus Mesoclemmys; species Mesoclemmys tuberculata. Next base: position 77,649,455 of record ML675603.1, on the reverse strand, counting down.
TTTCTCCCCAAAACTCCCATTTGACTTCAATGGAAATTCCACATACAAACTGAGGGCAGGATACAGCTCATCAAAAAGCTCTCTGTGACATAGTTTCCCTGTGAAAGGATATTGTACGCTGGTGGTCATTCTACACTTTGTCTACATACACAACTTGCTATCACATGCAAAGTTAAGACCCCCACAAGAGTAGCTCTGGGGTAGGAACACAACAAACACTGTAGTTTGGATACAAAATTGTACTGCTGACTCAACACAAGCAACTCTAACCCATATTCAGCAACAACTCAGGAATCGCAGATTTCGTTTATGAATACATCCTACAAATGCAAAAAAAGATAATCCAAAGTTATTCTATTCATAAAGCAGCAACATCTTACTGCTTTAATATTTCCATTCTCAACAGCTGTCCCCCCATCTCTTTTAACGTTCTGTGTTTCCCAGTGTGTATCTTTTCCTTTTGGAAAATATTTCCAGGATGAACTTTTCTTGACCTACCCAGACCCTTCTCTGCTATTGAAATCTTTGCTAATTAAATAGAATGTCTAATTTAGTTTCCTTTTAGTGGGGTTTTTCTTTCAGCGGTTATTTTTAAAGAAAGGGTGTAATAAAATATGTTACATTGCTACGTCGAAAAACACATTGTTGTGGCCATTCACTAACCTTTATCTTGTGATGCAAAAGAAGTTTCTTGCTTATTATACAGCTCTATTGACAGCATTTCAATTAAAGCCAAAATAGACCATGTGAGCTAGAGTTTAGGTCTGCAGTCCCGCTCTTTCCAGACTCACAGAAAGAGGCACTCAGGTTGTCTGCTTTTCAGAAAAATTTAACCTTTTACTAAAGGAAACCATGTTAGTATAAAATTAACTGAAATTGTGAGTGGTCAGTGCTAACTGCATCAGACTGAGTGCCCTGAGTCATGCCGTTTGTATTGTATTGAATTTGCTTGGATATAATTGTATGACTACTGCGCTCCTGGGATCCCCAGAAAAATGAGCTGAGTAATTACATTGGGAATCCTCTGCTCCTGGAGCTCCCAGCAGAAATCACTTGGTTGAGAAATGAGATTCAAAGGGCAATATGCTTTACCACTGATGTTGCAGGACATCAATAGGATTATACTGGGGTGGCCAATTCTGTGGCTCTTTTAAAGGTGAATTACAGCTTGCAGAGCTCACTGTGTTCCCCCCCATTCGCCGCCTACCAAACTGGAGTGGGGAGCTCTGAACTCCTGCCTTGTGGCAGGCCGGTGGGGCTACAGAATTCTGCCCAGCAAGGAGGAGGGTCTTGCGTGGGAGGAACAGTAAATTTGATCACCCCTGGATACATCATTAAGCTTGGTAATTAGTGCACCCATCCAAAAGGATCAACTATTCACCAAATTTGGGAATGCACAAATATTTTCCTTGTAGTACACGGGCAGGGACAAGGAACCTTGATGTTTTTCACCTCTTCTGGAGCACTGAGCAGGGATCAGCCACTAGGATTAAATGGGAGTATGGCAAACAACCTCATGTGTGAGGGGAGGAAGGAAATGAGAGGAGATTGCTCCACTTTGATATTTACCATTATTTACTTCACACAAAAGTCTAGGCTACAGGTCATATTTGTAACAAAAAGGGGAAGGGGTTCTTATATAGAAAAGGTATTCTTGTCTAATAAAGCTACCTTTCACCATAGCCAAAAATTCAGTCAAAAATGCCAAAAGGGGGCTGGCGGAGGACATTTAAGAACCTGAGAAATGTATGTTTGAGTTCAGTTCTAAACAACGGGTGAGAGTTCAGTTTGCATGTCTGTAGTTTTAAACCCAGCCTTTGGTTTTGTGCTCCTCTTGCATTTCCAAGTGCCTGCTCAGACCATTACCAGAAGTGCTGATTCTCTCAGTATTTCTGGCTGGGTGTAGTAGTGAAAATCTTGAAAGAAAGCTGTTCTCATAAACAGGGAGGAAGGAAAGTCTTGTGGGGGAGGTACAGAAGTGAGACTCAAGAGATCTGACTTCCATTTCAGGTTTGCCAGACACTTCCTGTGTGACCTCATTTAATCTCCCTCAGCCTCAGTTTCTCATCTAAAATAAATCTTTCTTAAATTAATTTTTTTATGGAAAACTGGAGTTTTAAAAAAATTAAAAATTTCACTAAACGTCTCTGCTTTCCACGGACATTTTTGATTTTTCACTGAAAAACTAAAACTTTTAGTTTTTGGATTTTTACACAAAAAGACAAAATATATATAAAGAAGAAAAAACTCATTTTCCTTCAGGCCAGTCATCTGCATCTGAAACTGGCCAGTACTGGATTCTTCAAAGGAAGATGTAAAGCTACCGTTCCTGCTGGTCTTGTCTTTCCTCCACAGTGCACCTAATTATTCGGTACTATACCTAAGACGGAATTCCTCCCTGATCCATTCTGATATCAGTTTATGCTCTAAACTATGAGCACTGAGGGGCCTACCATTTTTCTCCTATCCCATATTGCACAGAGGCCTGTAGTTTAAGTTGTCCAAGGTAACAAAACTCCAGCTCATCCTGTTACTTAAAAGTGTTTATGAAAACTAGCAAAAGGTGGAAACAAAGATGGTATAAATGGGATTGTTTAAGTTAAGAGAACTGATGGGGTTTTTTTGGCATGACAAGAGTCTAGAAATGTTTTCAAATCACCCAAATGTTTAATGTTAATGGGATCAAGTTACAGTCTTTCCTGTGTATTGTTTATCTGGGAAATGCATGGCCTGGCATGGGCGAGCTCTATCATCATGATTGCCACTCCTACCGTCTCCTGGGTTCCAGGATCCACCATGACACTACTGGGTCTTTGTCATCCTGATCCCAAAAGCTGTTCTGACCAGAGGAAACCAATGAGATTGCCACTTTCTATGGGCTCAGCTAAAACTGGAACACCTGTAATCAAGCCCTCCTTCGTGTGTAACTTGTCTTCTTCACCTTATTTCTTCTCTTTCCTATCACTCCCATTTTGTCTTCTATCTTATCAGAGTCTGACTTAGCTAGCAAAGACAACTCTGTCTTTTGCAACACTGCTGCGAGACTGTGACCAAACATGGTGCTAAAAGCTATCCCCTAAAATAGACTGACACGGGGAAGTTAGCCATGTCTTGGAGTGGCTGTTCAGACCAGGTGCTGATTCTGTGTCTCTCCAGCAGCAAGGTTGAAGTTTAGAGTTGGCACCAGAGACTGATGCCGCATTTTCTAGGTTTGCTGTTCTCCCTCCCACCTTCTGTGTGTGTATTTGTTTTGTCTGAAATAAAACAGGATCAGGCTTCAAAAACAGCAACAACAGCCGCTCCAGACTATCTCAACTAACTTTACCTCTTTTCCCTCAATAAGGACAGTTAATACCATAGCTAAATGGAGAATGGCCATTCTGTTTCAAAGCAACTTTCTGCACTGGAATGAAAATAAGACTGTGCATGCATGTGTTCTATAAGCCTGGTGATTAGGATCCTGTCTTAATGTGGAAATCCCAAGTTCAAGTCCTGCACTACTTGCTTCAGAGAAGAATTTTTCATCCCAAATCACTCTGAGTCATGCATAGGAGGGATTTGAACATTGGTCTTTCACATCCCAAGCCAGTGCTCAAACCACCTGGCTAGAGACAGTAAGAGAATTTCTCTTGAACCAAAAAGACATTTTCAATGTAAATGGTGTTGAGGCAGGCTACTTTCTGAAGCAGACTACATACATTTTTCCCTAGCTTCATTTGGCCGGTCATAAATCAGAACTCATGTTGTATTGTAGATAGAATGCACCTGGCTAACTATCTAACCGTGCACATAATTCTGTAGAGTAATGGGGAATATAATCATCAGTCTGTATCATTCTACGGTATGTAATCTTAAATAAAAGGCTAGCTTTATTTTAGTGTCAGGGTAAGTCCAGATAGGCCCAAATTTTAGACAAAGAAAACTACACTGTGCACACTCTCACACATTCCTAAGAAGTCACCTAATGGCCTAAGTCTCAGATAAAGAAAACCAAACTGCGCATACTCTCCCACAAAAATCTCAGACAAAGAAATCCACACTGCGCATCCTCACCCACCTTATCTATGTAAAATGTAGTGTTGTTATGGATGAATATTCATGTAATCCTAGAAATGTATATAAGGCAACGCCCCAGTATAATCGGGGCTCAGCCTTTGGAAATTATTCCGCTGAGCCTGTTGCCGGCAATAATAATAAACTGCTGTTTTCCTCACGTCGGTGTCCATCTCATTGTGTGTGCCAAAAATCTTGCTGCAGTGTAGTTCATTTAGTCAAAAATGTTCTAACCAGATTTAGTTACTACCATCTAAAAGACTGTCAAACAGCAAGTTTTCCATATCAATATAATTCTAGACAGCTAGAATGAATGAGGGAGTAAGAGGTGTTGTTAAAAAGGGAGTCTTACATTTCAAAAGCTGTAACTATTTTTCCTTTTTCTGAGAGTCTAAGAGAACATTAAAAAGATTCTTCATTGTGGTTATTACAACAGGAGTAAGCCAGTGATAACTTGACATGAAACCGTGGACCACGTTTAACCATTAAATGCTGAAACACAGTGAACAAAGTCCTCATCATCATAATCTTAGCCCTTGTTTGTCCAGAGACACCCCCCTTTTCAACACAATAGGTGCCTAGAAACCATACGGCAACTTTCCAGAGGTATGGACCCCAACTGTAAATTTATTTTTTGAGACACCAGAACTTTCAAAGCCATCAGATATCAGGTGTGAAATACCTTATGCATTTTTTCCATTTCATAATCATGCTTAAAATTCCACATGAATAGTAAACAATCAAATGCATCAACACTTACAGCATCCTAAGACGCAAGGGAGAGAGACAAAGGGTTTTAACACTAAAGGAAAGGAAATCTACTCCTCCCTACCAACATCCGATTCTTAAAGATTCTTAGAGCAGAGTAAAGCTAGTGCATGAATTTATTGTGCCATCTAATTTCTAGAGCCTTATGGGTTTCAATTTTTTTAACCCAAACTCTTTAATGCAGCTGTGGAGACTATTAACAAATAGAAGCTTACAGCACTTGATCTTGGCAGAGTCAAACATAAATCTCAGCTGGTCCTTCGCATTGAACTCCTGTGCTGTATAATCATCTTTCTAAACGCCAGAGTGGACAGTTTCCAAACTGGTAAGTGATGACAAAAAGAACATAATAGCCTACACATACTGTACTCATGTACAAAGCTTACCACTTCTAAAAAGATCAGGTTTTACCCTTTTGCCCTCTAGATTTTCAGGAGATTAGGTGTAAAATATGACTGACCCCAAATGCTGCATGACTTTGCAGTCATTTCCAAGATGAAACACAAGTACAGCATAATCAATGTTACCACCCCACTCCTCAGCAAGAGTAATATAAATTCTTTAAAGCAATTCAGTTAACCAATTCCACAGCTGTTGGACTGCTCATGCAGGGTCTGACCCAAAGCCCATTGAAGTCAATGGAGAGACCACCAGCTGCCATTTTAAATGCAGTGCCCAGATGCACACATTACATCCAGCAATACTTGAGGAGTTTTTCTGAATGCATTCTGCCAGCATACCAAGTTTCACTAAGGCCAAGGAAAGTTACCAGGATTTCCTTGTACTAGAGTTGTATATCTTTGCCAGCACAGGATCAGAATAATGAGAAAGATAGGAGAACAGTGAAGTGGTTTTGCTACTTTAGGTTTCATTTGTTTAGGTTGTAACCAATGAGAATTTTTATGCCTCATGCTGAGTTGCGTTTTATGGGTGAAAAGCCTGACGTTTTTCTGTTCAGTTGATGATGGCGGAGAAAGGCCAGCTTTTTTTTATGAGGTCTTGATTGTATCTCTATATTCATCCAACCTTTGTTTCAGTTCTTTAACTAAAATCCAAGATAATTCACTTAATGGAATATGAAAACAGAATCAATGTATCTACCAATGCACATTTTTTCCTCTTTCAAATTTCAGTTGATGTCAGACTATGCTGGAGGGGATTATGTTTATCAGCCTCATTTGCACTGATCTTACTGTATTTCTCTCAGCATTTAACATTATCAGCATCTGCTTTCAGAAAAAAACAAATTTACGCTTATGTATTAGCTCGTCCCTAATGTAAAATTTATTAATTTTTTTCTGTTAAGCAGAACTTCATGCATCAGTATACACTAACACACTGCGTGCTGCATCTCAGTGCTGTGCCCACCGTTCTTTGCCAGCACTGACTATCTAGAAGTTTACCACAGAATCATGATGACTGAGCTGGAATAAGAGCTTCAGTGTCATATAATCTAAATCCTCTACCTCAATCAGAAGTGAAAATAAAATAAAATAAAAGACAAATGTGCACAGTTTGGTTTTTTTTAAATCTCGGTTTGAATGCCTTCATTGCATTGTCTACATGTACTTTGCTTAGAACAGCTGTTCTCATGACAACCCTTGTGATGACTGTCATTCTTTATCTCCTGAGTTTTAGTTTTATAATCCAATACATAGCCCTTTTCTCTCCCTTACATCATCACCACTTTCATTCTGGACAACGCTGATTACAAATATCTTGAACTTTGGTTCACACTCACTCTGTAGTCCAGATGTTTTATACATGATTGGCATTCCTTCATTTCCCTGCTTGCTTTAGTCAGCCACAACTCCCACTCATCCCTCATAACGTATAATTTACTTAAACTGAATATGAAAATATAAAAGCAACGTTGGTGGCAGAAGTGGCAAAATGCTGTGAGGACAGTTACACTGTCCAAATCCATAATGTAAATCTCCTGGACAGAGCTGGTCAGGAAATGTATTTTGATTTCTATGAAAAACATAGAAGAAAATGAAATTGAAAATTGTTTTCCTGAAAATTTTCATGGTGTCTTTTTTTTTTTAATATAAAAAGAAAAGCCCACCAAACTCCCAAAAAAACATTTTCTCCCCTACAAAATTTAAAAACAAGGGTTTTCAGTTTAACAAAAACACAAACATGTTCAATAGAACAGAATTTTTTGATGGTTTGGCTTTGCTAGGTTTGGGGGTTTTTTTGGTAAGAAGGCATTTTTCATTTTTTAAAAATGGGCAAAAAGATTCAAATTTCAACCCAATGTAATCCTGGCTTTCAATGACATCATTTGGACTGCTATAGAGGTCACCTGTGAAGTCACTTGAATTATGCAAGACAGGAGTAGAGAATGTTTGGAAATTGCTGATCTAAGAGCCCCAGGTGAATGCTGGTGCTGGATTTCTTTGCCCTTTAAAAAAAAAAGTACTCCCTCACATTTTATCTACTGGACACAGCTATTGAGCTGTATCCGACGGCTACCCTCATACAAGTCTTTGTCACAGTGGTTATGAAGTACTGGTGACACTCTTTTCACCAACACCATTGCACAAAAGGCTGAATGCATCCATTTTATAGAAAAGCTCATTTTATAAGTCATTTTTATAGTTATGTTTTACTATATGTTTTCCAGTAATGGAAATGTCTTTGAGATGCTAAAGGCTCCAGATATTCCTCCCTCCACCCTTTGTGGTTATATCCACCATAGCCATGGCTGGAGTAGAGGTGACAGGTGAAGCTGGGAAGATTCTTGTATGTCCTACTGTGTGCGTGAAAATTATGGCCATCTCACATTCATATCAGTGGTGGGTTTGTGTGTGTGGTAACCTAGAGTGAAGCCCAATTGGACCAGAAATCCCAACAGACAGGGAGGATACATGTATATTTTATGGGGGTACGGAGTAATTCTACCTCTATGCTTTTAAAGTGCCTGAAAATAAGACCCAATGCCTAATTAGGGGTTCTAGATGCTAGTGTAATACAAATATTAAATAAAACTCACAATACTCTTTTTTCTCATGGCATATGTTCTGCGAGCTCCCTTAAATAATGACTCATAAAAGTTTTTTGGAATGGTGGGAAAATCTAGAAGTTTTGCAAAGCAAACACTATTGTAACACATGATCTGTACATTCACTGACGTATGTGTCGATTCTTGCTGAGAATCTGCTAACCACCGAATGACATATTTTGTATCATCATTTTGCTACAGAGGACTGACGTCAAATAAAAACATTAGAAACAGTGTTGGACAAATGCAGAGAGTGTTCCCAAAAATAATAGGAAAGTAATACAAGCCATCACAAATATTTAAATTGGTTATATAAAGTTTAAAAATAAATCCTGGCATTCCTCCTTGTTCTTTAAAGAGACAAATAAAAAACAGCAGCCATCTCCCCGCCCTTTGAATAATATTTATTGCTTGTGGTGGCTACAATGTCAAAGCAACTTTTAAGTAATAACTCCATTTCACTAGAATACATTCCAGTTCATTTTGGCAAAGCTGAGCAACTGTGCATCAAAGAAATGAAGACACTGAGTATTACCCATCTCACTGTCATTAGCAGCTCTATAGAGATGAGGAGTCTGAGCTTGATCAGAATCAACTTGAACATTCACCCATCCATCAAATCAAAAATATTTTTCTGGTTCATGAAAGTTCCACTAATACTGAGAAGTTCTCTCAAACTTTTTGGGGTTCCCCCAGCACTGACAGAATTTGGGCTCATTTGTCCACTTTGGTGACGATAACATTTCACATGTGATGCAGGCTCCGTAACCGTTGTCGGGTTCTTGCATTTTATTAAGGTATGAAATTATGTTTCCTTCAGTGGCACGTAACCAAAAGAATAATTCAGAACACTGCCCAATGTTTTCTCTGGGTAAAAATAAAATCCTTTTAAGGCAAACAGATTAAAGTTTTTCAGCTTTACTATTTTTAGTTCTGGTCTCTTGGCGCTTTTGCACATGAAAGAGTGGAGCTTGAAATGGGTATACTTAAAGCTTTCTGGTTTTGTATTCAAATCTTAATGCTGTATTTTAGAGCTGGTCCGAATTTTTTGTCTAAATCTTTTTCAGTGAAAAAAAATGACTTTTTAAATCAGCTCTAGCGTATTTACAGAAAGCAGTGGATGTGAATTTCCTCACGGCTCCTACCTACTAATAGCTTTAGTACTTGCCTAACACATTATGCGTTCTCAGTGAAATATCAACGTTCCAATGGATACCACAGTGAAAATAATAAATGACAGAGTGGAATCTTGGATATATTAATGGCTTAACTTTTATTTCTTCAAGTGCATGAAGATAAACTTGTGTTTTCATACTATGACAGATCCACAAAGCTGAGCATCTATCACTCTGAGCACTTAGAAAGCCATTTTGGAACAGTACAAGGTGATCAACTATTAAAATGGAATATTCTATCATTTATTTTCTTTTTGTTTCTGGTGTCTTGACTTCTGTATACCTCCTATAGACCTGTGAACTTCTTGCATGCCAACAGGCCAAAAGGAGATATAAATTCAAGTAGGAGATAACCTGCTTTAATTTACACATTTGTATATCTTTGCTGGCTGCTTTTGTTACTACACGCCTCTCTTCTTGATCCCCAAGTGTGAGAGTTACACCAATTTAGACTTCCTTAATTTTTGTATTAAAACCAGAAGGGATGTGCAATCGAATACAAGAAGTGCAAATTACTCCTCAGTAAGTAGAAGCGAGTCTAAGCAAGTGACTTTGCCAAGTCAGTCTAAGGGAATCTAAAATTATGTAACATTAACACCATCTTTCCTCAATGTGTATGACCTCAGTGTGGATTTTCCATGTCTTGTCTACTGTTCTTCTCCATCCGTATTGGACTGAAAACACTTGTGAGCTTGAAACAGCTTGCAGAATGGAGGTTTGTTTGCAGTGATATTTAAATTTATGATATATGAAGTGATTTTTAATAAACAATAGTTACCACACTTATAGATGGGGTAATTACACTCCCTGGGAATGAGGGAAGGCTGTGTGTGTCTGTAGTGGGTAGTATCTTTAGTAAAACATTTCTGAACAACAAATGTTTGAATTTAATTTGGTGCTAAGGAAGGGGTGATAGTTCAAGGCATACATGGAGGGAGAGAGCATTTTCTATCACACAAGTTCATCCATCCCTACCTGAAATGCATTACAAATACAGCCCTTCAAACACATTACCAGGTACATTCTTACACTATGAACTAAAGCACTGGCTTAGAATTACCTGTTCATCATCCAAAACAAACCAAGTGCACTCCACATACCTTTCCAGCAGACCTCAGGAGACTATCAAAAGGTTATAGTTTTGGAATAAACCCTGTGGCCACATCCTTCACAAACTAATTGGTTTTGTTTCCTCCCTTCTGCCCCCCCCCAAACACACACGAACAAGAGACTTATGCTGGAAGTTGTTGCTAATGTTTCCTGATAAAGTGCTTTCCTCATTCCTTCCAAAGGACAACAAAATAAGAGAGTGATAATTTTAGGCATGCCCCAGTTTGGACAAGATAAGCAAGCTGCTGGTCCATGATCACCACAATGATGGATATTCCTCTTTGTGGTGTAAACAGGAAAACCACTAAGACAAACAAGCTGCAAGGAGAGAATCTAAACTGAGACTAAGGGTGGACACATGGTCCCCCCTACCTTTCTTTACTATATCGTTTTGTAGCAAGAGTTTGGGATTCAATTGGGATGGGTACAGTAATGTGTGGCAAAAATCAAGTGAGTTATGTACATCCCTCCCGATAAATGCTGATAAACCTGAGGCACAACATGCCATCAGGTGTTTAGTTTATGCCACCTAATGCACAAAAAACCCCAACCCCTAATTTAGGAATGGTTTTCAGAGTTTCTAAAAATTGAGGTAGTGTGGTCTAGGGAACAGAGCACTGGCCTGGGACTCACGAGAGCTAGGTACTATTCTCAGCTCTACCACTGGATTACTGGGTGACGCTGGCCAAGTCACTTCTCTGTGCATCAATTTCCCCATCTGTAAAATGGGGAGAATAATACTGATCTGATCTCTAAACACATTGAGATCTATTGATAGGAAGGGCTATATAAGAGCCAAGTCTGATTACTATTATTAGTATCCTTCAACCTGTAAAGCTGAGTGCCTTAGCTACCATGAGTCCCAAAGAGAAAAAAATCAAAATAAGTGCAAAACACTCCTTCACCGTAATCCCCCCCTTTAAATAGCCTGCCTTAATATAAAAATGTTACATTGTTTAAATCTCTTATCCCCAACCCTTCCATTGCTATGAGGAAGTCTTGTATGTCCTATTGGGAAATATTATATATCCTATAGGGACAAAGGTCACGTTTCTAGCCCTGCAGGACCATGAGAGATCAAATAAAGTCTGGAAAAACAAACAGTCACAGGCCCACGACTGAATCAGTCCCTCCTGGGCTTTGGGTAGGTGTAATTTGGGGGTGGGATTCCAGACGACAGCATATGAGCTCTTCTCCAAATAAGTCTGGGCAAGATTCATATTCACTGATTCACAGATTCTGAGGCCAGACGAGAACAATGCAATTATCTAATCTGACCTCCTGTACAAAACAGGCTGTAAAACTTCCCCAAAGCAACTCCTAGAGCAGACCTTTTAGGGAAAAAACTCCACTTGATCTCAACATTGCCAGTGATGGAGAATCCACCACTACCCCTGGTAAACTGTTCCAATGGTTAGTTACCCTTAGTGTTAAAAATGTATACCCTATTTCTAGTCCAAATTTGTCTAGCTTCATCTTCCAGTCATTGGATTGTGCCGTACTTTTCTCTGCTCGATCGAAGAGTCTGTTATCAAATATTTGCTTCCCATGTCAGTACTTTACAGACTAATCAAATCACCCCTTAACCTTCTCTTTGTTAAGATCAGTTAAGCTCCTTTAGTCCATCACTATACAGGGAATATTTTCTAACCCTGAAACATTCTCCTGGCTCTTCTCCGAACCCTCTCAAATTTAGTAATGATTTGATGTTTATAGCAGACACCAGTACCCCATGTTGTGCATCATGGATGGATTAGAGGACAGTAATATGATAGATAGTAGGCACACACCTGATAAATTTAATGTATGTCTCTTCTATTTATCATATAGATGCATATTCTATATAGATTTTCTATGTAAAAACAGCCATTTATAGTTTGGTTAAAAGATATACAAAAACCTGCATTTAGAAAGTCAGTTTGGAAAACTTGCATTTCCCTCCAACTGTAGAGCAAATCTCTAGAGGAGCCAGACAATTAGACAAATAGGGGCAAGGAGAAATCAAAGGGCTTAAGGTACAAGTCTGGCGCAACAGATCCTATTTAAGGTTTACTCGGGATTGTAGTGGATGAAAATTGGCAAGAAAAATGAACAGACGGAGCTCTGTAGAAGCAACCTCAGCAGCCAAAACATTGGACACTATACTGGGTGGGCCTTCTTCAAGCTAACATTTGTTTTGAGATAAATGGGCTGCAACTACAAATGGGAAGGAGCAAACCTAGGAAAGGACTAATCCTCTGGCAGGATCGCTTCTAGCAGTCCCTCTGGAGAAATGGTATTTCTGCCTGCACCATAAATAACCCACATTGCCTTGTGTGTATATGTCACCAGTGGTGAAGCCTGCCTGCAGGTTAATACGTAAAGTTAATTATTTTGATACCAAGAGCTGTAGTTTGAAAGGAGCATCCAGTGCTTTTCAGCAGAATTTATGAGACCCACACTGTACATTCATTTCATGGAACATACACTATATCTTCTGATGACCAGAGGGGGAATTAAGCAATTCTACAAAAATACATTTATGAAATATTTCAAGCAAAAAAAATGCCATGCACTGCATAATTCCTATTTCCCTTCCCACCCCCACATGCGCGCACACCCCATTAAATGTGGTTAAATGCTAACCTGCTCAAGTCAATTAAGTTTTTTGCCAAGTGCAAAAGATTAGAAACTAAATAGCATCCTATTTTCATGGTAGAGTATAAGACCTTCTGCAGATAAAATTTTACTACACCGTTGTACCATGGTGCAATCAATCACCAGGAGTCTCCCTTCCCCACCACGTGACGTGCAGAGTTTGAACTTCTACAGCCAAGTCATAAAGCAGTGAAAAAAAAATGTGATAATTTCCTTGACAGAAAGAATGGCAGAGGTGGGACGGTATAAAAGTTCTCTCCCTTAAAAGGACAGAGAGACCAGGAGTAGCTCAATGTTCACCTTAATTAAAAAAAAATAAAAAAGCATGGAAGTGTCAGCCCTGTGGAAGTTTCCAGAGTTTCTCATGGTCTTTAATGGCATCAAGAGGTTGAAGAAGATCTTATTAGAATTTAGGTAGCGTCTGGTTCCCAAACCAGACCTGGGTCAGGCTCCACAGACAAAAGTAGAAGGACTCCCCACTGACTTAATGGGCTTTGGATCAGACACTTGGTGAACAGCAAAACCCCTGCAGAAAGCAAAGGGAGCCCCAAAACAAATAAATATCAATTCATAGTGTTTGGCTCTCTGGTAAACCACATGCCTAGCTCAAACATCTTCCTGTCTGTCAACACTTTCCTAAAACTTCCCTTTTTATGGCAGCTAAATCTCTGCATTGAAGAGAGACACTGAAGGGAACCCTGTGCTCTGCTGTGGTTTGTAATGGAGCACGGCACAGCTAAGAGCCGTGCCCCTCTGTCAGAGCTTTCCAATACAGTCATTCCTGGCCACTGCGTATCCAAAGGGAGAAGGTTGACCTCTTTACATCAGAGTGAGGTGATGGAAAATATTAGGGCTGTTTTTCTAACAGTTTACATCCCTCAGCCTCTGCTTGGTCCTGCAGCACAGTGTTAGAAGTGGATTTTTCCACTTGCTTTTTGCTATGGCCAAACTCCAGCCTGGGATGGAATGCAGCCTCAAATAAATAAATAAAAAGATGGTGGTATCTTCCAGAGTCAAACACTGCAGACAATAACAGTTTTCTAAGAAACGCACTACCAGTGTCCCAAACTGGTTTGAACCAGCCCTGGAGAAGGTGATAAGATAAATTATAGCTACCAGCTGCAGAGCTCATGAGAAAACTTTACTGACCAAGGTCAGTGAGTTTCCATGCCAATGGGCAATATGCTAATTTTCTGGGGTCTCAGCCATAAAGCCGGGGTTCTGGTTTGGACCCGTGGGAGAGACGATAGGTTAAAAGCCTTTCGTGTCACCTAGGGATCTGGCCAATCCCAGGTACCGCCCCACTCTTCAGAAGGAAGTGTGTTAAACCCCCTTGCCTGATCACCAAGGGAGCCTGCAGTTTTTGTTTTTTTCTCTTTTTGCAGATCTTTTTTTCTGCTTTTTGGATTTTTCTTTTATTGATTCTCTTTGTTCACCTGGTTGCCCCAGATTGCAGGTCCACGCACCATGGCATATCCGCATGGGGTGGCAGGGGGTGTTCAACTGTTGCAACTGGTTGCAGTGGGCTCTGATTATGGCTGCTTATAGTCACGATGAACTGTGAGTATAGTCGTTGGGCCATTAAACACTGAACTAGTGAAGTGCAAGGTTTGTTGAAAAGCACGCAATTGGCTGACACCAGACCGGTGGGCTCGGATTTATGGCTGCTTATGGTCACGATGAACTGTAAGTACAGTCATTAAACACCGGCTTTATCTTTGATCTCAAAAAAACAAGCTGCAAACCTCTTGTCTGTCACTCCAAAGAGAACATCCACATGTGGTAAATATAACCTGGTTAAATTTGGGATTTCAATTGGGGAATGTTTTTTGGGGATTGTGTGTGTATGTATTATCACTGCTGCAAGTTTACTAACCCACAGATTAAAAACAAGCTGGAATCCACTTGTATTCCCCACCAGGGACCCCAGCTGACCTTTGTAACTCCTAGCTGCAAACAGCCCATGGCTAGCCTCACTGGGCCATGACCCATGGTGTCTGTGGAGCAAGGGGGAGAAGCAAGGTGTTCGTGCTGTCCTGGGCTGTGGTTGTGTATTCGTGTGTGTGTGTTTCAAGCTAAAATAATTCTTTTCACCCATGGATTGTGCTCTCTCTCTGTCTTGTGTGAGTCTTACCTTACTGAGACTGGCACTGAGGTTTTGCCTTGAGGTTGGGCACGGGAATTGGGATTATGGTTGTGGTGGTGCTAGTATTTGCACTTGAAGGATTTTTGGAATGTTTTAAGGAAGTAGAGTTTTGGGAATGTGGCCTGTGTCTGAGGGGTTGGTGTTCGTAGGATTTAATAAGGAATGTCTTAGGGAAGTAGAATTTTGGGAATGTAGCTTATATATGGAATTGGTATATGTAGAATTTAATAAATATTGAAGCTTTTTTTTAATTGTAATAATAGGAATTTTTCATTTAATTCATTTTTCCTTTTTATAACTCAATAAAAGTTACATCAATAGTGGTTAACCAAAAAATAGTGGCCTGGTCTCTTATCTCTCATTTGGACACACTCTTGCAGTGTGGGGATTGGGCCCCTTGCGCCCCACTCCACCACAACACACAGGAGGTACAATAGCCTCCTTGCATGTTCTGCACATTGTTCTGGCTAACTGCGATATACAAGGTTGGCCAAAGCAGTAGATTTATACAAATAAAGCTTGGCTTTGTAAACCATCTCACCCACCAACCAGTCTCAGAGGCAGAAGATGTCATGTGACAGCCTCGCTCATTCTGACACTCACTAGTTGCCTCAGCAAGGACAATGAAACAAACCCAAAAATATAAACCCCACCATGGGCCTGTAGCTCTGATCCTCATTGTAGGCGACACTCTTGGCAAAGCTGCAGAGAGCTTTTGGTCTCACATACAGTACTTGTAAACTTCCTACTGACCAGTGCATTAAGTCAGTACTCTCTGTCTACCCTGTGATCCAAATCCAATGAAATTCTTGGCTGCTGCAGCTCTGAAATCATCCTCTGCAAAAAGCACAAAAGAACACCAAACCAAATTGCTTGTTTTCATTTCTCTCCTCTCTCTTTGGGCACATTGGTCTTGGTCATCTAGAGCTACTCAATCCAATCTGGCTAAGAGGGTGGGAAAATAGTCAAAGCCAATGGAAGATTCATTCCATGAGAAGTAGGGGGAGGGATTCAATGGAACAGTTAACCCTGCCTTTCCTCTAAGGCTGGAGTTGTCAACTGCATCACATTTCATCAGCCAAAGAGCAACCTACTATAAAGGAAATCAGCTTTTGCTACTTTTCCCTGGTGGTGAAGAACCCTGAAAAATGTAACCTTTGAAAGACAGTGTGGGTGATGGTTCATTTAAAAAAAAAAACCAACAAAGAACAACTTAGTAGAGAAATATATAACAAGTCCAGCCACAAAAGGATTTCTTTTCTTCCCCCAAAGTGATCAACTTTTGTAAAAGTTTGGAGAGGCTTATAATGGAAATCCTTATACAGCCTTAAACACAAGCACAAATGCAACACTTTAATAAAACGGGAGGTATCAAGAAGAGGAGAACCACAATAATGGGGGGAAAGGGTTAAGCAATGAATTTCTATCAATGACCAAAAAGCCCATAATTTCATGGGAATCAGAGTTTCAAATCAGTTGTGAAGGTCATTCATTCTTTCAAAAGAGAAAACAAATGAAAGGCAGCCAACTACTGGGTTTTAGAAGTTATATGATGAGTGGTGGTTTCTGCCAAAATGTTAATTTTATTGTTACCTTGTCCTCCCAACACATGCTCCCCAACTCATTTGCCTGTTTTGTCTACCAGTTGCGTCCTATCTGATACATAAATTGTGAGCTCTCTGGGGCCAGGACTGTCTTTTGTTAATAAGCTGAACTGAAACCATGGGGCACCATGGGGACTTGGCCCTTGATTGGAGTTCCTAGAAGTTACTGTATTACCAACAATAGCCAACACCTGTTTCCATTACAATATCTTTAATAAATATAAAAGGAATGTGTAGGCTCAAGAATGAGCAAGCCTGAGAAGAGAAAATATTTGTGTATCATCAAAGCCTATAACATCTTTGCAACATCCTTGAGGGTGAATCAGTTTGAGTGCTACAAAGAAACAGATTACGAAGACTCTGAGTAAGATTTCCATGGCTGGATTTAGGGGCAGGTGACCATCTGGGATGCTGTTTTTGTTGTTACCAACAAAAGGGAAAATAGGGAAAAATTTGAAGTGAAAGGTTTCAGTATTCTATATGTGGATTCATTTTTCACTAACTTCCTAAAATGTTCTGGACCTTTGTAGAATCTCATGGAACCTTCTAGACTTTCTGAGAACTACATTTTCCTCCAACCTCCTAGAACATTATCAGCCATGCTCTCATAGGCATATAAGGGGCGAGACATCCCCAGGCAGTCAATGAGATATAAGCAAATTGTGCATCAAAGTCATGAAATGGGCTACACATGCAATAAAAAACAAAGTATTCAAAAATTTAACAAGCGGGGGGCACCGAAGACGTTCCTCACCTGGGGCGCCATTTACTTTAAGGGAGGCCCTGAAAATTACCATGGTTTTAAGAATAAGTTATTTTTAATACAGATATTCCCATTAGGTGAGATAGACAGCTCCAGCGATGTACCATCACAATAAAAGCTACAAATGGGTTCATATTAGTTAGCTTAGAAACTCAGTTATGAGTGATCACCAGCTCACAATATCAGACGCTTTGAGATCCAAATGCCAGAATTATAGTTTTAAATGGCACATCCAGGGCCACAAAATGCAAAAGCAAATGAGACACATAGCCATTGTGATTTCTGATGAAAAGCAGAATTTTTATAATCAGAACCGTCAATGCAACCACCGCACAAACTCATAATCTAGACTGATTCTACATAATATAAATTGAGTTTAGTAGCAGTAGTATTTGTTAATCGGCTCTGCCATCCTTTGTAGCTATGAGCAGAATCAACGGGAGTTAGACAGTATAGGACATAAAAGGATGAAGTAACAGCAGCCACAACCTGGAAACAAAACCCTTAAAAAGGTTCAATGGTGTAAAACTCCCATGGTCGGAATGCATGTTAAACACCTTATGGGTCCATCTGTGGAATTTTCTGAGTTCCTTCAACTCATGTTGTCTTAAGTAGAGTTGAGGGCAAACAGAACATCATAGTATGGAGCCCAAACAAGATTAAGATTAGAGAAACAAAAGAAACATCTAACTTTTCTTTCCCTTTTCAATTTCTGGGGCCCCTCTCTTTGCTCTTGTTCCTTCCTTTCTTATCAAGTTCTTATTTATTTAATGTTTGTGTTTGCTGATCATTCTACTGAAAATTAAATATGTGTATTAGAAAATAGATAAACTGGTTTAAAGTTATTTTGGCTTCATACAATCCAGTAACATTGATGGAGGCTTGCAGGGCAAAAGCAGATGTATTTTGTTACTGACTCTGATGAGCTGGCTGAAGAAAGACAGTGGTGGCCTTAAAATAATTAAATAACCTAGAAAAACATTTTGTGAAGAGATTTTAAGTATTGATCTGTCGTTTGATGACAAGAATTGGAAAGCAGTGTCTTAATAGCTTGATGCCAGTTGTAGTTGGTTAAAACTTTTTTTAAAAAAATTCCAGTGGCAGCCTGCAGATGCTGTGCTGAGATATTGGAGTATGAAGCAATAATTGATCTTTTCTGACTCTTTCTGCATGACCAGCCTTGTTCAGACAAATTGATAATTTCCTACATAATTTCTATGAGTCAGGGGCCTGATTGCACAAGGAGCTAATTGCCCTCAGCTCCCACTGAAGTCACTAGAAAATGAGTATGCTCAGCATTTTCAGAAAGTGCTAAGCACTCAGAACCCTACAGCAAGGTATGCTGGAAAAAGGGCCAATAGGTGAGCAACCCTACACTTGAGAGACTCAGTAGGACCCGACAGCCACAAGATATTCACTTGTACTGAAGGGGCTGAATTCCCACTTTTCTGAGGACCAGGTATTGTGTCAGAAAAACAAAGGTTTTGAAAATTGGAGCAAGGTATTTGAAATAGATGTCATTCTGTTTTCTTCTGATGCTAGGTCTCTAAATAAAAACTGAGATGCTTTTATGGACATCAGCTAATATGCCAACACTTTATTAGAAATGGTACAAGAGGTGAGATCACTAGATATTCCATGAAGTAACCAATCACAAAGTGTGACAAGTTTTGCCAATCTCTGCATAGCAACAGTGGTGGCAGAGATGACAATGCACACCGCTGGGCAGTTTGCCCTATCGCAACAACTAAGGAGACAGCACATCCTCAGAATAAGGAAATGGGAAATGAATGGGCTCATTATTACTATAAGTTCTGTAGTTTCTGTAATAATAATTTTAAAGCAGAATCTCCATAATGTAATGAGTCCCACTGCAAAAAAAAAAAAAAAAATCTCTGCATTGGCAAGTAAGAGAACCAACATAAAAAAATGACAGCCTGTTGCATTTTAAAATATACTTAATTTACTCTGGAAAGCAGATGTAGTTTAGTTATAATTATTTGTGACAATGCTTCATTAAATGCTAGTAAACACACTTCAGTGTATTTTGTAGTATGAGACCTTACCACAGAATCTGGCATTAAATCTTTGCTGAGAAGCAAGATGTGGCCGAGGGGTTTTTATTTTGGGATCTGTGGATTAGGGACATGAAACCCTATGAGAGTCTGCTGTAGGTCAATTAGAGGGGCTGATATTTTCAATACTGCTGTTGCTATATTCAGTATCATATGAGGAACTGTCCAGCAGTAGAGCACCACTCAATGAACAGCATGGCATCAATGCTAAACATTAATCTGAGAAAACCAGTGACATTCCTGAACATCACAATCACAGCTCAGCTGTTCCTGCTGTCTCCCAATTGTTGTCTAATCAGAAGAATTTTAAAACTTCAAGGGCTGCTTCAATAAAAAAACATCAGGTTTTGCAGCGGATGATAGTTTACGTATCATGGAGAACAGCATATCACCTGGGACCCCTCTGGTTCCAAATATCTAAGAGTCTCCTAACCAGAAATGGGAGGAGAATCTCTCCTCTCCCCTCCCAGGTTCCCCCACCTAACTTTCGAACCACATTCTCATCAGTCTGTGGCTCTGAAATGGTTTCACTCTGCTTTCCATCATGGACAGAAAACAGGAATCTTACAGGAGTCTCGTCAGATTTCTAACATAATTATGTAGCCACGAGAGGTTCAAGGAGTTTGAATAATATTAATCTGAGACTACAGACTTCTGAAGCCTTGTCCAGACCAAAATACAAGCTACAAATGTTTCTAAAGTCAGCCATCTTCTGTAACTCAGTTACTGAAAGCGCTAGAGAATTTTATACAGGCTTAAAGCCAACAATAGGAATCAAAGGGGTGGCTCTTGCTCAGACCATTGGAGGAGATGTACTAGTGAATGCTCTCTCTGCAACGGTGTAACGAAGGGATCTGCCTTTTTAAGGGCTAGAGGGTTTGGAGTCAGCCAACCCTGTTTGGACACAAAGCCTCTTCAGAAAAAGTGTTTGGGCCTGGGATAAGGGATTACCACAGCCAGTTGGGAAGGGGTCAAGTGATTCCTGTAAAGGAATGAAAGAGCTCAGCTGAAGACAGCAGCTGCAAGAAGCTGGGTGAATCCTGTGACAGGCAGGCACTAGTATGGGGAGGAGAGAGAGGCAATCAAAATGAATGGTAATAAAGTGAATGGGTCAGGCACACAGTCTCTGAAACACCACAGTGCAAAATGTGGGTCATTTCATACTGCATCTTGTACAAATGGGAGGAAAAACTAAAGACAAAGAATATTTGATAAATCATTTCAATGCAAACTTCAAAACCCAGATCTCATCACCAGCTATGACACAAAGCTATGTAACCAAAGAATTTTAATTTCTACTATCTTCTAACTCAAGGATTAAGAACAGTAAAGGATCATTACCTCCATTTCTACTCCTCCAGAGTCTGCAAGCTCTTTGATGTTTCCATCCCATGAGGGCACAGACTACCAGAACTCATCATGCACTACCACTTTGCATCCTTCCTTACACACAAACGAATGACCTTTCCTGCAATTTCCACAACCAGAAAAAAAGCCTTGGCCTTGCATGTATCATATAAACAGCTAAAAATCCTATTTGTTAAACAGCTGTTTCACTTTATGGATAAACTGATGGTAAATTTAAGTGTGTTTATATATTTCTTTTACATAAGCAATTACAATTCCCAAGTGTTTTGCATACAAACAGTCTCTCTTTGAAACATTTTGTACCCCAAGCCTTAGCTAGCAGTAATTACAACAAATATAATTGCTTTCCAGACATGTGTTTTCCCTCCAATGAATTCTATTCCACACCCAAAAACCACAATAGGGCTCATATGAAAGTAAGTATTTACAATACAAGTCCTAAGTAATAAAGGCACATACTCTCTGAACTGTTTTAAATCACCAGAATTCCATAGTGTTATATCCTATAAAGCCTGATCAGACTTGCTGCTTTGAGAAAGGACAGAATATTAATCATGCATCTACTATTCCAGTTAATGGGAAATTAATTTGCTTACATTTTCTATAATGAGCTTTTTCACAGAAGAAACAAGAAGCTGCCCCACAAGCAGAAAACCTTGGAAGATGTAGTGTACCTCCAGGGAGACAGGCAACTTAATAGTACATGGTTGCTTTCTTGGTGGTCACTGTTTGTTTTCAATTATGTCAGCAACCTTGCACAAAAATGCTAATAATGTTAAGGATGAATTTCATTTCCCAGGCTCAGAGTCTTTAGGTACAAAGCAGCTTCCTGAAAGAGTTCCTCCTGAGGAGGATTATTGGATACACTGGCTTCTCAGTGGAAATGCAAAGATTACATGGAGTTTAAAAACAGGGACTGTCTCAGTAACTGCCATATGAAGCAAAGTGAATTTAGGTCAGCCTAATTTATGGAGAAGTGTCCTTGCATTAGGAGGCCAGTAACTGTTAAACAGCAGCATATGCATCACCAGGCCTGTCTCATCATCTCAACATGTTGCTCCACAGATTTACATCAAGGTGCTTTACACATTAAACACAAAAAGGGCGTGTATACAAGTTAAAAGAATAAACTCCTTTCCATATGGATTATTTTTAACCATTCTGTAGACTTCTATATCAGAGTTCTATGTCTCTAATGCTTTTTTTTTTAAATTATTATTATTTACTTCTCAAATAAGAGGACACCTAGGGGACATTTCTTCAGTGATCACTGTAGACCAAAGATCACCAGCATGTCCTACCATCTCATTGCTATATTTGTCAAAGGAACAATATCACTCCAGAAACATGGCTGGAGACACGCACGCAATCTTGAATGAAGGAGGGGACAAGCAATTCATGACACTGAAACTTTTATCCATTTACCAACCTCCAATCTCAACACAAAATGAAAGTCAAGAGTGTGCTCCAGAATAGAGTTGAACCTGGGAGACTTCCAAAGTCATCATGGCAGCTGTTTATGTAAATAAATGACTTGGAGATTGCCCACGGTTTAGTCACTAAAACATACATGAAATAAAGCTACCCAACTACTGCTGTTCCTCCAAAGTAATTTAGCATCCATATTTTAGGAAAATGTACCAACCAGCCAAAAATCAAAACAAAACCCATCAAATTAATTAATATTCTTTTCATTGTGTGATGAAAGCCATCCAATCCGTATCTGCCTTCTCAGGCAGAGCCCTTGGGGAGGAAGTCCAAAACCCTCCACTGAGAAGGGCCCTTTCACTGATGCATAAAAATTCAACCACAGGAACTGTAAGCAAAAGCATGCCAAACCAAATCATACTTAATTGCTCTGATGGGTTAGAATAAATACTTAAAGCAACAGGTGAATGCCAGAGAAGAGATGGAATGGACTGACCTTCACATATGCTAGGTAGTGCTCACACTTTTCCTTCATATATGACAGCTGTAGCTGCTCCACAACCTGTCCCATGGTTTCTCCAGAAGACACAAAGTAAACCCTGGGCTGTTGGCCTTTTTCTTTCTTTGCTACATCTGCAGTCAAGATATAAGTCAAACCTGCCAAAAAAAGAAAAAACAAGAAGATTCCATGACTATCAGCCAAAGATGGTTATTGTCTAGCAGTCTTTCAATGTATTCTGTTGTATCTTCTGGCATGTTCACTTACAGTATGATCAGCACCTTGGATGATGAAGCCCTTTACCAGGAATGTGAGAAAGCACTAGCAAAATATTAATTCAAAAGATTTCTAGAAATATTTTACTCACCCTGTTGAAATAAAATACATGCTTTGTTTTCCCTCCACATCATCATAAGATAAGGACCAAATCTCAATAAAAAGTTGGCATTTCCTGATTGAGTTATAATCTGATAGTTTACTAAAGTTTGCTGTTTTGTATTTTGATATTGTTGTCCAAAAAAGGCAGTTTATCATCTGTCTATTTAATTATTTGTTTGCTGGTTGAATAATCCAGATAGATTATACTTGCTGCACTAGTGAATGTACCAATGTTTGAACCTGCAACGAAATCGGCTAGTGTGGACACGTGTACCACTAGAGCCAGTGGGACTCTACACAAGCACAGAGTTCCTTACGCTAGTGGATCCTATTGCAGGATGTGGTCTTTAGTGATTTCAACTGAATGTTAATATAAGAAAATGAACATGACAGCCAGCTTGTGTCTCTTGCTATGCATTACATAATTCAGCCATACACTGATTATCTGACCAGAATTTTAATGGTTTCCTTGAATGTGTAAACCTCTGTTTTGTTTTTTAAATCTAATTCAATTTAAACCAGTTAACTGTAACTGCTACTTCTAAACAACAATAATCTTTTTAAAAGACAAATTAATCATTCCTGGATTGAGACCTTTTAAAAAACCAAAAATCTTCACAGAGAAAGGGGAAAATTCTGAGCTCTTTAAAACATAATTGTTGTCATTGGCGTCACTTCGGCCTTGTCTATAGACATTAGTTGGATTGATTTCATTTAAATTTAAATTTAAACTAAATCAAACTGATTTAGTTAAATTGGTGCAAAAGGCTCTGTGGGCATTCTTACTTCAGTTTAAATCAGGTTTTATTTCAGTTTGGCTTATGCTGATTCTTAATCGACTCACACTAAACTAAGCCTGACTTAAACCAAAGTAAGAGAGTGTCCACCCACCCTGCCAGGTGCTGAGCACTGCAGTTCCACTGAAGTTGATGGGAGTTGTGTGTGCCCAACACAACTCAGAATCAGGCCCAAACTGAGGTCAAGCATGACAGATTTTGGCCTATTTTTAAAGACAAAAAAATACATTTTTTATTTTAGTTGTACAGACTCCATACTCAACCCAGTCTGTCTCCTCTTCTTCCTGCTTCTTAGAAGACCCTCCCCTGCTACCTTTTCTGATATTATACATACAATATCAATGGCAAGAACAACTCCTACTGAAAAGAACAAGAAAATCTGTGGATAAATCCAAGAGCTGTGCAGGCAGGAAACAAGACACTGCAGGCACTCCCTCAGCCTCACAGGCTAAGACGAGCTCCCTAGACCACAAATAACGTAGAGCTGGATAAGAATCGCTACCTAACTCACCTGGGTGTTGGCAAGTTCAATTCATCAGTGTTTCCTAAAACCTTTAAAGACTCTCAAGTAGAAATGCAATACTATTATTAAGAAGCTCCTGCATAGTAGAACAGTATATAATAAAGCGACCCGAATACTAATAAGAACACTGCACAAAGCCTCTAAACAAAACCATTCCAGCTACCATCCTGCTATAGCAACCATGGATGTTTTTGATTAATACATTTCAAATAGCACATTTCACATCTTTTTCCCTTTTCTTTTGGCAACTTGTTCCTATGCTATATCCAATGATGTCACAGCAATGGAAAAGCTGAAATGCCATGAACAAGAGTCTTTCTTCTTTGTTGCTTCAAAAATGTGACCAAGATGAGAAAATAATTGGCTAGTTCATAAATCACTCTCAGCGATTTAATTTATTCCCATTCACTCTGACTGAATATTGGGTAGCAAGTTTTTGCTACTAAATTAATTCTCACTAGTAACCTTTTAGAGTCTGCCAGGGACATGCAGACATGCACACTGTTAAATGTTTATGGATTTGGCCTTCTACTTCAGAAAAAGTAAATAAAAATTTAGCATGCATGCAATCGGTTTAGATTAAAATTAAAAATTGACCAATCTTCAGCCCAGAACTCAAACCAAGTCTCTGTAAGGTTTGATAAAACCTGCATTCAGAAGTGTATTTTGTTCATTTGCAAACATGGTCATCCACCATTACAGCCGAATTGTTGTCCCAATCAATGCCATAGTAAGAGACCTGCTGAATAGGCAGTTGCAGACACACAGCCTGATTTTAATTCCAACATGTCACGTGCCCAGTTACACACTGCATTAGGTACTCCAGCTCCACTCTGTCATGTTACAACACACAAGCAGCAAAATATGTACTTTCAGTGTAACATCATTTATTTGAGATTAAGGATAACACTAACAAGAAAGAACTAAGTAAAGTATCCACAAAAGAGGTATGTTTGTGTGTCTCTCTGGCACAGACCTCAGCAACTCTGAGAACAAAATGGCTCATGGTCATGAACTTTGCACACAGAGAAAATTCTTAAACATCTAAAGATGCAGAGCACAAAAAACAAAGGCACCCCTGTTTCACTGTTACATACACCACATCCCTTTATACCATACACACCAACAGATGACAACGGATAGGACATTCTTTTCCTAAAAGAAACACTTTTCCCTCTACTTCAAACGTCTTCCTCCCAGAGCTCTCCATCACAGCCAACATTCTGTATCCTAAATGACTAGACAGCTCTCTCTGTGGGGCATTCCTCTATCTTCCTTACAGAAGCACTGCTTCCGCAGCACTCAATTTGATTTTGATACTGGCTCATACCAGCAACAAGATACAGTAAGAAAGTCTGTTCATGTGGTATTTCTGGCCCAAACTGAAGCAGGCTGCAGATGACAAACGCAAACCCAATTCTGTAGACTCAGGAGTTCTGGATACTTTGGATGAGTATCAAACCCCGTTGGCTTATCCAAACTGAAAAAAAAAAATCTAAAGCACCTGAAGTTCACCAATTACTAGTTCAAACAAAGTGTAGCTCCACCCACAAAACCACACTACAATTTGGCAACATCAGCTGTATCTATCTAGGGGCTGCTCTAGCAGTGGACTAGAATGGGGTGACGGCGGGGCAGAAGTCAAGTGCATTGACTGAACTGTGCAAAGCAGCTTCCACAGCATCGGCTTACATGGTGCCTTGCTCCAGCCAGCCCTATAACCTGTAATTTTTATAAGCACTGAAAGTATTCAATTCACAGAAAGGCATTTTTTTTTAAATAAAATTAAATTGTAGTGTGGTATTTTTTCTCTGTATAAAGAAGTTATCCTGTCTGTGAGCATAACAAGTTTCTTTTCATTTGCCAGTGGCTTGGTGGGTCGCACACTATCCTGATATATGAGAGACCTAAACTGACTTCATTGTTCTGTTCGGGGCCTTCAGCTGGGAAAGGGTTATTGTTTGGATGCATGCTGACAAGGTATTGTGCTCAGACACATGTGGGTAATGCAGTGGAAAGACCAGGAACCATGCTCCTGCCTAAATTGTAACTCAACCAGCTAAAAACGAGTTAGGGGTTGTTACCGTGGCACACTAGGACACAATTTAAAGATCAGGCATAGCTAGCTTCCATTTAGCTTGGGGCTCGTCTTCATGTACAGTGCTACAGTGGAGTTAATCCACCTGCCGTCGACAAAACTGCCTACACCGGGAGTTAGGTCGGACCATCACTCAGAGGTGTGGATTTTTCACATCCCTAAGCGACATAGTTATAATCAATACAGGTCTGTAGTGTACACCTGTCCGAGGTAAGTCCTAAACACTACCTTTTGCTAGATTAGGCAAGGCAAAACCAGAGAGGGAATTAAGTATTATCTGTCACTTCTATACTCCCTTGCCCTTTTTTAAATACAATTTATGCAGTAATATTGCCCTTAGTTCTCAAAGAAAACTATTCCCTTTCTCCATCATCTCGGGAATAAACAAAGCAACAGTAGCTACTATAGGATGAGGGATTACTCAGGACTACATAGCAGAAATGGAGGCCCTACCACACACAGGAAGGTGGAACACCAAAGCCATATCTGAATCAGGGGAGTAAGAAACCTGGTCAGAACCAGGGGAGTAAGGAACAACCTAAGCCAGATATTGGGTTTTACAAAAATAACTTTTTAAAAAAGTTTCTTATTTCTGACACATCCAAAACACTCTGACATGATGCTCTGTCTGGATATGAAATACAGCCAACCACTCAGCGTTTTAACCCATGCAGGAAAGAGAAAGGTCAGGCAATGACTGGCACATAGTGCAAAGCAACACATCTCACTATTCTATACCTCGTTACTCAGACCTCACTATTTCAGCTATATAAAGACGCTGTACAGTCTGTACAAAGTGCCCATAAAACGGATGGGGCGTGAACTGTCATTCACAAAGTATGGCATGTGAAATTATTCCATTTTAAGTGGAAATAAACAGCGGTCTACAAATAGCTGTGAAAGTACTAACAGTACTGCAGATAGTGCTGGAAAAAAAATGGGAGTAAAAGGTCCACATTTAAAATTTGTTTGATCAACCCAATTAAGTTGGGGACAGATTTTCTTTATGGGGGCACTGAATGAAATAATATACGAAAATAAACATTTTAGATACAAGTTTATAATAGAAGAAGAGGAGAGTGACTGCTTCAATACAAACTTATAAAACATTTATGGAAGATTGCTAACTGAAGTATGCAGATGTGACGTTGGTAAAGCAAGGGCCAGCTCTGGTCAAGCCAGCAGGCATTAGCTAAGAAGTGACAAACTTGTAGCTGGAAACCAAACCAGCTCACCTATATGTCAGTTTTGTTCAAAATAGGTATTAGTCTTATTAGAATGTATTTAGTGTTTAGACTATGAAATGTTTGTAACCTGCTGCATGCATTAATCTCACTTGTAATATCTGTATTCCATGCTGTAAAGAAATATGTACGCTTCGCTTTATAAAACTTTGTAAATGTTTGCTCTGAACTTGTGATCCCAGGAATGGGAATCATCAAAAATTAAGTGGGCCATTATAAAACAAAAGCTTTGTAAATTGCCCCATCCACCCATGGAGAAGTTCTTGTAGCAGGCCTTGTCCCAGCCATTCGAATGCTGAAAGAGGAAAATAAAAATAGTTGACTGGATGATTTTTCACCTCTTTGCTGTTTGAACTCTCACAGGCCAGAGACATTAAATGAAGGCAGAGATCCCCAGAGGTTTCCCCTGGGTCCATTCTGAAAGACATTTTTTAACTGACAAATTATCACATCTCTGTCCTCTGTAGGAATCATAGATGGTAACTCATTTGCGTGTATGTTTGTTTGTTTGCATTAAGCTGTAAAAACTCATTTTTTCCCTAGTTAATCAACCTTTAGATAGTTTATAACAGGAATGGCTACAGGCGTTGCCTTTGGTGTGTGTTCTAGAGTACACCTGATCTGAGGTAAGTGACTGGCCTCTTGGGACTGGAAGCAACCTGAATATTTTGTGATTTTTTTTTTTATGTAAGTGACCATTTATCACTAAGTACAGATTGCCTGGGTGGCAAAATAGTCGTCTTAATCTCTCCAGGCTATCTAAAATTGTTATGGTGATCCAGGAGTTCACATTTGTTATTGGCTTGGTGAAATCTAAACATAGAATATATTACCAGTTTGGGGTATCTGCCTTGTTTTTGACACTCTGCCCCGATGTAGGCACTCGTGGGCATAAACCCTCCAGAGAGTGTGACAGCAGGAGATAAGTACAATGGCCATAATTTTCAAAACTGACTAGTGATTATGAGTGCCCAACTTCAGATGTCCTAAAAAGGGCTTGATTTTCAAAAGGTGCTGAGCACCAACTTCCTGCATATTGGGCCCCTTCAAGACATCTAAAACTGAGACACCCCAAAATCATTAGTCCCTTTTGAAAATCTTGGTCATGAGACTCTGAAAGGAAATAATGATATTATGCATCTGTATAACCATAGCGCCTAGGAGTCCTAGTCACAGAATTGTGCTAGGTGCTGTACATATGAACTAATCTCCCATAAATGCATAAATTGGGTCCAAAGACTTTTGACTCTATACTTACATGTTTAGCGGAAGTAGTTATTGCTATTAGTTATCACATTCCTCAAGGTTTATGTGAGAGGTATCACACTGCCACTCACTGCGCTCCCCAAAATATTGTTACTAGTCAACTTGTAACAAAATTAAAATGCATTGTTTTGTATAATCCAAATTAAATGCTTATTTGAGGCACTGTGTTCAAATTTCATCCCAAGAAGTTTTTATACAGTTAGGTAATGCTGGCTATGTTTTTCTGACAAATTGCTTTAATTAGATGCATTGTATACAAAGACAATGTTTGAGACTTATATAATTATCTAGTTAACAAAGAATTCTTTACTAGGAGATGGGTAACACTTGCCAAAAGCATTCAAGTGTTCTTTTAACTGCAGTAAATTACAAAAGGATATGGTTTGTATCATAATTCAGCGAAATTAAACTGGCTCTCATCTGTGGTATGCTGCAAGAAGATCAGTTCCCTCCAGAAATATGAGAATGCACTCAAATGAGAAAGGGAAGTTCGTTTCTTAATAGCCAGTAGAGCTATACAAAAGGAGAGCAAGGGTAAAATTGTCATAAAGGGCCAACATCCCGTTTTCAATCAAGTGACCTTCAGCACTTAGCAGTCTAAAAAAGCCTAGAAAGCCAATGAGATTTAAGCTACCAAGTGCTTACAGTCACTTTCAAAAAATGGGACTTAGGCCCTTTAAAAATGTTGACTCCAAAACAGTGATGGGAATTAACATTTTTGGACACACTGACAGTGATAAATAGCTCCTATCTGGAGAAAAAAGCTTTGCTAAACTAAACGTTCATCTGTGGGATTTTGCAAGAATCCCAGAGAAAGGAAAAGGTACAGCCATACAAACCCTGGCTTAGAACATATATGTTTCTTAGAACCCTAAAAGAGACTCAGCTTTGAGCAATTTTGTTTTCTTTGAAAAGTTCAACTAAAGGCGATAAAGGGCTAGATCCTGGCTAATCCTAGTGACTAGCAGCTGGTTCTTAGTTAGGTGCACAGCACAGGAGAGGGAAGAAAGAAAATGGCTGCCTCTTGGGTGGCCCACGTAAGTTCCAAGAAGAACCGCATTCTCTGCAGTCATCAGAGGAGCACAGATGCTGCCCCTAATTATTCCCATAGCCCATATTGCCCCCAAAAGGGTCAAGGAATAAGTGACGTAATTGGCTTGCACCCTTTTCATGATGGTCAGGCACATAGGAGAATATGCTACACCACACCACTTCCAATGCTGGACCGGGCCAAAATGGCATGATCAAGTCCAAAACTTTTATACCAAACCATTATATATTTATAAATATTTACACACACACACCCCTCAGATGTGAATAAGTAGCATACATAAAAGTGAATACATACACTTACGTAAGCATTATATGTACATATAACAAGATTATGTAATATTTCTACATGATCATAACACTGCTTTGTATTTACACCATTCCTTTCATCTAAGATTCTCAAAGCTCTGTATAAATATTAAGCAAGGTTGAAAATATCCTCGTTAGTAAAATAAGAATTATTTTATAACCATTATGTAGATGGATAGTTACTTGTGCCTCAGTTTATTTGTCCAAAGCAGCATATGGCATCAGCAATTAAACTGAGGAATCCTTTAAGCACGCCTCATGTATCACTAAAACCCAGCCACCTCTGGAGTTAAATATGGCAGTTTTCTCACAACGTGAGAACCATTTTATGGATGCACATTACCTATTTCTCCTGGAACGTGTTTGCCGTTGAAACGAAAGCAGACTGAGACATTGAGGCAGTTCACCTTCAGCAAGCCATCATGACACTGTGGAGCTGTGATATTGATGGAAGCTGGCAGGAAAATGGAGATGTCCATTGTAATGACAGGTCTAGATCTGGAGTCCAATGAAGAAGAATACTTTAGTTTGGCTTCAGAGGTTTCTCAACCAGATGAAAATAAAGCAAAACTGATAAAATACTTGGTATCAAGTAGACAAACAAAAACAACAAACAAAAAAACCCCACCCACCACAATATTCTGAACCTTAGAAGAGATTCAGCATTCTTCTAGCACTTTACCCAGCCAGCAAGGGAGACCCGTTTCCTACTGCAACAGTGGCTGATTTAAGATAACAATATCAGTTTTAGGTTTAGGAACTGCAATCTCAATATTTGAGTACATCATGGAGGACCAGATGGGACTGATAATAAATAAATAAATCTCTTGTCAAAAGTGTAGAAAGACTTTCTGGTGGCTGGGGAGGGTAATGAGATTAGCGCATTAGACTAGGACAAAGACTATGACCTCACTTGTGCATGTTCACTAGCTCGGGAGCTCAAAAGAGAAAGAGGCCTGGGGCCAGGACAAAAGGGTAAGTGAAGACAGTAATGTTCCACATAATGCTCTAGCAGCAGCATTCATTAAGCTAAAACTTTAGGAAAAACAAAGGTGGAGTAATTTTTTATAGCAGTGCCAGATGCATTAGGTGCATTACACTCCCATCATTTTGCATGGTGAAATGCTCAGCTCATTCCTCCCTGCCAGGTACTGACAATTTACAGTACTCCTTTGACTTCACCAAATTAAATTCTGACAGTTCCCCATGTGTTACTAATGACAGCTTTCCACTTTTGCAGCCTATGACCTGGGCTGTTGCTATGGTTATTTCAGGTTGAAGAAGAGTTCAGCCAGTCACATCGCAATCACAGGGCCATGAAGGGCGAGGTGTTGTTTTCTCTGCCAACACGACACGGTAAGTACAGAAGGCCTGGGGCAAGTGGCTAAAAAAAATTAAGGTCCTAGTCCCACAATGAGAGCCATTCTCAATACAGGACCGTAGCCCAAGAACGCATGAACTGTTTTTCTTAGTGTTTTCAATTCCGCGGATCTTAAGTATGAATACATTATTGCAAAGCTAACTCAAGTAATAAACCTTTCACACGTGTCAAAAATGTGCAGCGAACAGCATGTTCAGCTATAAGGTGGGCTCAGGAGGCACGTCGTGCATAGAGCAGACCACATTAGGACTCCATCCACAAGCCGTTTTAAATTTGGGGCTGTGGTTTGTGGCAGAAGTTCTAGAAACTTAACTGGAGCAATATCAACATCAGTCTCTATGAAGACAGCTCAGTCTCTGTTAACAGTGTCTAAAACTAACAGTGGGAGATTGTCAAGATGAGGAATAAGGTAAATGGCATTCCGAGATAAAAGGAGAAAGCTTCCCTAGATCATTTCACATCATGGAAGAACCTGCATTCAAAAGCTTGGGGAGAGAGTAATGCAGATTAACTTGTATATTTTACCTAAACAAACTAGTTTACAAGCTATGCACTGCATGATATCCTTAAAACTAGCCTATTTAATTGGTATATATCAAGCTGTAATGTGCGCATCCAAACAGAGGCACCATCATGAGCCCCAAATCAAAGTGGCTTCCACAAAAGCTTTTTAATATCATTTGGCACAACGTATATTGTTTTTGGCCAAAAGACTTTACAAAAATTACTAGGGAAAAAAAAGTCTATTCCTCTACCCTAATCTGAATCCAAACAGCAAGCACGGCACACTCTCTGACTGGCAGTAGCTGCACTTAATTAGCCTCAACACATGGTTAGTCTATAATGCACTAATCTCTAAAGAAACAAACAGGCATTGATTCAGTGGTTGGATTCTAGTTGCTACACACTGTTGGGAATTTTCTTAGTCATGGCACAAGAAATCTTCCACCGTCAAGACCAGGAAATGGGTGACTTGTGGACATGGAATGAGCTGCTCAGGCCAAGCCAAAACCGGCAAGTCAGAGTCCGTTACCAAACTGAGAATGTGAGGCAAGAATTGAGGCCAAGCCAGCCCAGGCCAGCAACCTTCACCAGAATCAGCAATGGTCTTAAGCCAGAGACAGTAAACCAAGGCCAAGATTGGGAGCCCAGTATAAGCTAAGAGACAGGAGTCTGGGATTCAAGGCAAGACACAGCCAGGAGCATCAAGGTCTAAGGCAGAGGCACACTGGAGGTCTGCATTGTTCAGACAAATCCCTGAAATGGCTCCCTGATTTATATGTGATGTGCTAGCCAATTAGTGAATCACAGAGGGCTGTTGCACATGCCCCTTAGTTTGGAACCTGCTGAAAGACTTAGTCTCTCAGCTCCTCTTGATGGCAATCCTACCAAGACCTGTGGTGGTGGCAAGCAAGTGACACCTGCCTCAAAACCTACAACTGCTGGTTCTAGGCCCATGTGCTATTGTGAAAAAAAGAGAAACTGGATATAATGCTATAGCAACATAAATGTTTGCACCTTTATTTTCTTTTTGAGCTATTTCTGAGGAACAGAGTGCTACGATTCCATCTGTTGATGTTTCACACCATTTGGCTTATTAATATTAATGTTTCTCAAAAAGCATAGCACCAGCATCATGAAGAAGTCAACAGTTTTTCTACTGACTTCAATGGGAACAGAAAGCAGGTCTTCCTTGTATCTAACAGAACACACAGTGGGACTGACTCATTGCACAACTCTTAATTATTTTCCCCAACCCTATATTTCTTATATTAAAATGACCATTCCACAAAAGCTTCAATTGACTATTCCAAATAGTTATTGATACTGTTGTTTTATTAAACTTTAAAGTGTCTATTCAGAAGGTAACTATTGGCAAAAATAGCCTAAAATATAAAAAAGTGTGCCTAAAATATAAATCAACATAAAAAATAAAAACAACATTTTTACTTCCTCAGATGAAAGGCACCCTTGGAAGAGCAAAGTACTTCTGCAAAAAATTAATTAAGATGTATGTAAGTATCATTAACGCTTGTATAGATGGGGAAACTGTAACATGGAAGTGCAGGTGATCTGCCCAAGGTTACACAGCAAGTCAGTATCAGAAGTAAAAATGAAACGCAGAGTTCTCAAGGACAGCCCCATATAGAGCAAACTGCAGCAATCCAAACTCTTGAGGTAGCTTCTTGATTTCTTTTCTAATGACGTGTTACATACTTAGCAAGCTGATTTTGGAGATTTGGTAAACACCTATATTAGCAGCATCAAAATTCTACCAGCAATATCAAACATGAGCTTTGCCCAATGGATGGGTCATCTATCATCTTGACTACAACCACCAACTCTTCCTCCTCTGTTGCTGCATGATAACCATGTGGTGCCTCTCAGTCTACCCAACCAATTGCAGCAAAACATCTTCCTCATCTGCCTCTCTGACGGTGTCAATACCGCCTTGAGTCCTTGCAGTGACTTCATCTCCTTGTACATCAAGTTCAAATTCCTCATCTTGCCTTCAGAGCTTTGCCCTGCCTACATCTCAATTCTAGCCAGACACCTTCTCTACATCCTCTTCACTCTTCCAATTTGTTACACCTTGTAGCTTCCCCAGTCTCCATCTCCAACAAGCAACTCCATTCCACCTGCACAGCACACCTCAAATAGTTGTCCAGATCCTGCATGCATTGCAACCTCACTCTCCTTCAAGACTCATTTTTCAGTCTGTCTTCCAACACTGAGCTACATTCCTACACCATCCATTGCTGCCCTCTTGCCCAATTTTGTTTCCTTAAATCTAACTATCTATTTTATATAGATAAAAACAAAAAATCCACACTAATTGAGTTATTTATATATGTAGGAAGGCGCTCCGGCCTTCCCCGGGGTTGGGAGCCGAAGGAGGGCCACAGCCAATAGAACGGCTGTATAGTCTGCTAGAAAAACCTGCCCGGCAACAGGCGGCGATTGGACCAGCCTGCCAGTCGGCCCGGCAACCCCTAGGACCGGCCCGGATAGGGCCAACGGGGACGGTCAACCAGCCGCCAAGAGGCGGGGCCTCCACAGGAAGGGGCGGTATAAAAGCTAGGCCCCTGAGCTCAATAAGGGGCAGACAGCTGTGGGAAGCAGACCTGCTGCCCTGGGCTCCTGCCGGGGAAGGGAACGTCTATGGCCCCAGGCTGAAGCCCTGCCGGTCCCTGGGTAAACCCCGGGAGTGGGTAGGACCTCCGGGAGCCGGTGATTGGGACTGGCTGACGAGCCCCAAAGGGTGGCTGACACCCCCCGAACCCCAAGCCTGGCCGGAGGAACCTGACTGGTCCTGGTGGGTCCAACCGCCCAAGGCAGGGCCAGACCTTGAGGAGCTGCCGGCCGCTGATTCCCCTGAAGCTGGACCCGACCTCGAGGAGCTGCCAGAGGCAGGGCTGCCCAGCGAGCCCCTCGATCTTGAAGAGCTGCCGGACGCCGACAACCTGCCCCAGTTGCTGCCCGCCAAAGCTGAAGGACTGGTGAGCCAGCCGTGGGTCGTGTACCCCTCCGGTTTACCCGGGGGCAGCCGTGGGAGTACAGGGAGGAAGTGGCCCAGGGACAGCCAGACCCAATGGCTGAAGGAAGGGGCCCAGGCCCAGCGGCGTGTTGAGGCCGGAGCCCCGCCGCATCAGTGGCAATCGCTGTGCCACTGATAGGGCCCTGGGCTGGGACGCAGTGGAGACAGGTGGGCCTGCGTCCCCCTCCCCCTCTCCCTAGCTGCCCCGGAGGGAGAGCCCTCCAAACCCCAGCTGGACGGCTGGAAGACGTCCAGTCTCCGCCACTGACCCCGAGACGAGGACATGAGACTGTTTGTTTGCCTGCCTGCCCCTGCCCTAGGAGCCGGGCCTCTAGACTGCTGGCTCGCCTGCTCTGCCAGAGGGCCGGGGCGAAAGACTGCTGGCTCGCCCGCCCTGCCAGAGGGCCGGGCCCTGTAGACTGGTCGTTTAACCAATTCCCCATTTGTTTGGGGAAGGTACCAGGACCTTCCCCAACGGCTGGGCCCCAGGAAGGGCTGCCGCGACCGGCGCGACACAACCGCCGTCGTACAATATAGTTACTTGAATTTTCTTTCCAAAAAGGAAGCAGTGGTATGTGTAGGTAACAAAAGCATATCTCAATCTGTTACTTCTGTAAACTTTACTCTCCCCAAACTCCCAATATCCATCTTTTTATTGGTCATCTCTTGCTGCGTGTCTAAATTAGGTAATAATTTCTTTGGGATTGGGTCCCATCTTTTATTTATTCTGTAAAGTACCTTGCACCCCAATTAGGTACAGTAGATTATTTTGTATAACTTGTTTCTTCTAACCATAATGAAAAAAATAATAAAATGTATTGGAGGAAGACTGAGAAACCTCATAACCAACAAACAGGAGCCAGAAAAACATAATAAGAGGAAGAAGAAATTGATCTTACCTTAGAAGTACCACATTATCTGACATGAAGGCTCCAATGGTCACATCTGAAAACAAAGTTTAATAACTTTTACCATTACAATGGAATTTGAAGAACACAGAAACCAAATCTTTGTAGTCTGAATATTTATGAATTTTTTGGTTGTAAAATATGTACTAAAATATTTCCCCATTCTCAATTCTGCCAATCAATACATCACAATAGGACTGCAAACTTGGGTTCTTCAGGTCACTCCAGTTCTCTTTTTTTAAATCATCATTACAGCTCATTTTTTCCCTATTAACAGAAACCACCCTCTAGGTCTCTACTTCCTAGGAAGCTAATTTTCTCAAACCTGCACCACAGGTTCTAAACACAGACAACTGAACCTGGGAAGTCTCTGAGAGAGTGAAAGCTGCTGACATGATTTGTTTGAGTAAGGGAAAAGACAGACACCTGTACTTTACAAGTAAGCTTTCCTGTCACTGATTTGAAGGAGCTTTAGTAAGCAATATGGATACTACTGATATGCTGTTTATCTACTGCTTTTTTATTTTTATTGTTGTTGTAAACATACCCAGATAACCATTTCCATCCATATCAACTCCTCCCGATATGGACTGGCCAAACATCCGCAATGCTGGGTTTATAGTTCGCCCAGACAGTTTCTGCAACAGAGAGCACAGAAGTGAAATCATCAAAATGAATCTAAAGTACCACATGGCTCTTCTCTCAGGGCCTGAGTCTCACATACACTGAGGCCTCTTTTTACTGCCAGAACATACTGGAGCCTGATCTTGTAAACCATGATCCTGCAAACCCTATTTATATGTGTAAATCCCGTGAACACTTAAGTGAATAAGTGTTTTCTGGTCTTGACTTGAGTTAAAGGTTAAGGTTGATTAAAAAATACATAAGATTACAAGTGTGTATATATACACG
This sequence comes from Mesoclemmys tuberculata, assembly GCA_007922155.1. Taxonomy (NCBI): domain Eukaryota; kingdom Metazoa; phylum Chordata; order Testudines; family Chelidae; genus Mesoclemmys; species Mesoclemmys tuberculata. The sequence goes on along the minus strand of ML675603.1, from coordinate 77,612,418 downwards.
CACACAAAAAATAACAGCATATCAAATATATTCTGTATAGAAGAAAGGATCTAATTTTGTATTCCACATAGCCTTTCCCATCACCTGCACTCGTATGATAAAGAGTTTGATGCTGCATCTTTAAAAAATGGTTAATTTAATTGAAACATCAAATCTAATATGACCCTTACTCTAACACAGTTCACCACTATGTTTGGGATCAAAACAAGGGAGATTCAGTCCATATCCAGTTGAAAAATTCTGTTTTTCACCAACTATCATACTGTATTTTGCATCAGAGCTGGTGCCATTTCTCATATTATCTCCCCAAACCAGAGGGCTTCTTAAAAATCACTAACACACAAGAACTTTCCTTAAGGAGTGTGAATGCTAAATGTTTTATCTGGAGCAAATCAAGATATTAAAACCTCGTCTTCCAAGCCAGCCTGATGGCCCACAGGCTCCTGTGTATTACAGCATGATGCAAAAGAAAGGAGATCTGAGTTCAAGAAGGGGTCTGATCACAGAAGTTAGATGGAAAAGACCTATTACAGGAGCATAATTCCAGGGTTGCTGGTGATGCTTTACAGCCTTCTACAGCCTACAATACTCCTTTGTCCAGCCCAGGTAAGAACATTAACATTAGCCAAAACGTCACAGGAAATTCACTGAAAGGGAAAATTCAAAACCAATATCCTAGTGGAAGAAGGAGATCCTTTAAAATGAGCCTGTGATCCTAATGGCCAGTTCTAAAGGGGAAACAATGCTTTAAAACAAATGGAGGCAAACTTTCTCACTCAAAAGGCACTTGCCATTAGGAAACTAGAAGAAACTTACTCCTCATATAACATTTACATCATAGAACATGATTATGTTTTTTTTGGGAGGTCCCTAATAGGGTGGTAAATTCTGCTTATAGATAGCCCACATCTGCAGGCTATTATGGTATAATGCAGAGGTATAATGCTGTTCTCCTTTAAGTGCCATGAATGAAAACAGCAGGCTATGAAGCTTAGACAGACAGTATTTAATTAGAACATTCATTATGTTGCAAGTCAATTAAGACGCTTTTGCTCTGAGCCACCACTAAAGTTGCTGCAGGGGAGTGAGGCACAGATAATGATTTAAAGAAAAGGGGGCAAGGGGAATGAAAAGGGTGAAAATCTATATAATGACGGGGGGCCCCCTTCTTCTCAGAGCTTGTTTAAATACAGCAATCCAGGGCATCTGGATAGCTCACAGGAATGGTAATTGGATACACAAATGCCTTTCATGTCAAAGTGGCTAGTTCAAATCCAGGCCAGGTAGGTAAGGAACAAAAGTTGTAAACATTTAATGGCTGTTTGGGTGGCAAATGAAAAATGAATTGGTGGCTTCAAACTAGCCCTTTCAGACAGGTACTAGGATACATTGTAAAGTAGTACTGCCACAATTGAAACACTTGTTGGCAGTCTCAAGAGGCCAAGGTAGGAAAGGACACTGAGACGGAACAACTGGTATCCTTTAACCTTCTAGAAGTGCTATCTCCCAGGCAGGAATGAGGGACAGGTGTGTTGTATTTCTCCACTTTACTGGAGGGAGGCAGAGAAGAACTTGAATTTTCAGTGCCATCAAGGTGTCTTTCTAAAGCAGAAATTCCCTCAAGAATGAAAAAAAATCCAGGTCTGGACATGCATCAGCTTAGAAGCCTGGAGTCTCAGAACAAATTTGAAGAACCCCACTTCCAGCAACTACTGCTGAGAAAAGAGTGCAGAGCTGAGCCATACACATGCCACAAATTATCACATTTTAAAAGTATCATAAAATGGTTTTAACTTTCTTTGTAAAAAACTATGCATACTGTACATACAGTTAAGGCAGAAGGATTAATCCCCTGCAGTCTATTAAAAGAGTCTCCACTATAACCACTAAATTCTTTACTCTGCTTAACTATGTAGGATTCCTCCCAGCAACAAAACAAAAATATTTAGATCAGGCCTTCAAACAGCCAAAGGAGAAAAAAAAAATCTGCCTTTGTAAATGCTTGCTAGACAAATGTTAGAGACTAAGGGGCATGTTTTAATGGGATACATGGGATTTTATCTTCTTAATAAACTGCAAAGACTAAATTACCCTGGAATTATATTCAGTGCCTGTATGGCGTACACAGGCAGTTTTTATTTCTCAGTGGTAGTCTGGTAAAGTGGAACCTCAAGACTGCCCTCCTGAAAGTCTCTCTGTTGGGAGGAGGAGCACTTCTAAAGGAGTCAAGTGTGCTGCCACAGAAGGAGTCCCTAGAATCTTTTCCTTCTCACTAAGTCTGGTCCTGCTAGGAGAGCAGCGCCAGACTCCACCCGCTCTCCCCCTACAGAAGTCCACTCTGCCATTCCAGTGCTTCAAGGACTACTGTCACTGAAATACCCACCCCAAAAACTCCATCTACACAGGGAGGGAAGCTGCATCTGACAACTGTATTAAAACATGGTTAAAGAAAATGGCTCATGCTGACCTGTGTCTGGAATTGTTTGCCTGGCCAGAGAGGATAGGGCCAAACGTGGTTAGAAACCATGTGCAAAACAGAACGTTCAAGTCTCACCTCCTGCCTGGGCTCCGACATAGAGTCTGATTTGATGCAGGCTCCACATACAGAGACAAACCAGCGACAGAAGTAGAGGGGTCAAGAGGTGTGGGGAGGAGAGCGAGTACGGCTTCCTGTCATCAAACTTTCCCCACATGTTTGACGCATTTCTGCAAGACCCAACAGAGTGACACAACCAACAAATTACCATAGAATACTGCGGAACAATGCCACCTGCGTCTCCATGGTAGATATACACTGCTCCTACGTAGTCATCCTCCTTAGGGGACCCAATGGCGACATCTGCGCATGTAAAACAATGTGAATTGAAAACATGTCACGGCCCTCTCTCTTTCCACTCTTCCCATGTCATCCTTTTATAAAAGCCCATGGCCTCAGGCTAACACAACTCATTGTGAAAAGGAGGATCACCATGCTGCTGGTGCTAGCTTAGCTAGAAATAGTTACTTACTTTAATGAACAGCTCATGCACAGAAATTCCTTTTCAATTTATACATACATTTTGGCATCTAATAAGAAGCATGTGTTTTAGTTATAAAAACGTGTTTATTCCCATCCGCCTGCTCAAAAAAAGCTATTTAACTGTCCTTTCATATACCCAGCCGGGGTGGACCAGCATTGCGCATCAAGATGCCACTGGCAGAGGGAGTACACGCTACCCACTCTGCACTGTGACAATTGTGTTTGAAATGCCAAGTTTCCAAAGTCAAGTTAGGTCAAGTGGGTTGTTTTTCAAACACACAGGGCTGCTGAGTGTCTCTGAGGATGTTTTCTCAGGAACACACGCTAAATTAATCCATGTTTTGAAGTCCTTAGTCTGCCACAAATCACTGCAGCAAACTTACGGGCATCAACACTCCATTCTCACCTATTATTATCACAGTGTGGGTCCTTGTACAAAACAGCCCATGAAAGAAACTGGACTGTAGGTTAGCAGGGGTAAGTGCTAATAAATAGAATATACGATAGGAGGCAGTAAGAGCTACTTGTTAAATGTACCTTCTGATAAGAAGCCCCAGTTATGCCAATAAACGGGAATGACCCTGAGACAGAAGATGCCAAATGTAACACAAAAGATGGTGTCATTTTTTTTTTGGTTAGGGAAAATCTAAGGGTCATTAGTAAGACATATACAATGGAGTTAAAGAAAAAACAAACCTCAAAGGAAATAGACCAAATGCCCAACTTTGCCCCAAGTTACCCACAAATAACTCATATTGAAAACAATGGGAGTTAGACACGTGTTAGGTGTAATGAGCCCCAACATGTCTTTGCCGAGAAATGGCATATAGAGCTTTGTTCACCACAGCATTACGCCAGTCTTAGGCTGCGATCATTTCCAAAGGAGTTATGCCATGGTGAATCAGACCATCTATTTGAAAGAATTTCCGACGTGGACTACAATGATAATGCTTCCTTCCTCCTCTACTTTGAAATAGGATTTCATGATAAAGCCCCTATAATAAAATAAAGACACCCACAGACTTGGCTAGAAACAGAGAACATGGGAGAATGAAAATGTGCCAACCTGAGTATCCATCATCGTCAATATCTCCTAGGGAGGCCATACTTTCCCCAAAATGTGCATTGTAGGCATTGTCACCATTCAGAACAAGCTGCTCTTCCAGGACTCCCTAGCAAACAGGAAATAGGACAGGCAAAGAAAAACAGAATGAGCGCTGAAAGATACAGGGTTTCCCTGCCCGCACACACACAACTCAGGAAACACCTGGGGCAGAGCAGCAGTGTGGCTTTTGCACTGCTATTGAAGCCTCAATGAATGCAACTTACCTGGGTATGCAAAACAAAAGGGTTAAACACAATCGATCTAATTAACCCCTAGAAGTGATTTGAACTAGCCAGGCAGACACATCACAGGCCAAACTCGTTAGCCATATATAATAATTCAAGAAGCCATTTTGTACAGTAAGACCCATACATGTATGTTCATGCGAAGAGCCCTGGGTTTTCATGACTGTGATTGAATAGGCAACCAAGTCAATGGCTTGTGAGTAAAAAATTCTAACGGATAACTAACTCCTTTTTAACTTAGTGGAATTGGGGAAGGAGAGGATGCTTTTAAGAATACCACATCACATATGAATTAATTCTCTATGCTCCAAAAATCCCCTGGCAATAAGCCTACCTCTCCTTTAATAAAGAGCAAGGTTTGGAATTCTGTGTGGGATTTTTCAGAAGTGCTCAGTCTTAGTCTAAATCTGCTCCCATTGAATTCAATGAGAATTTTACCTTCAAACTCAATGGGAGCAGAGCTAGGACTACGTGGACTGTTTGAGAATCCCAAATTGTCTTTATATACCCAGGAAAAAAGACCAATATGAATGAGGTAACCAATATGACAACAACCAGAAGACTTGTTTGGCTCACTAAGTTTTTCCATACATTAAACACCACTATTCAGTTCTTAGCCCGCTGGCATATTGCCTCCAACGAGCGCAGTCCTTAATCAAGACTTACCCAGCCATCACTCCCACTGAATTTAGCGAGGTGTCCCTGTGCAGAGGCTGCAGGATTTGTGCCGCAGGATTTGAAAACTGCTAGGTTATGGCTGCACTACAGAGCTTATATAAGCACAGCTGCAGCATTGCTAGTGCAGAGAGATGCTCTAAGCTGACAGGGGAGAGCTCTCCCATCAATTTAAATATTCCAGTCCCCGCGAAGGGCAATAACTAGGTTGGCGGGAGAAGCTCTCCCGCTGATATAGTGCCGTCCACACCAGCGCTTAGCTGAATGTAACTTGTGTCACTCAAGGGGTGGTTTATTCACACCCCTGAGCGACATAAGTTATACCGACATAAGTGGTAGTGTGTACACAGGCCTAGATTTTTCATGTTAGAAAGCAAGGCAAAGAATTGAAGAATGTAAAAAGAAGAATAAGGTTTAGCTAGAGTCAATGAAATAAAGAGACTGAAAAGCCCAGAACAGAATGAGTTTTGCATTCGCATGCCAGCATAAGTCTCATGGATCTAGTAATTCATGCCCACCCACTTTCTAGCCAACTTCATTTTAATGAGCTTTAATTTCTTGCAATGCACCCCCAAGAGAAAAGGAGCATTTCCACAAGAAAACAAAACTTATTTACTCAAGCCAACCTCAAGAGCCCACCTCAAGTGTTTGGATTTTTCTCCCCCTTTGTATTACATGTTCTGCCCTCATTCACAATCTTTTTCTTGGCTGCAAGGAGCTGCTGACATTCAGAAAATCCTACACGATGAAGTTAGGACATAGGGAGGCATGCAGTCCTGTTCAAGTTACTTGTTTCTTTGCAGCATGAAATGCCAGTGGTTAGATACAAGTTTATTAAATCTACCATTGTGCTGCATGTGTGTGCTATAAAGTAATATTCTACATGCCATCAGGGTTCTCTCTTTTGGTCTAAGTGGGTGAGAGAACTGAAATTAAGTGGAATTGTTCTGGCATCCATACCACAAAAGGTCCAATCCCACAGTTATTCATGTAACTTTATTTCACGTGGGCAGCCCCAACAAAGTCAAGGTTGAGGAAAGGAGATCCTGTTACTAGCACCTCAAGTTGATTTTTTAAAAAATATATCATTTATAGACATGAATAATTCACATTGTCACCATGAGTTCTTTGGGACAGGGATTGTCACTTGCTCTATGGTTGTACACCACCTAGCACAATGGGATCCCAATGTGGTTGACCTCTAGGCACTACTGCAATAAAATCTTGAATAAACAGCAGATCAAACTGAAAAAACAGGGCTCATTTCAAGGCTTGTTAATTGGCAACTGAATGAAACCAAATGCAAGTCTGGTTTCTTTCACAAACAATCTGTAGGACTTGTAGATAAATTTTATTTCCAGCAAAAAAAAAAATAATATGATTAAAGTTATAAAAAAAAAGTTAGTGTGAACCCAGTAGTGCTACTGTTGAAGCCAATGAAAAATCTCCCACTGACTAAAAGGGAGGAGCATTGGGACCGATATGTAAAAAATGTAGCTCAATTCTTATAGTCAGTTAAAAAAAATGCACTTTCACAAACCACCTTTTCCCTGAAAAAATACATATACCTCATTTTCCTTTAAACACTATGTACTAATCATTTTCTTTGCTACTCCAGGAAGTCAAAGTTCAGAATTTCCCAAGACTATAGTTGTGCAATGTGAAATTCAGAGGTTTCAGTCGATGGAGGCTTTCTACCATAGGCTTTCGATAAACAGCATGAAATAATAATAATAATATAAAACTATTCATTGGTTTCTCTTCACTTGGGTTCTTGAACCCCTAGTGTTTTGTTTTCAGTTGTGGGTTTGAATGACCATCCAAAACACAAAGCAAAACTAAGTCAAAACTGATGATTTTCACTTGGTTTTGGCATCAAAAGTCATACAAATCCAACAATAGCACCAAGTTTCAACATAAAACCAGAAATTCTCCCAACTTCCTCAAAAGATTCACAACATTTTCATGGCCAGGGGCTGACTTCTGAGTATAGAAAATGAATTTTTACCAGATTAATTTTGCCTGGCCATGTTTTGCTGGAAAATCCCACATCCATATGCAAGACACCAAATTTCATCATAGACCACAGCTGGACTGACTCTCCCTCCACACGCTCATCCTTTTTGCATACTCACATTTCCTCTGTTGATATAGACTGTGACTTGACCCTCATCCCTGATCTCAGAAAACATGGGTGCTCCAACCAGCAGGTCTGAAAGTCCATCAGAGTTCAGATCAACTGCACATAAGGAGGAGCCAAAGTAAGAGCCCATCTGTAACCAAGCCGAGTCATAACAAAGCATTCAGTATCTGCCCACGCACAGGAGGAAATCATTTATGTTCTTTTTTAACATCAAGTGAAGAGTTGCTGCTTTATCTCATACTAGAAGCCCTAAGGAAAAAGCTTAGGGAATTTTTTTGGCAAGAACTAGGCACTTTATTGTAACTGTGCATCAACTCTGACGTTTTATAGAGGGACTAAAATCCACACCCTAAGACATACTTTAAAAAAGGCACTAAATGGCCTTACTTTAGAGTAGCCTTTGCTTGACAAATGCTTAAAATGAGAAAGAAGAAAAATAGCTGCCTGGGCCAAGATTTTCAGAAGTGACTAGTGATTTTTGATGCCCAACTTCACGGGCCTGATTTTCATAAGATGGGTGCCCAGCACTTGCTTAAAATCACGGCCCTTTCCAAGGTGTCTCAAGCTGGACCCTCTCCCCTAAAAAATAGAGGCACGCAAAAATCACTAGTCACTCTTGGAAATCTTTTTAAATTTCTCACCAGCCACAGAAGTAGTGGGCTGACTGCAAGGTTTTTTCCACGCCAAGCCACTCTGTTTGAAGCAGGATGTCACTTCCAGTTCATGAGAAGCGAGTGGCAAGTTTGGAAATTGAAGGGCTGGGATGCACAGCTCCCAAGGATTGCAGGATAGTCCCCAGACCAGAGTTTGATGCCCCAGATTTGAGCGGCATCCACAATGCAAAATGATTGGGCTCTATCTGGCGTCATAGCAGGACTCGGGCTCTGGCCCACTCCTCCAGCAAGGGACACTGGCCTAAGTCAAGAAGAGTTCCTAGCCCAAGTCAGACTAATTTCTGCGTGAATGGAAGAGGGGCTTGGGCTTCAACCCAACTCTGAGCCTGGGTTTATTGTGCTATGTTGACATACCCATAAAGCCTTCCGCCAGCAAGCAAACCAGCCTAAGGCCCTGAGTCTGCAATCCCTATTACACTGATCTCATTGGTTTCGGCGGGGGAGGGAGGAGGAGTCCATGCTTAGAGAACTTGCAGGTCAAGTCCTAAGCATGTAGTCAATTTCTCTCCCTCTCAGATAACTATTTATTATTGTGTAACAAAATACTAACCATCCCCCATATATACTATTAAACCACATTTGAGATTCTGATTTATACACAAGTGAGGAAATTGAAGGCAAAACCAGTCCTGAATTCATCCCACTGGGCCAACATATACCAGTGCATACTCCACAGGGCATAGTTACAGCTCATCTGCTAGTGTGTACCTTTCAAGTGTCTCTCATTTCAATGGACTTCAATGCATTTTAGCCCCAAATTCACCTGCATCCCACATGAATCTGGTCATCCCTCTTTTATTGTCGACAATTAGTTACATCAGAAACGGGGAAGCACGAAAATGAGGTTATAAAGTTATTTAAATTGTTTTAAGTATGAATCTCATATTACATGGCATATTACATTTGCCACAGACATCATGATTGCCGGGTCTCATTTTGGGTCTTCATCGCACATTTGGACCTTGACAGATTAAGGTGCAAGAAACAGAGATCTGGCCAGCCTATTAACAGTATATCCACACAGCTGTTGGGAGCGTACTTCCAAGCACGGATACCCAGTCCCATGCTAGCACTGCTCAAGCAAGCATGCTAAAAATAGAAACGTGGCTTTGGCAGCAGGAGCGGTGGGTCCAGCTACCCGCTCAAGTACAAAATCCACCCAAACCGCAGTGGCCACATGGCTATTTTTTAGCACATTAGTTTGAACAAAGTTAGCACATGCCTGTCTATCCGCACTGGGAAATATGGTACCAGCTGCTGTGTAGATATATACCCTTAGAGATGACAAGGAATAGGCAGCAACCGCTCTGGTCTCCAAGTTGAGAATGTAACATCAAGTTTCCATGAACTGTTTGGAAGCCATGAAAACAGTGGGTGAGCTAAGGATAGCATATAACTGTAATTTTTGTGTCTGTGTGGGTTCCAGGTCCGACCTTCACCATTATTTGACTTCAGTTAGTTTGCAGTTAAATCCCTTTGTGGATTTTTGTTGTTTATTTATTTATTTTTTTAACTCCAATAACATTCTCATGGGCAGTGAGTGAGAGTTATGAAAAACATGTCACTATATATTCAGGCAGCTTGAAGGGAAAGGCTGTTATTTACCGAACTGTGAAAAGTGGATGAGTTCATATTACTGTGAGAACCTTAACTTTCTGCAGTTCCTGCCTGTGTGTTTGTTTGTAACCACATGATTGCATTAACTCTTTCCCATATTTGATTTCCCAATCTTTCTCCTCTAAGACATGAAAGGAGGAAAACACTGCCTGAGTCTTAATATCAAGTGTGCATGGGATGAGGCATGAACTCATACCTTTGTTGCTAGAACACTGTTTAGCTGGAGTTAGTTTCCAGCAATACTCATTAACTGAGCATAGCACCTCAAATTACAGTTCACGATGGAAAAAAGATGAGTTTTTTTATTTTTAGTAAATTCTAGCTCTGATTTTACAGAACTTGCAGGAAGTGGAACGAGGGGGCACATGATAATCTACAAACATTTGAAGGACATAAACAAGTTACTGCCCAGCAAGCCAGCATGTGACTCTAGGCACAGGAGCTTGCTGCACAGCCACGCCCTGCAGGAACCCTGCTACAGTGCAGTGAACGTTCCAATGTGCGGCAGATTCACACTTTGGCTTGTTGAGGAGTGACTTGCCATGCAAACAAAATGAGTTATTAGCTCTAACTCGACTTTTTATTGCAGAATATTATCAGACCTTTAATTCCACAATTCCAGCACGGAGTGGATGCTATCACTATGATAGAAAAAGAAGGTGGTTGGTCTAAATGATGGTGTAAAAATCCCCAGATTTTTAAAGCCTAAATTAATCACTTAAGAAGCTATTCATTCAAAATAATACTAACTGAAATAGCCAAACCATTTTTTGTCAAGAATCTCTCACCTTTTTACCGGATGCCTGAAAAATCTTTATTAAGGAGCCTGATCGCCTGTCTGTTTTGAAAATATAAACCTATCAAATGGAAACAAAAACAAAAGCAGTTACAAACACTGACCGCAAGGATGGCCTGTAGATAAGTAGTTTATAATAATCTTATGAATTCATCAGTGCATTCTGGGTATAGATGTACAATACTCATTGGCAAATATTAATGATTACTTTATTACAAACTCCAAATTCAAGGTGATCCTCCTGCCTTTTCTAAAACAAAACATGAACTTCCCATTTTAGTACCAAATGGAAGAGGTCCCTTGTCATTACAAGTACTTAAATAGTATCTTAATACTTCTTTGTCTGTGTTTTAAGAGCCCCACTGCACAACAGCCACACACTCAAGCAAATGCCCCTTGGAAAGGAAAAGCAAAGTGCCCAGGACTGAGTAGGGCTGAGAATCTGAGTAGCTATAGGGATCTTCCCACCCCGCACCTTGTGTGTCAATCCCCTCCCGCAAAAGTGTGTGCAGTCTATGTAGCAAGACAGAACGTCAGAATGTTTTAGCAAAAGTCGGAGTAGAAACTGAAATCACACCAGTAAACGTGTCAGCGCCATTTGAGTCAGAAATTGTTTTCAAATGTTATAAAATTACAGTGTACGTCAGCAGTACCTGAGCTTGTGATCACACAGGTTACCCTTAGAATACAAGAGGTTTCTCGTTTGTTTGTTTTTTAATATGCCCTGGACCTAAATGTACTTACGTGGTGAGTCAGTCCCCACCTGGATGATTTTTCTGACATTTGTCCTTCTTTCTGGGTTGTTTTTCATGGAGATTAACTTTCATATTGGTTACAGCTACTCATTCAGAAAGTACACTTATGAACGAGAGTTATTTAAAAATGGCTCCCATTTCATTCACATAGTTTTACAGGATGTTATGACAGATTATTCAAAATGGCAAACAAGCCACAATGAGCAAACTTGAGAGTATATAGGTGGGTCATTAAACCAGTGGGACATGCAGAAGGTTGAACAAAATGAAAAACCTTCCTTAAAGTAAATACAGATAGATCTGATTCATAATAAACAAACATTATTATTTGTACCATAATAAATATTTTTCTCATTGTGGACAAACTGGACAAGGCTAATGGTGGACAGAATTATAATGTAGTGATTTATTCATACTCAAACATAAGCCACTTGTGAGTTGTGTTTGACTGTCTAATCGATTAGGTTGTAATTCAGGTAAATACAGCATGCACGATCAAAAAGGAGACTGTCTATATTAGCCTATTAGATCTTCTGCTCCTAAGGAGGCCAATATACTCCTGGCACAATGTTGTAGAGTATTACCATTGTCCTCCTAATGTCTCAGAGCAATACTGCAGCTCACTAATATTTAGCATTTAGGACCAGAAAGAGTAAAGAGCCTAACATATTTAACAAGATTCCCATTAGCTTGTAACAAGGAACCGAAGTCTTGAGTCACCTGTTAGCTCAGAACAGCAGCAACAGAAGACTCTCAAGTCAATTCACCCATTTCTGACCAGCAGGTGTCACTGTAGCTAATCATCAGAGCCAAGGACTTGATGTATTAAATTATATAGTGAGTTCATGGGCACTTAATAGCTGGATGTACAGGGAGCTTCAAGGTGATTTGCTTCAGAGAAATATACAGCAAATACTATACACATTGTAAATGTTTCCCTTATACATGGGGGACGGGGGAGCAGAGGAAGAGATTAATCTAGATGCAGTGACATGAAGACAGACTACCCTGGTTTCTCAATGGCCTGGCCCGGAAGAGACGAGGAGCCAAGAGTTTGGAGCAATAAGCTCCTACTTTGTTGCAGACTTGCTCTGTAAGCACAAGTTACTGAAGCCCTCGGCCTTAGTTTCCGCATCAGCAAAATGGGGATAATCATAATAATTCCTATCTACCTCATGGGGAGGTGATCATCAGGGCAAATCCCAAAAGCACATAGGCCTTCTTGCAAATCGAGCACCATCCAGCTCCATCTCTGGCAGGGTGCTCTGGCTGTGCATTCCGTTTCTGTCCATCACTGGAAACTTTATCAAACCACCAAAGCTTTTGGCGTCATGTGATCACCAGCCCTGCAGTGGCACTTGTTTGTACACACGCTTCAGAATTTGTTGATCTTCCATTCTATACCCATACCAAGAAAGCCACCAAAACCAAACCAGTGCTATTTTAACCAAAATAGGTTAAAAATCTTCAGACAGAAGAGTGATTTTTGAATTAACAGCATCTTTTTAAAAGAAAGATTTTAAGGATTTTTTGAGGGTGCAAAGGAGCACCACAAGGGTCAGGTAGGGTAAATGTGAGAACTGCATCAAGTTGCCCGGAAGAGTTAGGTAAAGGGCTCAATAATTAGTCTTCAGGCAAAATTTCTTGGTTCACCAAATTTATGGGAACTAAGTCAATATATTTCATCCCATTGCATCTGACAGTATCATTGTTTGACTAAAAGCCACACCTTTCCAATGCCTCCATCCTGGGGAGCTCCTCCTACGATGTCTGTGGTAGTCGGGTGGGAGAAATGACCTGCCGTCACTGCATATCCTGTGCAGGAGGTTAGGTGGGGTGATAGGAAGAGAAAGAGGGGAAAAAACAAAAAAGGATAAAAGTCTGAGAAACAGGTCAGCCATCTGGATCACACTAATTGGGTTCCACAGTTTCTCTTGGAGTGTAAATACCCAGCATCATGCAAAAAAGCAGCAGGCACTCACTTTGTACAAGAACTCGCCAACATTCAGTTCAACTGTAGATCACAGCAGGAAATTACAATAGTACTCAATTGTTTTTCCAAATCCCAAGGTGGTGAAGGTCTGGGTGGGAGCCCAGTAGGGGACAGGCAAAGGTAGGAGGGACATGGGGGGGAAGGGAGGAAGACAATAAGTTAACAAAGAATCCAGATGTAAAAAGGAATGAGAAGCAGTAAAACAGAAACGAGCATACACAGAGTAAAGTGACCACATCATCAGGAAGACATAGCTTTTATGCCTGTGAGTGATAGTCTCACATACGCCAGATAAAACAGTGCTCCCTCAATTAAAGTCACTGCCCATCACGGCATGGAAAATCAAGTGCTTTTTCAATGCATAAAGGGAAAAAAGTAAAACAATAGATGAAGAGGTCAAAAAAGTTAATGCTTGAAAAAGAAATAAAACAGGAGTGTAGATCAATGGAAAAGTGTATTTGAAACAGGTAAATCAAAGATCGTGTCTTGTTTGTTACATTAAAAAAAATTATAAGAAGTTTAAAGGAGTCTACAGAGAGAACTGGGTTTCTTTTCCTTTTAAGGATATATTTAACTCACCCCTCCATTGTAAGTTATGGGTGTCCTGTCCATATGCTAAACACTATAATTCAGGTCTAATCAGTGGAAAAATCTACACATGACTTTAAATATATACATACACTGTTCACTTAACTATCCTTGAATGGCACCTGCTAAATTATATTTATAAAAGACTGCAGGTTAAAGAAAATAAGAAGTCAGCATGAGTCTTTAGTCAAACAGCATTAGACTGTTGCCTGTTGAGTTTTCTAAGTCTTGACACTCCTAAACACTGGGGATTAGGTGGAAGCCTTCAAATTAATTTCACTTGTGACATTAGTTGATTTTAAAGCAAGGCCTCTAGACCTCAAAGCCTAACATGTTAAACACCTACAAAATCTGCTCCACTCCCTAGCCCATCCCCCCCAGAGTCTCTTACTAATAAATCATTTATAAAGTGCTTCATTTCTTCAGATTAACTCATCTACACAAAAGCACATCTACACAAAAACTCATCTACACATGAAGCAGTTAAGCATTCTATAGATACAGAGGAGCATCTTAGCCCAAACCCCTAGTAAGTTATGGCATGGTCACAACTAGAACTCTGGCATTCCTGGCTTCTAGGCTGTTACTCAGTCTACTAGACCATATGGCTTCTCAGTGCAAACCTGTTTTCTATACTCTAACTACTGTAATGGGGAAAAAAGTTCTTCACTGCTTTTTTCCTATATATTTTGTCAGGTAACCTACCAGTCACTCTTGTCCAGCTGCTTATTCTTTCACCAAAATACATTTTCACCAGCAAAACATTATTTACCCTAAAAAATGATTATACTGTTATTTCAACCTATTTCCATCCTGACATCAGGGTCCAAGTCGCTACTTGCCTAGGTATGTGTACCGCCTGGCTATCACAGCATCGTCATTCAGTTTGAAATAAGTATTGTCAGTGAGGTTCAATACTTTGACAGTTCCCGTCCAGTAAAAAGATCCTGGTGCTCCCATGATGACCAGCTCCTATGTGAGAAAAGAAGCAGGAAGGGGCAGGAACCAGAAAAAATATGAAAGGATTAATTATAGCAAGCAATCGTCATGTTTTATAGGGGAGATTTAAATCAAGGCATCAAGCATGAATCTGCCTACAGAAAAGAGTCAGAATTATTCATATGGGTATATATTACTTTTCATCCCAAACATCCCCTAAGCAAGGTTTACAAATACTGGAGGCACTTCACCCACCATTAAAAATACCTGAGCTCTCCTCCAACTCTTTTTCTTCATACAGATCCCTGCATCCAATACACCTCTGTTGAATCCGCCTGCTACCTCTACAAGCAGCGTCCCCTATCAATCTTACAAGCTATTGAACATGCCTATAAACATGCTCTTCCAACAAGTGTTCCTCCCAGCTGCTAGGTCGTCCTACTACTCCCAAGAAGCATTAATAAAAACCCACCTACTGAGCACAGAATCCACCCACTCATTTAACAAGCACCCTGGATCTACCTCCCAACTTGTTGCTGACAGTTCACAGCTCTCAGGTGGCGTATTATACATGAACACTCTATGAGTTCAGAACAGGCGGAAGGACCAGATCCTCAGCTGCTGTAACTTAACTGATCCTTATATCAATGGAAGACAAGAACCTATGTCTTTAGGACAATTTGATTATGAGTACATTAAGACTGTAGATAGTCCCTGTGCTTTTAAGAATGTGTGTATATTTTAAGGGCAGAACAAAAAGCTTTCATAACTGTGCAAAACTCAAGCTAGTGTCACGCACCACAGCTGAGTTTCAAGAGGACCCGGGCCAATTTATGGAAATGACTAGGCACCTGATGGTTATACTTTGTTTTGACCTGAAATCAGGAAAAATATGGTGGTTTTAACATTACAGCCGAGTTATGCTTTAAGTTTCTTGGACTGGATTTTCAAAACAAAACTCAGGCTGAGCAAAGCCTTGTGAACTAAAAATCAAAGACAGGTTCAAACGGACCTCTGCAAGTGGAAACCACTGAGTTTCCCATCCTCCCAGTTGAGAGAGGGGGAGACTTCTATTCAGCAATGAGAACCACAAACATGCAATAGACAGTGGTAGCGGTGGAAAAGAAAAAACAAAACAAGCTGAGCTCAGAGTGAAATCCTACAGATGGTGATCCCTGGCTGAAAGCCAAACACAGCTGAAAAAACTAGTCACATTTGATTTAGCTGAATAAGGAAAGGGCACAATAGGAGCTATTATAAAATCCATCATAAGAATTAGACAGTCTCTGATTTAAGAGAACTGAGTGAAAATTGACTTCTATTTTCCTCACCCCTCAAGAAATTGCATATGAAGCATTCAAGCTCATGGCCAGTGAGAAAGACTACCCTTTGCTGTATTCCACAAGCACTGGGGAAAACCACACTCTTTCCTGCTACCTCACACAAGCTGTGAATCGTTGTCATCATGCAAACAGTACAAATCTTGGAATTCACTTAATCAAGTGTTACAATGTCAGAATTACAACATCACTGTTTCTGCTGGCTTGCCAAAGGAGCGCAATAGGCAGAGGAAGGAACCAACTTTTCTCTTCTATCCCTATATGAAGCTTGTCTTCTTCGAAGGAGTTTATCAGAGTTTGATCAAAGCATAGGAACATCACTACTACAACAACATGAATATCATTCCTAAAAGAATGGAAGACTATATCTAAGTGCTTCACACCACCCTAAAGTGAAGGCTCTGTATAAATGTGCCTGTGTAGAATCAAGCTGGTGCAGGAGTCAGGTGAAGCTGCAAGGCAAAGGGAAGGGATTTAAAGAGTGACTTCTGGGAAAAAGATGCAAAAGCGCCAAAGTCTAAGGCCAGTTTTCAAATGTGGGATCCTACATGGAGGTGCAAACCCCACATTAGGATGTTCTTAGGATATAAAATAGGCATTTCTGACCACAACAAATTGAAAAGTGATGCACTGACCTGCAATTTTAATGTGTATCTTTTAATTAAATCTAAACAGTTGTGTTTGTGCTGCTTGTATAATGGAGACCACCTCAGGAGGTGAAATGGTAGATCACCCCTTTTCTCTTCTCAGGGAAGAGGGACCAAAGTATAACCAGGAGGCAGAATCCCACCTTAGATTCTTATACTATCTACACTCATTTGAAAACCCGTCATCCAGAATGCTTTGGTCACTGAAGATCTGATGTGTATAAAGTGACGTCAGGCAGCTAGAGCTTATAGAGGGAAATCCAATATCAGTTCCCTAAATTCAGAGAGGCTTTACTCCAATCCACAGGGTGTTGGATGGAATTCTAGGCCACATCAGTGATGAACATAATGTACATTATTCTCAGCACTGACAGGACAGAGCAGCACAGCCATGAATTACTGTGTGAATGTATATGTAAATCTGTGCCTCATGAAGCCATATTATGAAATCCAGAAAATGGTAGAGAGTTTCCTTGTTTCTTTTCATTGCTCTAACAGACGGCAGGTCACAGGAAATTTCAACTCAGTGATCATGCTAGTACTGCAGCCATTACTGGAAGAGTGGTGATAACCTCCTGTGCTAGAGTGTTCCAGTCCAGGGGAGGCTGAATACTGGCATTTCATGATTATACACAAGGACATGGACTACAATACTCAGCTAAATAGAGGGATGTACTTAGCAACAGGTTTTATTCTTGGAAGTGGCTGTGTCCTTGACAGTGGATTCTCTCTGTGCAGAAACAACTAGCATCAGCAGGATTGAGTGCACAAGTGGAGAGGCAGACCTTGCATGCTTGACCCAGAAGTCCTTTATCTACATTTCCTGCTCATGCTGAAGCTCCAGAAGGCAGGAGCACTAAAAGTTCAAAGACATCTTTTGAACTAGGCTGGTGAGGGAGGTTTAAAGCATGGGAAAAGAAACAGGCTTGATAGTGCAGACGAGCCAGGAAACAGCTGTTGCTGACAAGTCTCCTGTTACCAGACACAGCGCCATTGTCACAAGGGTTGCCACCCATTCCCGGTTTACTTGTTAATATCTCACTCTAATTTTTCATGCAGCATACACTAATTCTGTTTATACCAACCAAAACAATGAACCCTCTGGGCCAAATTTGATGGTGCCGTGTAAATTAAACCCCTCTCACACTACCTTGAACTTCCTAGCACTAATTACATCCACTCTGCTAACATCTAGGAGAGCTCTACCTTCCATACCAGAAGGCATAAAGAGGCTAGTTTAAATTACACCTCCTTTCAGCTCTTTAGCATGTAAATTGTACCAGCTAGACATCAGATACCCACAGTGATAGCTGCATTCTAAGAACCTGAAAAGAGTGCAAGCAACTTCAAGGGAATCTAACTTAGAAGGGGCTCTAACTTACATTTCACCTGAGTCAGAACCTCTGTATCTAAGGGAATCTAAATAAAAAACAGTCTAATGGCATCTTAAGGAAGGCAACGTTGGTGTGACATATACATTAAGGGGACAGAAGAAAACGTATGTTACACCAACGTAGAGTTTGTCTACATAGTGTGGCAATGTGCACTATGGGGTGTGGTTTCTAAAGCACGCTAATGTATTACGCATTAACTAGTCTATGTAGACCCTGCAGGTGTACTCTAACAGTTCTCTAGTATGCTTTATTGTAGTGTTGTCTGAAGCAGCACTATGTTAAAATGCACTAGGAAACTTTCAGTGCACACCAGCAGGATCTACACAGACCAGTTAATGCACAATACATTAGCATGCTTTTAAAAGTTACACGCCCCCATGGTGGGCATTGCTACAACGTTTAGCTAAACCCATAGACTCTCTTCTTGTCCTTTTAGGAGTCATTTGGACTCCCAACAGAACTTGGCCCTCTCAGTTTAGTTGGTTACCTTCTTTTCTTCTCCTTTTCCATTGTCTCTAGCACTTTTGATTTTCATGAATTCTAAAATTTTCTTACTGCATCTGTTATTGTTCCTCTTGCTATGAGTCTATTAAATTCTGTCCAAAGTGCTCTGAAAGGGTGATTCAGAGTTACACCTTCTGGCAGTCACTAAACAGGAAGTAATGCTTCCTAAGTAGATGATTTTGTACAGCCCAGGAAACTGTGAGCTAATGGCAACAGCACACACTGAAGGAACCACAATGGAAAACCACTGACCATTTTTAAAGATATAGGAAACAGATCCAGGGAAGAAGGGACATAGGGATGACTGGAGTAGAAAGAAAAATGTAAGTAAAAGGGGAGAACTGAAAAGAATACACTAAATTTATGTTGCTTTCCAGATTCCACCTATTCTATTCCAATCCTCTACTGTCCTCTTTAATCAAACAGGATATTGAATATGGGCTTAATTTACCTACAATATTTCACTAAATGAACTTAATAATCATGCTATCCCTCCACCTTTCAGTGCATCAGCAGAAATCACAGACATTCCACTACAGAATTAAACATTGCACCTTCAGAAAAGGTTCATCCCAGGTCTGAATTTTGCAGCTCAGGTCCATCTTGATAGTCTATCAATGTAAATCATTAGTCATTAAGGTCAGGACTTTCATATGTGAGTCGGAATGTTATATGCCCATCTTAAAACAACTTGAAGGGACCTGAGTTTCAGAACATGCAGGGCATCCATTCTCTGCGCCTCAGGCCTCTTTTTAAAATATCTCAAATCGGGCATCCAAAAATCAGTCACTTTTGAAAAATTCTGGTCTAATATTTGTTTTCTTCTTTCTAAACATGTAGCAAAGATCAATATTCTAGATCATGATAAGTAAAATCTATTTTGATACCTTGAACATTAATCATGCAATGTTTGCTCACACAACTAGCCCACTAATACTAACAGAGCTATTCTAATGAGTAGGGACTAACTCACGTGAGTAAGAGTCAGGACTTGGCTCTGTTATGCCAGGCACTTATGCCTGCAGGTTCTGGATACCAGGTGAGGTACCAATTAGGTACACTTAGCTTTAATCACGGTTTACACTCCAAACAGCAGAGGGAGACCCTAACAAAGCTCTGAGAAGCGGGCTGCAGGGGAAGGGCCAGACACTCCAAGTGGGGTTCATGGCTGAATATCTAAGCAATTACAATAATTTCAAATTCTTATACAGCACAGCATGTTTACTCTGGGGAACAGCAGGAATTGGCTTACGAAAAACAAATAACTAATCTCACATTTTTGCTTTCCTTGGCACCAAACACAGCTCAATAATGAACTGTGAAACAACTTATGTAACCTATTTACTACTCAATCAGCCCTGAACAGACCCGCGGCATCACTATCTCTAACGCGTCACAACATCTTGCGTGACCTTCACTAAAGGCTCTTACTGAATCGTGTATGACTAGAGAAATAGATGCTTTCCTTCAGAGTATCTTTGGCTTTAAAAATAATAGAAAAAATTAAGAAACTGAAAAAAGATGGGTATACGATTAGGAGAAGATAGTTTGTGTTTGACATGAATGCTACTGAGAAACTTAGTGTAAAACCACTGTGATTTTTTGGAAGATCAAAAAAATTTCACTACAGAAATAACTAACTGAATTTATCCCTGATGTAATTGAAGTGAGATCAATGGTGTTACACTAGGGATTAATTTGATCCCGCATTTATATAACTGCCCAGCCACAGTTCTGAAAAAACATTCCACAATACCAGTTCTGCCATGCACCTTTTTTAGACAGCAAGAAGGATAAATCATCAGAAAACAGTGTGTTTTTAAGGACTATTAAATTTAAGGACTATTAAAACCATTTAATTCATGGAGGAATATTTTAAAGCAAAATTTGAGAGAGTAAATAAAGAGTAAATCCAGAGATAGGCTGTGGGACTTATATGATAAAAATATTCCCTCAGGATAGTCTTCAAATTCATTCATTCCTCCCTGGGGGTATTTAAGTATAAATCCATTCCTGTGTGAATCACTCCATATGTATTATGTAATGTATGAGACCTCACAATAACGCATTTCCAGGCCTGTGTGAGGAGAGACAGCATAAAAGATGGATGTTTATTGCTGCCTTACTGAATTCAGAACATTATAAAAGGAAATATGATAAATGCATAGAGTGCAGCCACCTGCATGTTTCTATTTCCATGCTCCTTCCCAGTGCACATGGCAAAATAAGCAAGAAAATGTATCTGCAGACTTGAACTTATCAAAACTGCCATTACCCACCTCAGTGAAGAAGCCTGCTATTCCAGCCTGACACGAGCCATGCTCCTCACCATATTTCTTCTTATACTCTAGATCAGAGGAGAGGAGGAAGAAAACAAACCACAGTCATGTCAGTCCATGCCAGCTGTATGCAACTCAGTTTGCTGAACTTCCTTACTTCATTCCACATGTGTTGCCAAGTGCTAAGCCACAAAGGACTCCTAAACTGGAGCCAAAGAAGGAAAATCTCAGGAATTCAGTGAACCTCAGAAATGTAGGCCTCTCTTCTACGATATGTGAACATTGCCGAAACTTACAGTTGGCCTGTCATTGCTGAAGAGGAACACCAGCAACAACAAAAAATCCCACTTGCGATCATATACGGCTACAAACTTTCACTGACAGTGACAGGACAGGAATTGCAGAACAATAGCAAGAGGGCAAGGAAATGGACCCAGTAATTGAATGCTGTAGGTCTCAGTGGCATATAAGCAGCAACAATGTTGCCTGTTAACGTATAACAGTGTAGCTGAAGGCAGTACATTCTGTTCTATTCCACCTGCTCTGTCCAGCTACATTGCTGTAAACGTTGGCTAATGGTTACAAGAAGGGACTCGGACTCTTGGATTCTCTCTCAGGATCAGTCACTCACTTACTGTGTGGCCTTAGACAAGTCAGTTAAACCTCTCCTGAGCATCAGTTTTTCCATCTGTAAAATAAGTATAGTAATACTTAACTATAACACAATGGTGTAGTTTTATGCATTGTAGTTTGGTAAAGCTTAGTATTTATAAAGTGCTTTCAGCTCCGTGAAATATATATGCGTGAAATATTATAATACTGGTGTATTCAGCAAACCAAACAAATCACAACAGCCCTCCTCCGAGTCTTATTAGCAAATAAAAGCTAAATTAGTGGCACTTAAGATCGTGGCAGGACATACTCCATCTGCCCAAAATAGTAAAAGAATGGAAGAAAGACCTCTGCATTCGTTTCCACCTTCATATTGCCTACAATGCTATTCATAACTCTTCAACCCATCATACAATTTCATTTCCAACTCCAACAGATATAAAAAACACATACCGCAAATTCACCAAACTTGCACGCTAACACAAAACCTTAATATTGACCTCATGTGCTTTTAGATCAACAGATCAATCATGCATCACGCTGACTGTCACAAGTTCTATACATCTGGGGAGTTATTCTGCCTTAACACTGCTCAGGTCACTGTCAAGGTTTAACTCCTCTTAAAACTGAGCTCTGTAAGACAACCCTACCTATGGGGCAGCTATCACTGCACATGTAACTACATGTACTTGGCCTCTACCCTTGCTTGGAAGAAATGGAATCTAAAATGGCTGCCTGTTTGTGCTTCACAGCAGAAAGAGCTCAGATCACCTGTAACATATGAGACAATTCCAAAGGAAGTAGTCCTTCCCACTAGACAAGCTAATCAGCTGCATGGGTGGCCAAAATTCCTCCTCTCTGCTAGTTCTGATCACTGTTCAGTCTCCGAAGCAGAGGCAGGACCCCTGAAGAGCACAAAGTTCTTCTTCAATCTGTACATGTTCTTCAGCAGGCTCATCTTTGAGCTCCTCATTCCACGCTTGCCGACTCGTCTCCAGCAATCTCCAACTTGAACTGCAAAACTCCTCGCTCTCCTCCTGGTCCATAGGAAACATTTATTGCTGTACCAAGGCCTCTTATTGCTAAAAATCAATCTGTCCCCTTTTTATTCTATTCAAGACTCTCTCCACTTATTTTCTAGAGACAAAGAGGAACCATATCTCCTGAAACAAGCTTCCCCATGCTCTCAAAATCCTAAGCAGAATCTTTGCAATGGGCCAAACCAAAACCAAAAACTTCGCATCCAAACACCTTGAACTTTGAAGTGTTTGAAACCAAGATCTGGATCCAAATTTTGCTGGGTGGGCACATCTGTTTTCTGAGCTTTATTTTCCAAACTTTACCACACCAATGAGTGCGCAACTGAAACATATTGCCACTTCCTGCATCTTACAACATCTTCCTATGGATAAAGGGGACTCAAGGGAAACAGAGTCATTCAATTTTTAAAAATGTTCACTGTACAGCCTGGCAACACTTTACAATAAGTAACCTTGCTAAATTACAAAGGAATTTACATGGAATTGCTTAGCATGTTACCCCATTAGAACCAAATCAGTTCCTCATGGTTTGTGTTATTATACCGAAAACCATAAGGACTTAAACCACTGGTCTCTTCATGGAAACATTTATTAAAACGTGTACTAAAGGAAATAGTGACAAAACTAGACTCAGACTTTAAGGTCAGAAGAGACCATTATGTTCATCTAGTCTGACCTCCTGCACAATGCAGGACACAGAACCTCACCCACCCACTCATATAATAGACCCCTAACCTATGACTAAGTTATTGAAGTCCTCAAGTGATTTAAAAACTTCAAGGTACAGAGAATTCAGAGAATCTACCAGCAAATGACCTGTGCCCCATGCTGCAGAGGAAGGCAAAAAAAACCCAGGGCCTTTGCCGATCTGCCCTGTGGAAAAATTCCTTCCTGACCTCAAATATGGCGACCAGCTAAACCCTGAGCATGTGGGCAAGACTCACCAGTGAGTTACTCAAAAAGAATTCTCTGTAGTAACTCAGAATCCATCCCATCTAACATCCCTTCACAGTAATTACTTCAGCATTTCACACTAGTAAAAACATTTAAGGTCTAAAAAAATTTACTAGGTAAATGAATACATCATTTTGTAACAGCTGAGGGCTCTGTCAGTTTTTCAGAATGTACTAAAATTGCTCCTAGTGCTGTGAGTGACAGGTGTGATAGCATAATCAATGCAAAGTATAGCCCTGATCCAAATGGTGCAATACACGTGTAGCTAACCCTGGGATTCACACAGTGCCCTGCTGAAGTCTGTGGGGCACTATGTTGGGTCAGATGCATCTTTCAGGTTCAGAGTTTAAGACAGCAACTCCACAAGGAACATATGAAAATTGGCTTTAAAACTCGAGGTTATCTCAGGGTAGTTCACTTGTATCCCCATCACTTTATTATATTATATTATTTTATTTATTATAGCCCTGCATATGCATAGACAGTCATTTGTGGAGTTAGCATTTCGTTGTAAGGGAGGATTTTTGTTTGTTTGTTTGAAACTGATCTTTTATTTGATGGGGACCAAGAGACACTGCTTTCTCTTTCTAGCATTACTTTTCTGAGACAATGCCAGTCAGACAGGAATGTCACAGGGCCCTTTTTTGTTAGTCTGTTTTTCATCCTTAAACAGGACTCTGCCAATGTCCATCAAGTCGTCTTGATCTGTCCAACTCAAACCCTTTGATTCCTACCACAGGAATGTATCTTTATTTAAATGGAACATGCTCATCCCATGGAAATTCTCTTCTCACCCTGGCTCTGCACCTGAAAAGTTGCCCTGTAATCTTTCACAGTCATCCACTTATGTTCTAATTCCATATCCTATACATCTGGCTCCTTTGGCCACAAAAAAACCAAGTGTCAATTTTCCAAGACTTCATCAGCTTTGCACAGGCTTTTGCAATGTAGACGCGTAACCCTTTAGAGTAGAAGATAGCAGTCATCTTTTTCATTTCAAGATATAGCTTCATTTGCTGATGAAAGGTACCAGATAGGTAGCCCTAGAAAATGATCTCTGCAGTTTATCCACAGGACAGATGCAGCTCATGTAGGTAATGCAAGATTCCCCACACTGGTACACTAGAGTACCTCATCCTTAATCTAGAGGGACCATGTCTTTGAGGGAGAAATTATTTCAGAAAATATTTCTGGCATAAATCAGGTTAGCTCTACTGACTGCAATGGAACGACACTGATTTACACCAGGTGAAGACCTGACCCAACGCTACTGTGTTCAGAACTGGAGAGAGACCATTTCGTTTCATACAGGCCACCAATCATTCACAAGGCAAGTAACAGGTTTTAGTCACTACCAACGTTACCAAGACAAGTGACTTAAAGAAGAAAGACTATAACTCATTAATATAGTTGACAAGAAATTTTTCAACAAAAAACTTTGTGTAAGAAAATGCCAATACACTGAAACTAAAACTTTTTGCGGGAACATATCCGTTTCAATTAACTTCTGTTGGAAAAGAGTTTTAGGTCAAAATATGAGAGAAAATGAGCAAGCGTGCGCAAGAAAGCCACCCACTACCAAATAGCCTATTGCCCAGTTGTTAGAGTACTAACCTTAGATGTCAAGAGATACAAGGACTTGTTCCTGAATCTCTCACATCCATGGTGAAAGCCCTAACCACCCAGCTGTAGTCAGTCATTCACTGTGGACCAATGAATATTTAATTATTGATACAGAGAAAATCTCTCCTATTGGAGCTGTTCAAGATCCAGTGCAGAATATCTAGTAGCCTGGTGGTTACAGCACTGACATGGGATGTCAGAGACCTAGGTTTCAAGTTGCTGCTCTTCCTCTTTCACAGCAGAGACTTAGCCTTGGTCTCCCACATCGCAAGTGAGTGAAAGGTCTCTGTTTTGTCTTGATGAAGAACAGTAAAATTTCGAAGTCTTGAAAACATTCATGACACAAGAAAACTATTTCCCACCCAGTTCTACTCATTAGTCCCTTCTGATCCTCAGACTTTTAAAAATTGGATTTTTATTTATTTATTTATTTTTAAACAGAGCCAACCTCCATGTTTTCCTATTAAGGAGCTATGACAACTGCTGCATGTGAGTCCTGTTAACATTTTGAGAGAGAAACAAATATTTTATTTCACTATAAAACTAATAGATTTGACTCATGATTTAAACATATTCTTCAAGACAGACAGTAGAATTCAGCTTTAAAAAATATTGACAAGTGTTCTAATTAAAAATTAAATTAGAATATTTTAAGCAGACAATGATATAATTAGTCCCAATAGCACAACAGAAGATGAAAGTCAATTAAAACATATATTTCCAGTTCTAATATTGTCTCTTTTTTTCAGCCTCTTCTCTGTTATGTCCAATCTGCCAAGGGTTTAACAATGTTACTGCTTTTTATTATTTATAAAGTACCCAAAAGCAGGCTCTCACTGATTTAAATGGAATCTGGGTCAGATCTTTATAGGACAAATAAAAAGACAAAGGGTGACATTCTGCATCAACTGAAATCAATGCGAGTTTTAACCACTGACTTCAGTGGGGCCAGGATTTCACCCAAATGCGCTATACCAATGATCTCATGATAGTCTAAAGGCCGAATCCTGAAAACACCCATGGACATAAATGATCTTACTCACAAAAGGTCCCACTGGGTTCAATGGGATTTGTACTCAATTGTGAACATTTGCAAGATCAGGTCCTAACCGCAAATGAGAGACAACAAATGAATGCAGAATAGGAAGATGAGGTGAGGAAGGATAAAAGCTTTAGCAATACATTTATGTGATCACTCAGGTTTGGCATGCAAACTTCTTGATAGATCCCATAAGATTTTTTGGACACAGCATTGCTGCAGCAGCGCCAGAGACTCGCTGCCCCAGTCTCTGGGTCCAGTCCAGATCGTGCCCCAGACTCTTGGTATGTTCTCAGGCAGCTAGGCCCGCGTACGCCACCATGGCTACATTTCTTTTTTTGGCATGCAAGCACAATGAGAGCTAGCATGGATATGCCTAACTGAGCTGGAAATTACATGTTCCAGCTCCACTGTAGACATACCCTAGATGTCTCCTGCTGAAGATGTACTATGGTGTATAAATAATTATGTATTAATTGGGCAACAGAGTGAGAATGGACTATAGCTCCATGGTTAGGGCACACAGATTGTGGAAGACCCATTCTCCTGTTGAAGTTGTTCCACTTTATATAAAAATAGTCATTAGAGCAAGGAGAGTGACTACACACTACCCAAGAACATCCCACAACCCAGTGGTTAAGGTACTCTTATTAAAGGGAAGTGAGCCAAACTCACATCCCTTCTCCACATCAAACAGAGGGGAGAATTGAACCTGGGTTTCCCACAACCCAAAGGAGTGTCCTAACCACTGAGCGAATGTTTATAAGGAGGTGATAGCACCTCCCCCTCCTTTTTTTGCAAATGGCACCTAAGTGCCAGAAAAAAAAAATTGGTCAAAAACTATTTGGTGAACGTGTCAAATTCATGAACAGTTTCAGGACAGCCAAAACTTCACTTTCCAGCAAATAAACTATTAGTTTCACCCAGCTTTAGTTGCAAATCCCTTGATGTCAATGGAGCGGCACCAGGGTTGAGTTTCGCCTGCAATTAACATTTTTAAACATGAAATAAATGTACTTCAATACATAACATTAGAGGAGAAATGAAGAACCTATTGTATGAATGAATTGAAAATGTAAAATTAATTTTAAACTGTTAGCAATGAGGAGGATTTTTTTATTTAAATGATTTTGCAACAAGTTGATCTGTGTCCACGGAGGCTTACATTTTAACAGAATGTACTGTTCAACTGTGTGTTACGTGCAGAGTTCAGTGTTTCTAAGTCACTTATATGGCCAATAGTGTCTGGTCCAAGTAGTAAGCCTATATTTTACACAAATAACTGGTTCTCCTCTCCTTACATCAATGGTCACTGGGGAACTCACCCTATTCAAGTAATTTCCTGAGTTTGTATATAACCACAGCATGCTGTTATATTGGCTGTTGTGAATGAAAGGTGTGCATTAAAGCAGTTTAACTTGAATGAATATTACATTCGACAATGTCACATGGAAAAAATAAAGTGGGTTCAAAAACAGACTGATTTGGACAATTTCGTAACAGTAGCCTTGTAGTGCACAAAGCCATGTCCTCTCTTCTACCTACCCCCATACTTGTATCATATCCCCATCATGATATCTTAGCATTTTCACACAGGAAGATCAACTTATCTTCACAACATCCCTGTGAGTTAAGCTAATATAAGCCACATCTGAAAGAAGGATAACTGAAGCATGGAGACCCAAGGCATGTCTACACTGCAGCTTGGAGTGTGCCTCCTACAGCTGGTAAACAGACATGTATTAGCTCCAGAAGAGTTAAAATTAGCAGTGTGGACATTGTGGTACCAGTGGTAGCATTGGCCAGCCACCCAAGCTAAGGCAGGCTTGTACTCAGGAGGTTAGCCTATACTTCTGCCCATATCACACTAGCCACACTGTTCTTTTTAGTGTGCTAACTCAAGCAGAGCTAGCACATGTACCTACACAGGCAGAGAGGCACATGCCCCCCGTAGCATAGACACATTCCATATGGCTGACACACAGACTGAGGAAGTCAGTGGCACACCTGAGAATAGCGCACAGGTCTCCGAATGTCCAGTCCAAAGCCTGAACTACCTAGGACAGCTTGCCTGCAATCCCCATCTGTCGCCATCTGTGAAGCACCGGTAGTAAATGCAACTGCCTTGCTATCACTGTAGCTGGCACCCTCATAGAAGCCTTTATCTCCTCTAGCCTTGGCTATTGAAACTGCCTTCTCTGTGGTCTTCCCACCCTGCAAATCTGACTTCAGCATGTGCAAAACACTGCTGCCTGCCTCCTCACATACAAAGAGAAGTTCAACCATGACATCCTTATCCTCAGAATGCTCCAGTGCCTCCCCATTTCATCCAGGATCCAGCCCAAAATTTCCTTCCTGTATACATAACCCCGCAGGGACATGTTCAAGCGTCAGAGATCTCGTCTCTCTGCTTCCCTGCTCCCTCTGCTTAACTAGTGTGGGGAGAACAAGAGAGGCCAATACTATCTTGCTACTGCTGGTTCAAGATTTCAAAAGACCATGACATAAGAAATGTTAAAATATAATTATATTGTACAACAAATTGGATATGATGGGGTGCTTTCCCTCACTTCCACGTGTGCTCATCACTCCTGCTGAGTGAAATGTTTCAGGCCAATAGTTTATTTGCTGAAAAGCAAAAATTTTGGATTAGCCCAAAACTACTACTGACTGTGACATGAACTCACTGAACCATTTTGAACAAAACAAAAAAATATATTTTTGTGCTACATTGACAAGGGGACTTACGCGCCATTCACAAAACAAGAGAAAGACGTAGCAGCGCTGCGACCCCTCTTATACTTTGGGCACTCACCTGGAATATGGGAGACAAGGGTTCAAATCCTCACTCTGCCTGATTCAGAGAAGGGATCTGAGGTTGGATCTCCCATATTGCAGTAAGTGTCCTAACCACTGGGCTATGCAGTATTCTGGACAGTCTCTCTTTCAATCTCTCCTGCTCCAGTTTCTATAAATAAAATATTCACTGGGCCACAGAAAGGATGAGAATTACCCTACAGCTGGGAGTCGGGGGATTCACTTGGGGGTGGGATAACTGCATTTCAGCCCTGCTCCTATGTCCATCTTCCCAGTCATATGCAGTAATAACTGTTTTCAGGATCAGGCTGTAAGCCCCTACAAACATCTCATTCATCTGTAAAGCACTGTGCACCCTTATATAATGTTATAGAATTAATAAATATTTACAGAGCTGGGCAGAGAAGCTTGCTCAGTGCCTGCTTGCATGAACCAGGGCTAATTACATTCACTAAGGGGGGATATTCAACAGGCACAAAGGAGAGTGTTAGGCTGATTTTTCAAAGGGATTCAGGTACCTACATCCCCTTTGAAAAGCTCCAATCAAAATACTCAAGATAAAACAAGAAGCAAAAGAAAAGATACGCAACACACGTCAGGGCTTGTCAGAAAGCACACTCTGAGGAGTCCTCTTCTATCTTTTAAATCACAAAGAAAAAGAGCTGGGTGAGGAACTCATGACCCCCCCCCCTCAACCCAATAAAACAAAGTGTTGCTTAAAAGCATCAGCTCCAAAAAAAAAAAACAATAGAAGAGGCTTTGTTGCATATGATGGCTTGACAGATTAAAGTGACACAGATAGCTGTGATGTGTTCTCAGTCATTTGCACTGGAAGCCAAAGACAACATGTTTAATCCCAACCTCTTCTTTCCTGTGTTGCAGAATTACACCACATTGGGAAGAAATGATAGTTGTCTTTGTGGCCTAACACCGTGGTACTGAGTTTATACCACAAAGCCAGAGGGATCAGAGCATGGCTTTTAGAAAACCTATTGGCTGGTCCATTCCATGCCTCCAAGGGAAAGTCTCTCTATTCCTTTGGATAGATCGAGTGGGGATGTGTACAGTTCCTCTATTCTCTAGCCACCAGAAATTATTATTTAAGTTTCCCACCTCTCTCTCCCCCTTCCTCTGATCTTTACAACACGGAACTAGGAAACCATGTCATTTATCTGTCTCCACCTCTGTTAAATTGTCTCTTGTAGCAGCAGCAGCCGCCCTTTATCTCTGCCCATTAAGTGAGTCGGGGGACAGGATGGCTGGGTTCCTAATTTCGTTGTAAGCCACATTTGGCAGCCATTAAAACCAAAGACAATCAAGTGAGCATATAGCTTGGAAGACTTTAGCTCTGTGCCCCACAAAGCACTTCAGTTCATACAAATCAGATTAGCTCCTAGCCAGAAAGATTCCACTTAACTATCAGGCCTTCTGCTGCTCTCATTAGCTCGCAATAGCTTCCAGATTTCTGTCAGCTGTTTCAGGGTGACTGGAGAAGAAGAATAAGACACATCAAGACTACTATCTTGTTTCATGACTGCACTCCAATAAGGAAGTTTCCATTTCCTTTTTTGTTTTTAATTATTAAATCTGTATTATAAGGCAAAATACATAACATACATTAAATAAATGTCTTTTTTATGTACAGTGGTTGGATTTCTCTAATTATACGCAGTATAATTGTATTTGCCACACAAGCTACAGACTTGCATCTTACACTGTTGTCCATAATTGGAACTGAAGTCCCAGAGTTTGATCCTACAAATAGGTGTTATAAAATTGGAATGATGCTTTCAACCATGAGTATTTTGGTGTTCAAGCACTGCACCTAACAGCAAGTTTTTGTGAGAAGGGGCCCTTATTCTAGAACTACTTGAGTTTCATTAATAGCGAGAGACCTGTGGCACCTTAAAGACTAATAAATTTATCAGGGCATAAGCTTTCATGGGCTGAAACCCAACTTTGTTGGATGAATGAGTTTAGTTATATTGTGCATGTATTATTTCTACTGAACTCTTGATTTGTTGCCTTCAGTTTGGCTGTACTGCTCCTAACCCAGATTTTCACTGAAGGAGGATTTCTTTCCCTGTTGCTTTCTGAAGGGAAAAGTTTAAAAAAAAACCAAACAAACAAACAAAAAAACTGCAACCATCAGACAGGAGGGTTCCAGTTAATCCCTCTCAATGACTGGTCATACCTTCTGTTTAAATAACCTGATTGAAACCTGAAACTCACAGAGATGCAAACTCAGTCATACCCAGTGACACTGTGTGAATTGATGCCTGACAGTGCAACAAACAAATCAATCCCAAACCTCCAATTTTCATTCTAGCATGGAATGAAATTAAGCCAATATTATAGTGCACCAAAACTGCCAATTTTCCACTGGCTGCTTCACAGATACTAGGCCCGTATTTTTTTTAGCAATTCCTGACAAATAACCTGTCAGACTTGCAACAGTTTCACTCTGAAGCCATGAGGCACCAAAAAACAAACGACTTTCTCTTCCAGGAGCCACCTCTCTCCAATTATTTCAGACTGACAGCTTTTAAAAGAACACCAGGGTGCTGACCAGGGCTCAGAGGAAACATTGGAAGTGATTCTGGGTATGTGAGTGGGTAATAAAAGTTAAGCAATGCAATGCAAATCTTGCAATATTAAGTATAACGTCTTACCCTGATCCTGCCAACAGGAAGAAAAGCAAACAAAACAGGACAGTAATCAGAATAGGAGGATTTTATGACTTCCTCACATTTTGCTGTAAATCAAATGAAGCAGCAGTGGGTTCGGATATGGAATCAAAAGCTTTCAAGTTTCATATTAATATTTTTGGGACCTGAAAACCTTTTGCTGTTGCTCACAGCACAAACGTTTGCTGTCTCCAAGTGGGCATGGATTTTTTGAGACTGAGTTGCATGTTTTTGTAATGCAGACTGTGACAGCTGAGCACATGGTGGGTCAAACAATTCTCCAGACACACACTGCAATACATAGTTTATCTAAATTTGCCAGTTTTGCTTAGAGCTTTTTCTTCACTGTACTAAGTCTGAACAATCTCAAGGCTTGGAGAAAAACCCAAAGTAGTGTGAAACATCCATTCGCAAAGGACTGAGGAACTGACAAAGATGTCTACTGGCTTAACTCTCCCCACTCACTAATGTCAGCAGGAAGCCTGTCACTGGCTGTTGCTGACACTGGAAATCAAAGGCAGCGAAGTCTCACCCACATCCAACTGTACTCCATCTTGGCCTTCAAACCCATGTGCTTTCTCAGTCCTTGAAGAGGGAGGGAGAATTAGCATAGATGCATAAGAAAGACCTAGGAAACCCCAAAAGGTGTTTTCTTCAACACTTCTCCAAGGGCTAATTGCAAAAGCTTGTAGATACCCCATCTTCCCTAATGGCATACTTGTGCATCTGGCTTAGTTAACTGATTGTAGTTCAGGAGAGACTGTCTTTTGAAGTCTTTAAAGAATGAAATAGATATAAATTCACATACAAACACACAAGGGAAGATTATGATTTTTATAAACTGGAAAATTAAATTAAAGTACCCAAGACTTGGAGTGCAAACAATGAGTAAAGTTGCCTATTGTTCAAAACTCAAAACAAATTCTCTCACTCTGAATGCCATTCCAAAACTATTTTGAGCTGCAGCAATATTTTGAGAGGCACTGAAAAACGTCAGCCACCACTGGACAACATTTTTAAAGCAGTATAAATTGAAAGAGGCAGCTTTGTTTTAATATGTTACACTGATATCCTAAAAATCTAGGCTTTAAGCAAGTATGACATGCTGTCCTATGTCACACGCCTTGTGACATTCAGATAAGGTAGTTGATAGTTTTCTCAAGATACTGTTCAAAAAAGTTTTTATTTTATCACTTAAGCATGGCCACACACAGTAACTCATGGAAACCACTTATCTTCTTGACCCTGTTTTATTCAAGATCATCCTTCTGCCAAGTTATGCCTGGGTCAGCAGAGCTTTTTTTTAAAATGTATTAATGAGGGCTTATCATAGATATTTTTGGAGACAACAGAAAAACCTACTTTGCCATTCTGACAGAAACATAAACACTTTACCTTCATAGCAGGGCAATAGTTTTCGACCATTGGACTGGAGGTTAGGTGGGATGATACTGCAGAAGCCATGAGGGAGGATGTACTCTGTCTCGTAGTAGATATTTTTCCAACGATGTGCACAGGCCTAAATGGATCATACCACATGCGTTACTAAAAGGTCACACCTAGAGTAACAGAGGGGTAATATTGCCAGAGAAGAACTCATATACCGATTATCAAAAACACCTACCCAATCTTTCTCCCTTTCCCCCACCTAACTCTTTCACCCTCCTTAGTTCTCTTCACACCACCTTTGCAAAAAAGAAAAAAACAACCAATTGCCATCTTCCCGCACTGCTCAGGCCCTGACACTGTCAATGTTGGCACCACAGATTTCCAGTTCCAAGGGTTCTCCTAGCCTCCCATGCAACATACAGAGTGTTCCTAGGAGCAGAGGGAGTCCTGGCAACAGATCTCAAGACCCTTATCATTTTGGTGTCAGGCAACGTGTCAAATAGATCCTCATGGGGATGAGAGGGAACACCAGGAGAATCTTTTTTAAGCAGAGGCAGATTGGGTGGGATCAAGTGAAGGAAAAGAAAACTGGGGGACTGCATGGAGATAGAGAGGAATAAGAACAATGACAATAAATACTGAGGGAGGGGAAAGAGGTGGACAAAAATGCTAAGACTGGAAGAGTCACAAAGAAAGATGACAGGCACAAAATTAACATTTCATTTTCCTCCCTCCAACTTTTCACCCACCTCCTGAATATTTTCAGTTATCGCCTTCATGGTAAAAACAATACCATCACCCTTCCACAATGAGAACCAAGACATCTAACCCAGGACGCGATGCTCCAAAGAATCTCATTTTAAGAGCGTGCAAATGTCTGACTTACACAGCCCCAGCCCACCTTCATTGCCAGAATTACCACTGCCCCACCCCAAATAGACCAACAATATTCTCACCCTTATAGGGTTAATCAAAAGAAAAGGAAGTGAAAGGGGAAGACGGCAAGAGCTTTGAATTTGAACTTCCGCATATGCTGGGGCACATCTCCACCTGGTGTAAATCAGCATAGCTCCATGGCAATCACTGCAGACACATCCTTTTATACTGACTAAGAATGTGGCCTGCTTATTCACATGGAGCCTCTTGTGTGCCTGTTCGAACCAACTGATGCCTTGACAGTGTAGCAAGGGGGGGCAGAACAGCACGTCCTTTAGGAGGCCATCACTTGCCTGGTGAGCATAACATTGAATGATGCAAGACACTCTCTACCTCTGTGCCTATGACCATTTTATGACCTCAGCACTGACCATGTTGCCAATGAGGGCATCTTAGTGCTCCTAGGCAAGCATTATAAAAAACAAGGACGGTTGCATCATCCCGTCCAACTAACAGGGAACGATAGAAAGCAAAACTCAATCTGGACCAGTGTACAGATTTCATTCTTAACCCTAAAAATGATCACACCTTCCTTTCATTTTAATGGAATGGAACACCGACAGTTATATATGGTCAGCTCTCCGGA
Source organism: Mesoclemmys tuberculata (assembly GCA_007922155.1). Lineage (NCBI taxonomy): Eukaryota > Metazoa > Chordata > Testudines > Chelidae > Mesoclemmys > Mesoclemmys tuberculata. The sequence goes on along the minus strand of ML675603.1, from coordinate 77,578,022 downwards.
ATCATCAGCTTTAAGGAGCTGGCTTTGATATTTATTGCTGTTCTAATTTGCAGTACTCAACAAAATGCACGTATTTACTGGATAAGATAGTTATCTCACAGACATAATGAAGGGCTCAGGGAGCTTTGGAAAGCTCTGTAGTACATTTTATGTCACAGCGAGCCATGCATTATATGAAGCTGTTTATAATAGCACTCTGTTTGACAGCCAGATGTATGTTAGGAGGTTCATAAGGAAGAGCTTATTGAATTTAATTACTTGCTCTTTTAAGCTAACTTGGTTATGATTTTAATCTCCATGCACTCTTTATTCAGAGTTTTGAAAAATGCATGAAATATTTATTTTCAGACTGATCAGGAAATTGTTTCTCTCTTGAAGCATTTGCACTGGGAGCACAAAACACACACCCATATACATTTGTGTAGAGAATGCCACACAGACACCATAGCTTTAGGCTGACATTCAAGTTGAGCTATGAAACCAGAGAACAAAATGTCATTCAAGGAATGGGTTTGAAAAATCAAAGAAGTTATTCCAGATATAAGTTGTGGAGAAAAATATTGAAAGTGTTTTTAAGCTATAGAAAGATAAATAAAGATCACTATATTATAAATTCCTTTATTTTTTACCTCCTAGAAACTGCCAGTGACTCACATACATTACCCTACTACTCTCTCCCAAAGCAGCACAAATGACTGAAAATTCGGGAAAGAGGTAGCAGCATTTCATTGCTCAGGAATGAGCAGAGGTGAAGGGCTGGGGCAGGAAAGAGGGAGGGATAAAGAAACTGAGTTGCCGCTTAACATGGATATTTAAAACTGGTTCAGGGCTGAATGCTTTGCAAAGCTAAAACATTTCTCATGAATCAATGAAAACAAAAAAGAACAAACATCACTCTGTTCATTTGTATATATGCGATGTTTCAGTGTTTCCACCCTGTGTTTCTATTGAAGATTTGTAACCTTCCTATAAAAATCACTGGCCATGGCAGAATTCATCCCATACCACAAAATTCTGCTCCAGAATCTCAGCTTTCCAGTTTTTAAAATTGAGTTTATGGCTGTGGAGCAAACTTGAATACATGAGCTAAGTGTAACTGATGCAGTGTTCTTTGCCTGTATATGCAGAGAGGCTGAAACAACAGCTCTAAGTGGTGTGGTCTACCCTGTTCTTCTCAGGTCACAGGCTCCTCAATTCTGTGCCTGCAGAATTTGGCATTTTTACTAAGGAATCTACAATTTTTCGTTTGCCGTCTCCCTGCCATGCCAGGACCTATTTGCAGCTGCTTCTTGCTCTCCTGCTTCACCCTCCAAAGGGAGTTAATTTGATTACAGTGTATGCTCCCTGCATAGTTCAGTGCAGCTGAGGAAGCCAGAAAAATGAGCCGTTGAAGCTGGCTACAAGCTCCCCACTTCACTGGCCCATGGATAGGGAGGGAAGTTTGAAGCTAGATAGCCCAAACGTCTCAGGAGCAGAATCCAAGGAGTTGAGATGGGTCAGTTAGAGTCCACAGTGAAAAATCCACCCTGGAAAATCATTACTGACAAATTTCACATCAATGAGTGTTTTCAGCTCCATGCTAGAAGTGAGAGGGTGAGAGAATAGCAACAGAACAAATGAACATTGCTGTGAATTCAAAAGTTGCTGTCACACAATTTGGTCCCTTTGCGCTGCGGAATTTGTGGGGCCCTGCATAATACATAGGAAATGTGGTGCAATGAACCACTACAGAAATGCAAAACAAATAGGACATTCAAACACAACCTTGCCTTATGATTGTTCATTAAATGCCAGCTCTGGGCTTGGCGCTGTAGCAAATACAGCAGGAAATACGAGCTTTGCCCTAAGGAGTTTACAGACTGAGACACTAATCCTGCAAACAGTCCTGCACGGGCATGAAGTCAGCAGGGCTCTGTAGAGCTGACTACAGGATTGGAGCCCAATAAGGGAACTTTTAGTACACAAATAACTGACTGAAATCCCTCCTGCTATTTAAATGTGGGCTCTAGCTTCAATGCAACTATTTTTCCATACTACAGGATTCAAAATCACCAGTGAGTTGGCTACTTAAAAAGAAAAATGGCAACACTTTATTATGTAGCTTGTTTTTCTCTAAACAGGGCAAGTATTTGGGAAGTGAGAGTAAGGGACATGGCTTATCTCCAAGTTTTAATGCACTGTCCCTGGTTTCTTTTCCAATAAGAGAAAGAGAATGCATTTTACAGTTTCAGTATGGAAAGAACTGGCAACCCAAGCTGTATTGTTGTACCACGCAGATTACTGCAAACGTTAACTCATGATGAGATCCAAGGTCAAGAGGATGTATGCTGGGCCAGTTTACACTTCAGTCTAGCTACAGTTTTAGTTTATCTTTTTTATAAGAGGCTTTTCTATTTAGTCTGCATGTCCTAAACTGAGACTTAACAAACCTTTGGTCCAAAATGACAGTGGTTCTCTGAGGGGCTGAAACTGCACACACTGAAGTCAATGCCAAAGTTTTTGTTGATTTCAATGTGCAGTACAAAATCCTACCTATGGGGATTTAGGTCCCAATTTTGCAAGATACTGATGTACTCCCTGCAAAGGGCTGCACCACCCTCAGCTCCTACTGGCTTGCACAGGTGTTGACCACACTCACCACCCTGCGGTGGCATGATACACAATATTGGTATTAACTTTCCTGTCTTAAAAGTTGGTTTGAGATGTGTTTATTTTTAACGTATCTATTTTTGAGGACTCTCTTACCTATTACAAAATAGTCTTATTTGGCTCCCGGAAGATAGTATCATACAAATGGTAGAGGAGACTACTTAACACCATGAGGAGCCCTTGCAAAAACGGGATATACAAAAGACAGATATCCAATTATTCAGTTTCATTTTGGTTATGAGGAGAACTAATCTATGCAGAGTACAGTCAACTCATGTAGCTAACATATTTCATGACTATAATTTTGGGGTTTGGGTTTTTTTTTTAAAAAGGCCTGGACCTTTCAGTCAGTACATGTATTTCCCCACTTGCTATGCCCATGATTAGAGCAGACTATTCAGAACTTCAGGTTTTTCTGTTCACAGGCTGCCTACAACTTGATTGTGATTTGCTTAAAGTTACTCTGAATAATTGCTGTGAATAATTATTGGTCCATAGCAAGTGTGTGAACAATTTGTTCCATATACTCAGTATTCCAAATTTAATTGGAAACATAGGTCACACCGTAGGTTTCTCTTTTCTGATTGGATTAGTTTAGAATCAGGTTTTCATTGGAGATACTCAAGCATGATCCTGAAATTCATTTTTCATGAATATTGCTGTTTCGGTGAACATTCCAGCAAGTAAATTTGTTTGCTAGACTATTCACCAAGATCAAACACAGTAAACAAAATCATTTTAAAATGTCAACCAATACATACAGATTATTTTTGGCAGTATTTGCTCAGCTTTATCAGGTGATTTATTTGGAACACTGGGGATACCGTCCCATGAAAACAAATTGCAATCCTTAGGATCAAATTTTGCCCTTCAACAAACATGCACATCAACTCCCATTGGCCTCAAGATTTGCCTGTTAACTGTACCCCAAAAATAAACAAACAAGTGACCATGACATTCTCTCTGCTGCCTCACCAGTGAAAGATCCATGCACACATCCAAGAGCAGAATTTATCTGTATACCTAAATCTGACATTTTTTACAAGTTTGACACACACCACACACTATATTCACTGACATACACCTGTCCACACATACAGTTTGTAAAATAAATGAACTAGGAGACGCATTCACAGAAAACACAAAGTTCCATTCATTCTGTTCAAAAGCCTAAACACTCAGAAATTTAAGAGGTAGCCCCTTAGGTGACCCTAGTCAGGTGTGACTGCTTTGAAGTCTTCCTTTCTCTAAAAAAACTTTCTGGCTGGGTATCATTTTTTCCTCATGCCTCAAGGAAGGGGCTACAGAATTAGCTGCTTGTAAAGCTGGACTTTGTCAGTCACTAGTGAAGACATTAATCCCGACATGTTCAGCATTAGTGCCAGCCATAATGATCATTCTACTGAGATCAAGAGAAAGGGTGGACTTACCAGCACACTTCCATCATCCTTGGGCTGCCGAGCCAGGCTTACGCCCATCCATTCATCATCTCTATCCTCCTTACAGGTCTTTCCACAGAGCATGCCCCTAGTATTGCCTTAAAAGAGGGAGGGATGGGGGAAGAGGAGGATGCATTTAGTTTTTAAATATCTATAATGTGCCCCTGTAAGAGATATACTAGTTGATCTAACAGCTCATTCCCATCTCTCACTATTATTATTTCTCACATGTATTAGGGTACTGCCCAGTGATCTTCATCAGGATGAGAGACCCCTTGTGCTGGGTGCTGTACAAACATACAATAAAAGACCATCTGTGCCTGTTCAAAAGAGTTTATAATATAAGGATTCAAGGCAGTGAACCTTTCAGCATGTACATTAACATCACTCACAATTAGTTCCACTGAAATCCATAAGAAAGATGTTATGGAGATTGCAAGATGAGGATCTCAGAACATTTTCACAAGTGCCTAAGTGTTCTGCTAATTGACAGGGTTGGCAGAAAGGACACAGACACCAGTAGAAAGAACAAGGTTGCTTTACTATCTCTTTCTAGATATTACAGAAAATAAAATAATATATATATATGTAAGCGACAGAATAAACTTATTATACTTTAATTTTAAGCAATAGAAAGAATAAGCAGGATAATGCACCTGATCATTACTACATAAAATCAACTATAGTGATTAAGAAAGATACATCACCAATTGCCCTACTAATACGTTACCATCATCCAGATCCGCAGTCGCTGGGGAGCCCCGGCTGCAGCGAGGATTTGGAGAGCCTGTCCCGGCAATTGGGAAGCCCTACGCGGTGCGTCCACCCGTAGGTGAGGTCTCCAAAGTCGCTACAAGCGGGTCCAGCTTTTATAGAGTGGAACAAACAAGTATACGTGATATGTGCAGATCACCTGATGGATATCTGGTCCTTATGCAAGGGGCTGTGACGGGAACCTGGCCAGGGCTCCCATCCCAGACCCTGCACGTTCCTTTCTTATCTTTTTAGGGCTTCAATAGCAAATAGAAACTTCTTACAAAGGGAAAGACAGAAATTTCTTACTTTAGCAACAAAGGGAAAGACAGAAACTTCTTACTTTATCAGCAGAGGGAAAGTCTCCTTTCATATGTTAAACATAGTAACCTATCGTTATATATTTATACATTTGGAGTGGACAAGCATATACAATAGTAACCCCTATGATATAAAAATTCACTGGCATAAACAAATGTAACTCCCACCGGGCAGAGGCTGATCCAACTAGATACATATTATCCTTTCATTTCACTAAGTCACTTAAGAAAATGGGACAGGCATTTTTAAAGATTTTTGGCTCAACTCCGTCAACTTTTATGATCTGTTGATATGTCCATTAACTCACCTTACAAGAGTGTGGGGAGGTGGGAGGAAATGAGGTGTTTGTTTTAGCAAAACTAAAACTATTATAGACAGCAAAAACAAAAGAGTCCTGTAGCACTTTAAAGACTAACAAATTTAACTTCTGCACTTTATAGACAGATATTTGTAAACGCTTCCATGTAGAATTAAGTAGAATTTTATTGATAGAAAATAAAACAACTGGCCAAAATCCCGGTTTCACTACGGCCTTGTCTACACTCGTGGCAGCATGTAGGGTGTGTGTAGCTACACACCACAGTATAAAAGCAGGTTGCATCTACTTGGCAACGAAAGGTTCTGGCAGGGAGGAGGCAGGGGGGAAGGCTCCAGCAGAAGGGAGGCAGTGGGACACTTCAGTGCTAAAAATAGAGGTGTAGACATGGGAGACGGCTCTGGCATGTCTTTACTCGCCTAAGCACTGCCTCATGTCTACATTGCTAGAGTACATACACTGTATGCCCCCACATGCCACCATTAGCGTAGATATAGCCTAAGTATTAACTTATATGGATGCACACTCTGGTGCTGATGTCAGGAAAGAGTTAATACAGTGATGTTAAAATAAAATATTTTGTTAACAAAAACACGACAATAATACTACAAACTCTTTCACCAGAAATCATTTATAGTTCTTTCAGAAGGACCCATCCACATGGATTAGATTGCAGGATCAGGACCTGGGAGCCCTGGAAAGGATGGGAACCATGTCTTGACATGTGTTTGAACAGCACTTTGCACAATGGGACCTTAGCCCTGATGATGCGCAATAACATACTACTCTCATTGATGTGTTTTTGTTTTCTTTTGCCTAAGCAACAAGTAAGATAAATTCAAGTTATTTATTTCATTAGTAAACACACAGAGCTTAGTCTGTTTGTAACACAATGTAAGAATGCACCCTTCAAAATGGCACAACAACAACAAAAATCACACAAAGCCAATGCAGAACTGCTCAAAATGAGCAGCAATTCTAACACACACACACACCCGGCATCCCCCCCAGAAACTAAAGAAAGCAAGAGCAGGTAAGGAAGAAACAGTGGCCTGGTTTAGACTCATTTGACAAAGGCTTGGCCAAAATGATTAGCCTTATGCTGTGGACCATCAGAGAGAGCAAGACTGCCATTAGAAACCTCCATCAAGCACACATTGCTTCCAGTCCTCAGGTAGAATCCTGAACCATTTAGAGTAAATAAGAGCTTTGCCATCGACTTCAATAGCAGTCCTAGTGCAGAAGGACTGTCAATAAAAGCTGACCTATACCTGTGTGCACTGGAGCCCTGATCTAAAGCCACAGAAATTGATGATTCTTTCCAATGATTTCAAGGGATCTTGGATCAGGCCTTAAGATGTTTGTGAGGACTTTAAATCACCAGTAAGTGTCACAATTACCTACCTCGACCCATATCCAGCTCTGTGCACCTCCGATCAGGATTGGTGTGGACACGACATTTAAAGACAGCTCCTGGGGACTTAACAGAGGTGCTGTATTTAGAATCTGCTTTTGGGGCACCGACCAGGACCCTGGAAACCAAAAGCAAAAAGTAACAAGTAGTTAATTTCAGGAGAAAGAAAACACAAGACTCACATTGCCAGTGCAGCTCTGGCAAGAGGACTTCTTCTGATGACCTTGTAAAATGATGCCAAAGATGCACATGAGAACAACAGACATGGTAAAGGCATTTTCCTTCAGTGAATCCAGGAATTCTTTGAACAAGCTAAATTTCCATTTGCAGCATAAATACGTTTAAAGAGATTCTTCACCCCCAAATAAACATTTAGGAAAGTTTTAGGACAGACAAGAGCAGCTGCCTCCAATTTCGTTAAGTTCTAACCACAATCCTGTCAACTCCAACCCCAGAGTTGCTCAAAATGGATGGCCATAAAGGGAAGAAAAAGAAATCTATGTTCCGCCCATCAAATAGACAACAAGGCTGACCAGAATTGACAGCTTCCTCACCCCTGAAGCTCAAGGCATCTTACCACATCAGTTTTACTTCAGAAATACAGATTTATTGCATGATGTGTTGCCATCAACCATTTACAGACAAGGCTGCAAAGACTGACTCTATATTATTGATAATATGAGAAACTAACATCTTTGGAAAGTGCCAAATCAACATCATCTCAGAATCAGAATGGCTCTGATTGTAGGTATGAACTCTTTCATGAAAATAGGTGATGAAATCATATTAATGCTATGATCCAATTTAATGATCCAAAGGATTCATGAGAACATCCATTTAGCTGACTTAGTTAATTTTATATGGTTACCAATAGGTCAAAAGAAAAAAAAAATGAGACACCTGCCAAGAGTAGGAAGAGTGCAGGGAGTGGATGTTTTGGCAGGAACCAGGCAATTATGAGAGTGTTTGTAAAAGGAGCTCACTCCATAATCTCCTCATTCAAGCAACCTCCCTTCCCACTTCCATCTTGTATGTTTGAATCCATGAGTGGAGGAGGGCGGCTGAGGTCTGGTCTACACCACATTTTTATATCAGTGTAACTATGTCACACAGGGATGTGAAAAACCCCACAATCTCGAGCAACATAATACCCACCTAATCCTCCGTGTAGACAGCGCTGTGTTGTCATGAGAGCATCTCCTGCCAACATAGCTACTGCCTCTTGGGGAGGTGGATGAACTATCTCCCGTCGGCTTAGACGGTCTTAATTAAAACACGGCAGCTGCGCAAATGCAGCCTTTTAAGTGTATCCATGCCCTGAGTTGGACAGAATGTGAGAAACCACCTCTTTGGTTGTGGTAGAGGGAAGGGACCACCAAAGGGCTAACACCAATCCTCACAAGGTACAGAGCATACGTTCAGTCAATTTGCTATCAGTTTGGGTTGGCTGGTCCTTGAGACAGCCAGTCTGCAGGGAGATACAAAATCCAGACAAATCACTGGCTTTTGTATGCAACAACATCCTTGGTCAGGTGGTCTGTGGGGACTGAACCCAAGACCACTGGCTCTAAAAGCATGTGCTTCTATTGTTTCAGCTAACAAATCAGGACCATTACCCTGGAAACAGCAGAACTCTATTCAGAGTCAATAGAGAGGTCTAAAAAAGCTACACTATGTTAAGTGTGGGTCACATCACATAAAACAGACAAAGATGCCAATGCAGGCCTAGAAAATAGGGATATTTCTGGTTTTGGGGGACTTGTTCATCCTACTTACCATCCTCTAAGTCAGTGCAAGAACATGGAGGAAAAACATCAAAATCTTAGTTCTATCTACATGGGAATGATCAGCAGAGACTGTTGCTGTGTTATCTGAGTGAGCTATCATCAGGAATCTATGCTACCCGAAGAAATGACTTGAGCAATACGTTTCCCTCATACATTTGACATGCGCTCCGTCGGCTGATGTGACAAAAATTTGTCCTGACATTTAAGAGAAATTTAGAGGAAGAGAAATCGTATTAAGGGATCCTTTTCTCCCCAGTTTCATGGGCTAAGCTGTAGTATATCACAGGAGTCTGGCAGGGGCTGCACTCTATAACTCAAGTCATGTTGTCACAAGTGAGAAAAATTAATGCCTGAAATACCTACGTTGCTGAAATCCACAAAGCTTACACATACTGGGGAGCACATATGGGGGAGACTGAAATAGCCACTCCAAATACAAATCCCAAGAGGCAGGCAGGCAGACTGAACTCAGAATGCCAATCATCTCATTTACACAGGCGATGAATGAATGTCATTCACTTATTGACATTCATGAGGTCTAACAAAATAAACAAAGGGAGGGGGACGTATATTGCTGGCTTAAGAAGGAATGGTTTAAATTGCAACTGTTAAAAGTGTTTCTAAGACCAGCTATTACAATAAGATACAGTAGACCACATTCAGCTCTGCGCAACTCCAGTGGAGCTGTGCCCACCTTACAAAGATGAATATGGCTCTATAATAGTGTGTGGCCATCACATCACAACCAGCAGTGCTTGTGCTTCATCAAAGATTAGTAACAAATGAAACATTTTCAATCAGGAAAAGTTTTTTTAAAAGCTTGTGTAATACAATTTGTGTAAACCAATGGAATATAAACTCAGTCATACAACTGAATCAAAATTCACACAATCCAGCCTGTCTGGTTAAAAGAATATGATTCCTGTCCTAAAATTTTGCAACTCATATCGAATAAGAGCAACACTGGTTTTGTTTCTTAGCCAGCAGCTAGTTTGAGAATAAAAGTTAAAAACTTTCCTTCTGATTAGAACACTCTGAAAATCCTTCTCCACCATAAAGTGCTGCAACTAAAGAAGGTACTTTTCTTCAGTAAAATCCCAAACTATGTTTTCAGACAAAGATTTATGTTTAACATGTGGTAATCCAGCATTTCAGTTCTATAGATTGCTTCATCCTGTCCCAGCCTAAACATGGCGAATGTGTAAATAGCCTATTTTGTGACAGGCAGGCAACCTTCCAGCATCTCCCAACCACTTTAACCAACTTTAGTCTAAATAGTCTCATTTTGGGGCACAGCATGATTCTGCAGCACTGTTCTGATTTTAAGCAGCGCAGTTCCATTCATTTTCCAGACCTGAGCCGAAACAGCCATGATGTGGTCAGATTTTTGCAAAGAGCTATCCATTTACATGCACTCATCACAACCACAACATTCTGCAGGAAGTTTCTGGGATCCCACTGACTGATTGCATGGAGGAACATTACAGAGTGAATCCCAGTGAGGGAAAGAAACGACTCTATGCTTATAGTTGCCTTTGGGTCTGAGTGAATATTTTGTGACAGCCTCACAACACATCATCACCTCACCTACACATCACCTAATTACCACAACACATCATCACCATTCTAGTGCAAGAATTCAACAAGGCAGATATAACAGAAAAGAGGAGGAGACTAAGGGAGGGACTAAAGTCCTTCAGTTGGTAGGGTCTATTGATTTAGGCATTACAACTACAGCTAACCATAGTACCTGAGCACCGTATCTGAATTTCAAATAGACACATACCCAGTTGTCAAGTTCTCTCCCCCACCACTCCCTGTTGAAGGTATTGTGTTATGGGAAAGCAAGGTTGAAGTAGCATCTTTTGGATTTCATTATGGAGGAGGTGAGGTTCATGGTCTTTCTGGTGGCTTCTGGGAATGAGATTTACAATTCCTAAGAATCAGAATCCACCTGTGAAGAGTTTATGGGAGCCTGTGGAGTCTTACCCATTACTATGTGGCATTCATATTGGAGGCTAAAAGGATCTTCTCCATTACTCCTTTCAAACAAATCTTCAGGACACCCTATCACAGCCCCCTTTATCGGCTGGCTGGAGGGATCAGATGGGAAATCCTCTCTTACCGCTGAGATGACAATTTCCAGAATGACAGGGTGGAGAACTCGCCAGTAGGCAATGACACCATTTATCCTTCTTTTCCATGATCTCGCTCTCAGTTGCACCTGTGTTATGTTTCCCTCCCACAGGGAGTAACCACAACCTTGCTGCTAAATGGCCCTAAGGATAAATAGTTTCCGAAATCAAAGTGCTGTACCTAGTTGGAAGTACAATGCACAAAAAACCATTCAGTAGTCCCAATGGGATGGAAAGATGCCAAACAAACACATTAGCATCTGTCTACAGTGTGCCAGCACTGATTAGACAGCCATAGCTCAAATGCTGTAGGTCCTTCATGGTGATTTTAAGTGGCAGAGATGAAACATCTTTAAATAGCCTCTTATACCACAATAGACTGAAATAGGCAGCAGCAACAATAGAGAACATACTGCTCCAATGCATCCAAGGACTACAGTCAGATTCCTTCTGGTCAAAGACTTCAAACCACATGATACCGTCCTTAAGTGTATTGAAAAAAAAATTCAATTGATTCATCAACTCAACAGGTAAACCGCATTGAACTCAGGGTCTTAAGTGCGAGGCAGTAATTCAGAAGCCATTGCTGAACAATCTATAAGGAAATAGCACTAAATCAGTTTCCACTGTCTTTCCAGAGCACCAACAGCAGCTCTCAGTTAAGTGTCTGTGGTCTGTCTAGGCAACACACCTACACAAACATAACACTTTTCCTCCTCCATGTGGGTCTCCTCCCCTATTTCATTCTCAATCTTATAAAAAGCTGTTCAGGATACTAAATCACGTACTAGCAACAATATAGCAAATCAACCATTAGACGTAATAAAACCCTGCATGTTTCAGATACAGCATACAGGGTTAAGAGCAGGAAGCAACAAATGAAATAAAAAGCACAAAAATAGAGGGTCGTTCCAGTGATGGGAGCTTACAGTGGGTAGCCAGGGAACTAGACTGTCTACATGTGCCAGGCCATGCTGCCAGAATGGATGAGGCTATTACACCATGTTTGTTGAATTGCAGAGAGAGGGGAAGAGAAAAATTATAAATTGACTTTTTTTAAATAAAAAGGCTTGGCTAGTGCTTCATGTTAGATAATTAAAGATTTTGTAAGGGGTCAAGTTATTTTTTGTTTCTTCTAATTCCTCCAAAAAAAATTTTTTTTTTAAATAAGGAAAAATATATTATGTTATTTGCAGAGATTTATTCCAAGCTTCAGAACTATAGCTTAAGGATAGGAGTACTCATGCTTGTCTAGGCTCCAAATGAAAGCAGTAGCCAGTCCCCTGGTTCTTTGCTCTGTTGAAAACAGTAATGAGGAGGAACTGTGTAAATCTTTCAAGACTTGCACTCAAAAAAAAATCTTCTTAAGGAAGCAAAACAAGAGATGTCATCAGAACATACAATAGCCTGAGAACATCTGCTGAAGACAAACTCTTCTCCATCTTGAAATCAGGTAAAAATAACTCGGAAGAGGAAATCTCAGTACAATCAACAAGTGCGGTCCTTTTACCACAAAGGTATTTTTCACACCACTCTATAATGGAATATGGCTATGCAACCTTCACTAAAGAGAGAGAGAGAATGTGTGTATATGTACAGAGAGATTAGACTTGGTCATACACATTTGCTCTGGGTTTACGTTTGATGCACAAAATTTTAATCCAAGCCATTTTCCTAAGTTTGATCTTGTTTAATATTTTATATATGAATGATACTTCAGCATTTATATATCATTCTAAAATACGATCTACTTTAGTTGATTAAGACAATATTTTAGATTCATTTGAGTCAAAATCTGACTTTCCTTTACTGATAATTTGCAGGCACATAATACAAATTGGTGTTTTGTGCTATTTGAAAATGAACGGCCAAAATCCTGAGGTTTACAAATTGGCAAAAATGTATTGTGGTAAAGTCATGCCAGATGGCTACAGAAGAGTATACCAGGGCCAGTATGAGGGCCTGAAAGGGTTAAAAACCCTCTGCCTGCAGTTAAAGACAGCTGGGCCCAATGAAGGGTGGGGCCAAGGGTATTTAAACCCTGCCTTACCTAAAGGAAGGGAAGGGAACACTTGCAGTAGGGGGCTACCAGAAGGTCTGGGGCAGCTGCAGGAGAGGGTTCTCTCGCAGGCCCGGAGACAGCTCTGCTGCAGCCAGGGGAAGCAAGGTACTTGGGGGCATCCTGACTGTAGAAGGGGGAGGTAAAGCATGAGACCCAGCAGGTGGAAGTTGGCAGCTTGCCACAGTATAAAGATATTAGAATATAGATGTCAGTCATGGGTTCGGGGTTGTTATAAATGTGTATGGGTAGGGTTTTGTGGCCTGCCTTGTGCGGGAGGTCAGACTAGATGATCATATTGGTCCCTTCTGACCTATGAGTCTATGAAAGCCTACTGGATGCAATGCATTTAAAAGGTACCTTTATTATAAGGATCAGGTTAAGGGAATATAGGACCATAGAGATTGAGGCCCACAAATGTCATGACAACCACATTTAGTGCATGAGGGCATATTAACATCTTAAATATTACAAGAGGCCAAAGTCCATCAACCCAGGTTATGATCTCAAAGGCATTCTTGAGCATAATTCTATTCTTTTTTTAAATATTTAGTAGCTGATATCATTTAGCACTATTGTAAGAAAATGGAAAACTGCCTACACCTTGAACATGCCTGACTGATACACATAGATAGGGTCTTTGGAAAAGATTTAATATACATTGCAAGAAGAGAAATTTGGCATTTGCTTCTGGACATTTATAATTAATATATATTAAGATCATGTATTGTATGTAATAGGCTGGATTCAGTGGAGATGATGCCGGGAACTAATTCTTCTAGCATGAGCAATGACCTGTTACCACCACTATCCTGCACGCTGCTTACAGGCACCATTAAAATCTTACAGTTGCACTTGTGGGAGCTGCCTCTCCAGCCTCTGCCTGCTTTTTTGTCATACTCTGTCCATCTTGGGGGCTGCTGTTGTTTCTCACAAGCTACTGCCCCCTACCATAAAGAAGTTGCAACCATGGTGCACCATCCACAACCCACTCCACTCAGTGGAAATCCTACCACTAGGATTTATATTGGCTTCCCCCCTCCCCAAATGATTCAGATCAAATGTATCATGGTTTGTAGCATGTTTTTTATGGCCAAGATTTCCAAAAGCAACTAATGATGTGGGATGCCTTCATTTTTGCATGCTCAAGTTAAGACACCTTAAAAGGACCCCTGTTTTCAATAGGATGGAGTAAAGCACTTGCTGAAATTCACAGTCCTTTGAGGTATCTCAAGCTGGATGCCCAAAAACGGAGTCCCCACAAATCACTAGTGACTTTAAAAATCTTGATCACATGTCTATATATAAATTAGCTCCAATAAGTTGTCCCTTCCCTGACCCCAGTTTTTATGAAATAGTTTGAAATGAAAAGAAGAATAGTTTGTTTAGTGCAGGATGAAAATACATTCTGTAAAATAAAACAGGGTGTTACAAGGCACTACTATTACTTGTATCATTGTAGTGAGTAGGAGTTCCAGGCATGGACCAAGACCCCATTGTGCTCCTTCTTGTACAAACAGAAAAAAAGACCTACACCAATAAAGCTTGCAGGAAACTTACTTGAAAAGAATTTCTTCTGTAGACAGACATCCCTCTGCAGTATTATTAACCAAAACCTAACAGTATTTTGTTAGTTCAGGAGAAGCAGGAAGTGAAACTGACCAGCTTTGCTTTATTTCTCAAGTTGAGTGGAAGGTGAAAAAGTAAACAAACATTATAAGCTGTTAAAAATCATTTTTCATAATCTGAGTCAATATCCACACACAAGCAAGAAACCATAATTTCGTCTCAATAGCATTCCTTTAGGCTGTTACTTTATTCACAGTATTGTGAATTCGCCACCAATGTGTGTTAATGACAATGAGTCGTTTTTAATTTTATTTTTCCTATCTTTTGTTGGTATATGCGATAAGATTAGCATTGTTTGAAAAGAAAAACCCTTCACTTTAAAAGAGCTTGTTTCTTCCTAGATAGTTACTGATAACGCCTTAATTTCGCCATGCAGAAAGGCAACGCACACAAGTATTTGAGACAAAGTGTGAAAGAAATTCATTTGAGGGGGCTGAAAGCTGAATATATTTATTTAATCCACAGTGTACTACAGTTCCAAAATCAAAACCTAACTAATCTGTTCATCTCTAAGAGTAAGAGATAAAGACAAGCTCTGTGGACATTCACTGCATTTATAATTCCTACTCACATTAGAAGTGACAGCAGCTAGGTCCAGTAAGAGAACCCAGTTTAAATCTAACACGGAGCCCCTGATGCAAATAGCGAGAACAGTAGAAAAGAAGTAAACTAGTCAGTTTACATAGTTTTATGAGATGCATACAAATATTCTGTGATTATAATTTAAAATACACAGCCCCTCCCTCTAAAAATTCTATAAAACCATAGAAGACCTCTCCCTCTTCCATCTGCAAACAGCTCAAGTCATTAAGAGCATACACAAACAGATCAAACCTGTCAGTGCCCTACTACACACACTGGAGACAAATGCTTTTAGTAGCAGCAAACACATGCATCACAAGGAGATGAGCTGTCAAATATTTCCTGCAAAGAAGGGGATTACAGGAAGACTAAACAAAACACAATTGGCAGTTTGCATTGGAGAAAAGGGATACATGTCGGGGGCTATGGAGCAGCCCCCAACTTTTCATAAGCCTTATATGCTCCAGTATGTCTTCCCTCCACCTGTCCCTCAGTTTCACAGGATACAATATCACACAATGTTCTATATGCTGACCCAACTTTGCCCATATCCACCCTCTCTTTAATTTTTCCAAAAAGGCACCCCTGATACATAATGTCACCCAGTTACCTCCTAGGTCCAGAATGTAACAGAGGCTGGCAACATTGGTATCAGTATAAAAAGGCACTAACTGATTATGGTTTTAAACAGTTGCAGTTAATCCCCAAGGATGCCTGGCTTTCTTAAGAATGCACCTGCAGGATGAAGTGCCAACTCAACACCCCACACACATTTCATTCACTTTTCCAAGTACAAACGCTGCATATTCCAGCAGCAACTGTTCACTAGAGTAACCACCAGTCTGAAGCACTTTCCTTGAGGACTACAGAACGATAGAATCCCAATGTAGGGCTTGAAGAAATAGAACAACAGGTACGGACTTCCTTGATTTCCTCTTTCCGCTGCAACATCTGAACTCAGGGTATCTTAAACTCTTAACAGAGTATCTTAAAAATAAATGAATTCTATGGAAAGAGATCTTTCTTCAGTGTGCTATACCTGTAACTGAATTGAAGCCATCAAGCACGTCACCATGGACTACTTAGAAACTATTAACCAGATAAAAGATTTGGTGACACTGATTGGCTCTTCTGAAGTTCGAACCTCCCTTACAGCTAAATGGGGTCCGCTAGTTTGTGCCTCTGCTGTTTTTCCAGGACGTACATAAGTATTTAATTCTCTTACAAACATCTTCCATCAGACTGCATCCAAGGCAGAGCAAAATTACTTTATTACCATAATGAATGCTAGGTACACATTAGCTGACCTCAGTTATACTGGAGGTTTAACAAAATTTCAGCTCCGGTGATGTTCCCAAACTACAGCAAGAGGCAGCATTTCTGCAATAATTAAAAAAGTGATTAAAGCCAGGATTAAATGTTTCTCCTCCTTGCTATGGAAAAGTAACTGGCTGCTTACTTAGTACCTGCTGAAAGGTACTGAAGACACTGCCAGATACAGTGTGCTGCCCAATTAGATTACTCAGGAAGGGTTGAAATGCAGATAAAGTGTTCAGACAACTTTTTTTAAAGTTAATTTTGTATTTCAACTCCTCCTGTAGGATGTGTCTAGGAAAACAGGCTATTATTCTGATTCTCTAAAGATCATGTTGGTTGACACCAGAAGCCTTAAATCAGTGGGTGTGGCGGAATCAGAAAATCTGATCCAGCAGCACTCTCCCAATTTCCAACAACACGCAGTGGAAAAGCTACTGGCAGTAATAAACACACCCTTGACAGCAGCAACTGCAGTTTAGCTCCATTTTTTCCTGGATTGCAGGGAGGAACAAAGTAAAGTTCAGTGCCAGAAGGACAAGGATGCTCCTTCATACTGTAGTGTGGGATTTCAAACCAGTGTCTTAACTGAAACAGCATGATATTTGCAGATGGAACATTGTTCTATCTGAAGCCAGAGGGTGTCTAAACATTTAGGGTGAAAACCTGGCCCCACTGAAGCCCTTGGGACTTCTGACTTCAATTAAGCCAGAATTTCACCCTGAACTTCTATCCCACCATTATTCTTTACCACTAAGATGGTCCACGCTACCACTTCTCTAGTCCCCCATCACCACCAACTGATCCACAAAAGAAGCCCAAGCCCTCCCCCTCCTTCCGCACCAGTGACTGCTCTAAGAAGAAATACAGCATATCCCAGCCCTGTCATGTTCTGGTGCGATAGCAGCTACAGTGTCTGTTGAAAAGCAACACGTTGAATTGAATATTACTAGCAATCTTCTTAATGAGTGAGAGCTTAGCCTCCATGGTGAATGGAGGTGACACTTCACCACAGGCAGGAGATGGAGGGGAAGACAATCAATGTAAAGGCCAGCATTTTGCAAACTACCTGCCGAACCGTTTTACTAAGGGATGCCTTCCCCCACAGCAGGTTTCTCTGGATGCAGCTGGGAAAGAGAAATGATGGTCCTCAGAGCAATAAAGGCCCTCCAGACCTGCCAAGGCGCACTCCTTTGGGGAAGGCGGCCCCTCCAGTGCTGCATGAGATGCAGAGACTTTAAGGTCAGAAGGGACCACCCTCATCATCCAGTCTGACCTCCTGCACAAGGCCACAGAACCTCACCCACCCGGCCCAGACCCTCCCAGGGAGTTACTTTAGCTCTCAAGTCATGGTTTAAAGACATGTGCAATGTCTCTCTCCCTCCTTCCCACCCAGGAGTTCGCCACACCATTCAACCAGGCAGTTAAAATCTCCCTCCTTCCAGGGGGGCCCCAGCAATACCTTGGGACAGGGGCGATCTTCAGCTGAGGTTAGTCCTGCTTTGGGCAGGGGGTTGGACGAGATGCCCTCCTGGGGTCCCTTCCACCCTAATCTTCGGAGATTGCAGGACTGCCCTGACCCAGGGCTTGGGGAGGGCGCAGAGGACAGAAATGACCCCACCTGGCTGGGCAGGGGTCGCGGAGAGCTCCCAGAGCCGCCGCCGCCACCCCCCCGCCCCAGCGGCACCCCACTCACCAGCGGGTGTTGTCGTGGTAATGCTCCAGCACCGAGTAGCCGAAGAAGGAGCCGTTGGGCCCCTGATACACCACGGGGTGATCCACGTCGGCGTTGTAGGAACAAACCGAAGCCAGCGCCGCCAGCGCCAGCAGCCCTGTCAAACCAGCCCGCCTGCCCTGCCACCGGGCGCCCGGCATCCTGCGGGACGGGACGGGACGGGGCCGGGCAGGGAGCGCGCGCGGGTGCGGGGCGCCGCGCGCCTGTCCTGGGCACAGCCCGGCTCCCTGCAGCCAGCGCGGGGCGCGTCGCGCGGGACCGCAGAGCAGCGCCCAGAAACCAAACGAGCGCGCGGCCCCCGGAGAGCGCCCGGCGCCCGCGCGGTCCGGCGGAAGCCTGCAGCAGAGGGGGCGGGCCGGCCGGGCTGCGGCCGGGGGCTCGCGCGGAGAGAGCAGCGCCGCTTCGCTCCAATCGCCGGGCCCCCGGCAGGAGGCAGCGCTCGCCGGCCTGGGACAGCGGCCGCCGGGAAACTGCGGCGGCGGCGCCCTCCAGCGGCCGCGGCCTTCGCGCCTCGCCTCAGCCGGGCAGCGCCTCCGCCCAGGCCGGGGCGCGCCGCGCGCCTGCCTGCCCTGAGAGTCCGGGAGCGCGGCGCTGCGGGCCTGCCCCGCGCCCCACACTCGCTGCCCCGTGGCACCCGACAGTCTCCAGTCAGGGGCCGCGGGTCGCGCTAGCGCGAGTTCGGGCTACGAAGACGCGCTGTTCTCCTCAGTCCTCAGCAGGCGAAAGCTGCTGTGGTGCCCCCCCCGCCCCTGGCAGTGACACTACGCCACAGGCACCTGCCTCCCCGTGCTCAGCTGCTTCATCCAAAAACAACTTCCCAGCCCTGGAGGTGTTTAGCACTAGGCACGTTTCATTAGCCCCCTTTTACAACTGGGGAAACAGAGGCCGACTGACTCCCGAGGCCATAGAGTCAGGGGTAAAAGCCAGGGTTTAAAAAACCCCACCAGAATTCCTAGCTTCCATTCCATGCCTAGCCCCCTCCATTATGCTACTTCTTCAATAGCAGCAGTATTCAGCAGTTTTGTTTTTTTTTTGAGAAAAGAGCCCTGGAAAGACAGTGTCCAAGTTACCTACTGCCTGATTATACATGTTTAATAACTTCCAGGCCAGACAATATGGTCCTCCTCTATACATTTTTGTTATTTACATTGGCTAATCACTGGTGTATTATACCATGTTAATATCAATTCTGTCCAGGTCCTGGCACATGTGCACCAACATGCATGACTTCCCTTTCTCAAGGCAGTCACTTAATCTGTTTTGTCTGCAGTTCATATACCTTTTCCCACTGCTCATTTTACACTCAAGCTTACAGCCATCAATCACCCTCACGCAGCTGGAATGATGCCAAGAAGAACTCAAAAGAATTGATGTAAAAAAGAAAGCGAGTCAAACATGAGGACCTACAAATGTTAAAGAAATTAGTCCTGTCTCATTTTAAACTGACCCCACTGTATTGTTGGTTGCATCCTTCATCAGGGGGCACTAGCTGCATTTTGAATTTGGCAAGTCAACAGGTAGGATTCATTTTGTGGGGCCTGATCCAAGTCTCACTGAATTGAATGGGAGTCTTGCCCTTCACTTCCACCGCAGGGCAAGCAGGCCTTCAGTGGTATTTATCACTCTTCCTTTAGGATATGACAATTTTATACATTATGTTCATAGATAAAGTGTGTATTTCATGTATATGAACACAGCTATGACAGACAATGAATGTTTACTAATATTGTCCGTGACTAGCATAATGCTTAACAACAAATACGCTGGAGAGAACACTTTTCCACACATCTAGTCTTTAGACTGATCAAACCCTTGTTTTGAAAAGCATGTTAAAAAGGTTAGCCAAAAAAAAAGTTTATTCTTCAGGAAAAAAACATGGTTATTTATATAATTAACTATATTCAAACCACTTAATGAAATGATTGTCACAGGATATTCAGAAATGTGCAATCATTATGGATACAAAAAGTAATCTGGTTGAAGAGGAAAGTCAATATACACTGATTAGGCAAATTGCACAGACAACATGCAATCCCATTAATAACACGAAGCCAAATTCTTTGCATTTTCAAGCAGGAAAGCAGTGGGGCTTTCCAATTAATTATCTGAGTACTGAATGTTGCTAAACAGCTCTCCAATCAAATTAGAGGAAATGGGAGCTGAGGCACTAATACTGTCGAGAGAATATTGGACATATCCATTTCCATGGGGAAGAAGGAAACTAAATGGCTGGATTAGGTGAATGAAACAAACATTGGCCTCTCACCATGTAGAGAGCTCACAGGAGAACTTGTGATCTAACAACAGCATGGATTTGGACGTGTCAGTCCATAAAGATATTAGCTCCCATTGCATGTTAAGGAAACAAAGCCTAGACACTTTGCTTCCAGACCTTTTTTTTTTTTGTCTGCAGAGATCGTCTGTGGCTGGGGGAATCCCAGATACTCAGACCAATTGTCTCTTTCCTTCTGACAGGATCTAATTCTGCAACATCTAACATTGGTTTCAGTGGGAGTAGGAGACAATGATTCTGATCAAAGCCAGGACTTTTTCTTAAAGGGAGGTGCAAAAACTCAGATATTGTACTTTAAGTCTGAAAAAACCTTGCTATGAATTTAAAAAGTTAACACTTGCAGGCACAAGTGCATCTAATAGCATCACTCAATGAGTATAAAGCTAGAAGTCAGGACTAAGAAAAAGGTATACATATTTGAACAACTTGAGCTTTTCTGCCAATCTTTTATCATGAAACCAGTAGCTCTGGGTTTAATTTATCTGTAGCTACATTCATTTGTACCTATTTGGGCTACAAACCTCTTTGTTTATTGATTTCCATGTGCTGTATACACATGTATAAAAAGCAGATTAGGTAAGCATACATGTAAATCAAGGCTATATTTATAACATTGTGGGGATACCACAAACCACAAAAGGAAAACTAATGTTATTACACTTTTGCTTTTTTCATATGTTTACATTATATTTGTTCATACATTTTAAGGACAAAAGGGATCATTACAACTACCTAGAAGGCCAGAGGACCTTCCTGCATCTAACAGAATGACTTGTGCTAGAACTAAAGCATCTCCTTTCGGAAAACATCCAATCTTGATTTAAACACTCTAAGTGACGTAGGATTTATTATATGGAGATGTACCTTGCCAGTCTGTTCAATGGTTAGTCAAACCATTCTGTTTACTCTTCATTAAAGATTTGCAATTTTATTTTCAATTTGAACTTTGCTCTTAGACATTGTTATGCCTACGTCTGCTAGATTAAGGAATGCTTTAGTACCCAATACCTACTCCCTCAGAGGGATGATTATCGATTATGATCAATTCACCCCTTACACACTTCTCAAAAGCTATCTAAGGGTACATCTACACAGCAAAGAAGAACCCATGGCTAGCCAGCTTGGGCTCATGCTACGGCGTTGTTTCATTGCTGTGTAGACTTCAAAGCTCTGACTGGAGCCTAAACTCTAGGACCCTTCAGAGTGAGAGGGTCCCAGAACTCGGCCTCCAGCTCAAGCCCACACAGCAGTGAAACAGCCCTGCAGTCAGAAATGGCTAGCACAGCCAACCACAGGTTTTTCTTTGCTGTGTAGATATATTCTAATGCACATTTTCCAGACAATGATTCATTCTTGTAGCTCTTCTCTGAACCACCCAACATACCATATCACACAGATCCTTCCTTCAGTTTCTTCCCCCACACCCTACTTCATTATAATTATTTCTTTTATTACTTACTTTGGCACCTCAGTCATGGACCCTATTTTGCAATGTGTTGTGCAAACACACACAGAACAAAGACAGCCAAATTCATCTCTGGTGTCACTCCATTTAAGCCCCTGAGAGGAAGAAGAATCCTCTCCACATTGTAGAATAGTAAATAGTAAAATGGAAAGAAAGTAAACATATGGGGGGGACCAGAAAAAACCCCAACTACGCCATGAAGTACATATTTCTGTCAGGATTTGGAGAGGAGCAAGGGAATGCTTCCCTCTTGCATAAAGTGAAGGAAAAGGAAGAGAGAAGGTTCATATAGATATATTCATTTTAATTTGCATGTGATGAAAAGGCAGTTACTCCCAGTCAATTATAAGAGGACACTTCAAGTCTATCTGCACTGCAGCTGGCAGGCGTGATTCTCAGCCCTGGTAGGCACACACTAGCTCACCTCAAACAGCAGTGTGGATGTTATGGTACTGGCTGTGCCTCAGGCTAGCTGCCCAAGTTCCCACCCATCCAAGTCCCCGGGTCCAGGCTTGGGCAGCTAGCATGAGCCGCTGCCAGTGCTGCAACATCCCCACTGCTAGTTTTAGCACGCTAGCTTAAATCTGAGCTAGCACACATCTGTCTACCCATGCTGGGAATCACACCTCCCAGCTGCAGTGTAGACATTCTCCAAAGGGGTAAGTGGAGATGACAACTGTAGAATCATTCCTATCGTATCGGAGAGCTAGCATGCTTTTCACATTTAAACCCTGATAATGGTCTCCGCCCGCCCCCCAGCATCCTATTTGCTAAGCAGAAAGTCATTATCAGAACCATAGTTTGTTCTGTCACTAATGGAGATATTCAGATTTCTAGAATCTCTGTACCACAGTAGTGAAGGGACTAACATATAACACCTTTGCAAGTTGTCCCCCACCCAGGTCTACAAGGGTCTCCTCATTTTTCAAATTGCAGTAGTATAAGATAAATTCTTTTAGATAATTAAGGAATTCAAGTTTCAGCACCATACATTTAGTGAGGTGCCTATATTAACCTTTCTAGAGCCAGAAATAAATTCATAATATTATTACCTCGCTGTTGTTGTTCCATTTGGCTGCAGCTAATTCTCTGGAGCAAACATGATAGTAAGAAACTATTGCATTATTGGTACTCTTCCCTCCTGATGTTTGCTCTTTGACAGTTTGCCCTTATCTTCCTTCTATAGCTCTAGCACAGACTTTCCCATGTGGATTTGAAATCCTAAACGCTTTTTCTAGGTTCAAGAGCAGGTCAAGACAAACCTTTAGCCAGCATAGGAAGCAGCAATTAAGCAAGCCACTTTTCCTCAAAGTCCTTCCATTAAAAAAAAAACCCAACAAAACAAAAAACCACACCTCGCATGGTTCAGCAACATTTTCAAACCCTCAGTTTTCATAGGAGAAAAATCAATTGTCCCTTTTAAGCATCTGATCATTGTTATTCAAACCATCTTGCTTTTGCAGCATCAGCTCTAGTTTATGAGTCAGGATATTATTCTTCAATCATTCATGAACATTCTCTATTTAAGCAGGACATATGTAGTGGATAGGCCTTGCACTGGCCTTCAGCGTAGAGGTGAGTTTTACCTATTTGACTAGTGGTCCACTTCTGCCCAAAAGTAACCTGTAATGGGGTGGCTCCCAGTGTGAGCAGGGAGGTGTCTGCAGTGCCTGCCTCTAGTAGCCTCCCTCTTACCAGCCCTAAAGCACTCCAATCATCTTTGCTGAGTTATTTTTTGATTAAGGACTGACTGAATTTCATATTAAACCAGCCCCAGAAAGGGACACCATAAGCCCTGACAAAGTCCCAAATCTTAAACTCTGCCTGAAGCCACCAGTTCCCAGCCCTCTGTTGCTGGAGCTCTGCCCTCTGGGCCTGCTTCTGTTCTCTCTCTCAACTGCCACACTCTTGCCACATGCTGCCACCTTTTATTTTTTTATTAAAGATAATGTTTTTTTTTTAAAATGATCAGGTACAGAGTTTAAACAAGAGTTCCTGGACATCCACGCATAAAGTACAGATTATCAGAGGGTACAGAGTTTGGTGGGGAGTTAGGGAGTACAATGAAAGCATAATCTGTGATATCCTGGATAGGGGGTAATAGGTTTGACGGTTATCAGTACACACACTCAGTTATTGGGGAACATCACTTATTGCAGGGTTTACATAGGATGCGGTTAATGGGGAGTAGGTATGTACATAATAGTAGATTGTCCCTCATTGAGTCAGTGATGTGGTTTAGATAGTCCTTTAATCTATAAATTCCTCACGCTGGTACTCCGGTTTACTCATACCAGTACTGTCTGTGCCCGGTGATGTGCTCGATGTAAATATGTCTCGACCACCTGATGGCATCAGTCACCATGAGGCACCGCATCAGCCGGGCATAGCACCGACTGACACAACAGACCCACAGCACACACACACGTTGCAGGGATCCCAAGCACCCAGGACTCCAAAGATCAGGGCATGGGTCTGAACCTCGTAGCCCTTTGCTGTCAGGATGTCGGCCAGAGGGCCGTACTTCTCTTTACGAGCTCGGGCTCCACGAAAGGCTAGGATCCTGTTTTTGAATGGGACCATGACATCCACCATAACTTGATTCCCCTCAGAGAAGGTGCTTTTCTTGTAATCAGAGCTGGCTCAATGCCAGGCAAGCCACTTTCTCATATAACTGTATAATAACAATATTACATATTATTCTATATAGCATACTATTCTATTTCTAAAATGTTTACCATCCGCACATTGATAAGAACAACAGAAACTCAGCTGGAACCAAATCGAAAAAGATCTCCCAGTCAGGTATTGTTTTCCTTTGGCAGTGATCTCTTCTGTGAGCCCAGATTCTGCATTTCAGCACACACTTAGTAGACCTTTATTCAGCAGTCCATCCTTCTTCAAAGTGCTTAAGCATATGCCCGAAGTTAAGTAGGTGCTTGATTAAGTCTCGTTGACTTCAATGAGACTCTAAAGGCATGCTTAAAGATAAGCATGTGCGTAAAATGCTTTAATAAACCAGGAACCATCTGCATAGTATCTGTGCATACACCATGGCTTGCTAATGGAAAATAACTCCCAGACCTCAAATTGATTCCTAATGACAACATGGGTTGTGTGTGTATATATAAACATATACAAAATACATTTTCACACTCCATACAGGAAAGTATAGATATATAATGGGACAAAGACATGCAATTATCTTGAATGGCTCTTCTGTTTACTTGCAGTGGTTTCAGTAGTAATGCTAACTTACCACATTTTGATTTCACATTGACATGAGTGGTGTCAGATACTCAGGCACTCAAAGTTGATTGAATCTCATTACCACAGTGCAATCAATCAATTGATTAAAAAGCTTTCATCATTACAATCTGAGTAGACTTTATTTCATAATAAAATAAATAAAAAATAAGTAAAGACTTCGATTACATTATAAGTGCCTATTTCAGGCTCTATGGATACAATCATTAAAAACAAGCCACTTAGCAACGTATTCGAAAAGCACATGCCAAAAAATACAAACAAACAAAAGAACAGCTAACCCAGCATTGCCTTCTCAGAGACTCTCATCTCCCATTAAACTCAGCCCTCCCTAGAGGCACAAACAAATGCCCTGCTTTAGGGCATGCCCTGAAAGTCACCAAAGTGGAAGAGAGTCATCAATGATCTGACAAATCAATGACCTGCCAACAGACCCATCTCTTTTTAAACTGGAGCAGGGGAATCTAGTTCCAACACCCCACTGATCATGACTGCACAAGGACACAGGCTACAACTAAAATACGCTGGTCTGAAACCATTCTGGTCTTGTTAGGTCAAAACCAAGACCTCAAAACTCTGCCTGGAGAACAATGGGCAACCAATTCAGATCCTGATGAGCTGCTTTCATATGATCCCAGAAAGATCCTTTGCACAACAAGCAAATTTCCACAGTCTGCACCAGTTTTGGTTTTCAAAATGACTTTAAAGGTACAGCCACATGGAGATCATGTCATATCTGTTTAACCTGGAAGTGACAAAGGCATGGATCACGTGGTAGCAAAATCTGTACCCAAGAAGAAAGCTAGTAAGCTTCTGATCCAATGCAATTGAAAAAAAGCTACCCTGATCACAGCTTCTACATGATCATCATCTAAAAGCAACCAGCAATCTAACAAGCACCCCCACTCCCATCCCCAACCGGTGAACTTCTGTAACTAGTATCACACACTCCACCTCAGTCAAAAGGACTAATTGAATCTTTGGCAAATTCACTTGCTATAACTACTTCAGTCTTGCTTAGATTGACTTGGTGAGCTAGCTAGCTGGCTCTCATCCATGTCCCAATTTTAAACAAACACTGGGTAAGGTCTGTTGAATGCATGCATCACCTGGATGATGATGATGATGAAGACAGAGGGAGATACAGAGCTGGGTGTCATCAGAATACAGAAGGCATGATTACCTTTTCACCAGAAGTGGGGAAAGTTTTTCAACCAGTTTTCCCTTCCTTCCCCCCACCACCCCCCCAAAAAAATGTAGGTTCTGGTCAACTGAAAAATTTCATGAAATGTGGATAAAATTCATTAAATTGTTTTGGTCAACTTTTTTTTTTTTTAAATCAGAAAAAGTTTGTTTTAACATTGTGACAATGAAACCATTGTGTGGGTTTGTTTTAACATTAGAAAAATTGAAAGCTTTCATTGTCACATTTAAATGACTGGCTATGAAACTTACTTAATTTCTACTAAGAAATAAAAAAAGGTAAAAGTCTTCAAAAATGAAAGTGTTTTTTCAACCAGAATGACATTTTTTTGGTTTGCTGAAAACCTAGTCTTTCAAGCCGACCAAAGACATTTTAAAAAGTGTTTTGGTATAGCTAATGACCCCCCACGCACACACACTCCAAAAAATCAGTTATTTACTCAGCTCTGCTCTTAAATAACCCTTCTAAGAATCTCATATACACACTGAATGAAGAGCTCTAGAAGAACCCTGTAACACCCGACATGAGCACCCCCAGGAGAGAGGAACAGCTGCTTAATAGTATCCTGTGGGACCTCACAGAGAGAAAAGAGCAAAGCCATCTGAAAAGAATCCCATCCACACACACCATGATCCAGTGGAGAGTCAACACTTCATGATCAATGAGACCAAAGACAGCTGATAAATCTAATATCACTATGGTCAACTGTTCTTCATTCATTGCCAGGAGGGGATCAGCCAAAAACACAAAAAGTGTATTTTTCATGCCAACCCCAGACTGACAAGGATTAGAGTAGCTGAGACATGCAGATAGTGGGAGTTCTCACCACAAACTTCTTAATCATTCTAACCCAAAAGGACCCTCCCTGTCCAGAAAATTTTGGAAGAAAAACAAACCTCAGAGCAAGGAGGGATAATGACCTGTAAATTATGGGTGAAATCCCGCCTCCATTGAAGTCAAGGGCAAAGCTTCCGTTGATTTGACTCTGCTTTGTTACATAAACAAAGACTAAATCACATTGCAGTCTTCTCGGACTCAGTCAATATCTCTGTAGTGTTAGCATAGAAGTCTATAGAACTGCTAAATTACAAAAAGCTAATCCATCCTACTCTCTGAGCAATTGTTCTCTACCAAGTTCTGCATGTGACACTGTAAAACCCACTATCCGATATTAACTCGAACAAAAGAAACGGGAGCCCTATTCTGCAATTAAGTGGATATTTAAAATGTTACTGAGCCAAAGCTTGCGCCACTCACACCACCCGTCTGGTGCCTGCTCGTGGCCACTCTGGGGATTAGCTCTCACGGCCAACGCTCCCATCTGTGGTTTGCACGCCATCACTCTGACTCTTCTGCAGCTCCTCTCGCCCCAGGCCCTGCAGTGCAGGAACACTGGAACCTGTGTAGAAGTGGACCCCCATGATGAGATGGGGCTATGGCCCATCTCAGCCTCCCCACTGAGAAGAGGCTGATGCCAGTAGCAGGAGCTGTGCTTCGCGGCAGGGAGCTGATCACCACCACAAAGTACAGATCCTGCCACACCTGTCTGAGGCAATTACACCCATGTTAAAAATGGGGGGGGAGAACCACATCCCTCAGATTCCTTTGGTTCTGGAACCCCAGCCGCAGCATCCTCTCTATGACTCAGCCCTCCGGCTAGGTCACTCAGTGTTCCCCTCTCTGGAATTCAGTCCACCAACAGTCCTAGGCAATCTTCCCATTTGCTGTCCCAGTGCCACCCCCTCCATGGCTAGCAGGAGAACCCAGGCCCAGCCTCTTCCCCAGGTTCCAGTCCAGGGACCCTCAGTTCAGCAACTCTGGGTAACCTCTCTCTGCTCCTTTCCTAGACCGTACCCTACCATGCTGGCTCCCCTTCTTTCCCTAGGAGTACCAACTCCAAAACCCCCTTTCCCAGGGAGAGAATAATGCCTGTCCGCAGCCTTTCCCAGACACCCTCAACTACTCCCCCCTCATCCCAGGGACCAACTACCCTTTCTGCACAGCCCCTAGTCTGTTGTGCACTACATGGTTTTATAAACCTAGCCAGTTCCTGCACAGGTGAGCCTGTTCCTAATTAATCTGCTTCCTACTCTAGGTGCAACTTGTGGAGTTAATTGGCCTACCTTCCCTTCCCCTTCAAACCTCCTCCCTCCTTTAACCTCCACTCAAGCCAGTGTACATACCACTTGTATTCCTCTTACTCAGTTTTTAACCTGATATATTACATGGCCTTTTTTTGGGGGGGGGGGCTGTAGCTTAAGACAAAGCTAGCTGATTAATTTGTTAAAAGATGTGACTTCTAAAATTCATTCCAGTGTAAATCACAAAAGCTGAAAAGAATTTAACTCTAAGGGCCTGAACCAATTCTGCTGAAGCTGCTACAAGGATTCCAAGAGACTTCAATGGCAGTTGGATTGTTCAGGCCCTTAGTCATTCAGCAGTGCTTGATTCCAAACTTGTTTATTTTATTCCAGTACAGCGATGGTCAATCACTGCACAGATACATATACAGAAAGCTTGTGAAGTACATATTATATGGGGGCTCTTGCAATCCTATCATTTTGCAATCGCCTTTGGTACTCTCCAATTTCATTGATTCATAATCCAACCAGAGCCTCTATTTTCCCAGCTAACTTCTAATTCTAACTCAATTACCCAGAGACATTGGTGATCACATGACAAGTTTGGGCCACTTGTTCAAAGATCCAATTTACAACACAGCTTTCAAACATTTAGCAGGGAATTTGTATCACATCTGCTTTTTATTAGCTAGCCATGCAATGTTTATTATTTCACATGTTAACTATCATACAATACTTGTGTGAAAAGTTCAGATGAACAGTAACCTATTTATCAAGTCTGAAACAGCCGAGCCAGTTCTCTACCAAAAAATGACACATTTTGCAGTTTTCTGCATGTGCATGCTCAGCTTCATTCTTTAACTCAGTAATTTGGGACATGCAGGATCCTGTTCTGACTCATTTATTCCTAAATTGCCTATTATGTTATGTCTAAATTGGTTGTATGCTACACATACACAGTAGTTCAGAAAAGTAAACTATAAGACTATAGGATTTATTACCAGCATGTGGGAAAGGCATTGCCAAGAGAGGCATTGTTACCATGCTCAGAAAGAAGAGTTAAGGACATTGAATTTGAGAGTCTGGATGATGGGAAGACAGCGCTATCATCACTGACAGAGAAAACCTCCAGGGACAAATTCTCTAGTGGTGTAAACCCACTAAAGTCAATGGGACTATGCCAGCACAGAATATCCTATCCCCCACACCATACTCACAATAAAATACACATCGGCAAAGAGTGTGAGGGGAACTAGGGAAATTGCAAAACATTTTATGAACCATAATTTAAGAAGGATGTTGCCATATCACTGGCAGTGTGAAATATAGATCCTAGGATGGATCCTGAGATCCAGCCATTATGCAGTTTCTCTGGGTTACTACCTAACTACATTGATTTATAATCCAGTTGGAGCTACTATTTTCCCAGCTAACCTCCAATTTTAATTCAGTTACCCATAAGGTCAAGCACTATTCTGGGAGGAAGCGACGGGTCTGTCAATGACTAGCTTAATGGTGCAAGAAAATTACGAACATTTTTGAGTGAAGATTGCAATTGTGTGTGCCCAAGAATTTTGCCTTTTGTGAAACTTTCATATAACGTCCAGTTTCACACAGAAAGTTAAAACTGCATTTTTACATTATGCTGGGAAAAATTGTTTTGCGTCTGAACAAAATTTTGAAATCTGAGTTCAGAAAATTTCAGGGTTTTCTAAAGATAATAGAAGACAGGATTGTGCGCTAATGAGTCAAGTGCAAAGTGGAAATTAACATTGCTTTCTGCCTGTTTCAGGTGACATGTTTTTAGCACCACTGTTCCAAACAGAGCT
The DNA here is from genome assembly GCA_007922155.1 of Mesoclemmys tuberculata. NCBI lineage: Eukaryota > Metazoa > Chordata > Testudines > Chelidae > Mesoclemmys > Mesoclemmys tuberculata. Next base: position 77,547,750 of record ML675603.1, on the reverse strand, counting down.
GAACCTTCTCTGATTCTCCACTTGCTACTGGGAAGATTTCCCAAATGGGAAATGACAGCTGTAATGGTAGTTTTTTTAAAGCAAAGGCTTCAAAATGAAGCCACCGATCATCACACCAAGATGTAGGGATCAAGGTTATCTGAAGAGAGTCACTCATAAATACAAAATGGCTCAAACTCCAGCCCAATCAATGACTTTATAGCAAACCAGAAACTGTAGCACATATTATGTGCCTGAAATCAATCCCTCCTCCCTTGAGTGTGGCTAATAAAGCTGCATGTCCCTGAGTGTGGTATAGTAGCCACACTTCACACTTCCGCCTTCAGTGAATTCACTGGGTGGAACGGAGGGACCCTCTCCACAGAACAGTTCATACACTCAGGACTAAGTAAGTAACAACTTCCATCAAGCTAATTCCAGAGTTTCATTTCATTACTTCACTGGCAAAATGAAAAATTGGTTTAGGCTCAGGTCCATACCAACGCGTGATATTAAACAAACTTTGCCACGCTCATGATTAGCTGGCAACAGCATTGACATGACAAGTTAATTCTCCCCTTGTCAGAAGAGCATGCACAGGAGTTATTTTTACCTCCTTTTGTCCACTGAGTTTATTCAGTTCGTTAACTATAATATTCCATGACTGGAACTGCAAGGAGCTGGCTGAAAACCTTTGAGTTCCCACAAAAAGATGTATATAACAACATATACATTGACTTCTGCTTTTAGTCATATAAAAGTTTATCTAAATTAAACACCAACTCCAGCTTCCTCCTCGTCAGCATGTCTCCCAAACCCTTACATTAAACCTAAAATTTGATCAATAATGTCTTAATGTGTTTCCCCTCTTTACCAGTCTCCCCTTGATATTTTAAGAACCCAACAGTGCAGCTATGTTTTGTGGTTTTTATGACATCCTCTTCTAGGGCAGCTGCTTGTTCCAGTGTGATGACGACACAAACACTAGGAAAGAGTCAAAGAGAAAGAACACAGAACATTTAATATAAAACAATAGATACCTGAATTTCAAATGATGTTTAAAACACCAGCTGAAATGACTATGTTATGTATAATGTAGTCTGTGTTATATCTATCTGTGCTAATGAGGACAAACACAAAGAACTCCACTTAGGAAGGAACAATCAGTTGTACACACACAAAATGGGAAATGACTGCCTAGTAAAGAGTACTTCAGAAAGGGACCCGGGGTTGTAGTGGATCACAAGCTAAATATGAGTGAACAGTGTAACACTGTTGCAAAAAAAGCAAACATCATCCTGGGATGTATTAGCAGGAGTGTTGTAAGCAAGACATGAGAAGATTGAAAACAATGGATTTGTTTAGTCTGGAGAAGAAAAGACCAAGGGGGAAAAAGATAACTGTTCTCAAGTACATAAAAGGTACAAGGTTGTCACAAGGAAGAGGGAGAAAAATTGTTCTCCTTAACGTTGGAGGATAGGACCAGAAGGAATGGGATTAAATTGTAGCAAGGGTGGTTTAGTTGGACATTAGGAAAAACTTCCTAACTGTCAGGGTAGTGAAGCACTAGAATAAATTGCTTAGGGAGGTTGCGGAATCTCCATCAGTGGAGATTTTTAAGAGCAGGTTAGACAAATGCTAATGCTTGTTCCTGCCATAAGTGCAGGGAACTGGTAAATGACCTCTCAAGGTCCCTGCCAGTCCTATGATTCTATAAATGCATACAAAATGGAAAGTCAATTGCCACCCAATGAATGCTTGGGGCTGCAGTGCCCTCACTTAGAGGAGACCATTTCAGTCCCATGGGAAGATTCTAGTCTGATCACTAGTTCCTCAGAGACCGTGCATGCAGGAGGTTTGAGTTCAATTTTAGCCCCCAATTTCTTGCTCTCAGAGTTGGAAGGCAGTGCCTATTCCAAGTTTTCCTTGCAGCTCTGCCAGTGGTAAGAATGGTAGGAGCTCCAGTGGAGAGAAGGCATTGGTGTTTCTAACCACGTCATCTAACTCTGCCCAGAGAAGTCTAAATGATACAGTGGCAGAACATTAGTGGGCACCGGTACCTTGTCTACACTAGAGATTACACTAATGCTACCCCAATGCTGAGCGGTTGGTCCTGCAATGAGACTTATTTGCTTAATTGCTTAAAGAGGAAAGTCAATATAGATAAGGCCCAAGGGACTAGCCCTGCAGCTGGTGAACTTCACGTTGATAAGCATCCACCCTGACAGGGAAAGGACAGCTTTAAAAGGCTCCAAAGGGAGTGCAGTGGAGTCGTGCTCAGCCCCCGTGACCTGTAGTTTGAGGAAAGAGATAGGTCATCCAGGGCTCAAGCAAAGACACCCCCCACCCTTTCCACTAGAAACTATTCCTTCTGCCCACAGGCGCTGGAACTAGGGGTGCTGGGAATGCTCTCTTACCTGCTGGCTTGAAGTGTTCCCATTATATACAGAGTTTACAGTTTGGTTCAATGGCTCTCAGCACCCCCACTATCCAAATCCTTCAAGCATCCCTGCTTCCAGCTGTCTTTAAAACATTTTGACCACATTTATATTACAGTAGTGCTAGAAACAGCAACCCAGGCTCCCATTGTGCTTGGCCCTGCACAAACTCATACAAAGACAGGCCTTAACCCTGAAGACCTTTAAGAGAGTTCTGCTCCGAAGAGTGGTGCTAAACACGTCCCTTCTAATTTGGAACATCAACTCCTGTTCTGAGGTGGAAGTTGGCTCCAACTGGAATCTCCAGGCTTTTGGTTTTGTTGGTGTTTTGTGGTGTGTGTTTGTTTTTGTAAACACATTCAAATAGTCTCAAGCCCTGAGACGAGCAGCCATGTCTGCAGAATTTCCAAGTGAGGAAAGACTTATCTCCCTGGGTTGCTGTGCTCTACACAGTACCAATCCCTGAGGATAAGAGCTCCACTCACTTTGGAAGAGAGTGAAGACTGCTCCACTTAACCTGGTGATGAAGTAACTTGTGGTTACACTATTGTGTTACCTTGAGTTAAAGGATAGGTACAGAGGAAATGTGTGGTGGTTTAGAGGACCAATGAGATACCGAGCCTCTTGTCTCTAGGTTAGAGGTTCTAACCCAACCTAGATTTGTTTCTCTGGTCACAAACTTGCCTTCCATGCTGTGGTGCAGTATACTATCTGCCAATTAGTTGTCTCCCTCTTCCTCATAGGTAACTGTATTTCATGGGAACTGTACTTAGAGTTAAGTGCCTTAGGAATCTTCAGTTGAAAGAAGCTACAAATATGTAAAATAATATACATGCAATATTATATATACACAATTGATTTTTCTTCCAACGGCAACCAATAGTCTTGGACCCTGCAGGTCTCACTGTGTTCTCCATTAACAGGAGCTTGATCCCTGCCTCCTTCAGTTTCTTAGATCTGCCCTTAAACCCCTGAGCAGATCTTACATTTGGAAGGGATGTGAGACTCCCTGAAGCAGCAGAAGCAGCTTGAATGTCCATTGCTGGGGGGGAAAGACCAATGGCAGGTCTGGCAAAGATTGAAGCCCAGTGTCTTGGGCACAACCTGTGCTCAAGACTAGGGATCAAAGGCCTCAATCAGGCAAAAAGAAGAGGGGAGGGAAACCTTTTTAAAAGCACCAATTGTGCTAAACAAAAATAAATAAAAATACTGAAAAAATAAAGAAATTTTAGTGGTGAGGCTAGCTAGTAGACATTGTAACACTGTCTCAAGTCATACACAGCAGAGAAGAAACTGGAGTGGCAGCAGGTCCAACCCTAGCACCAGAGCACAACGGTATCTAGAGTGCAGGTATGGACTCACGGACATTGCTGTCAAAAATCTCCAATCAAGAATGCATGGGCGCACACACATGGAGCCTCCACAGGGACACTACTCAAAGATGACGACCTTTCTACATAGCAGTTTCAATACACACCCCTCTCACGCTCTCCTTATAGTTCTACCTTTGGTCTCCGATCCCAGTCTCCACTGTCAAGAGGGCCAATGCCTTCTATTATTTTAAAGGCACAGTGCCATACATATTAAGCACTAAACATCCATGACAGCATATACTAGTGCAGAGCTGCTGGGTGGTATGCTTCCTACTGTGCTTGGTTAGGAACAATAGCTGCTCCTGCTTAATTGTTCTAATTTAGTAAGAGATCACAAATCCTAGGGACTGTCTGAGGGGAAAAGAGGAATTTTACATCAAGAAGTGGAGGAGAGAGTGTGACCCATCCGTGCCTAGGGCAGCCATCTGAAAATGCCAAGGTCAAGGCAGGCTGTAAAAGGAGAGCAGATTCTCCCAGCACTGGTGGGTGACACTGCAGTCAGACTTCCCAACCAGCTACAAACAGTGCTTCTGATTCCCCACACTGGTTATCAAGAAGCCAAAATAAAAATACACACAGCCCCCTTTACTGCATTTCAGTCTCTGGCTCCCAATCAGCCACTAGGTCCAGTAAAGAGACCAGTTATTTAAACTCTATACTCTTTACCAGAAAGATTTCTCCTGACCCCAAAGGATCAGCCACAGAACCAGATCAATATAAGTTTGGATCTTACCCAAAATTCCACGCTGCCAGCCAATCCTTTAGTAACTAAAACTAAAGGTTTATTATAAAAAGAAAAACTATAAGACAAATGTTAAAGGATTAAAACAATCAGACAAATACAATTGATTTGAAAATCCATATATATCAGGTTTCTAACAGAATTGTGGAGTTTGCAGGCTTGTATAGTCCCTCTGGTATACGTTGTGGTATACTTTATTTTAATTTCATAATTAATCTGCTGAACAATTTGCCAGAAAACCAGACTAGCACCAAGAATTTGGTAGGATTCAAAAAGAGGATTAGACATGTATGCAGACCAAAATATCAGTTACATTTGATAGGATACCATAGAAGGAATTGGGAGGAAACTTCCCGTAGAAGTTGCTTATTTTACAATTGCATGCTGCAAGATTTCTTGCTCCTTCTGCTGATGTACCTGGTAATGGCCATTGTCAGAGTCAGGCTATTAGAATGGATAGACAGATCACTGTTCTGATCCAATATGGCAATTTCAATCTGTGTGGGAAGTTTTCCTGCAGAGTACCTTTAAAGATTAGCCATGAGGTGAACCTTTTATCCTGATTTCTATGGCCCTTTGTGCATACTTCCTACTTAGCCACCTCATTTTTTCCCCCACTCAAATGCTCTTTTTTCAATTTTAAAATTTCAGCACAGCTTCTCCATGAATTATGGCATTTCAGAAACAGCCGATCGATGCGAGGAAGATCAGCAAGTTCAATATAAAGCTGCAGAGAATTTCTTCAGGTCATTAATTGCAAGTTTTTACCACAAACGTATGCTAACTTTGCTGCATAGACAAATAAATATTATAAATTTCTAAATAGGGCTTGCTTGATTGTTTTGATTAATCTGTAAAAGCTATACTGCCTGACCCCAGTCAAAAAACCTCTAAGTGCTTTTATACAAGTTTCACAATGAATAATATCTTCAGTGCAAGAGCTATTTTTCTTGCAGACAATGAGTAGGAATCCTAGATCTGATAACTCAGGGCTAAGTCCTTTCTAGTGCTAATAAAGTGGTCAACATATAACCACTGGTAAATATGGAATATGCTACCCCTCTTGCCCTCTTTTTTAGTAAATTTAAATGCTTGTGAAAGGCACTTGAAAACAAAGTCCTGAAGCCACAAAGAGATAGATATTGCTCCAATAGGGAAGGCTTCTCCAAAGCAGCCACGCCAACGTACTTCAACCCTAGCCCACAGGGACCAGCCTAGAGAGATTGAGGTAGCTCAGTCTCCATAGCCATTCAAGCCTTGGTGTCTCTGCTAACATAAGTGGCCCCCCTGTTGGTTATGAGTGTAAGTGTAGTGGTGGCTTTTGTGATGGGACCAATGCATTTCATTCTCCAGACAGCCAGATCGGTGGTAGTGTCTTGTTCTTTACTGACCTGGTCTGGTTTAGAACCTGTAAATCAGAGAGGAAAGTCTTTGTATCCTACCTGTCCCCACAGCCACCACTCTTTTCCTCCCTCCTCCACCATCATCCACTATCCCAAGGTAATACAATAGTGTTATCACATAATTGCCATTGGTTTAAATCAAGCTACTGTAAAATGTCATGTGGTATTAAGTGGCCATTGTAGAGAATAATACCCAGCACTGTTCTACAGCCAAGGAACTCTGTGCAAACTGGTGTTTATTTCAAATTGCAACACTTGTAAAACTATTTAGTATACTGCAGGAAACAATGTTTACAGAGAACTCTTCTAAATGAGAATAGGATGAGAGAATAGGAAATTAAAAGTAATTTAGTTGCTAAATCTAATAATTTTAAAACTGCAGCATTAAAGAAAAGAGTTTGCACAATTACTGAATAGGTGGTGCTCATTTTACAATGTAAAAAAGTGACCAATGCTCAATTTTTACTTCTGTGCCAGCACATGTAACTACACTGTACGGTACCTCATGCATTTCCATAAATCATGCATCTGAAGGTTATTGCTTGGGAACATCCACTAGATTCTTGCTGTCTGGGACTAAAAGTGATGATACCAAGTTCCTGGAGAGTCCCTGATTCTGTTCTGACTCCAGTTCTACAATGGAGTAACTTCACAGGAGTTACTCATTATTTGCACCAGTGCAAGATCAGACAATCATCCAATATGCACATCTTGATGGATTTGCTTCTTGAAGGCAACAAGGCAGAAGTGAACTTTAGGAGGACTCTGAACAAGGAGAGGGAGGCAAATACAATGAGAAACTGTAATTAATAACTAATGCCACTTATTGTGAGAGGTGTCATCACTTCAAGTAACTAACCAAAAGTAAATTTTTAAAGCTGAAATACATTTTAGACGAGCACCGTACATAAGAGAAGAGAAAAAATATTCATGGATCTTAAATTACAGAATGTAACCAGCTGACTTAGCATTCAGCCTGGTTTACAAATACTCTGGAATTATTTATCTTGATCTGTTATGTGAAATTACATTTGTTACACAACTCTTCAAAGACTTCCCTTAGGACATTAAGCCCACCTTAAATATAACCTATTGCAACTTTAGTGTGTGTATACTGGCTGAATGACAAGTTATATGTCTAATATAAGGGACACAAACATATCTTTACACAGCTCATAGCCTGCAAGGTGCAACATCCTAATTTAGATTAGTTTTTAATCCCACCTGGACACTCAGTTCCCATTAAAATTCATGCAAAGAAAGAATCCAAATCCTGTAGGTGCCTCTAAAAATTTCAGTCAATATGTACATTTGTCAATTTCACCACTGCTGTTCAGATCCCAGTGGGTAGCAGTGAATATGTCAAAAGAAAGATCAGTTTCACTGTGTTGCTGTAAACATCTATGGGCAGTAGACAGAGTCCCTGAAACTATTTATGAGAAGGAAAAACACAGAACAAAACCCAGAAGGTGGAATAGAAATAGACTCATGGAGAACACTACCTTCATTGGCGTGGGGAGGGGAGGAAAACAAAGAGAGCTAATCTCTCCTAGCAAGCAGATGGGTATTGGGGGGCTTTAAATTTAAGATATACTTAGTAGTTAGAGACTCCAAGAGATGAAGCACCATTTAGTAGGGTCAAGAGACAGCACTCTATTAATAATCCAAGCACCCTCTCCTCCCCAGTAGTTGGGGAGTAGAAGTAGCTTCAAGTGGTTATTGCCAATAGACAGCAGACATGCTGTTATTTGGAGTGTGCAAAACTTTTCAAACCCTAAACACAGTCTAGAGATATGAAGTGTGAACAGTTGAGTGCATGCCTGGATATGGGAGCAGGGAAGAGAAATGATGTGATAAGAGGAAAAGATTTTCAGGGGCAAAGCTGGACAAAAAATATAGCGCAGATAGAGAACAGTGTGGTGAAAAGAGAGAAAGGGATAGAGGGTAGAAGGAGAGGAAAAAAGGAGCAGACGCTAAACTATGCAGAAAAAGAAACCATGATCTACGATCTGTAAGAAATGAAAGTTGAATTAAATCTATGGAAGGAGGTATTAAGAAGATAGAACAGGGCATATATTGAGTTAACTTTCTATTTAATACATTTTACAAAATGTAATAGTTTATTCAATAAAAGGACAGCTATTTTCCTTGCTGATCAGTAGCTTAGGTCTTGGTAAATTTTTCAAGCCTTGTGTTTCTTATATGTTATATACATACACATGCGTGCACATGCACATGCAGGTATATATATATATAATATATCTAAATTATACAAGGTGGTTTCAGTGGAGGAAAGTTCAACAGAAATTTTTTTGGGGGGGTGGGGGGTGGGGCAATATTCGGTTCTAAAATTAGTTTGGACAAGCTTGAGATCCTATCCATTGCCAAAAGGCAGCCAATAGCTTTGAGTCGGTCTTTTAGCTACGTATATCTAAATAGGAAAGTTTTGTAATCCATAATATTTGCAGCTGGAATACATTAGGTTATATCTCTATTGGCATTACTATCAGTATTTTAGTATGCTGTAAGAAACACAAAAGCCACCACATATAAGGTGAAACACTCAAGGAAGCACTTTTTCCACACTCATGAGCCTTTGATATTTTAATGATAAAATAATTCCATGCTTACACATTCTTTTATAAAAGTTCTGGAAGTAATTTTCTTGGGTTTTGGTATAAACTCAAATTGTACCAGAGTCTTGTGTTTAACACCATTTCTATTACCATTACATTAAGAATTAGCAATTTGATGAGTAAAGAATTATAGAACTTTTTAAAAGCTTTTAAATAATAGTGAATTTCAGGAGCACTTTTGTTTCTGCTGTAAATAATTAAGAAAGCTTGATGGTAACCACATAAGGCGCTTTTTAAAAAATAAGATCACTTAGAATGTGATGGCAACTGAGGTTAGAAAAAAAGTTAATTTATTCATTTCAAGCTGTAGTAAAGATGTTTAAATAGTGTGACTATCAACTTCATTTCAGTTCACTGTATTCAAGTCATGGTCGACAAGTAACAGCTCTGAGGTAGTATCTTGTGAGAAGGGGGGTGGGGGGGAATGTGATCAAAGCTCCATAAAAAATGTCCAGATGGTGAATCATGAGATAAGACACTGGAAAATACAAGGGGTTATAAACTTCAGTGTCAGAGTAATAGGCTGCTAATGCATTTAATTTCCCATGGCATAAGATGATGTATACCTTATATGGAAACCTAAGCTTGAAATGTGTATTTAAAACTTTTTGTAATTGTATTGATAGCAAAATTATACAAATCTCTAGAAGGCCAGCCAGGAAAGACTAGAACATACATTCTACAAATTCCACACGTACAAATCAGAAGTCTGCACATCAGCAACCTTGAACATTAGCCCATATTCTGGAGAATGAGTTCCCATACACAATACAGAAACAAAGCAAAAAAAAAAGACTCAAAGCAAAACTACTAAAAGAAATATTTCTGTGAGAAAGTATCAAGCATATCATATGCAGTGGAAAAGGTCAAAGAACAAAGGGAAGCTGCAGTGGTCAGAAAGTCTATTAGTGATGGAAGAGTTGAAGATATTTAACTTTGAGTGTTTGAGTATCAGAAGTTTATCACAGCAAACAACATGGAAACACTCTTTTATTCATCACATCTGATTGTTCAGGATCAAAAGAGAATGATTCAAGATCTCTTCTGGACATCACTAGCTATCTAAAGAGCATGTACAATACTGAACACTAGGAATGATCTCTGTTTTATTAATTGCACCAGAGTACAAAATTATGGAGATGAACTGAATGGGAAGTGCACTTCTTGAAACTAGGCACCCCATAACAAGGCTCCTTCTACCTGCATACATTTTGCCACATATTTATTTAGTTGAATAAGAATCCTCAGTAACATCTTTCAGGAAGGTAAGACTATTAAAGGACTGCTCAACTCCAGAAAACATGTGACGGTGTTCAAATGTTTTGTTTAACCCTCAAAAGTCACTTCTTAAAGCCAAACCAACGAGGGACTGACTTCCTCTCCTCTTCATTTGTTTGTAATGTGGAGATGTGTCAGTGTATTCTAGGTTTTTATTTCCTTGGTAAGGTATGCATCTACATTTCTAATGCCAGGCTCTCAGATGAGAGAAAACAGATCCTCTGACCATTTGGAGTCATTATAGATCTCATAGTATTTTCTCACAGAAGTATTTAATATTCAAAGGATTTCGGCTTAATTCCAACTGTGGATAATTACATTCTGCACTATAAAAATGCCCCCAGCGTGGAAAAAAAACACTTTGCATATTCTGCCCTGAACTACTGCACTACGTTGCTAATTTTGGAAAATATGCTGTGTCCTATCCCCATGTGCATGAGGATTACACATTTTCTGCATTACTCATCAATAATGATGAACGATGAAGCCACAAGACCACACCAAACTGATGCCATTAAAATTCTCCTTTTGTCATGTATTCTGTATATTATTATATTATGCTAGTGCCTAGAGCTCTAGCCAAGGACCAGGACACCATTGTAGTAGGTGCTGTATGATGTGTTTTAAAGAAATATTTTAGAAATGTTTTAGGTAGTATAAAAAATTATTGGTTCCCTCTACCTGTAAAATTGGAATTCTTTAATTACCATGTGTGCAGCTACAGAAGCCTTGGACGGAAAGTGAAAACTAAGTTTAGAAAATAAAGTGACCTTAGTAACTTTTCCTTGTAGAACATCTCAGTTTTAAGGTCTGATACGTTAGTGTAACAGGGCTTCAAATGTGCATCTTGTATTGCTGGCTTTCTACATGGTAGTTGTCAAGTATGGTTTAAATCTCCTTTTTTTTTGTAGCATTGATGAGTCACGAACAGTCAGCTCTTAAACCCGCTGTTAGTACAGGACTGAGGAGTGTTCTTTCTTTGGCCATGGAGCAAATACTGCTCTGGCAACAGTTTTATTTGTTAAATAAGGTGGTAGGTATTTTATAATGGTGGTTAATGAAAACAAAAATAATCAATAAAACGAAGAACACTGAAGTTGCTTAGACACGTGGAATAAGGTATAGAGGTAATCCTTGCAGAGAGGCTACTAGGCAGAGTACAGAGGAGAATTATTCCCACAACTATAAAAATTTGGGATGGATATGTGTGTGTAAATTTAACCTTTGTCCAGATTAACAGTTCTGTGCCTGATATCCCTGTAAATAGAGGACAATTGATCTTTACCACATGCGGTCTACCTGGACCTGGGTATGTAGAGGATCAAGAACCCTTTTTGTATTCTAATACACGTATAACAAAATATACCAAACCAAGTTACCGTCTCGCTTTCCAGTTCATCATGTTTTGTACGTCAGTCCCTTAGGCTATGATCCTTCAGAGATTTAAGCATTGGAGTGGCCCCATTAACTTCTTACATGCCTGAAGTTACTGATTCTTGGCAGGATTAGGGCCTTAGATTGTAAATGTTTCAAGCAAATATTGACTTGTGGTCTTATCTATGGTCTAGTACAAAGTTGCTGCTCATTAAAAATATATGCAGAATATAAAAAATACACGCAATTCCAAAACAGTATAGTAAATAAAACTTTATTTCATCTCAGCTCCTGCCAGATTAGCATTGCCAGTCACAGATCAGCATATGATACAGTTATGTATTAACTATTTACAATTTACAGTAGTGTACTTTTTCAGAAAATACAAGTACAAAAGCTAAGCGTAAACAAATGAGGTACTAAAATTTGGATTTATTGTGAGCAAAAGCTTAAAGAAATGGCCTTTAGCAAACAATCAAAAGATCAAATTGGAAGAAAAGATTTAAACAAAAATGGCCTAATTCACCAGGAATCACCCACTAAGTGCTATCCACCCAAAATGTATTGCACAATTCATTCAGTCAAAAAATCAAAAATAAATAGAAGAGACAAACCGTTAAGTTCAACTCTTAAAAACACCCAGTGAAACCTGTATTGAGATGGGGGGGAGGGAGAAGAGGGAAGAGGAGAAGGTTAAAGTCTTCCTAGGTTACAGTCTTTTTTCTTCTCTTTAAAAAAATAACCTTTAACACAAAATAGAAGATGGTAGTCAATACGAGGAGAAAAAAGACATCACCAGATAACCACTGATTAGCATCTCTTCTCAAGGCAGTTTTAACTATATTCATGGTCCAAAGTGTGTGGGTTTTTTTGTGTTGCTGCTCCATCTGGGACCCTGAATAATAGTTTTCAACTTGTCTATTCTCAATGGAGAACAGAGATATGAAAGTATTTCTAAGCAGCATTGTCATAAGACATTACTATCACAATTTCTTCAAGATGGTCGTAGCCATGACTAGGGAGAAAAAAAGAAAAGTAAATGAATGTTACACTGTAAAGGAGAAAATTACAAGCATTTTTAGCATTAAAATAAAAATCAGGAGAGCAACTGAATCTGGTTGCGGAGAAAATGAATAGGAGACAGAAAGATCTTGGATTTGAGGTCAGGCTGAATGACTATTCTGTGATTTTGGGCAAGTAACTCAATTTCTATACATTTCAGTCAACACAACTGAGAAGCTGAGTAAAAAGAGTAAGACCCCACTGAAAAGTAAATGCTGCATCTGAACATCATGCCTAGTTAAATAAAATATAAAACTAAGGCTTAGAATGAGAAAAAATGTTATTCCCTTTTCTTTCCTATCAATGCCTCTATTTAAGATGACAGGAAAGTAAGAATGCTTCAACTCAGAACAATTTCTGCCTTGGCCAATCATGGATATACATCCCTTGTACATAATCAAGAAGTGTACACTTCACATTTGTAATGCAGTCAGCATCGTCTTGATCATCAGCTGCATGTTCTGCCTCAGAACAACATCATATTTGAGGGCAGTAAACTTTCATAACCCACTAAAGCTTCTAAAAACTAGGACAGCACAATTTACTCTTATAATTAAATTTTACTAGATTATATAAGATTTACATGCACTGCTCTCATCTATGTTAATAAAATGACCTGTTACTGACATCATGGTCACCATCAAGCCTCTTCTTTTCCTCTCCTAAAGGATGCTGCAAACTGTTTCACTGATTGAAAGGACAAAACCTTTCTTCCCAACATGGTTAGAGAAAGCGTAACAGATTACATCTCAATCATGCTTTCTATAATGTTGCTGAAAATAGTTTTACCCTGTTGATACTGACACTTCAAACATTTTCCAACAGTAGTAAAGGAAAACTCAACTGATACTAATGTCCCAGAAAAGTAAGGCCCACAGGACATACATTCCAAATATTGGGCTCAGAATGCAACATTTAAGAGAGTCTGGAATAAGGAGAAGAGTAGAAACCTTTTTGCATCTGAGTTTTGTCTGGTTTTAGTTTTAAGGGAGAAAAAAATTAGGCAAGCTCAGCATGTCCTGCAGAATTTGTTTTGAAATATTATGCAACATTTTATATCACTGATATTATCAGGGCGCTAATCAAGTTACATTATGCAGAAAGTTGAGACTATTTACTTCCATGTCCTTTTCCTGTGGCCCACTACTGTTTCTAATTTTTACCTGAAGTGGTCTGATGCACCCTTTTCTTCATAAGCCAACACAGTAACTTGGTCTCCGACACTATGGTTATTTGTGCACAGGTTGATTAATGAAGACAAACTAATTCGTAATAAATTGTGTAACAACAAATACTATGAGGTTCCCAATCAAAAAGGTCTTTCCTTCCTTTTCTCTACATTGTTGTTTTCTGTTATCTCCTACCCATGGCCTTGAGCCAGCAAAATATTGAAGCATGTGCTGAACTTTAAGTAGGTTTGAAGTCTAATTTGAAGCCAACCTGAAGTTAAGTGCATGCTTAAGTGCCTTACTGGATCAGGGCTCATGTATGCAATATTTCATTTTAAGTATTTTATTAATTTGGGACCTCTTTTGATTTTTATACAGCATAAGGATCCATTTTAAGTACCACAGTAAGTGAGCATATTCCAATAATTTGACTTACCTATTTGCTTATTCAAATAAGAAACCCAGAAAATGATAAAAGCACAAATAGAACAAAGCCAAATTCAAAATATTTTGTATTACAGGCTATTTGATGAACAATCTTTTTCTACTCCCTTTTGATGTATTGGCAGTTTGTAAGGCAAACTCTCCTCAGATCAGAAAATATATTAATCTTGAAACTGAGGTTTACTTCTTACAAATTTAGCTTTCTAAAGCGAAATATAACAGTTTGTTTACGGGTATATTACAAGCTTATTGGGCAAAGAGCATTCAATAATTATGAACAAACCCAGGGAGGAGAGAGAGAAAGATTTCGCAGAAGGATAATCGCATGCTATAGATTTGACCTTCAAATAAACACAATACACATATTAGGCTTCACTCACCCACATGCTAACTAAGCACAGACTGATGGAATATTCAGAAGATACCACTGCGAGGTGAGGTAAACTACAAAGCCAGGAAGAAAACATCTTATTGGAATACTTTATTAATAGCACAAATATGAGCTCAGTGGACATCTTGTGCTTACATACGAGGCTGAGAGGATTAGACAGAAACAACACTGAAGTAAATAGTAATGTACCAAGGGTTATATCCCAAGTCAATTTATCTGTGATTTGCTTATAAACTTCCAAGAGAAATTCTTAGATGTACGTCCATTATATAGGTAAGGGAAGGATCAGGCACTAAAATGGTAAATAAAACTAACAAGTATCCTTAACTTACTACTGTGTAAACTGTGTTTTATTTCAGTAGTAAAACAATTTACATCTTTAAAAGTGGTAAATATTTCAGGTAAAAATTAATAGGAATATCAAACTTTTTTCCTCCAAGAATAATCAAAGCATTCCACACTTGTTTAAAAAATATACATTTATGCTGTAATTTAGACAATTTATTCCTCTAAAAAGGAAAAAAGGATTTAATACATGTTTTTCATATAGCACCCTCATTCTTTAATATGCTTGGATAGTTTAGTCTAATCCCAGCATCCTAAATCTGTTTATTTCTTACACAAGTACATCTAAACAGGTGCTACTCCAGGCATAGTAATAAGCTACTAAAAAGGATAATAAACTGGTTAGACATGTTTAATTTTTTTTATTAGTTGAATGTTCACCATACACATCTCTGCAGTGCTTCAGCAAAACAGACTGAAGAATTTTGAAACAGGGCAAAGAAGACTGTGCGTTTACTTCATAGTTAAGGGTGCCTCTGACTTTTCACTAAGCCCAATTTTGCCTCCCAAAAATTCCCCCCAAAAGTTATATTGGCCTCAAAATTAATAGGCTAAGTCTGAGGTCAAAGTAAGATTATTATACAAAACCTGAAGTGATTTGGACAAAGGGTTTCTGAATTAGGATACTCTAAGCTGCTGAACACAGGTTAAATCTTTGTCATTTTGTTTAAAAAAAAATGAAATGGCAACAGCATATGAAAATTATTTAACGTGACAGCCCTAGAAAATATTTTGTGCACACCATTTGATTGATTAAAGTCAAATGACTGAAATTAACATTTTCTTTAGTATCAATATTAGAGAATGAACGCTCCTTGCAAGCTTATTGCAGGACGCCAAACAATTACTGGAGTCCTAAGCTTTCACTTAAAGATAAAACTAGTCTCTAGCCCTTTTCTTTGCAGAGACAGATCTCAAAACATAACTCAATCACCAGACGGGTTTGTTAATGGCAAAAAGACAGCTTTCCACCTGAAGGCTTGAGAGGTGGTTAAAAAGGCAAGGGTCTTTTAATATCTGATTAAATTACCTTTGAAGGCAAGCATGGTGCTAATAATTTCAGACAAGGTGCAGATACTTTCAGTGTAAGGCATGCTTAGCTTGGAGAGGAAGTTACACTCTTTGTTTTACTAGTTTAAATAAATATTTGGAGATTAGGATGCCTTGCAACCTTGACTGAAATCAAATACTCATCAATACTAATGTTGCTTTTACAGCATAGTTCCCCTTCAAACAAAACACCTTCAACATCCCTTCTAACAAACAAACAAAAATCTCTAATTTTGCTTGCAGTTTTCAACTCTATGTTAACAGTAACTGAGCAGCACAGCAGGTAAAATGGCAGACGTTTTTAAAGTTTGCTTCAAAGAGATCAATGTGTTTGTGTGATTACTTAAAGTGAAACATACAACTACCTACAATCATCTTCACATCTGTCTCTAAAATAATCAGAGATAGCCAAGACCTGTAGGGAGGGAAGGACAGAAGAAACCAGACCAGCAGGAGAAGTACAAGCTACATTTAACTCTTACTTATTTTATTAAATTGGCCCACAAGAACAGGAATGTCTGAGTTCAGACATGGCGTAGACAAAATATTTTTACAGCCTTTTAATTAATATAATGCCTGTTACACTTCTGATAAAATAGTGATCATACAAGGAGTGCTTTTTCTGATTAGCACAGCATCGCTCTTTCCTGAAAGCATAAAGTACTTTGCTCTTGGCCTTGTAATTCACTTACTTGGAAATCTTTTTGTAAATCAAAGCACCCTTCAATTCCTTAAATAACTGAAAATCTCGCCCTTTACGAAGTATTAAAGACTCTAGTATAATATGAGTTCCATTCTGTCCCTCCCAAAATCTAGACTTCTCTATGCTTACATGACTTATCCTATATTGGGAGAGCGGAGGTGGCTTCAACATTTGTTGTCAATTTTAAAAAGACAAAAATTGTTCTCTGTGAGGCAGAAGTACTATTGAAGACAAAGCAAAACCAGGTGGGCACAGGAGTTGTTACCATTTTTCCTTTTAGTAAGGACTGATGCCTATACAACCACCAGTGGAGCTTCTCCAGTACTAGACCAGTGGTGGAACCTATCAGTGAAGATAAGGTCCTTACTTTTTTCTTTTGTCATAAACTCAAGCCTACTTCTACAATGGGAAATTCTCCTGAGGAAGGGAGGGGGTGTTAAACAACCAAGTTTTCCCTACTTATGTCTAGCAGCCTATGCGAATATAGTCAGTCTACTTATAAGGCTTACCAATGGCCGAGCATCTTCTCGTTCTAAGATCTTCTGGGTTTGGTCGGGTGGGAACTTCAGCACTGTGGTTATAACCTTTGCCATTGTCTAAAGAAAAAAGTTAATGGTCTGTAAGCAACTTAACATTCATAAGAAAAGATTAAACTGCTGTTTAACAGTTAAAAAATTCATTAATCAAAGTTCTGTATGTTTTTAGTAATGTCAATGGAAGCCATTGCAAAAAGAGTAAGACATGCACATAAGTTTCACATCTCATTTGCTTGACAGATGGTATGTATGTGAATTTAATGGAAACAAAGATTCTTCAGTTTATATTATCACAAACTGCTGCTACGACACAACAACTTAAGCTCTCTGGTAAGCACAAAGCCCAAACACTTTAACCCTTTTGTCAAAACAGTGCTACAGGTTACTGTTGCGTAAGGTTCAACTCTCACTGGGATCTCTTCCTATGAACAATCTAATCAGTGTGTCACTATAAGGAACATTTTTAGTCACATGAAATAATGCTCTACAGTTAAACTGTATTCACATCAGCCTGATACCTTGTAAAACAAATCCAGAAGTACAAACTATTGCACAAGCAGCTTCCAAGATTAACTGCAGAACTTCATTTGTGGAAACATTCTTGACAGCTGTATGCTGCATTGATACAGCAAAGTGCTTTGACATCCTCTGATGAACAGAGTCGTAAGTAGAAAATGTTATTAGTAATGTTCATTAAATTCATAACATCTGTATGAGATGGGGGTAATTCTTACCTATTTTGTATGTGGGGAAAAAAACCAGAAAAGGTCATGTCAATAACTACTGACATATGACTATAACATGAGGTGGCAGAGCCAGGATTACAACTCTCATTTAGCGATCCATTTCTATGTTGGTTTTCCCAATGTGGGATTTGACTAGTGGCGTGGCAAACCACTTAGAGGAAGGCATTCCACATAAAGGGATGATGATATGCAAAAGGGCATAGGTGGTTATGAGCATGGTGAGCAATTAGGACACTGGGCTGGTATCATTAGAAAAGTGGTGTTAGGATGCAATGTGGTAAGAGATTAGGTTAATTAAGTAGGAAGAGGGTGTTCTGTAGCACTATGAAGGTAAGCACAATTGGAACTTGAAGCAATGCATAAATTCAAAGAATAGGTGAGCATGATCATATCAATGGGCCAAGAAGATCTTAGCTGCTGCATTATATTTGGGGTGAGGTGGAATTAGGGAATGATGAAAATAGCAAAGATGTCAGAGTAAGAAAAGGTTGCAGAAAATAAAATAGGAGATGTCTAGGACTTGGATGACATTTTGCTGTCTGGATACATATAAGAGATTAGATCATAGAGATGTTGCAGATGAAAGGGAGGTAGGAACTAGATACTGCCTGATATGAAGGGCAGATCACTCAAAGATGATTCCTGGGTTGCAAGCCCCTAGGTGACAGGGAGGATGGTGATGTTATCAACAGTAACAGAAAATGTGAGGAGTGGATTTTGGAGGGAAGAAAAAATTAGGTGCTTGGCCATGTTAAATTGCCTGAAAGCCATCCAGAAGCACAGGTCAAAGAAAGAAGGCTAAAACATGGGTTTAAATGGAGGGAAGCCATTTTGTCATGGGAGGGAGATTTTTATCAGTATAGAGTGCATAGCTGACGCAAACTTAGGCTGGGTCCACAATGACGGCAGCAAATTTGCTGCCGTCCAATCAATTGCTCTGGATCGACTGAGCGGTCTGTGTAGACCCGCTCAGTCGATCCAGCAAGCAATGCAGGAAAACCACCCCGGTAAGTGGCACAGAGCTGCGTCGAAGTGAACGCAGCATGGACACCACGCAGAGCAGACGCAGTGAAGTCGACGGGAGATCTGCAAATGATTTATGTCACTTGTATATCTCTCATTGACTGCCGCCGAATCCCAAAGGTAAGTGTAGACCGGTTTAGATCTTGTTAAAGTGTGTAACTTAGAGCACAAGTGAGGAGACAACTAGAACGTTGCTATGTTTAATGAGAAAACGTGGTTACTTACCAGTAACTGTTGTTCTTCGAGATGTGTTGCTCATATCCATTCCACTTAGGTGTGTGTGCACCCTCGTGCACGGCCTCCGGAGAACTTTTCCCTAGCAGCCCCCTGTAGGGGGCCGGTCTCGGCGCCCCCTGGAGTGCCGCCCTCATGCGGCGGCATATAGGGCGCCGCCAGCTCCTCCCCTCCACAGTCCCTTCTTTCTGCCGACTCCGACAGTGGGACGGAGGGTGGGTGTGGAATGGATCTGAGCAACACATCTCGAAGAACAACAGTTACTGGTGAGTAACCACGTTTTCTCCTTCGAGTGATTGCTCAGATGCATTCCACTTAGGTGATTAATGAGCCATACCTGGAGGTGGGTAGGAGTCAACGGTGAGCTGCCCTCAGCACAGCTCTGCCAACCCGCGTGTCCTCCCTCAACTGTTGGACGGCGCGCACGGTGTAGTGCGCGGCAAAGGTGTGCACTGAAGACCAGGTGGCAGCCCTGCAGATGTCATCCAGGGGGACCCTTTCAAGGAAGGCTGCCGACGCGGCCTGGGCCCTCGTTGAGTGTGCCGTCACCACTCCGGAAAGCTGGATGCCTGCGCACTCGTAACAGAACTTAATGCAGGCGTTGATGCATCTGGCGATGCACTGGGTGGAGACCGGGGATCCCTTCATCCTGTCCGCCACCGTGACGAAGAGCTGCGTGGTCTTCCAGAATGGCTTCATCCTCTCGAGGTAGAATGCCAGCGCCCTCCTTACGTCCAGGATACGTCCAGTCCTCTCCTCCTCCGACACATGCGGTTTAGGGAAAAACACGGGGAGGAAAATGTCTTGGTTACAGTGTACTTGGGAGACTACCTTAGGCAGGAAGGCTGGATGGGGCCTCAGCTGCACCTTATCCCGGAAGAACACGGTATGGGGGGCTCCGAGATCAAAGCTCTTAGCTCAGAGACCCTCCTAGCCGAGGTAATGGCCACGAGGAAGGCCACCTTCCAGGACAGGATCAGCAGGGGGCAGGTGGCCAAGGGCTCAAAGGGGTGCCGCGTCAGTTTAGCGAGGAGCAGGTTCAGATCCCAAGGAGGCACCGGGTCACGGACCTGTGGATAAAGCCTCTCAACCCCCTTGAGGAACCTCACTGACATGGGGTGGGAGAACAGGGACCGCCCCTCCATCAGCTGATGGAAAGCCGAGATAGCCGCTAGGCGTACCCTGAGGGAGGCTAAGCTGCAGCAGGTACTCGAGAATAGCCTGCACAGGAGACGTACCGGGGGTTATGACCCGCGACTCCGCCCAGCAGGTGAACCTCCTCCACTTGGCTCTGTAGGCGATCTGCGTGGAGGGCCTCCTGCTTCCCAGCAGCACGTGTTGGACCTGCTCCGAGCAGGTTCTCTCCTCCTCAGTCAGCCAGAGAGCCTCCAGGCCATCAGGTGCAGGGAGTCCAGGCTGGGATGCAACAGGCGACCGTGGTCCTGGGAGAGCTGGTCCGGCCTCCTTGGGAGCTCGATCAGCGGGGCGAGAGAGAGGTCCTACAGCATGCTGAACCAATACTTACTTGGCCACACTGGGGCAATCAGAATCACATCCGCTCTGTCCCTCGATTTTCAAGAGGACCCTGGGTAACAGTGGCAAGGGGGGGGAACGCGTACATGAGGGTCCCCGTCCATTCGATCAGAAACGCATTGGAGAGGGAGCCCGGCTCATGACCCCGGAGCGAGCAGAACCTCGGGCTCTTCCTGCTCCAGGACAATGTGAACAGGTCCAGTCGGGGAACACCCCACTCGTGGAAAATCCTGGCCGCTACCTCCGGATGCAGTCAGTCAGTCATGTTGGGGTAAAAATGACCTGCTGAGGCGGTCCACCTCGTCGTTCCTGACCCCCGGGAGGTGAGAGGAGGTTAAACAAAAGTCGTGCCTCATTGCGAAGTCCCATAGCCGAAGCGCCGGAGCACGCACCCCCCTGCTTGTTTATATAATACATTGCTGCGGTGTTGTCCGTCAGCACCTGTACCATTCTGCCCAATAAACAATGGTGGAACACCTTGCATGGCAGTCTGACTGCCCTCAGTTCTTTTACATTGATGTGGAGGGCAGTCTCCTCCCGCAACCAGCGGCCCTGGGTACTCAGGCCACCACTGATGTGGGCCCTCCACCCGAGGTCCGACGCATCTGTGATCAGGGTGACCGAGGGGGTCAGGTCCCTGAACGGAACCCCTTCCAACACTGTCCCGGGGTTCAACCACCAATGCAGTGACCCTAGTACTGCGGGGGCCCGGTGACCACTGTCTAGAGGGTACCTGCTGGGCACGTACACTGTGGCCAACCAACCTTGGAGAGGCCTGAGCCTGAGGTGGGCCAGCTTCACCACATACGTACACGAGGCCATGTGGCTCAACAGCTGAAGGCACTTCCTGGCTGTCGTTGTGGGGCACCTCTGAAGCTGTGATATGATCGCCGCCATGGCCTCGAACCTCAAGCGTGGGAGGGAGGCTCTGGCCTGAACCAAGTCTAGGGATGCCCCTATAAACTCTATGCGCTGCACCGGAGAAAGCATCGACTTCTGCTCGTTGATGAGCAGCCCCAGAGCATGGCAGGTGGCCTGGACGAGGGAGACCGCCTCACACACCTGAGGTCTGGTCTTGCCCCTTATCAACCAGTCATCCAGGTAGGGGAATATCTGGACCCCTCTGCTCCTGAGGAAGGCCGCCACCACTGCCATACAGTTGGTGAAAACCCTGGGGGAGGAAATCAGGCCAAAGGGCAAGGCCGTAAATTGGTAATGGCCACCAGCTACCATAAACCTTAGATAGCGCCTGTGGGCGGGAAGGATGGAGACGTGGAAGTACGCATCCTTCAGATCGAGGGCGGCAAACCAATCTCCTGGATTCAACACTGGGATAATGGCCGCTAGGGACACCATGCGAAACTTCAGTTTCTTTATGAACCTGTTTAACCTGCACAGGTCCAGTATAGGTCTGAGGCCCCCCTTGGCTTTGGGAACGAGGAAGTACCTCGAGTAGAAACCCTTCCTCACCTCGAGCAGCGGAACCGCTTCTATGGCTCCCTTGTGCAGGAGGGAGAGGACCTCCTGAAGGAGTAATTGCTCGTGAGATGGGTCCCTGAAGAGGGACAGAGAAGGGCGTGAGTGGGGGGGGAAGCCACAAGTTGTAGGGCGTAATCCCGGCACACGGTGTCGAGGACCCAGTGGTCCGAGGTGATGCCCTGTCCCGGAAAGGCGGGGGAGAATCCAGGGGACAAATGTTGGTGCCACCCTCGGGCGCACCGTCAAAATTGATGCTTTCCCTTGGAGCTCTGAGAAGGTCCTTTTTGGGAAGCCATGGGCAACGCGGGGCAGTTGCGCTGTCTGGAACCCCTGGTCCTATCCCTACCCCTTGTGGGGGAGGAAAGGCCTAGGCGGTGGCCTAGGTTGCTGCCACTGTGGCGGGTGCTGCGGCTGCTGGCGAGTCTGTAGCCTCGCCGCCTGAGGGGCATATAGTCCCAAGGAGTGGAGCATCGCCCTCGAGTCTTTGAGGGCATGCAGCTTGTCATCCGTCCTCTCCAAGAAGAGGCCGGCTCCATCGAACCGCAGGTCCTGGATGGAGTGCTGCACCTCCTGGGACAAGTCTGTGGACTGTAGCCACGCTGCGCGCCACATGGCAACGGCGGAGGCCATCACCCTGCTGGCCGTGTCTGCAGCGTCAGAAGCAGCCTGCAGGGCTGAGCTGGCTACAGTCAGTCTTTCCTCCAGGACCGTGGCGAAGTCTGCTGCCTGGTCCTGGGGCAGGGACTCTGCTAACTTTTGCAGTGAGTCCCAAAGGTTCAAGTTATATCTGCCCAAGAGGGCCTGGTGGTTAGCCACCCTGAATTGGAGCGCCCCCGTGGAGTAGACCTTTCTGCCGAAGAGGTCCAGTCTCCTACCCTCCTTGTTCTTAGTAGTGGCACTCTGAGCCCCTTGCCTCTCCTTGTTGGCAGCGTCCACAACCAGAGTCCCAGGGGCCGGGTGGGTGTACAAGTACTCGTGCCCTTCGGCTGGCATGTAGTAGTTCTTCTCGGTGCCCTTGGAGGTTGGGGCAACCGAGGCAAGGGTCTGCCAGACAGCTTTCGCCAGGTGCAGGACCCTCTATTGAACGGGGAGGGCTACCCTGGATGGTCCTTGAGTCCCCACACGCCCAAAGAGGGGGTCCACCTCTTCCTCCAGCACCTTGACCTCCAGGCCATGGTTGGAGGCCACCCGTTTCAGGAGCTCCTGGTGAGCCCTGAAATCGATAAGAGGGACTCCCTGGTCCCTGACAGCCGCCTTGTCCGGCGACGAGGAAGAGGACAAGTGGCGGGGTCCAGTAGAGGGGCCGTCCCCGGGGTCTAACTCCTCCTCCGAGGAGTGGTCCCTTTTCTGCACTGAAAGTGCCTGTTGGGGAGCTATCTGGGTTACTCAGGCAGGGGCCGACATTGTTCCCTGCCCCATCTGGGCTGCCCACGGACCCCAAAATGGTCATTGCCAAGGGGGTTGGGACCAGCCAGGTGCCGGTGCTGGTGGGTGCACCTCCTCCTGGCAACGGGTCCGGGATCCCGAGCCAGGAGAACGGTGCCGGCGGCATCGCCGGGAAGAGCCGCTTCGGGACCCACTACTGGACGATCCCGACGAGCGACATCATCTGCGGTGCCGACACTTGGGCGACGCGGACGAAGATGAAGATTGGTGCCCAGGGACGGAGGACTTACGACGCCTTTTCCCCGGAGCCAGTGAACGGTGCCAAGAACAGCGTCTCAATGCCGGGCTGGAACTGGATCATTGCGAAGAACGTGAGTGGTGCCGCCTCGAATGAGAACAGTGCCGGGAAGAGTCGTCCAACGACGAGGAGGGAGAGGAGCTATCGAGCTCGACTCTCTGGCGTCAAGTGGTGGGCAGCCGTTCCTCTGGTGCCGGGCGCACCCACCCTTCAGGGACACCCATCGCGGGCTTCCCCGGGACACAGGCCCTGGCTCTCTCAGCTGAGAGAGGGCCGGAGGTGTGGGCAAGGCCAGCTAGGCTCGAGCCGCTTCGAATGCCTCCGGTGTAGAAGGGTCCTGGACAGGGGTTCCCCCACTCCCAGGAGTCAGGGGAGGTTCCCTGAATGGCAGTGCCGGTGTCGGTGCCGGCGCAGGCGGCACGTCCGACAGGCGAAGCACCTCCGGGCTCGACCCCGGCCACTCCTGTGGTGTGGGGGAGCTCTCCACGCGTGGACGACGCTTCTTCCTCATCGGCACCGGGGATGTTCGGTGCCGGCAGAGCACTCTGCACCGACGAGACGCTTGGTGCAGAGGGTGTCCGCGTCGGCTCGGACACCGGACGCAGGGCGGACTCCAACAAAATGGCCTTAAGCCGGATTTCCCTCTCTTTCTGGGTTCACGGCTTAAAGGCCTTACAGATGCGACACCGATATTTACGGTGCTGCTCCCCCAGACACTTTAAACAGCGGTCATGGGGGTCGCTGACGGGAAAGACCTTCCTGCAGCCAGCACAGGGTTTGAACCCCGGCGAGACTGGCATAGCCGGGTCGCTAGAGCCCTAATGCTCTTTTCCTACACTAACTAAATGCTTTAACTAACTGAAAAACTAGCTGAGTTCAGGGAGAACTGCTAACTAACTACTTCATAAAGAAAAAGCTTGCAAGGAGCAAGAGTTTTTCCCGACGACCGTCACGGGCGGAAAGAAGGAAATGAGGAGGGGAGGGGCTGGCAGCGCCCTATATACCGCCGCATGAGGGCGGCACTCCAGGGGGCGCCGAGAACGGCCCCTACAGGGGGCTGCTAGGGAAAAGTTCTCCGGAGGCCATGCACGAGGGCGCGCACACACCTAATTGAAATGCATATGAGCAATCACTCGAAGGAGAATTTCAGGTTTCATTCAGTTTTTAACCTTATTAACAATATAATTTCCATGATTAGTTTTCAAATGCATGAAATAAATCAACCCCATTACTACTGTGATCTGTATTTGTTCAGAGAGGAAAGCATGGGCTGTCCCAGAAACGTATCACTTCTTTTAATTTTGTGTGCTGTTAGTCCTGCTACCTTGATTCTTTGGTGCTAACATACAACCAAACAACAATGAATACTAAACAAAGAACACAATCAGACATTTGCAAAGAGCTGCATTAAAAGGACTTTACAATTTTCCATCATCTATCAAATCTAAATGTAGCCACCAAATCTTACCAACAACCTTTGAAAATGTTTCTCCATTCATTTATTTGAATTGAATAAATTGCCTCTCAATTAACTTAAAATAATACCTTCTTAAGCACATATAACAGCTAGACATCTGTCTTCAGTTCAGTGCTATTTATTTTCATTTTGGATATGTATACAATCCTAGAAGCCATTCTTGGAGGTAGCTTTCTAACTCTGTCTTTGGTTGATAGAGAATGCAACTTTCAGAAGTGTTTTTTCTAAATGAACCAATTTGCACCCTGGATGGAAGCCAGATGCCTCTAAAATGAATCTACTTAAATGGCTATACAGGAATGTAAATTGCGTGCCACATGAGAATTTTGTTCTTACTTTAGATCACAAGCAATCTATATGGCTATTCACTTTTACACCCACAACTTCTGTGCTTCTTTCCCTCCTGGAAAGACTGCTGAAACTAAGCATAACTTTAACGTGTTACTACTACCAAACTACTCATATTTGCAATTTCAAAGGTCCAATTTAAGTATAGTGGTACTTTTGGACACTTAACAAGAAACAATTTTAATCAGTAACACAAATAATTGGAGCCTTACTAAATATAGTTTAAATGTTAAAATTAGTCTAGAGATGTTTCATATTAGACTTCATTCCATATATACTCTGGGGTTTTTTCACCTTCCTCTGTAGCATGGAGCACAGCTAACTTGCTGATACCTTACAGTCTTTAAACCATGATCTGAGGACTTTAATAACTTAGTCATAGGTTACAGGTTTATTACAGGAGTAGGTGGGTGAGTTTCTGTGGCCTGCATTGTGCAGGAGGTCAGACTAGATGATCATATTGGTCCCTTCTGATCTTAGAGTCTATATGTCTATGTTAATCAAATTGTTTTTGCCTGGTAAAGGCTGAAGAGGCTTTCGCTGCTTACTATCCTACATACTGTACTTGTTCGTCACATGTCATAACCACTCCCATTACATCCAACAATAAACTTTAATCTTACATAAAATGTGTAGCAAATTTACATCCGTTTCTTTTATGATTCAAACTTTATACTGCTAAGGTAGGGGAGCAATACATTAGTTTAGATTTTAGTGAACTACAACTAACTTGAGAGCGAACTAGACAGGGTTTATTTGGACATGGAATTTGTATTTTTTTATTAAAAGTAGTTAATAATAAGGATCAAGAGATAGAAAAGGAGTAAAAAGGAAGCGGCAGAGGAATCTAATAGGAACAAGCAATATTATAATTTGTGATATATTATTTATATAGAACAGCACCTCTTATAGTGCAAATTTTATTTTATAAGGTATACTGTAAAAGAACAAAGTTAATTCATTTAGAATTCTAATGAAATACTGAGAGCCATACTTAACATTAGTTGCATCTGAAAGATGTAACTGGAAGAGTGGAAGTATTATGGATAGGTGCTTTTTGCCATAGGAAGGAAAGATTTTCATCTAAACAACACAAACCTCTTGCTTAGATGATAAACCTTATGACATTATCTTTTTCAAACCAGACCAATTACTATGTATAGCTATGTATTCTAGTTATTATAATTCCAACTGAATAATTCACAGGCTGACATTATACACTGACAAATTTGGCTTTCAGTCATTCACTTCTATTACTCAAAAAACTCAAAAAAATAAAAACACCACCTAGGAAAGATACATGCCCTTGGGAGATAGGTTACTTGGGTTTTTTGGGAACATGTTTCTGTACCTTCAGAACTATTCAGAAGGTATAGTTCAATACAATTGTTATTGCTGGTGTTTGGTTTCAAAACAGCATCATAAGGCTCATGAGCAAAAAGACAACTGTCATGCTGGCTGGATTGGTGGGGGAGCATTTATTGTATTATTTGACATCAGTATGTCAGAATCATAGTAATCCATGAGCTATGCCATGTCAGGTACTGTTAGAAAAGCTATAATGTTGTGAGTAAGGTTACAATGTTTGTGTTCATGTGTTATATGTGAGGGAAGTTATGGGTATGTTTGATGTATCAATATTTCAAGTTGGGCTGTTTCTAGGCCACTCCTCAGACAGGATGGCTGCAGAACAATAGCCTGCTTAATGGCCCATTAAGACAGTCCGAGGTACAGGAGGCCAAGGGGGAGTAGGCAGAAATATACCTGATGAGTCACCAGGTCTGGCCCATGTGACTCTGGACTCCATTTTGGTTCCTGTGAAATTCCACAAGCAGCATGGTAAGGGCCAGAGGACATAAAAGGAGAGGCCCTGGAATCCATTTTGTCTTCAGTCTGGTCTTCAGTCAGTCTGTCTTCAGTTCAGCTTTCAGCCATCTATCTACCTCAGAATCAACTCATCTATGACTGAAGCCGTGAAACAAAGGACTGAGACCCATCCAGGTTCTGGATGTACACCAGAGGGACTATACAAGCCTGCAAACTCCACAATTCTTCTAGAAACCTGATGTATATGGACTTTCAAATCATTTGTAGTATCTAATTGCTTTAATCCTTTAACATTTCTCTTATTGTTTGCTCCTTTCTTTTTATAATAAACCTTTAGTTTTAGTTACTACAATCTAGTTACTAAAGAATTGGCTGGCAGCGTGGTATTTTGGTTAAGATCCAAGCTTATATTGATCTGGTACTGTGGCTGATCCTTTGGGATCAGAGGGAACCTCTTTAGTAAAGAGCATATAGTTTAAATAACTGGTCTCTTTATTGGACCTACTGACTGATTGGGAGCCAGAGACTGAAATGCAGTAGAGGGGGCTGTGTGTATTTACATAGTGGCTTCTTGATAACCAGTGTGAGGAATCAGAAGCACTGTTTGTGGCTGGTTGGGAAGCCTTAATTCAGTGTCACCCACCAGCGACGGGAGAATCTGCTCTCCTTTTACAGACTTCCCTGACCCTGGCATTATCAGTTGGCTACCCTAAGCATGGGTGGGTCACAACAATAAAGATCTATCATTCAATCTCTGCACAGGACTGAAAGCCCGTTCTTTACGCACGGTCTGCTACTCTCCCAGCATTTCATCAATAGCAAATATACGGTGCTCAAAAACTACACATCAAGAGTGATAAATTCAGTTCTAATCCAAACCACGTCAAGTCACAGCACTAGCATTCCATACCTTTGTCTCACGGCCCATCATATATTCAAACAGCACCTTCCGCAAGTATTCAAACTCAGTAGGCTCTCCAAATAGAGACACATCAGCATGGCAGAGATTCCCATCTGTGTAAATACAAATAAGACTACATTTATTCTGACAGTCACTCATATAAATCAAAATCATTCTTACTTACAAAATGACTGGAATAAAATATAACTGAACCGAGAAACATTGTATTAATCTGGCCAAGTGTGTCAAATGCCTCAAATGTAGTGAAAGAAATTAATTGTAACTGAATATACAATATTCCAGCATGGCAATATAGAAGATATTCAATTACTTCTCAAGTTGTTTTATTAATACATTCCTTGATCTTTTTTCTACACCAACACACAGCAATAGATACATTTCAAATAGAATTTGCTTGCTTGTTGCTACTTTCCTCCCTTACAATTTAATTCAGAAATTTGTGTCAGCTCAACTGAATCAAGAAATTACACCAATTTATTTGCTTACTTAAAAATCTGAATAAATACACAGGATCAATTGGTCTAATTAGAATTCTTACTCTTAAGGACCTCCAACAATCTTGTGTAGTCTGACCTTACTGGGAGTTGGGGTTAGTCAGTAACTCACAAGATCAGATCTCTAGATGCAAAGGTTTTATTTCATACAGATGACATAGTAAAACTGTCTAATTTAAAAGAGTGAGCAACCAGGCTGAGAGGGTGGAGGTCATGGGGTGTTTGAGAGGCAGACAAAATATAACTCCAGTTTTTAATATTTTTTCCAATTAAGTCTACCTCCCTGATAATGTGACATTATTTATAATACCAGAGCACCTACAAGCCCCAATCATGGACCCACTGTGCTAGTTGCTGTACAAACAAATCAAAAAGATGGTCTCACCTCCAAAGAGCTTACATCCTAAGTATAAGACCAGAGACAACAGGTGGATACAGATAAGTCAATGGGAGAGTACAAGGAAATAATGAGACAATACTGGTCAGAGTGAAAGACAGTAGTCTCTGGACACCAGCAGCCTCTGGATGCTAGAAGCCCAACCATTGTCAAGTTTTTTTTGTAGGCATCATGGTAAAGGAGAGTTACGAGGAGGATAATGAAGTTGCTTTTCGGATGTTTATGGGGAGCACCTCCCAAGCATGAGGGGCAGAACACAAAAGAGCATGAAGATGCTTATTTAAAAAATTAGTAAGTAGGTGATGAAGGCTGATATTATTGGCTGATGGAGGTGGGAGTCAATATCTCACCAGTGAATGATAGAGGAGAGGTAGAGGGAGGATAGGTCTTTAAGTTTGAAAACAAAGACAAGCAGCTTGTGTTTGATGTGATAGAGAAAGGGGAACCAGTAAACAGATACAAAGAAACAGGCCAGGCAAATAATCTTTGCAGCAGCATTCTGAATGAATATCAGTGGGGATAAGAATGCATTTGTCAAGGCTAGAGAAAAGGATGTTGCAGTAACTGAGATTCGAGACAACGAGAGCCTGGATAAGAGTTTTAGCTGTGTAGATGGACGGGAAATGCCATATATTAGAAATGTTAGACAAAAAGAATCTGCAAGATTTGGACACAGAATAGATGCAAGGACCTAGAGAGAGATCCAAGGTGAATAGGATGCCCAGGTTATGGGCCTGAGTGACAGATAAGATGGGGTGATGTATTCATGACTGAGAAAAGAGTGGGTGGGGAGGAAGATTCAAAGCTCTATTTTAACCATCGTGAACTTGAATTTACAGCTAGACATCCATAAGGAAATGTCAGAGACAAACTGAGATTTGTTTGGACAGGAGACAGGACTGGAGAAGAGGTGGTATGTGAATCATCCATATAGAAATAGTAGCTGAATTTGGATTTGTGGACAAGATTATGCAGAGACACAGAATAGAGAGAAGGGATCAAGGACAAGAGTCCTGCGAAACCCTCACAGAAAATTGGATGGTGGATGAGAGGGTTCCTCCAAAGGACACACTGAAGGAACAATTAGAGAGTAAAGGAGAACCAAGAGAGGACAGTCACAGAAGCCAAGGAAGGACAAGATTTCAAAGAAGAGCATCATGAACTGTGTCAAAGGCAGCTGACAGGTCAGGGATGAGTATGGAGTACTGGTTCTGAGTTTCGGATAGGAAGAGGTCATTAGACGCTTTGGAGGGAAAAGTTTCAGCAGAGAGCAGGAAGCAGAAGTCAGATTGAAGACAATCTAGAATGGAACTGGAAGAGAGGAGCTCCAGACATGGAATGCTGACAGTATGTTTAATGAGCTTAAAGATAAAAGGGAGACGGGAACTGGAACAGTAGTTGGAAAGGTAAGTGAGGTCAAGGGTGGCTTTATTTGGTTTTTATGATGAAAGAGACTAAAGCATGTTTGTATTGTGAGGGGAAGGAGCCAGAGGGGGAAGAGAGAGGGTAAGGAGAAGAGTAAGGTAGGGCACGAGAGAGGACATAGAGGCAATACGGAGATGAGACGGATCACTGAGGCAAATGGAGAGGTTAGAGGAGGAGGGCAGCTGAGGAACTTCTGAGAGAGGAAAGAAAAGGATGTGAAAATTACACAAGGGGGACTATAAGATCGTGTGATATTTTTTCAACTTTCTCCTACAAAAAAAAATAGTTGAGATCTTGTGCAGAAAGAACAGAGATGATGAGAGAAGTGTTTGAGGGGGCGAGTCAAATACAGCAAAAAGGCAGCTGGGGTTGAGGACATGGGATTCAATTAAGTTGGAGAAGTAGAACTGTTTAGTTAGGAAGATGGCAGAACTGAAGGAGGAGAGAACCAATCTGTAGCAGAGAAAATCAGTCTGGTCACAGAATTTCTATCAGAGAATTCCACAACATGACTGCAGGAGCAGAGGAAGCTGCTGTTGAGGGGTGAGCCAGGGGAGAGTGGACTTTGTGATTAAAGAGTGGGGCAAAAGACTCCAAGCTGGAGGAGGAATGAAGAATGGAAAGAATTAATCACCATATCAGTGGAAGAAAGGGAGGAGAGGGCTAAGAGCAGACGAAGAGTCATCAGTGGTGTTGGACTGAAAATCACAGAAAGGCCCAGTGACAGGGCATGAGCAAGAGGGCTCATAAGCGATGCTAAAAGAGACCAGATGATGATTGGAGAGGGAGAACTCAGCAACAGAGATCAGGAAGAGAGCAGTTCTTTGTAAAGTTCTTCTTGAACAGCCCTGTAGGTGAACGGGAGAATTGAGCCAGATTGAAAGTAGGCTGAAGAGGTAAGGGTGTGCAAATATATACCTAAGGAGTCAAATCACTCCTCAACATGAAAAGTGAAGTCATAGAGGATGAGTGCTGGAAACTGTGAGCAGAGGAAGAGAGAACTTCAAGAAGAAAGCAGAGGAAGGCTGCTGGGGTGGTCAGTACACTAAACTACTGGGTGGCCAATATATTAAAGCAACATGGACGGGGGAAGGGAGAGAAGAGTGTGATGCAGTGCTGTTTCAAAGAGTGGGAAGGAACAGAAGGTTGGGGGGAGAGTGAAAGCAGCAAGAATGGGAGAAGCTCAGTTCCCCCAAGCATGGTCTGATGCAGGGCAGTACTTCTGGAAGA
Organism: Mesoclemmys tuberculata; assembly: GCA_007922155.1. Classification (NCBI taxonomy): domain Eukaryota; kingdom Metazoa; phylum Chordata; order Testudines; family Chelidae; genus Mesoclemmys; species Mesoclemmys tuberculata. The sequence goes on along the minus strand of ML675603.1, from coordinate 77,516,008 downwards.
CAAGACAACTGCAGCAGCAGTGTCAGATGAAGGTCTCTGTGAGAGCTAGGAGCTGGAGGCAGCAAGATAGGAAGGGGTCATAGATGACAAATCTTCTAGGATATGGAGCAGGTGTTCCAGAGACAGCAACAGAAGCGGAAAGGTGGCAGCAGAGAAGGGGATGGACATGAGATTAGGAATGGGGGCAAGAGGGGGCAGATGTCATGGGGATGGGAGGTGGAGAGGTGGAGGAGAGCTGGGGCAAATGCCACAAGAGGTGAGACGGAAGATATGGATGTGGTAGCTACATCTGTGCTGAAAGAAAGAGGTGGGAAGATAGGGTGGAAGGGGAAAGAGGAGCAGGTAGAGCTGTTGGAACTGTACAGGGGCAAGGTTAACCAGGAATGGTCAAATGGACCTAGTGGGGAGGGGGAGGAAAGGAGAAGGAGAACAGTTATGATGCAGAAGAGGGGAATGGCAAAAGCCATGAGAAAGTGACTGATGGGTGATAATTTTCTTAGTCAAATTTATTTGTGTACACATTGTCACCTATGAATTCCTTACAAGACTACTACAATACTTTCGTTTTCCATATGCTTACCATACATAAGGAATAAGAAAACCATTTTAGCAACTCAAAAGGTTGATCAGAATTAAAAATAAGTCTTTATGTAAAACAGCTGTTCAGTGGTTTCTCTTCATTATAGATTTGTCAAAATTCTCTATCCAAGAGATGAAAGCTTCTCCCCTGGTTAGAAATAGTATAGTGACCAATTGTTCAACTACTATTTAAGTGTCATCAGATCTATAGGCTTTGGCTTTTACTGGAGTCTAAGGGAGATCACTTTACCCACATTGGTCTGTAATTTAGTATCAACTGCAGACCTTCTCTATTGGCAGCATCTTCATCTTCTTATTACAGATATAAAATATTCCTGTCTAGACCTATAGATCACTTTGCATTCAGATGTTTCCCAAATCAAGTTTAAATTTATGGATTAGTGCTAGAAATTCTCAATCTCAATGTTGTTAAATACATTGGCACTATTTTCATATTCCTTCCCTACTGAAAATTTGCTCTCTCTTTTAGAGATACTTTTCTTCCCCAATGTAATAGTTTCCTGGTGTTAAGCTATTACACAGTAAAGATATGTACCAGATTGTCTTGATGGTGCCTCTCATGATCCATTTCAACCACCATAATCTGTATTAATCTGACTCAGCATTTTTAAAATATTACTTCAGTTGGGAATGAATCCAAATGTACAACAGAAAAATCCATTCAATTACAGTCACAGAAATACACAGCTACACATGTTTATCACAGTTTATGCTATAGTGGCATAATCACCATTAAAATCAAGTCTGCTCAAAGTACAATATCCTTTTACCCTGTTTTGGGGTGCACATTATGTTACAAACTTCACCTACTCATGAGCATATCTTTAAAACCGAGGTATAAAAAGATTTAAGGGAAAGTAGTATTACAAAAGTCTGTAACAAGAAAGATAAAAGACTAGAAAATAAAAACTATTATGTATTGTATGTATGTATTGTAGACCGAGGACTAGTCTGACTGTGGCTGGGTCTATACTGACGGCAGCAAATTCGCTGCCATCAGTTCGATGTCTCTGGATCGACTGAGCGGTCTGTGTAGACCCGCTTAGTCGATCCAGAAATCAACAGAGGAAAACCACCCCTGTAAATGGCATAGCACTGTGTTGACAGGAACGCTGTTCCCGACAGTGCAGCGCAGCGTGGATGGCGCACTGAATAGACACAGCGAAGTCGACGGGAGATATGTAAGTGTTTTACGTCACTTGTGTATCTCCCGTCGACTTCCGCTGAATCCAGAAGGTAAGTGTAGATCAGGCCTAAGATATATCAATATAAGCACTTTTACACCTGTTCATTTGCATCCACGTTTGGGTGTTTTACTGCTTTAATTATATCAGTTTCTAATCTGATATAGTGATAACAAAGGTGTGTTTAGACCAGACCTAATTCTACAGACAAGCAGGTCTTCCTTTGGAAATTCCAGTCTTATTCAGCTTGTTTCTTAACTTTTTTTCAGCATTTTGCCATTTGCTTGACAGAATGGACATTTCAGAAAAGTTGGCTTTGTAGATCCACAAAGTGACACTTTTACAAAGTGTACCCACCAGAAATCACTGATCTCCATATCTAGGACAAAAGAAAAAACTACATTCTTGAAGAATCATCATTCTTGTCTAGTTACATATCTGAGTTTAATGAGCGGCTGTCAGGAAACACACAAAACAGTTGTGCATTTACCCAGAATGTGAAAATATATTTTACAACTTTCTAAAAAGCTAACTTCTTCAGATGTACAAAAAATAAATATGTATTTTTAGTATTACTTATAATTTAATTGTAGGTGATTTTTTTTTTAATTTTAAGACAAATACAAAAGAAGCAGGCAATGCGAAGAACCAGATGTTTAAATTAACACAACAATCATTACTCATATTAAAACAAAAAAATGCTTAAGTATTACTTTATACTTCTAGCCTTTGTGTTTGTTTTAAAATTTTGATACAGAAAATGGCCACTGCATTACCACAAAATCAGCATAACTATTTAAAATCTAATCTGAAGGATGGGCTTTTTGGATAATAGAATGTATGAGTCATGCTGTAACATGGCTTCTTTAGGTCATCCACATGAAACAAAGTTTAGCATATTTTTCTCATATCATCAATATAGTTTTAGCCATCACAGCTGAGTTTGACAAGTCTTTGAATTATTCTCACTGTTTTTTAAATAATGAAAAACTGTATGGAAAATGATAAAACATGTATGGAATCATCCAACAGACAGGACAAAATGGTTCTCTTCTTCTCCTGACACTGATCGTATCACTCCCTGCAAGTCTTTTTTACTGGCTTGCCTTCTGCAAGAAATTCAAGCTCCTTGCCCCTACTCTCAAGGCTTGACATAGATCTTCTCTCACCTGTATCTTAGCCCATGGCCTTAGACGACTTAAAATTTACCCATTTTTGTGTCTCTAGGATTCCCAAACAGGATGTGACTATTATTTCTCACACTCTCCAGAATGTGCTAACTACTGAACTTTTTCATTTTTCAGGATGAGCCTCCCTTCTAAAAATCTCCTCTACTTCTTTTATTACCCTTTAGTTACTGTTCTCCTATTTGTCATGGTTACTGGATTTTTTAGACCCCTATTAGTCTTGCTTGAGTGCATCCATCAGGTGAAAGACCTGGTTTTCTACACTTTATGATGGTTCTAATACTAGAGATCTGGGTTGTGTTAATCAGACAGGCCCAATTGAGTTTGGCACCTGTAAGCCTTTTTCTCCAGAAACCTGTGGCAGCTGCTAATTAAAGTAACTCAAAACCGCTTCTTTAAAAGAAAGTGGCACTTAATTATCAAAAGGAACAAAGCATTTAGGAAAACAGGTTAACACACGGCCTTACCTAAACTTAACCTCTGTATCTATAGCTCAGGTATGTCCAGCCTAATCCCAGCTCTCTTGGGAGACCCAGTCTGCTTGCTACAGTCCCTGTGTCTCTCTGTCAATGTATGTTTTTTGCCCAACTGTCAACACTTACTGACACTCTCTGGCCATCTATTTTTACTCCTCCCTTTTCCAGGCCTAGGGACCCCTAACATTTTTGTGTTCTCTTTGAGATTTCCTCTCAACCTTGGCAAGACAGCTGTGTCGCCAGGGCTGAGGCCAAGTAGTCACCTCTTCACCACTATAAATGTGGTTATTATATGTGAATATAACATGTGAGTATGTGCTCCATTGTTTCATAAATTGTTTTACTTTTCCTGCTTGGTTACTTTAACCACCCCACAGTAACTAACTCATCTCAAACACAAAGACATGCACCATATTCATACAAAGTAACTGATATTTACCTGTTCATCTTAGTATTTTATCTGTCCAAAGTAACCTACAAGATTCCTGAGGCAAGGCTGTGGTTTGCGCATTGCACTGCATCATGCATGTGCATAGGGCTACATAGTAAAATACCACCCCATAATCAGACCACAGATTCACAATCAAATGCTTTCAACTTTGGTATTTCACGGATTGTTGTGCTTTTTTGTTCTGTTTATTCCTGACTGTAGAGAGATAAGCTCTCAAGAGCTCTGGTAGAGAGGTTACAAAGTTCTTATAGTGTTGACACAATAAATATAACTATCACAAAACGTTCTGTGATTTACTATGAAATCACATGACAGTTCTATTAGGATCTAATGGGACAAAATATGGGCAAGATTCCACAGTAAATCTCATAGGATCTTGAATGGCCATTATGCAGTTATTGAATGTCACATTGGATAAAAAGATTACTATAACATTTTCAAGCTATGTGAAGTGTGACCATTTCTTTTCAAGGACTATTTTATTTAATATATGATAAAATAAGTTTTCCTTACCTCTGTATGGTGTTTCAACTGCTGTGACATACACATTCTTCTCATAATTTTTCAACCGGTCTTCCAGTATATGAATCTAAACAGTCATAAAAGGATAAGTGATGAATATACACAATTAAAATTAAACATAATTGAAATGGCTTTACAACACAAACAATTGATACACAACACAAACGTCTCGAACATCCACGTAAGTGGGATGCTTTTCTTTTTGTAAAGAAACAAAAAATTAAAAATTGTGTTTTCATACTGGACTATTCAGAGGTTAAAGAGTACAAAACTATGAAGATTGCATTTTAAGGCTAGCTATTAAACAGTATTTAGATCTACTGTGGGAGGATAAAAAGAATAATGGTTATGTTATATGCCTTGTCAAACTTTTAATTTAAAAAAAGTTTTTGCTAAAATGCATGACAACTGTTTGCTATTTTAAAATTTTGAGGAGGACAGGGGAGGCTATACTGAAAGGGTGTTTATATTTCTTGACAGCATGTAACCCAGAAGTATAATCCATAAGGTCTTTGACATGGATGTGAAGTGTTCATAGCACTTTTGTGTGTGATGAGAAGTTGGCTACAATCATTTTAAGAGTACCAAACTGTCAGTTTCTGTAGGGCAAACAAGATCTATAACGAGACCTTTATTAACAAGAACAAATGGACATAAACAAATTCAGGCAGGAAATTAGAAGATGGTTTTTAACCATTAGATGAGTGAGGTTCTGTAACAGCCTTTCAGTAAGCATTGTGGGGGCAAATAACAATCAGTTTGAAGAGAGAGTTGGACAAATGCATGAATGGGATTGTATGACAGGGTTGCTTGTGATCATAGGGAATGGGGAGTGGCAGTCCCTTCCTTTTAACGTCTTATCTTCCTAAAGTTTGTACTTTATGACTTCAGCTGGTTGCCTGCAAAGGTCAGGAACAGATTTACTCATCCGAAGCATATTCTAGGGGTTTTTTGGTCTTCTTACTTTGAAGCATCAGAAATTGTCATGGCTGGAGATAGGACACTAGATGGGGTAGCGCCAGTACTCTGAGGTTCCTCCAAGTATTCCCTCTCAAATATTTAGCTAACTGATTTCTGCCCAAGATGTCCAAGTGGTCATCATATATGGGGGAGGGGTCAGGAAAGAATTTTTCCCTAGGTCAGACTGGCAAGGACTTTGGATATGGGTTTTTTTTGCCTTCTTCTGAGGCATGGTATGTGGTCACTTGCCAGGATTATCCAAGTATCTTATTTAATCAATTCCCTACCGCTGCAGGGACCTCAAAACCAGTTCCCGCTATTGTCTGACTGTGGCACTTAATAGTTTAGCTTGCTGTGGGCTCTAATACTTAGGTGTAATGTTGGTTGTTGCGTTTAGTGGGGGGGGGGCGCAGACAGCCTTTAATATACAATAAGTCAGACTGGATGATCTGCTGGTCCCTTCTGGGCTTAAACTCTATGACTTTATGAACACTATTTCTTATTCAAACAAGACCCCTACCTGCTCTGTGAACTCCTGCTCTTTCAACTTTGAATCATTGACAAGAGTTGTCTTCTGTGCTAGCTGTGTCTGAAAGAAAAGCCACATATGGGATTCATCAATCAAGTGTTATACATACACTGCACATTTTTGCACTGCAAGTACATTTGTTACACTTTTTTTCCTTCTTTCATCAGTTAATATATGAATCCTAACAACAGCACTTCTAATCACAAGCCACTGAGGAACACAATATAAACATCTAGATAGCACAAAACCAATGATATTCAAGCCTTACCTGAAGCTCTGTTATTGTTACCTAAAACAAAAAAGGCACAATATTAAACACAATGCTCTTCATTTGCATCTTCATAGATAGAATATAAAAATACCTTTTAATAATACCTTTTAATAATACCAAATATCTTTCAAAAAAAATTCATGCCAGCATGAAGAATTACACTGGACCAGAATAAAAAGATATTGAGACAGTATGAGTAGATTAAGGATTAATCAGTCACCTAATCAGGATCCTTTGTGTTTGTAACTGACTACAGTAATAAGGATCAAAATCACAAAATTATGTATATACGCATAAATTTAAAAATAAACTTCCATGGTCCTGTAAATTTACTACATCACTGTTGACATGTGTCTAGAATGAGTAATGTAAGTTAGGCTTCGAATAAAATTGGAAGAAGTATAACCAATTTATTCAGCTATGACCAATTAACTCAATTTTAATGTAAAGGTGAAGAAGCCAATACATCCAATCTCTCTACAAAACCGATAGTGTGTAATAATGGTAACTGCATGCTCATAGGATACAATTCAAAGAAGTTCAAATGCTGTCATCATTACTGGGAATACTATGTTTTAAAAAACATGCTCTTGATATGCATATATCTAATTATATAAATTAAATTATGTCTTATAACTGTGACTTACTCAGGTTGTTATATGAAAATTTACCTTACATGTTTCCAATAACTATAGCTTCCTTATTCAGAATATCGTTACCTTTGAGAGTCAGAAATTTATGTAAATATACAAATTACCTGAACTGGTTACTTCCAATCTTTTAAAATTATATGGGTCTTTTTAATTGATAATGTTGTATTAGTTATATATTTTGCATATGGGTTATAATAAATTTCAGCAACCTTAAGATGTCTTCATCTGAATGTGAATAGATCATCAAGTGTTGTCTGTACAAAGAATAGTAGCATTTCTCCATCAGGATAACAATTATGCAATGAAGGCTCTATCTCAGTGCTTCAGCAAATAATTTATGAATGAACAAATATGTACCAATATGTACATAAATAGAAAGTCCGTACGTCATCAGATTGAAGAGATGAAAATAAAGTTTATGTACACTGTCAGAAAAGAAATCAGCTGGATTTTCAAAGTTGCTTGGAGGAGCTAGATGCCAAGACTCCATTGAAATTCAATGGCCTTAGGGCACTTAACTATTTCAGACTCCTTTGAAAATCCCATCCTTATTCCAGAAGTATTTATAACTTGGATACAATAATTATATTTACATAGGCACTTCAAAACAGACCCCCACTATCATTCCTATGTATATATTACTATTTATTGGTTAAACTACAAGGCCATTTGTCAACAACTGGAGTTCTCCCAATTGGTTTATTTCGTCCACAGATGGGACAACTCCTTTGAGTTTCTTCAAGGCTAGCCAAGGAAACTCCAAGAAACTAAGGAACTGTGGAGGAGATTCTAAATAGAGAGAAAATTAGTAGTTTACCATGTCGCACTTTTTAAAACTCAAAGTGGATACATCTTTATGTAGAGACAGACAACTTGCAACAAAAGAATTTAACATCTTTACGCCATTGTTGCACTTCTGTGGAGAGTTAAACATATAAATAAGTGAAAAATAGTTGCTGGAACATGGATTAGATGTATCAAATCTGCATGATTTGTAAATGAACACGAGGAAAGATATGCTGTATAGGATTAAATGACTGTTCTTATTTATAGATTATATGACGTTTAAATCATTGGATTAAATGAACAAAAGTAACACCTAGAGATAAATTCTTCTGTTGTGCCTCAATATTTTAGGGCTTTCTAAAAAGTGTATTAAAAAAAGCACAGTATCGTGCATATTACTATAAAGATGTTCAACAAGGCTGGTTTGCAACAGTTTAATTCAAGGCCTTCTGCTTTTTCTATATTAAAGAAAACTCCTTAATGTTACATAATATTTAATATGCCCTTTACATTATTTTGGTAAATTAATTTAAGGAGAAAGAATTAAAATGTGTATTGCCTTCCAGTCAGGATCACACAGACATTTTAGCAATTTACATAATTTACATCACTGATGTAATTTTTTATGCTATCTGAAGTATCAAATATTTCTAATGACAAAATGAGCACTTTTTTTGCAATATTAAGAAAGAAAAACTGTCATCCCAATTATTTTTCTTTTTTCCCTATTCAATGTAATACTAGTTTTAATAATTATATTTTATAATTCAAAAGCAAATTAACAGGACCAAAATGTAGTGTAGTTAAGATGAAGTGTACACCCATCCTTCCATGAATAAAAAATTGCTTAATATCAGTCCCTGCTTGGCCTATTTTGAGGTACAGAAACATTTTTATGTCCTTTTGAATTCCAAATTTCATATAATCAAACTAGGATATATTGCATCCTCTTGAACAAGTAACAAGTGCTTCCAGTAAAAAGTCACCATTTAAACACAAAGGAGTAAAGGGGAAAAACAACCAATATTCAAACTATTAAAACAAGATCAAATTAAATATTGCAGCAAAAGATTTTTCAAAGAACTCAGAATTGCACAAGAAAGCCAAGACCTGATATAAAAGCAGAACTCAGGTTAATTAACAACAACTACAGGGTTTCATGGAAACTGCGAAACTAATGCCTAAAGTTACAAATATAAATATTAATGTCAGCTCACTTTTTCCCTGTTCCTATTCTCCTCATCTGCCAGCTTTTGTTTGTATTCCTTCTGTAATTCCTCCAGCTGTGTTTGCAGCTCATTTACTTTTGCTGTCATTTCTTCTTCACGAGCCTTTAGAATGAAAAATAAGTGCATTAATTTACATACAACACGTTAAGGTCTAAACATGTAAAAACCTTCTGATCGTATTAGACTAAAAGCACTTAAAATATAACTCTGTTTCAGACAGAGAGGAAAAGATTCAAGTCAAAATACAAAGGCTTCCACTGAAAATTTAGGACTACTTAATCTATATTACCATGACAATGAGAAATGACATTTCAAGAATTTATCAGGTAATACTGGCAAAGTGTCAATTGTCAAACACAAAAACAATTAGTTAGCTTTTTAAAAATTCTTACTAAGGATCACAAATCTTTAATGAGTTAAAAAAACAACAACAAAAAACCCAACATACAAGTGATATTCAATACTTCCAGCAGGTGTACAGGAGACAGATCAATGTAAGCAAATTGAGTATTTGCTAAGAGACATGTCAATCCAACACATTTTTCTATACTCTATCTCCAATCTATTGACAATGACTGCAACTTCATCACTTCTTGTCTCAAATGTTTTAATTCTCTCTAAGGTTTTCCAAAATCTCTGTTCCTGGAACTTCGCTGAGGTTCTAATGCTGTGGTCAGTCATTTTTGATTCAGGAGGTGAGACTATCTGATCTACTTTCGGACTCAATGACTCCCTATGCACTGAACTTAATTTAAAATTGCCATCTTCATTTTCAGTGCTCTCTCTTTGCTATGCCTTACCTTTCTGATCAAATAGCTTATTTCTCCACTTGCTCATTCTGCTCCTTCAATATCAGTCTCTTCTAGTCTATCCTAATGACTTTTCATTGATAGGAAAGGGGTTTTCCTTTTGTGTCCCACTTACCAAGTTCCCAACTCTGTCTATGAACTATTGAAATATTATGCATCATGCCACAAAATCAAATGTTTGCTCCAGTTTAAAATTGACACTAAACCTCTGTATCTTTCCTTTCCTATTGTAATTAAACTCTTTTTACCTATGCAGAACTAAGTGCACACTGGGCACTCTGCAGACAAGTGTAAAATTATCTACCTGCATCTTTACAGAATTTGAACTCAGCTCTTTTAGTCCACCTCATCTGTGTATGTAATTTGTCCTCTTTGTATGTTTTACAGTCAAACTCATAGACTCATAGACTCATAGGTCAGAAGGGACCAATATGATCATCTAGTCTGACCTCCTGCACAAGGCAGGCCACAAAACCCCACCCATACACATTTATAACAACCCCGAACCCATGACTGAGTTAATACAAACTGTTTTCGTACATACGAAAGACTGAGAAGGCAATGAACAGCACTGTACAGCAAAGAAGCAGATTACCCCTATATACTTTTTCTGGCTTGAAAAGCAGAATAAAAATTTCAAGGTTCCTTGTGTAGATGTGCACACACAGCTACTAGCCCTGACTTTTTTAAACATTCTTTTTATTTTGGCAAGATGAACAAATCAGAGCGAATACCCTGGAAGTCTAAAATTGTCAGTGATACATATCACAATACAATTAGAACATTAAAATGTCATTAAAGACGCAGTCACAGGATAGTGCAGCATGATAGCATGAATCATACTATACATTAAGAGAAATGGAAAGTTTTATTAAGGAAACGCCACTAGTGTGGAAAGAAAGATTAGGAATCTTCTGTTCCAGAATCTCTTGATGATTTTAGCTTGTCAACTTAATTAATGGTAATGCCAATATATTGCTTATTTACTGCTCAGCAGTATTCAAAATTTTACAAACAGAGGTGTGTTTGTTTCACAACCCTGAGCAACAAGTTTTGCCGGCATAAGTGCTAGTTTAGACAAGGCCTTAAGCTCCTAACAGCTTAAGTGACTTGAAAATTCACTTATGCTTATAAGGGCTTGTCTTCACTGCAGTGTTAACTCAAGTAATAACTTATGTTCTGTCCACACACAAAACTACTCAGCTTGACTGAACCATCAGGGGCCAAAAGCTAGAGTTGGTAGAACACATCAGCTGCTAAACACAATCACTCTGTGATGCTAATGCAATCCAAAGAGTCTGTGTAGCTCAACTGTTAATTTGCAGTGTGTCTGAACAAGGCTTACTGAGAGGAGTTGAATCAAATTATTTATGCTTGAGTTAACACTGCAGTGAAGACACAGCCTGAGGTCTTGTCTTCAGGTACTGTGCTACAGCCGTGCAGTTCCACTGAAGTACTTTAGTGAAGACGTTTCTATACCAACAGGAGTTAATCTGCCTTCATGAGAGGTCGGAGCTATGTCAACGGGAGAAGCTCTCCCGTTGACATAGCACTGTCTACACAGGGAGTTAGATTGATGTAACTGCTTCTCTCAGAGGTGTGGATTTTTCAGGGGTGTGACGATCAACATCTCAGAGTGGCATGGCATTTGTGTGTTTTTGTTGTACTATAATGCTGATTTATGGTATAGAAGATTACTGCTTACTGGCTTCACAAAGAGATGTTTCAAGGAGGAATTTCAATGGAGAGAGTTTGGCTGACTGGTGCACAGTAAAAGGGAGCTCCAAGTGTAAGGGATAGCAGGGAACAATGCATGGATACTTGGTTTAGAGCAGTGGTTCCCAAACTTTTTACACTGCACTCCAGCTGGGACTGGGAATGGAGTGTTGTCAGTGGCAGGAGCTGGAGCAGGGTCCGAGGCTAGAAGTCAGATGGGGGCTGCGGCCGAGGGAATGGGGGGATGCACACAGGCTAGTAGCCACGGCTGGGGGTCCTGGAGCCAGGCACTGGGGACTGAGGCCATCACCTCTGCTGGTAGTCAAGACTGTGGCCAGGAGCTGAGGCCGGACCAAGGGCTGCAGTGGGGGAGCCGGTTCACGAGCCAAGCAGCCAGGTACTGAGACCAGGGGCTGTGGCAGCTGGACCTGGAGGGCTGGGAGCCAAGCCAGGGCCACAGATGGTCCAAGAGCTGTGGCAGGGAGCTCGGGCCAGACCAAGTGCCAAGCAGTCATGGTTGGGTGCCAATACTGGGGGCTGCGGCAGCCGGAGCTAGGTGGCTGGGTATTAGGGACTGAGGCTGATGCCACGGCCAGGGAGCCAGGGCTGCCGCTGGGCCAGAGGTTGCGGCAGGGGGTCAGGCCAGGAGCCAGAGGCGAGTCTGGGGGGAGGGGACCAAAGCAGAGTGCTGGCAGAGTGGGGATGGGTGGTGCTCCCTCCCCATTCCCCATGGGAGCTAGTCCAGGCCCTGCCATGCCCCCTCCAATGATTCTCCACTCCCCCCAGGAGGGTGTGTCCCACAGTTTGGAGACCTCTAATTTAAAGGAATAAAATGGAAGCAGTTAACAGGGAGAAAGGAACTGTCCATGCAATGGAAGTGAGGATGGCTGGGTTCAGGAACGGGGTGAGGGTGAGGAGGGAAAAGAGGAATGGGATTACATTATGGTGGTAGCTGCAATAGTAGGGGACCCAGGAGGTCCCTTCCAGTCCTATGTGCCTATATAGTTGGGGGCAGAGGTGCGCAGAACCTGAAACCTTAATTTGATATAAAAAACAAGAGAAAACCAGTGAAAGGATCCCAAGAATAGACTGACACATAGAATAATCTGTATTACAATAATCTTTAACCCAATTTGCCCCCATTTTTCTCTTATGTCTGCAGAGGTGTTAACTGGCCACTCCATCTTGAATGGTCCTCAGAATACATGCTAACTGTTTATGTTAATCTGTTTCACCTTGCATTTAAGTGTGATGCTCAGAGTACCTTTCCAAGACCACAAGAGCTCTGTGTGGCTTGAAAGCTTGTCTCTCTTACAAACAGAGGTTGGTCCAATAAAACATATACCTCACCCATCTTGCCACACAGAATAAAAAAGATTTTTTTTTTTAATAGCAGGATTGTGGACAGAGTGCAGTGGGGCATGGTGACAAACTGGAAAACAGAGAGAGAAGTTATAGTAATCTAGACCAGAAATATCCAAGCAAGCCAAATATCCGCAGAGATAGAAACAATGTATTTTACAGATATTACCAAAGACCAAAACAAAAAAACCAAACCAAAACAAAAAAGCACTTGACAGGATTTGGCAACAGTTTATATATGGGAGAAAAAAAGACAGCAAAGATTCAGTAACAATTTTCCAAGAGAAGACTCTACTCAAGATCGCAATATTGCACACTATCAACTATGATATAACTTCCTGGCTATGTCTCTGTATGTCAGTGTTACCCTGGCCCTTCTCTCCATTTTTTGCTCACACTCCAAAGCAGCTTTTGTACTCTGGTGAGAGAAGCAGCTTCATATTTAAAAGAACAAGAGCATGACACTGAAAAGTGCAGAGTTGCTCCAAGCAACATAAAGTTTGTGTGTATAGGCAAGAAAAAAGGGTATTAGGATCAGAGAAATTGTATGGCTGAAAGAAACTGAGGTTGCAATGGAATAATGGTGGCTTCCTAGGCATTCTTAAATGTTTTCACAGTATCTGCTCTTTCAAAAAGAGAGAAAATACAGCACACTGTAGCTATTTTACTTCTAAAATTGCAACTAGCAATAGTGATCAGAAATTTCCAGAGGGGGAAGAAGATACTGCAAATATTTAAGTCTATTTTATTTAGTAAAGGGCAATGATTCAGTTTACACCTCCAATTTTATCTACTCTCACTTAGGCATAATCTCGTAGGGTCTGTGCACCATACTTTAAAGAACACAGATACAATCTCGCCTTCTGCTGCTGAAAGTTATAAAACACAACTCACAGAATAGCTACTGCTTATGCATACCCTTACAATATTTTTTCCTCAATACAGCCTAACAACACAGCAGAGGTAGAACAAAGTCAATGCCTTCTTCCCACAACTCTGAGCTGTGCTTTTACTGATGAATCTAAACTCACTGGATTCACCATAGATTCAGCTATATTAACTGATGTAGAATTTGTTTCATATTGAATCTGTGTTCATACAAACAGTACACACAGTAAAACTAAGGGTCTTGAAGACAAACTCACAGAAAATGTACTACACCCCATGTCAATAAACTTTGAATTATTGGGTGGATTATCATCCCTGTAAATTAAGAAATTTTATCCATCCCCAGCAGTACCTAATAAAGTAGTGCTGGAGAGATGCTAAAGCAGGAACCAAGATCTTCTTTGGTGAGAAACTGAGGGTTTGTTTATACAGGGAAACTGACCAGCATAGCTAAAATTGAATAATTATTCAACTACACCTCTGCTGTATAATCCCCCATGTGGACATTATTCCAAAATAAAAATGACTTTATTACTGAAAAATTAATAGAGTAATTATTCTAGAATAAAGCCACTTTTATTCCACACAGGGCAGTTGTACCAACATAGCTATAATGGAATAGTTATGCTACAATAGGAGGTCATTTTCCACATACAGACAAGCCCAAAGAAGAGTGAAGGACAAGGGTAAACAATTAGGAAGAGTGCAAAGATAAGCAATGAGGAAGAAAATGGAGGGTTAGAGCATGGATCCGGGTCTTCAGACCCATGTAGGATATCACATGAAGAAACTAAGATAGCATTATTTCCTCATATTCAGTTAAGTCCGTTTTCTATATACAATATAGTTTAGAGAGTATTTTATGACACAGCAATTAAGAACACCTACTTCATAAAACTTAAATTTCCAATGTTGTGCCTCTCCATCAGTTCCTGGTTGATCAATGGTTAGAGGGAGAAAATCCTGAACCAAATCTGCTGCAAAGAAAGCAGCAGGCAGTTGGTACTGCAATTGAGCTCTGCCCTCTGGCATGTCCTGCAGCTGCACTGGTTTTCAAATGTCTTGTCTTCCAAGCCTTTAGGCCCAGTTAGTACCACAAAGAGCAGGACTTTGTCCTAACACAAGCATGTCGTCTTATTTTTCTGCCTACACGTAGGCACCAAAGATGTGGTTACAATTGTCACCTTCATCATTTTGAAGCATGCTGAGAGGTTGGCAGCAGCCTGAGTGACCAGGCAGCCCTGTTTAGGCTTGAAATTTTCAACTTGCTTGTTGGAATGTGAGGATGTGTACTGGTATGTCAAATGATCTAAGGAGGTCAATGACCAAAGAACCACCACCATCACTGACAGACTTGGAAAAGCTTGACATAGACACAGCCACTCTCTCTGAAACCAGGCTAGCTGACACAGATTCTTGAAGTAAGATGCTTTAAAACCTTCTTCTGGAAATAGGAAACAAGACCACCCTGAACACGGGGTGGGTTTTGCAGTCAAAAACTCATTAGTACCTATGGTCAACTGCATCCCATTTTAACATCAGAATGTACCATATCACTAAGAATATTTACCACAGATGGCATTGCTATCGTCATCAATATATATACCTCAAATACTTTCCTCCACCTCTGAAGAGAAGGACTTGTTTTATCAGCAACTTGACAGTAACATCAGAAAGGTACCACCAAGTGAGCAACTCTATCTATTGGGAGACACCAACAGTATAGTCAGGCTCAGAGGACAAGATGTGCCTGCTATACTTTGGCCACCATGGAACGGGGAAAACGAATAACAATGGGCGAAGACGACTGGAACTCTGCATCCACTGATGACTATGCATTACCAGCACATACTTCCAAGGCAGCCATTGTCAGAAAGATATGGATGCTAGCAATGACTGGACTTGTCACCAACAGGAATCACCTACAAAGATCATGCACTTGTATGCTGCAAAATAAAGCTTTCATTAAGAAAATCCCATTATCCCAAACAAAGCTGTTGCCCATGCATTAACATCAACAACTAAGAAAGGGGTGTCCAATTCGTTATGAATTTCAGGGATGCTGTTATCAATTGTATCTCCCTTCAATGCTGATGCAGCATGGTACACACTCAAAATAGATATTCATGTATCTGTAACTTTATCTCATGCAGTCTTTTTACCAAAAACTGGCTTGCAGCACATTCGGAATAAATGTTGCTGTTATATCAGCAAAATGAATAGCACACCACCACCACAACATGAACCCCTTTCCTGAGATATGTGCTAACCTCAAAGTGATCAAGAGTGCAGTGCAAGAAATGGCAAGGCAATGTGCTCTGTCAGAGTGGCCCAATCTACACAAGATACAATTGTCCTTTGAGAATGGAGATCTAAGGGGTATGTGTGATCGAATCAAGAAACCAAGACCCACTCAAATCTCTCAATGAAGACATCATCACTGTGAGAAGCCAACAGATGCAACACTAGGTGGTACACCATCATGAACTCTATTCAGGCAAAATAACGGCTTCTGAAGCATCAATAAATGCAATTCCCAGGCTTTAGACCATTGAAGAGCTTGATATAGAACCATTTATAAATGAATTTGAAAAGGCTATCACCCCTCTAGAACCAGGAAAAGCTGTAGGAAGATAGAATTCCAGCTAACATACTGACACAAGAAGACAAGTTGTGCTTAAACATCTTCCTTGCCTGCTGGATGTCATCACTGTAATGTTATATAAATTCAAAAGGCACTGGAATGACTGCAACTATGGAGGATTTTCTCTCCATACCATTGCTGGAAAAACATTTACATGGGTCATTGTTAAAAGACAATAATTTCTTGCTGAACATGTATATCCAGAGAGTCAGTGTGGCTTCCGTGCCAGCAGATCAACTACTGATGCACTGCTGACACCAAAGGTGCTGTATGAAAAGTATCAAGAACATGGAAAATCTCTCAATATGGTCTTCATAAATTTCAAAGTCTTCTGATCTGGTCAGCACATAGGGCCTTTTTCCCCAAGCACTAGAGAGAATCCCCCTCATTATGATTCAATCCTTCTCTGATGGCATGAAGGCTACAGTCCAGTACCATGGTGATCAATCTGACAGCTTTGAAATCTGCAGTGGTGTTAAACAAGGATCTGTTCTGACACCAACACTCTTTGGTATATTTTTCTCTTTGCTGTTTCATCTAGTACCAAAGATGTACCTCCCCACAAAAGATAAGATGGATAACTCTTCAACACTGCACATTTAGGACAAAGCAAATCCAAAAACCTGATGACAAAAGAGAACTGCTTTTCGCCAAAATTGTTGTGCTCATCACACACAGTAAAGAGGGGCTCCCGCAACTATGCAAGAGCTTTGTGCTGGTGTGCCATCAGGTCTGAGCAGGTGTGCCACGGAATTTCTTGAAGAACTACTTGAAGAGTTATGAGTTGGCTCATGAATATCCATGAGTTCATTTGGAGATATGGTGGTGTGCCTCAAAATAATTAAAAGGTATCAAGGTGTGCCATGGCAGAGTAATCAAGCCAATTCCAGAACATGTAACGTCATATATAGTGAATGCAACGTATAAATGTATACAAACGAAGGGGTTTCTGTGTAACTTAGAATGCGCGGTATGAACGGTACCCATCCACTAGGTTTGAGCCTGATCAATTCAAGAATACTTTGATGGTATGCCAATAAAGGAACCTCAGTGAAAAGTTTGGAATGGAGTTGAGCTGAGTTCCTAGGAACTGAGTGGGATAAGGTCTCTCAGAGGCTACTGAGTGGATGTCTCAGAAGCAACCCCAACACTAAGCAGAGCCCTGATTAAGTTACATGGGCTCCAGAGTTTATGGATTTCACTGCTGGATCAGGATCTCGGTTGGGCATTAAAAGCAAACTAGCCTTCTTTTTGTGTCTTGCCAGCTTCATTTTGGGGTCCTCATGGACTAGCGAAATGCAGAAACATTTTAGGTGCAAAAACTAGAGGGGAATATTTAAATCTAATCTGAAATATAAAACCCATAAGAAGCATTTATATAATACTGTGCCTTTAAAAATCTATGAAGATTAAATTTTTTTGTCTAAAAGAACCTTATCAGTAAGTTTAAAAAACAGAATTATACTGAAATGTACTGAATCAGACCACTTTTACCTCAAGGATTTCTTCATACTTTTTTACAGTTCTTTTTAAATCATCATCTTTTTCAGCAATTTTTCTATGCAACTGTGTCGTCTCTGCATGATGGGTTTCTATTAGTTCAGCTTCCACATCCTGGGCTTTACCTGTTTAAAAAAGTCAAGTAATATCACAACTGAGTAGGTACCTATATTTTACTAAATGAAAAACATTACATTGTAAACAGTATTAAAAAGTAAGATTTGAAGACATCTCTGTAAAGGTGCATGAAAAAAACATTTTTCATGAGGCAAAAATCAAGAAAGTCAAACAATTCATGCTATACATAATCTAAAAGTAGGGATGTGGGTTTTAAGATTTTAAGGTGAAAGATCACAATACTTATCAGCAGATTCCAAGCTACTATATTATGTAGGTTTTTATACCATGCTCAAGATCATAGTAACTGAGTGCCTTTCAGCTGTGCATTAAGCAACATGACTAACATCTGCTGCACATTTGTTCTCTCATCCTCTCCCTCCAAAGTGGAGTGTCTTTGTTTTGATAGCGGGTTGGGTTTTTTTTAAACATACATGTATTTATGTCAGAGAAGACAAAGTCAAAGAAGCATGCTTTGCATTTGAAGCAAAGGCAGTGAGGTTTGCGACGGTCCTTTGGGAGCTCATTCCACAGTCCAGTCTGGGACATCTTGCACACAGATGAGTTTTACCTTTATTAAACAGTTCCAGGAAATGAAGTTGTTGATGTGCTTTTCACCCCAGGTCTTTAAACTATCCTAGTACCAGGCCATGAAGAGCCTTGAAGATAAGGTCTGAGATCTTGAATTTGACTTGATATTCTATGGAAGACAGATCTGCTGTGCTCAAAGTAGCCTGTATTGCTGAGGAGAGGCACTGCAGTGTTCTATACTAGTTGAAGTTTCTTAAGCACTGCAGTCTTCATGTCCAGATATATCACATTGTTTCATCCAGCCAAGAGGTGATGAAGGCAAGAATAAATGAGGCTAGGTCTTCATCCACCAAGATGGAACAGATTTTCCTAGCCAACCAGAGATGGTTGTGTTATCCATGGATGCTGCTATACAAGTCCTTATCAACAGCAAAGAACCCAGAAGCAGTCCTAAACTACAGACGCAGTTGACCAACTGTGAGTGTGTACCTTCAACCAAAGGAGACTGCACCGCAACTGCAAACGTTTCAAAATATTTTCCTCTGCCCACCATCCTACCTACTATCTTGCCTGGATTCAGCTCCAGCCAGTTGTTCTACATTAATGAGCTAACATGTCCAAACATTTGGTCATCTCAGTGTTAGTGGTGTGCTCATAAGTGGCAAAGGACAGGTAGAGCTGCATGTATCACTTACATATTGGCTGGCATTATGGCATTTTGTCAGGCCACCTCCACTTGTGGTTGCATGTACATGCTGAAAAGGACTAGAGAGAGAACTGATCCTTGTGAGACTCCACAAATCAATGGTCTAATGGTGGAGGTGCAGTTTCCCATCATTATTTGTTGGATGTATCCCTCCGTGGATACACCCAACAATTTCAGCATATTACCCTGGACTTCTGCCACCTCTCTTGGATAGGACAGTAGTATCTCATGGTGAGCAGTGTCGAATGGTAAAGAGAGGTACAGGAGGATATGAAGACATGTCTGCCCTATATCCACTGAGACCATCCAGGAGTGCCATTTAAGCAGTTTCAGTTCTATGTCCTAGCCTGAATCCAGATGCCCTAGTCTGCCAGCACAAGGGAGCAGAAACCACCTGCAACTCCTTGTCTGAAATTCCCCATGTACGGAGGCATCTCTAGCAAGCATACAGCCAGAATAGCCAGCTCCCATGCTTTGCTCCACCCCCAGTCATAGGCACAGGGGGCAGGCAAGGTTTAGATGAAGCAGCATATTATGCTTCAGCTATCCCCAGCTGGCATATGATCCTTTTGGGGCCATTGCCAGCTGGCACAGGCCAGAGTGGCTCTCAGGGCTGAGCACTGCAGAATGTAGCTCAGGGAATGCATTTCCAATTCATAATCAAATATGAATTTTCTTAAACAACTGCCATCAAAGGCTACAGTCAAATACTCTGGTCTAATGCTTGTTTGTTGTGTTGAAAACACAAGTTTTAAATGCAAACTCACGAAACAAATACAATTACCGTATTTTGACTTTTATCTCATAACAGGATGCAAATCACCTAACATACTTACAATTTAACTGTAGAAATTCCTATGAGGCTATTGAGCTATGCACAAGTCAGGTGTCTCCTACACTGGCAGGTGCAGAAGTTCACAGCAACAGCTAGGGAACCCAATCTCTGGGTATAAGAAAGAACAGCTGCAAAAGTACAACGCTTCCAATGTGCATCTTACAAGCTTTACAATGCTCCCTAGGCAAGACTAATATTCGATACTACAGAAGCAGGGTTTTGTTTTTTTTTCCTGACCTAGTCTTCAGCTTTCTGGGATGAGCTAACTTCACACAACAATGGCTACTACTCAGATCTGTGACTCTTCCTCATCTATGATACCCGTATGAAATTGACCCCACAAAAGTTCATTTGAAATGTTGGCATTTTTTATTTATAAGAAAAATAAAACAACAAATCCATACAGATTACAACATTTCACTTACTTATAGTTTCTTGTACTGCTGTTTCCAGTTCCCTCTCCTTTTGAGCCAGCTGAGTATTAAACTCCCTCATCAACTGCTTTAAGGTGGAGTTGTGCTTTAGTTCATTATCTTCCTGTTCAATTCTGTATAACAGAACAAAAAACGTCAAGAAATTCATTGCAGATCTGAAGAGTTTGAAGGAAAGACTGAAGGTAGTTTAGTAGTTTCTCCAAGACTTACTTAAGCATGGATTTGCTCTGAGGGGAAGGTTGGCACTGGGATTAATTCCCTAGGGCCCTGGGAGGCTATTTGCTCCTTTTCTATAGGATGTACCCAGGTGTTCTGCCAAGATGGAAGAGACCAATAACAATGAGTCATGGGACTTTTGCTCAGGGAAGCTCAAGACAGGAATGTTCTTCATGTAGACAGAGTTATTAGACAAAACCTGGGTTGAGAAACTGTTAGCACTCTGAATAGTATACCATGTTTTTGTGACACACACGTGCAACACAGAGGATTTTTTTTTTTTTTTAACATCTTGTACATCTTTCTGTAAAGTCCATTGGCTGGATTTTGAGTATAACCCGAGGCACCTTAAAGGTGAGCAACCTTTCAGAAGGTAGGTGAAACACCCAGAATCACATCACTTTTGCAAAATAGGCCCATGTTGTATGCTGCTTAAATCTTAAGTAACATGTTTTCTTAATATCTTTTCCCTAGTCTCCATTGTGAGGAAATTAAAACTGTGTGTACATTTTATGCATTGTATTGAGAGGCACTTGTATAGGGAAGCTGCAAAAAACATTACTGAGCCCAAACCAAGACTGATATATACTGTTTTGCAAAATATTGTACTTTTCTTTGGTTTACGAATTAAAACTTATTTTTCACCTGTTTGTGAAACATTCCTTTCAAATGCTTTATTTTAATTTTATTTAAATAAATGCATAGTAAAATGTTAGTCTCTGTTTTACTGGTATAAAATTAGCTTAAAAATATATTTATTCATCTTCAAGTTTAGTGACTAAAGATCACTTTAAAAAAAGTTTAATGGACTAAGGAGTATAGAAAGTACCTGATCCTTTGTTCCATTTCTGCTAAAGATTCTTTCTTCATTATATCTAGTTCCTGCTGATGCTCCTTCCGCAAAGTACGCAAATCTTTCTGCACCTTGCTTATTTCTTTGCACAGTTTCTGCTTCTCTCTCTCAGCCTCCTCCAGTTTAGCTTGCAAGTCCTTTTGCTGAGTCTGCATATCACCAAGTAATTTCTGCTGTTCCAAATCAGATTTAATCTTTTCTTCTGCATTTTCTTCAAAAACTTTCAGCTGGCTATTTCTTTCATCCAACTGCTGCTGGAGTCCTTGCCATTTTTCTTCATATTTCAAGGTTGCCTCTTCCATCTCAACCTTGAATGCTTCCTTCTTCTTTATTATATCATCCTCCAACTCTCTTATCTGCTGCTCCAAAGACTGACTCACTTTATCCTTTTCTTGAAGCTTTTTCTGGAAGTCTCCAATCACATTTTCCATATCATGATGTTTTTGTTCTTTGGTTTTTAATTCTTCTCTGATGCTTGCTAAATCATCACCATCTTGTTTGTGTTGTTTCAGCAACAAAGAATATTTCTTATTGTTTTCCTCTATCTCTTTCTGGAGCCTTTCGATCACAGCTTGTTCTTCTTGTAGCTTTTGCCCAGTACATTCCAATTTTTTAAAGAGTTCCTCCTGTTGGCTCTTCCATTTTACCTTAGAGTCATTACTTTCTTGTTGCTCATTCTCATACTTCTGCAATAATCCATCTTTATCTGATAAGTCTTTTTGTAATACACTTATTTTCTCTTCATACATCTGCTGTACATTCTTTAGCATATCAGCTTTTTCTAGCTCTATGGAAGCTTTTACATTTTCGACATTTTGCATCTTTTCTCTCTCCAATTCTGCTGAATCTCTTATTAATCTATTTTTTTCTTCTAAAGCCATAATTTTGGCCTCTCTTTCCTGCAGTTTTTGTTCTAAATCTTTTAACTGATTTTCCATAGCTTGCTTAACCTGTTGTTCTTTTTCTTCCATTTGAGAAGTCAACTGCTTCTTAACAGAAGCAATTTTTTGTTCCGCCTTTTTTTTCAGGTCTGCTAATTTAGTAGTGTTTTCTGCATTCATCCTATCTTCCAGCACCTTTAACTCTTCTTCTTTGCTTTTCATCATTTCAGTTTTCATTTGTTCAAATTCCCTCTGCTTTGTATTAAGTTCAGCTTTCATTGAATCCATTTGCTTCTCAAGACTTAGCACTTTTTCTTCAGCCTCCTTGAATCTGTTGTCCTTTTCAACAACTACAACCTCTGCCTTCTGAAGT
Source organism: Mesoclemmys tuberculata (assembly GCA_007922155.1). Taxonomy (NCBI): domain Eukaryota; kingdom Metazoa; phylum Chordata; order Testudines; family Chelidae; genus Mesoclemmys; species Mesoclemmys tuberculata. Next base: position 77,493,295 of record ML675603.1, on the reverse strand, counting down.
TGCTGGACCAGCTCTTTTTGTTCAGTGTCTCTTCGCTCATTATGCCTTTTAAGTTCTTCCATTAAGGAATCATTTTCCATTCTTTTGCGAGCAATATGTTCCTCTAGCTCGGCAATTCTCGCTGTTTGGATTTTTAACTCTCCGTCTTGCTTTTCTCTCCTCCTCTGCTTTTGTTCCATTACATCTTTTAAACTATATAAATTCCTGCTTTGTTTATCCAGCTCCTCCTTCAGTCGGTTTATCTCTTCATCCTTTTCACCAGCTTGAATATTATTTAATTCAAGCTTGCTTTGTAATTCTTTAATAGTATTGTGATTCTGGGTAAACCTTAATTGTGCTTTTTTCTTCCATTCTGACAGTTTGTTCATCCAGTGGTCTACCTGTTCCAAAGCTGACGCTTTTTCTTGACTCAGTGACTCAACCCTGGAAGATAACTCCTGCACCTGATTCAATAACTGCAGTTGATCTTCTTGATGTTGCTTACTTAACAAAGATATGGCTGCTTCTTTTTCTGTTACACCTATGCTGTTTTCAAGTTTGACATTTAGTTCATTCACAAGCTTGTTGAGAGCACAAATCTCAGATTCTTTTTCCTTAAGCTCCTCTGTCATTGAAGTGACAACATTAATATTTTCAGATAACTCTTTCCTTAGCTGTGTGATGCAAGTTTCCTTCTCTGTTACAGCCTGTAGCTGATGTCCTCCATCTTTTTGCAACAACTCCTTTTCTGTTACAAGTCTTTCAATGTCAGCTTTCATTAACATAATTATATTTTCCTTATCTTGTAACTGTTGTGTTGACTCCTGCAAAGAGCTACTTACAGTAGTATGATGTTCTCTTATTTGTTTAAGTTGTGCTTCTAGTTCAGGAATTTTACAGTTTTTAATTAATATTGCATTTTTAATTTTTGTAGTTTGATATTGACAATGTGCAATTCTGGAGATCACTAAATTAATTTTCTCATTACATTTTTCAATTATTTCACTGGTTTTAGCTTGCAATAAAGTATCAGCTTCCTTCCTATAAATATCTAGTTGTACTACTAGCTTGCTTGACAACCTCTCATATTCAGTTTGTTTTTGCTGACTTGCCAAGTGTTTATGCTCTAGTTTTTTCTCGTAATCCTCACGTTCTTTACAGTATGAAGATGACAGAGTTTGGAGTTTTTCATCAGATGTTTTTAGCATATTTGTCAGTTCAGTAACTTCAATCTTGTGTTTTTCTTCCATTGCTTTCTGCTCCCTGATCTGTTCCTGTAGTATTGCTTTATCCCTCAGGGAGTGGCTGAGGTCATATTCTAGTTTTTCAAGTTGTGCTTTGAGATCAGTTTCACTTTGTGACAAAGTGTCCACCTGTGTCAATAACTGCTTTAGTTGTTCTTGCAATTCATTTAAAGAATCCTCTCTCTTCACTTTTTCTTCCTTCAGTTGTGTTATCTCTATGCTAGTCTCCTCTTTCTCAGCACTGAAGGTGGCAAGCTTCTGCTTCAGGTCTCCAACTTCCTGCTCTTTTTCTTGCAGTTCCATTTCGTGCTTTTCCTTGAGCTTTTCAACCTGCTGATTGAGTTCCTTTTCCCATGTTTGACCAACTTCTTCTAGTTCCTGCCTATGAGCTTCTGCAAGACTTTCTAGTTGCTCCTTTTGATTAATTTCCAGTTTTGACACAGCATCATTTATTCCAGCTGAGCTGGCATGTGCCATTTCCAGCATTTTTGCATTAAAATGTTTCTCTTTCTGACTGAACTCTAACTGCTTGTTTTCAAATTCTTTTTTCAGTTTAGCTTCTTGTTCTGAGAGTTTCTTCTTATACATTTCTTGCATCTCTTTTGCTTTTTGTTTAATTTTTTCCATCTTGGTTCCTTGATGTTTTAAGCTATTTTCATATTCAACTTGTAAAGCACTAATTCTCTCCTCTTTGTCTGATAATTTCTGTTTGAGTTCTTCCACTTGTTGATTCTGCTGCTTTTTTATTTTTTCAAGTTCATTTTCCTTCTCAACCAAATCTCTCTTTGCCTGATCAGTCTCTCTACCAAGATCTTTCAGTTGAGATTCATACTGTTGCCTTATAGATGTTATTTTCTGCATGTTTTCACTGCTCTGTTCTTGCAACTGTTGCCTCAAGTCACATACCTGGGATATATAAGAGTCTAATTCAACCCTAACTTCATTCAGCTGTGAGTCAGTTCTTACAATCTGTTCTTTAAGATGTGATTTTTCAGCTTCCACATTTGTTAACTTTTGTTGCAGTTCTGTTAACTGTCCTTCATAAACCTTTGCTTGATCACTGGAATTATTCTGGTGTGACTGGAAGAGGTCTTCTAGTTTAGCAGATACTTGTTTATGTTCAGCTTCAGATATTTCTAGTGATTCCTTGAGTTTATGTTCTTGTGCTTTTAATTCCTCCAGATGTTTTTCTTTTTCCTCCAACAGTACCCTGAGTTGGTTAATTTCTTCTTTGTCTGCCTTCTCAATTTCTTGGATAGATATGTCATGGTCTTTAACCATCATGTCAATTTTTTCCTTGTATTGGTTTCTCTGTTGTTCCAGTTTCGCCTCAGACTCCTGCTTTATTTTATCTAGATCATCTTTCAATACGAAGTGCTCTTGTTCTAGGTCATGACGTATTTTTAGTGCTTCTGATAACTCAAAAGATAATGTTTCTAGCTCTGTTTGTTTCACATCAAGCTTTTCTAACGTTTTTACATTCATCTCTTCTATGTGTGCACGGAAAACTGTCTCTTTTTCTTTTAATATTATATCCATTTCTTGCTCATGTTTTTCTCTCAATTTCTCTATTGTAGACTGCTGCTCTTGCTTTAAGATTCGAAGTTTTTCTGTCCAAAGTTCTTCCTGCTGCTGCTTCATGTTTTCTAGTTCTTCCCTGTGTTTTTCAACCATGACAGTGATTTCCTTATTGTGCTTGTTTTTTTCAGACTCTATCAAAGTAGTTAGTTCCTCCAACTGTTTTTTGTCATCTTGCGAATACTTTGCAAGGGAACTTTCCAACTCAAGAATTCTCTGAAAAGATTTAAAAAAAAAAGAGGGATGAATAAACAATTTTAATGTACTGCCTACATAATTATTTATCAGATTCACATTCCACCAAATCCAACTTAAAATAATAATAATCAGTAATACATTAAAACAGAATTAATTTGCTTTACGTAAGCCATTCATGTAAGTAGTCATTTGTTATTAATTTTGTTTCCACTAAATTATATGATAATAATAAAATAAAAAAGCCCTTCTATTTCACTTATATTACAACTTTGGATGTGATAAACTTTTTTAAAACTTTTGAGCAGAAATTGCCTGGGCTGTCAAATGATTTAAAAAAATAATCACGATTAACCAGGAGATTAAAAAAATAGTACTGATCAGCCACAGTTTTAATTGCACTGTTAAACAATAACAGAATACCATTTATTTAAATATTTTCGGTATTGGGGGTATGTGTGCACACATTGCGGGAGAGCTGTCTCTTTAAGCAGAGCGTTCAAGAGCCTGAATGCTTTTTCAGCCAGAAGCAGCTGCTGTCAGCAGTATTCACTCCTAAGCCAGCAGCAGCAGACAAGCTCCCCATTCCCCAACCCCAGCTCATTAGTGACTGGGTACACAGGCGGAAGGAGGGGAACACCCCGATATCAGCCTGTAACCCGTCCATGCCCAGGGTAGCCCACTGATAATGCCAGGGTCAGGGCAGGCTGTAAAAGGAGAGCGAATTCTCCCAGCACTGGTGGGTGACGCTGCAGTCAGACTTCCCAACCAGCCACAAACAGTGCTTCTGATTCCCCCACACAGGTTATCAAGAAGCCACTGTGCAAATACACACAGCCCCCTTTACTGCATTTCAGTCTCTGGCTCCCAAACTGACACTAGGTCCAGTAAAGAGACCAGTCATTTAAACTCTATGCTCTTTACTAAAAGATTCCCTCTGATCCCAAAGGACCAGCCACAGTACCAGTTCACTATGAATTTGGATCTTACCCAAAATACCACGCTGCCAGCCAATCCTTTAGTAACTAAAACTAAAGGTTTATTAATAAAAGAAAAAAACAAACAATAAGAGAAGTGTTAAAGGCTTAAAGCAATCAGACCATACAAATGATTTAAAAGTCCATATACATCAGGTTTCTAGAACAATTGTGGAGTTGTATAGTTCCTCTGGTATACATCCAGTATCTGGATGGGTCTAAGTCCTTCAGTTCAGTTGCAAAGTGTGTTGATCCAGAGGTGTGTCCGCAGTTGGACAGGAACAAGGAACCAGACAAAAGACAAAATGGTTTCTGTGGTTTGATCTTATATACCCTCTGTTACTGGCCATGTGGCTTGTAGAATTTTACAGGAACCAAAATGGAGTCCATAGTTACATGGGCCAATCCTGGTAACTCTTCAGGTATGCCTTTAGTTTCTTCCTAGGCCTTTGGCTTCTGTAAAGGTCTTGATGGGCCATTAAGCAAGCTATTGTCCTGCGGCCTATTTGTCTGGGGTGTGTCTTCTACAGCACATTTTGAAATACAGGTATATCAAAGATCTTCATAACTTTCCTCACATATATCACACATAAACATAAATATTATCTTCTTACTCAGCACATTATAACCTTTCTAACAGCACCTGACATGGTATGTCTCACATGAATTACTATGATGTTGACATACTGATGTCAAACACCACAAATGCCCCCCTCCCCCCAATCCAGTCAGCATGGCACAGCCCTCCACTCCCGCTCTGCATAGCAGATAGGCAGGTTCCCAGTCCGGAGCCACTTGGCCATGGGTGGCTCCATGTGGGGGAGGCGAAGTGGGAACGCAGGGCACCAGTATAAGGACATGGCAGGAGAAGGGGCACCCCTGCCACGGAGGCATATGGTAGCACCCCCCTTGAGCCTGTGCCCCAGTGTGTAATTAACGTTCATTATTCTTAAAAAAATATGTTAATTTGTTTTGCTTTAATCGCATGCGTTAACTGTGATGAACTGACAGCCCTAATTATTTTTTATTACAAATAACTGCACTGCAAAAAAGATGGTGCAATTTACAAGTCGAAGCATGAAGGGACGTATAAACGTTTAGCATACCTGGCACATCAATACCTGCAACGCCAGCTACAACAGTGCCATGAGAACACTCTTCAGGGGACATTGTAAATAAGAAGTGGGTGACATTATCTCCCGTAAATGTAAACAATCTTGTCTGTCTTAGAGATTAGCTTACCAAGAAATAGGGCTGACTGGCCTTGTCGGTTCTAAAGCTTTATTGTTTTGTTTTTGAATGGCTATGTAAAAAAAAAATCTACATCTGTAGATTGCACTGTCACAATAAAGAGATTGCACATACTTGAATGAGGTGAACTGGAAAATACTATTTCTTTTATCTTTTTTACAATGCAAATATTTGTACTAAAAATAATATTAAATGAGCACTGTGCACTTTGTATTCTTGTGTTGTAATTGACATCAATATATTTCAAAATTTAGAAAAACAAATCCACAAATATTTATAATAAATTTAAATTAGTATTCTATTATTGTGTAAAAGGACGATTAAAACTGTGATTAAACACAACTAATTTTTTAAATATAATTAATTTGTTTTGAATTAATCATTTGAGTTAACTGATTGACAGCTCTAGAAACCGCCAAACTAGATTAACACATTAGTAAACCACCATAGAGTTTAACATCCAATACATAACAAGTTTTGCTTGTAACCTACAGGAGTAGATCCGTCAAACTCTCACTCAAGAAAGTCTCATTTACTGGATCATTGTTTATTATTAACATTTACATTGTGGTGCCACCAAGAGGCCAAAAAGATTGAGGCCTCTTAGTGCCAGGCAATATATGCAAAAATTCTACATGGGACACAGGTTCATGCCCTAGGTCTGAATATGAAACAAGCGTATTTCCATGTTCTGCCATTTAACACACCACAAAATTATCAACTGCAGCACATCACATCAACAACTTAATTTCTGGTGCTGCAAAAATAAATGTTTTAATTGTGACAGTCTTTTATCACAGTCAATTCACACCATGTCTACCATATCTACCAGCATGAAGCTGTTTAATATTGTGGTACGCCAGCCCCCCTCCCTGGCGCTCGCCCACTGGCGACAGTCTCTGTAAGGCAGTGGGGCCTGAGGTAATCCCACCCCAGTCCTGGGTAAGTCTCTGGATCTTCCCCTCTCTTTGGCCCCTCCCTACAGGGCAAGCAGGTGCAGGCCTTACTGTAGGCCTGAGGGGCTGTCTCCCCAACCTCACTGGGGAGGGCAGCTAGCCTGTTTGTGCCGGTGGCCCAGCGGGGTACCTGTTCTTCCTGTAGGCTGGGGGGCCAGGATCAGGGTCTCCTCTGCTCTGCTTCCCCAACAGTAGAAACCTCTATCTCCAAACCAGGGGAAATCTAGCAGCTCCTTCCTCTCCTCCTCCCAGTCTTTAGTGCAGGCAGGGTTTAAGTACACCTGGGAAGGCTCTTAATTGGTTCCAGGTGCCCCTGATTGCCCAGTGTGGGTTTAAGTACACCTGGGTAGGCTCTTAATTGGCTCCAGGTGCCCCTGATTGCCCAGCTGTAACCTCTCTCCTGCCTGTAGGGAAGAGGGCTTTGAGCATTCTAGGGCTCACATATCAGCGCTGAAGTACCCTGCCGTAGCCATCTGGCTTGACTTTACCACATATCCCCCCCTCCTGCTCAACACCACAGGGTTGGGCTAGTTGGGTTGAACAACAGTGCACGTGTGACAGGCCGTCCGCATTACCATGTTTGGCACCCGCCCTATGTTGCACGATGAAATGAAATAGCTGCAGTGCCAGGAACCAGCGTGTTACCCGTGCGTTCCGGTCCTTGTTACGGTGCATCCACTGCAGGGGGGCGTGGTCTGTAACCAGGGTAAACTTCCGCCCAAGTAGGTAATACTGTAGGGTTTCCATGGCCCATTTTACTGCTAGGCACTCTCTCTGTACGACTGCATACCGTTGTTCTCGGGGCAGGAGTTTTCTGCTGAGGAATAAGACCGGGTGTTCTTCATCCCCCAGCATCTGTGACAGTACAGCACCCAACCCAACCTCCGAGGCATCTGTCTGTAAGATAAACTCTTTCGTAAAATCTGGTGCTATCAGTATAGGGCTATGGCAGAGGGCGGTTTTCAAGTCGGTGAAGGCTTCTTCCGTGGAGCTAGACCACTTCACTATGTTGGGGCCGCGGCTTTTTGTCAGGTCTGTCAGCGGGTAGGCACTGGTGGCAAAGTGGGGGCTGAATCTCCTGTAGTACCCCACTATCCCCAGGAACGCCCGGACCTGCTTTTTCCAGATTGGCCGGGGCCAGCTTTGTATTGCCTCCAGCTTGTTCAGCTGGGGCTTCACCATACCTCTCCCCACAACATACCCAAGATATTTGGCTTCAGCCGGTCCAATTGCGCATTTGTGTGGATTTGCAGTGAGGCCTGCTTTCCTCAGGGTACTTAACACGGCCTCCACTTTTCCTAGGTGGGTATCCCAGTCTGGTCTGTGTATTACCACATCATCAAGATAGGCGGCTGCATTCTTAGTGTGAGGGCGTAATAACCTGTCCATGAGCCGCTGGAAGGTAGCGGGTGCTCCATGCAGCCCGAAGGGGAGGACGGTATATTGGTAGAGCCCTTCCGGTGTAGCAAAGGCAGTCTTCTCCTTGGCGTCCTCGGCAAGAGGGATCTGCCAACACCCTTTGGTCAGGTCTAGGGTGGATAAAAACCTTGCTTTTCCCAACCGGTCGATCAGCTCATCAATCCGAGGTATCGGATACGCATCGAACCGGGATACCTCATTTAGCTTCCGGAAGTCATTACAGAACCGCACGCTGCCATCCGGTTTGGGCACCAACACAATTGGGCTGGACCATTGGCTGTGGGACTCCTCGATGACTCCCAGCTCCAGCATCCTCCTGACCTCGGTCTTAATTTCTTTCCTTTTCGCCTCCGGGATTCGGTATGGTTTAACATTTACCTTAACCCCAGAGTCAGTGATGATGTGGTGAACCACCAGAGTGGTCCGGCCAGGCTCCACTGAAAACACGTCCTGGTTTCTCTCAATCATACTCATGACTTTGGCTTGTTGTACCAGGGTCAAATTGGGGGATATCCTCACTTGCCCCTGGGTTTTGTCTTCCTGGGGCACAGTCTCTAATGCAATGGCACAGGTGTCCCTGTCGCGCCAGGGCTTTAGTAGGTTCATGTGGTAGATCTGCTCCGGTTTTCGGCGGTCCGGTTGTCGCACCTTATAGTTGACATCCCCGATGGCCTCTATTACCTCATACGGCCCTTGCCACCTGGCTAAAAGCTTGCTTTCTGCAGTGGGTACCAACACCGCTACCCGGTCACCTGCCTGGAACCTCCGGACTCTTGCCTGATGATTGTAGTAGGCCCGCTGGGTTTCCTGGGCCTTCTCGAGGTGCTCCCGGGGGTGACCCGGGCAATTCGGTCCCACATCTGGATTACGTGTTCAACGACGTTCTGCGCCTGGAGGGGCTGTTCTTCCCAACCCTCCTTGGCAATGTCCAATATGCCACGGGGATGGCGACCATATAACAACTCGAAGGGGGAGAACCCAGTGGATGTCTGGGGGACCTCCCTGACTGCAAACATCAAATAGGGGAGTAGGGTGTCCCAATCCTTCCCATCCCGGCTCACCACCTTCCTCACCATACTTTTCAGGGTTCTGTTGAATCGTTCAACAAGACCGTCCGTTTGGGGGTGATAGACGGATGTCCGTAGGGTATGGATGTGGAGCAGGGTGCACATCTCCTTCATCAATTGGGATACAAAGGGGGTCCCCTGGTCCGTCAAAATCTCCTTTGGTTTTCCTACCCTAGAGAAGATCTGTAACAATTCTCTGGCTATTGCCTTAGAGGTTGTGTTACAGAGTGGCACAACTTCAGGGTACCGGGTAGCATAGTCCAGGACCGCGAGCACGTACTGGTGGCCCCGGGCTGACCTTTCTAGAGGGCCTATTAAGTCCATGGCGACCCTCTCAAATGGGACCTCGATAATCGGTAGAGGCACAAGTGGGGCCTATAAGTGCGGTCGAGGGCCATGGAGTTGGCACTTTGGGCAGGAGGCACAGTACTGGCAGACTCCCGCATAGACCCCTGGCCAGAAGAACCTCCGCAGGATCCGATCCAGCATCTTCTCTATTCCCAGGTGTGCCCCAAACAAATGACTATGTGCTAGGTCCAGCACTGTCCTCTGATGTCGTCGGGGTACCAGGAGTTGTTCTATTTCTTCCTCCTGTACTCGGACCACCCGGTACAACAAGTCCCTTCTGATCACAAAGTATGGCCCCGGGCCCTTAGTCTTCCCTTCCACAGGGACCCCATTTACTTCCACCACATCTTTCTGAATATTAGCATACAGTGGGTCTTTGGCAAAGTTCCCAAGGGAGGGCCCAATGTCCTCAAGCTCAAGAGGCCCAACCTCCGGCTCCTCACTTGGCTGGGCCCCATCAGTACTCGCTCCCGGTTCCGGTCCCTCAACTATCGGGGTGCCCCTCCCCTTGGCGGGGCGAGATCGCCTCCCTGCTAGGATGACCTTCTGGCTCTGGGCCAAGATTCGGGTTCCCAGCCTCCTGTCCGCCTGCCTCTCCCGCCGGGTCTTTCGTTGTTTCCCCGGGACAGGAAACAAGTCCTGGGCGAACTCAGCAAACATGGGGGGAGAACAACCTATAGGGTCCTCCCCGTTAATTTCGGGACCCCTACCCCCACGGGGGCCTCCCGTGGGAAGCAGGCACTCAAACCCAGGGAAGTCTCGGCCTATAAGGATGGGGTAGGGGAGTTTCGGGACGATGCCCACTTTTACCTTCGTGGTCCGCCCCTGAATCCCAATGCAGACTGGGATGGTCAGGTAAAAATTGACTGTTCCATGCACACAGGTTATGCCGGTACGTTTGGCCCGGGTCAGCTGGTCATAGCCTATAAGCTTTCCGGATACCAGAGTGACAGCACTCCCGGAGTCCACTAGAGCCGTGGTCACTATGCCATTCAGCTCCACTGGCCGGGTGTACCTATGGGCGGTTTCTGCCACCCCCACACAGTAGATTAGGCTACAGGGACCAGCAAATTCACCTAACCCACACTCCATGGGTTCCCCAGCATTTGGGCATTGAGCGGCTATGTGCCCCAGTTCCCCACAGGCATAGCACCTGTACCCCGATCAGGTCAGCCCCCTATCCTTTGGGCTGCCAGGCTTCAGGCCAGGACCCTCCACCCTGGGATCCCCAAGCCCCCTCGCGGGTTCAGACCACTCTAGTCCCCCTCTTCCCCAGTGCGGCCTTGCCCACTGTGTCGGGTGGTTGAGCTTTCGGGGCGGGGACTAGCCTCTTGCTCTGATACCTCTCTTCCCCAGCAGTCCGTGACAGCTCCTTGGCCGCCAACTGCCTCTCGATGAGGGCAACCAAGTCGTCATAGGAGGTGGGGTCATTCTGACTAACCCACCCCCATAGGTCTGGTGGCAGCCCCCTCATGAACCTGTCCAAGAGAAGGATCTCAGTAATCTGGTCCGCACTGTGGATCTCTGGGCGTAGCCATCTCCGTGCTAAGTGAATCAGGTCAAAGAGCTGGGACCTCGGGGCCCGATCCTCCTGGTACCTCCACTCGTGGAACCTCTGGCCCTGGTGGCTGTCGTCACTCCAGACCAGGAAAGGATCTCTGCCTTCAACTGAGAGTAGTTCGAGGCGGCCTCGGCTGGCAGGTCATAGTAGGCCTTCTGGGCCTCCCCCCCCCAGGAATGGGGCAAGGAGGCTGGCTCATTGGTCTTGGGGCCAGGCTTCCCGCAGGGCTGTCCTCTCGAAGGCGAGCAGGTACGCCTCCACATCATCCTCTGGGGTCATCTTCTGTAGGTAGCTGCTGGCCCTCAGGGAACGTGACCCCTCATGGCTATGGGCCAGGGCTTTCAGCTGGCCCATCATTTCCTGTAGGGTGGCTCGGTCCTGAGCTGCCTGACTGATCAATAGCTGATTTGTCTCCTGTTGTAGCCGTACTGACTCTCGCTGGGCAGCCACCTGGACCCGCATAGCCTCCTGTTGGGCTGCAGTGGCTTGCACCAGGGCTCGCACAACGTCATCCATTTTGGGGCGGGGGTGGTTTACCTATCCCCTAGCAGGGTTCATTGCTCTCGGGAGAAGTGTGTGTGGAGGGGAGGGGGGTGGGGGGGGGGCTATCCCACTTCTGACACCACTTGTGGTACGCCAGCCCCCCTCCCTGGCGCTCGCCCACTGGCAACAGTCTCTGTAGGCAGTGGGGCCTGAGGTAATCCCACCCCAGTCCTGGGTAAGTCTCTGGATCTTCCCCTCTCTTTGGCTCCTCCCTACAGGGCAAGCAGGTGCAGGCCTTACTGTAGGCCTGAGGGGCTGTCTCCCCAACCTCACTGGGGAGGGCAGCTAGCCTGTTTGTGCCGGTGGCCCAGCGGGGTACCTGTTCTTCCTGTAGGCTGGGGGGCCAGGATCAGGGTCTCCTCTGCTCTGCTTCCCCAACAGTAGAAACCTCTATCTCCAAACCAGGGGAAATCTAGCAGCTCCTTCCTCTCCTCCTCCCAGTCTTTAGTGCAGGCAGGGTTTAAGTACACCTGGGAAGGCTCTTAATTGGTTCCAGGTGCCCCTGATTGCCCAGTGTGGGTTTAAGTACACCTGGGTAGGCTCTTAATTGGCTCCAGGTGCCCCTGATTGCCCAGCTGTAACCTCTCTCCTGCCTGTAGGGAAGAGGGCTTTGAGCATTCTAGGGCTCACATATCAGCGCTGAAGTACCCAGCCGCAGCCATCTGGCTTGACTTTACCACAATATGCAGAAAAGTGTTTGGTTAAAATATCAAGGATATTTTACTCACAGTTCTAAATGTCTGTATTTCTTGCTGCGTGTCCTGAAGTTTCTTCTCACACTCTGATTGTATTGCTTTTTTCTGCAGTTCTAATTCTTCTAAGGCCAGGGATTCCTGTTGCTCTTTTTCTTGTACGGTCTTTAAACTCTCCCTTTGACTTTTTTCCTGTGTCAAAAATTATGAATAAAAGCAATTCTGTACAAAGATCAACTCCAATAAGCAACACTTTTTACATCATAATGAGATGGTTCTACAAAGCAATGAGCAAAGGAAAAGGGAATCATATATCAAGGGATTATATTAACTACACTTTCTGCCCACAATCTACTTTGTTTGTCATACCATCATAAACAAAAAAATGTGTGCAATAAAGACCTTTTGAAAAATCCCGCACACCTGCAGAGAACAGTACATTTTTCCAGGTCAATAGCTACCAGCTTACATATTTATAATCCACTACCTTCTGTCGAATCTATGCTTTAAAGTAAAAATTAAGCTTCTAACTTTATGATTGAAAAAAACAAATCTTAAAAAATGTGAACTAAGTGTTAATGCAATGTAATTGTAGGCATGTCAATCCAAGGATATTCGAGAGACATGGGGTAGGTGAGATAATATCTTTAACTGGACCAACTTCTGACCTGAAGAAGGGTTCTGTGTGGCTCAAAAGCTTGTCTCTCTCAGAACAGCGGCTGGTCCAATAAAAATATTGCCTTACCCACCTTGTCTCTTGAAATGAGTATTATTAACACAGTTGCAGGCTAGTGCAAGTGACTCATCTCAATTAAGCAACAAGGCATATGAAGAGCAGCTGTAGTGTCCCATACTGAATATCTTGGATTCTGGATTGTCTGGGAAACCCTTACCTTGGGTCAATGGGAATTACTGAAAGACCGTGAGGTTTAGTGGACGAAACATGGGTTTGCCATATTAGACAGACTTCTATTCCCACCCAACTCTGCCAGAAGTAACCTTGTACATTTTAGGGATGCTTACAAGAGCTGCCCTCATCTGCTCCTGAAACGCCTTTTCTTGAGCCTGTAATTTCTCATTTAGTTCCTGCTCTTTGGTAGCCAATTCTTTTTTATGCAATTTCTCTAGCTCAGCAACACGCTCTTCTGAAGACTTCTGTAAAACAAAGTCAGAGAAATAACTGATTTTTCAATACACAGAAACATGCCTTGCATTATTTCTCATACAGGGGAGGAACAATGCAACTGTGAATAGCAAAGGGAATTGTCTAATTGCTTCCCTTTAATAGGCAGCATGTTACTCAATGTGCATACGTAAAAATTATATATAAAAAGAATAATCCCAGTAAAGTTTCCAAAGTGCTTCTCCATTCTCTCAGCTCATCCATAGTGCTAGTCACAGAATAATCAGACTCTGAGGTCTCTCCCAACAGTGTTCCCAAATCTATGTACGGCTTTAATTTTGTTTTAAATTGGAGAAAATTTTCTCACAGCTTTCTGATATGAGCTTCTGTCTGTAGCCCCCTCTCTGTGCTCAGCAAGTCAGTTTCATGAGACAAAGCTCAACTGGTGAAATCATAGACAGAAATCCTATTCACCCAGATTTGAAGACCTACCCAGTAGGTAAATCATTTACGTAAACAAGTTTATAAATGTGGTTTGTAGTTGGGGGAACATTCACCAAAACAGTGGTTCTCGATCAGGGGTACATGTACTCGTGGGGGTACACAGAGATATTCGAGGAGGTTCATTAACTCATCTTGATATTTGCCTAGTTTTACAATAGGCTAAACAAACCATTAACAAAGTCAGTACAAACTAAAATTTCAAATGACTCGTTTATACTGCTCTATATACTATACACTGAAATGTAAGTACAATATTTATATTCCAATGGATTTATTTTATTATTATATGGTAAAAGTGAGGAAGTCAGCAATTTCAGTAATAGTGTGCTGGGACATTTTTTGTATTTTTAATGTCTGATTTTGTAAGCACGTAGTTTAAATGAGGTGAAACTTGGGGGTAAACAAGGCAAATCACACTCCTGAAAGGGGTACAGTAGTCTGGAAAGGTTGAGAGCCACTGACCTAAAACAATATATTAGAACTATAGTGTGACAAATTATTACCACAGCAAAGCTAATAATATAATACCACCAGAAACTGCAATTTAGAGCTGCTCAAATTGAAAATTATTTGGAATACAAGATGAAGGAACATGGTTTCATATCTGAATATAGTGGATGAAATGAGAGCTTTTATGGATTCAGACCATATTCTAAAAAAGCACACACTGTGGCAGATTTTTAGAATCTTCAGACCCGTTAGGCTAAAGATGCTTAATAAAAAGTACTGTATTTTAAAAATCATAATCATAATGGAGACAAGTAGAATTTATATGTTGACAGTACTCAGTTTTCTTTTGTAACAAATAGCACTGGCATACTTTAAAAAGCCAGTAGAAAAGCAAAGACTACCATGAAAATTTCTGGTACACTGCCTGCAACTCTGATTAAATAGTGTGTAACCATGACATCAGTTCTGAGCAGTTGGTATGCATTTTCTTTAACCTAGTAAGTTTAAGCTTTCAAAGGCTGCCAGAGAAAGGGACAGATGAATTTGGGAAGGTTTATCTTGTCATTTGTTTAAAATACTGCAGGAATTTATTACTGAAAATATTTGTCCTTATAATTTAAATTTGTATATTAAATAATGAGAAGTTTGAAAGCAGCCCAGATATGTTAACACATTTTACAATCAAACCTTTTTTAAATTAAAGCTTTACTTTAAAACAACTGAGACATACTCAGCCTTAACTTTTACCTTCATAATCTCAACCACCTCCTGCTTTACCCTAGTTAACTCCTGTTGAAGGTTTATACGTTCTTCCTCATTTGTTTTTTCTATGGCTTTAATTTTTTCATCCATCTCTGCTTGCAATTTTTTCCGTGCTTCTTCTGCCTTTTGGGCTGTGCTCAGAGCCTTCTCAAGCTCTTCAAATGCTGTAAGAAAGAAAACAAAAAAATATATTTGATATTCCAGAAACAATTATATTCCTATACAAGTTACACACCAGATAGAAGAATCTAACCCTAAGAATCCACCGGATGCTCACATGGGCTCATTATTGGGAAGAGGAAAAGAACAGATCAGTAGCTTCTACTTCCTAGACCAACGATGCATTTAGGTTACTATATAGTCTGTCTCTTCTACTTGCTCCAACAATTTCAGAAATAAGTGCACCAACATATAAAACCAGAGCTGTTCCTCTTGCTTCATATCCTGACTTATCAAAAAGGACTGAATAACGCTCCATGAAAAAAGGTAACTTATTACTTGCTTATTTTCAAAGAAATCTTCCACTAAAATTATAAAGTAGAATAAGTAGAAAGCCAGGAATGGCTGGGATGAAAATCCACTTTTATTTAACCATAGAAAGAGTTCTGTTCTTTTAGATTAAGGAACAACAACCCTGGTACATTTTAAATACCACAGAGTGTTTGTCAGTTTATCAACTGAGACCTGTAAGATTGAAATATTTTTAAACTTTGTAAATTAAATATCAGAATAAAAACATTACTTTTAACTGATGTTTTACCTCCAAAAAAAACTCAGCTAATACTAAGAATAAGCCCACAACAGATATTCAGCACAGAATATTAAAATACAAAAGTTATTTAAATTTATACATGCTAATTTGTTCTCAAACAAATTCTGAATATGTTGTATAGTTCAAATACAGAGAGTGGTCACCATTTAAAAATAAACATTTGCCAACTGTTAAGACACAATGGTATCAGAGACATAATAGTTATTTCCTTGTCTAGGTATTCTTAATATATTTTCTGCACTTCATACATAATAATTTAAACATACCAAGAAGTCATATTTTTGTGTTAAATGCTACAAAAATACTGAATAATCACACCTGGTTATGCAGAGGATTCCTTTAAAATCAATTAAATTAAATTAATGCAGTGGAACCAGGATTTGCTCCTTACTAGGGAATCCATGTTTCTGACTGTGATAAATATGGGGCTCTCTCTGCTGCAAAAGCACATAAAAAAGAAAATCCATTTTTCAAATGGGTTCATACATAGCTAAGTGTTGATACAGATTAGTAGAACCTTCTTTGCAGCACTTTTGTAAAACTTAACTCCAAGGTGTAAATCTCAGACATTTCTAATCCAAAGCACCTAAAAGCAGCTCAAGTAGAATCTTGGCTAAATATTTCAATACTTTTTTAAGAGATAATGATTTTCCCCAGTGTTCACCCTTAATCTACCATGGTTCAGACTGAGCATAATAGTGCCTCTTATTCTGCAGACAGAATAAACTATGACATTTTGTGAAATAGTTACAATTCTTATCCACTTAAGGTTACATATTTTTCAGTTCCTCCAGATATTTTACTCAGCCCAGGAGTTCAAAAGGTAAAAGACACTTTGCATTTATGACCTTTTAAAAATAAAGCTTTTAATTATAATCAACATTTCTGAGCCTACTCCTGTTGATAATGCATTTTCAAGCGACTTATTTTCTTAATAATTATATTCACCCAAATTATGACCTTTTGGAGTTAATTTCTTGAGAAAGCTTCCTCCTGGGTGCTCACAATGAAACTAGAGAGATTTTTTTTTCCTGACAGTAGCAAAACACAGACTCAGATTTTTTTCTAATCTCCATCCTGCTTTAATGATCAGAAGAATTGGAGTGTTTAAATACACTATAAATGTTAAAAACACTGGAGATTCTTGTTTTGGTTTGGTTTTTTTAAATATAGAATATAAATATCTTGCTTTGGTTTGTTTTTTTTAAACCAGAATGGACTGTGCAAAACCGCGTTGCAAAAAAAGAGGTTGCCAGTGCTCTACCCCAACAGCTCTGCTAGTGCACAGACCCTAGCCTACCCAGGCATGACCCTTCTGAGGTCAGCAGTACTCCATATCCTCTTTTTCACATTCTTCCACATTCCCAAGCCAGTACATATAAATCAAATATGGATACAGCCTACACTGGTGAACATGGGGCGGCCCAGAGTGATATCCTTACCTTTCTCCTGCAAACCCATGCACAGCCAGCTAGTATGTCCTTAAATCCTTTACAAAGCATCCACACTGCCATGTTACCAATTACTTTTTAAAAAACAAAACAGCTTTTACCAGAAGTAGGTTCAGAAATAAAAGTTGCAGTTAAAAAATTTCAAATGTATTCACTTTTTATTCATAAGAGCTTCTCACACTTTCGACTCTTGGGCTGAATAATATGCACTACAATTTCATTTAAGCAATTTTTTAATTATGGGAGGGTGCATTTGCCATAGATTGCAGATCTATCAAATAAAAGATTTTAAGTTCACAATAGTAGTGACTACTAAAATGTAGCAGTTTAGCAACATGCAGTAGGCCAGCTCCATCACCATAAGCACAAGCACAATGCTAAGGGGAAAGCTAGAAAAGCTGCTGAATAAAAGGTCAAGAGGACATGATAGCATAAACAGCAACACTTCACAGGAAGACACTCCGTTCTCTAAAAGTGAAATTATATGCATCTCAGGCACTTTTGGCATTTAAGCAAGAACATAATATTTTTATTCAAGGTAGTTAATTCTAGTGTAAAGTGACATACAAGTGATAATTTCAAACCAGCAGGAGGTTCAACTAGCATCCTTCCAGTTAAACAGAATATTGACTAATTCTGCACCTATCAAAACTTTTTAGATTCTACTCAGTCTATAAAACTATAACATAAGCCTTGTCTGTTCAATAAAACATCTCGAGGCTGAATCCAGAAAGCAAATTTATTGTCTTTGTCCTTCCTCCACTAGCACAGCAACTGCTAAAACAGACATGTTAAAATTCAAGCATTCTGAATTACATTAAAGTTAATCCTCTAATATATCTTGACAAAACAAAGATCAAAGAAACACAGCAAACCATACTGTAAATCAGCTTTGCAAAATCCCACTCATCTGCTCACCCTGGTCAAGTAGGAATCTTTTCTGTCAAGTATGACTAAAGTCATCAATTCTGCAGAATCAAAGCTTTCATTTTTAAAACAGTTTGTGTTAAAGTAGGGTACTTTTATTATTATCACCACTACCACCACCACTGGCAAGTTCTTTACAATTTATTAAACACTGCTCTACAACAGTAATTACACACAGTGAAAATGTCTATTTTTTATTTTTATTTTAAATTTCATCTAATGTTAGGCTGCATTATGAAGGGTTTCTGATAACCAGTATCTCAAGAGTAGTGATAGGCGTAATCTTTACCTAGAGTGCCACCCAGAGGTGAAAACTAGAGAATACAGCACTGAGCATGGATATCAAATAGACTGGAGACACACAAATTTCATCTGTTTCAACCAACTCACTAAACACAACTGCAGAGAAGAGGCAACTCAAATAAGCAGTATGACAGATCGATACACTTACAATGATTTTTTTTCTGCATTTAAACTAATATTAATAAATGTATATATTAGAATTCTTATTAGGCATGCTTTTGATCTCTGAAAACCATGAAGCATAAATTAAAGGACAATTATTTAAATTGTCAAAATGAATGCCACTATGACCTACAAAAAGATGGCAAAATAAAACACTATGTAATATGTCTAGTAAAGGCAAAAATAATTGCATTATTCACTTGGCACAAAAATAGATTAATGTCTAACATTAAACAAATATCTATACTGTTCAAAATATTGAATGGTGAGGATTTAGGCCAAATATTCAATAATACATAAGAGACTGAGGTTTTCAACTGCAAGCTTACAAACACTAGACTACTGTTGATAAATTGTAACTTGATAGCCAAATATTGCAAGTATTTAAAAAGTTAGTTATAATTCATTTAGGTAAAAGGACTGAAGTTTGACATTGCCTGAGAAGCACAGAATTTACTTTGTAGAGCCTGGATCAAGCACCCATTGTGTGACATAAGAAAAAGAGAGCCCTTACCCCAGTCCTGTTCATACAAGGCTTGGGAAAGGCACCATGATTCACTTATTGGCATGTGTGGATGCACAAAAATAAGATGCTTTGTGAGATTTCAATATAATGCACCCCTGACTACAAAAAGTTGAACTGTAATTATCAAATAGGGAGACTAACATAAGTGTGATTTTATGTAATATTTATTTACAAAATAAGCTTATATATCATGTTGCTACATAACCATACATAACAGTTATTAGTCACCAGTTTAAGTCATTTGTATCAAATGAAAAAATGGCTCATTTAATCAAGGTCATCTAATTAAAATAATTGTTTAAATATAAAAGAAAAGCTACAAAGGAAAGAAAGTGAATAGATTTATGATTCTAAGCAAGTTAAAAATACAGCCTGATACAGAACATGCTGTATTTAAACAGATAAAATGTCACTAGGAATGATACAATATATATACACAAGTGTAAAGAAATGAAGCTTGCACATATCTTAGCCAAAACTTACTTAAAATAAAACACATTTTCTTTATCGAAATATTCACGTTCACTTTTGGTTAAGTAACAATAATTTGTGAAAATAAGCAAATCTAGGAACATAGACATTCACCAAAATTGGTAACATGGTGAAAAGAGCAGGGCATGGGCCTTCAAAAGACTGTGCTAAACAAAAGGTACCGGCCAGTGATAAATGCATGTAACAGTCATATTACAGTAATTACAGTAGAGGGCTGTTGCCTGAAAGTCATGTCAATTGCTCTATTACCATTAGTAATAAAGTAGTTTTGTAATGGACGGTTATAATAACTGAATGCTGCTAAATCAAACTATACTTTAAATAGTGTACAATACTTTCATCTTAACTGAAGCTATACCTCAACATGACTGATCTTAGTCTTCGTCCGAAATGATTTTCTAGAATGCACAAAGCAAGGCAGTAGCAAGGAAAACTGAATAAAGGGAAAAAGCACAGGAACACCTCTCAGAGCTACGAGTAACAGAACTTTGCTGTACTCTAATCTGATTACTAGTTTTCCATCAATGAAAACTAGGACCCAGTATGACACAGCAAATGGTCCCATAGCCAAAACCATTCTTATTTTTAATAGCATGTTCAACAGTAGAACATTGTAACCTCAAACCCATAGAAAGGTCACTATAGGAGATGCATATGCTTAGGTGCTAACAGGACTGATACATCAAAGTGATTTGTGGGTGTATTGTGTGTGTTGGTGGGGGGTTGTTGGTTGGGATTTCTGTTTTGTTTTGGGGGTGGGGGAAGTTTGTTTATTTGGGTTTGTGGGGTTTTTTTTTGTTTTGTTTTGTTTTTTTGTAAAAAACAGATTTGCGGTGGAAATCTCATTTTACCAAAATGGTGTTCAGCATAACACATCCTGTAAGTCAAACTGTGTGCATCACCAAAATAGTTAATTTTGTGAAGTACCAAGGGAATCATCTCTATCCTGTTTTGAAGCTTCAAGTAAGCAAGCCAAAAGAAGAAGTTATTTATGGACTAGTCTCCACATTACAAGACATACAACTGGTTTTAATTGCTTCAATGCTGTTCTATTTCAGATACCTAAAGTAAAATACTTCATACCTACACACACATTAAAGCACATTTTTCCTGCTAAGAGAAGTTAAAATACTAACAACTAAACTCCATGCACTTATAGTTAAAGAAACATTACTGAAAGCAAATACCACAAATTCAGCACCACGGTTTCTGAAAAACATTATCAGAGGTTAATTTGATAAAATCCTGAAGCTAGTATTTGCTTAGTCTAGATTTTATAAAGCTAAAATAAAAAAACCTCTAACAACTGGAAAAGTGGGTTTTCTAAGCCAGATATTTGGTGTTTTCACAATTTTCCAAAGGTTTGCTATAGATCATCATCTATAGAATTATGTTTCTTTTCTGTTTACCTTTTCTGGCTTTAGATGCCCTATCAGCTTCTTTGCACATACATGATTTATTCATGTAAATCCATCTTTATAGTGTAAAGTTCTAATCTAATTTTACCTAGATATAAAGTGAACTGCAATAAAATGTTGGATTCTAAACTTCTCATTACAACATAGAAATACAATACATTCGTAATGTGTATTTTATGCAAATTAAACTATTCTTTTTTCTTCAGCTGCATTAAATGCAACTTTCAGGTGAGATTTCTGAAAGACTGTAAAAGCAAACTGAATACAAATAAAACTAAACCTTCCATAAGCTGTGCTTTATAAGGTCTCATTTTGTTCATTTTGTTTTTCAAAGAATATATTTTCACGGAATACAGTTTGGCCTGTTAAGCTAGTACTGCATTATCATGCACATTCAGTTTAAAGCCTGGAACAAATAAATCCAGCGTTGTGTTTATGTTCCGCTAGAAATAAATTAGTTTCTGATAATAGTGCTTGGAGGCGCCATCCTAGGTTTTCACCTAAAATGTAAAAGCCTAACTTGTTTCATCTTCTTCCCCATTCCACTCCCATGTGTACATTCTCTCCTACAGCTGAGGCTACAAAAAATATGTGAAAATATGGACTACACATCAGACAAAAATGCACTTATTTTTCCCCTCCAATTTTCTAGGCTGAAATTATACAAACCCACTAAATCACAGCAATATTTCCCCCTGCAAAAAGGGTTAGGTATTGTTGTCTTCCAGCAATATTTCATCATTGGCTTAGTGAATGTAGATGTTAAAGAAAGCTATACTAAATGTTCTCAACCTGTAGTTATCTGGGGAGACAGAGACCATATTGAAATTTCTTCCCCTACATAACAGTGATGTTAGTAGGAAGGAATGGAGGAAAACTAGCAGGACAGGGAATTGTTTTAATACCAGGATGAGATGACTGATGAGAGAATGCAGACAGATTATGCTGATATTTTTTCCTATTCAAACATAAAAGCCAATAATCTCCAGAATTTCTTACCAGCTTTTTCAGATTTTTCTTTCTGTTCTCGTAACTCCTCGCCTTGGGTAGTTATCTGCTTGATATGAGCACGTAGCTTGGCAATTTCCTCCTCCTTTATTTCCAAAGTTTCATGCATTTGTCGTTTTGTCTCTGCTATTACCATGCCCTAGGCAAGAAATGCTTAAGTATTAATATATAAATACACAGCATATGCCAAAAACAACTTCACACCAGGACACAACTCAAAGGATCATTGCAAACCTCACTTCCTTCTGTTTTTAGATCTTATCTTCTCTAACCAACATAAGCTCTGTGTGAGTGTGAGTGTGAGTGTGTGAGAGAGAGAGAAAGGATGAAAAAACAAAAATGTGAAAGATATTAAGTCACATTGCTTAATACATTACTGAAAGGGGCTCAGATACTAAGGTGATAAGTGCAGTATAAAAACCTATATAAAATAGAAGTCATTAAAAATCTTCCTATTCCAAATATATGATGGTTATTTTTACTTAACTCATTACTTTTTACCATACGTACATTTCAAAATTACATTTTAGATACTATTTTTCTCATAACTTACTATTATGACTATTATTTCGTTACAAATTAACCTAGACTACTAATCACTATTCTGGTTTTTACATACACATCCCAAGTAGCACTACCTATTCTTGAAACATTGAATCTGAGCAACCATACAAAGCATTTACAAAATATAGCCTTCTATCACCAACTTAACAGTTAACGAGCAAACAAAACACTATGAATCTGGGATGTAAACTAAAACCAAACAACTACTAAGAGCAGCTCTAATAGAATTGCAGGTCAGATAATTTGAGCTTGTACAAATTTTATTCAAATATGATCATGTGCTAGCCATATTAGCAGTTTAAAGAAAAATATGCCTTATTTACCTTATCTTGTTCTAACTGCTCAATCAAATTCTTTGCATGGTGCAACTGAGTAATCAGTTTAGTTTTCTCAGCCATGTGAAGTTCCTGAAAAACCAGAAGAGACGGAAAAGAACTAAAGCTTTCCAATCTATAAGAAAAAGTTTCCTCTTCTGACAGCCTTCAAGTCTGGATAATGTAGCAAAGTCCCAAAATGTGAGAGAGATAAGGAACAAGATTTTGTGGTGTGTTTCTAAGCAGCCCATCACAGAACTCATAGGCCCAGGCAAGGTACTTGACAGTCTCCGCCATTGTAGCTGAAACATCCCAGTGGTGGTCTAAATTAGGACAGCCTCCTGAGACTATCCTGTGGGTGGCACTGTTCCCCAGAATATCTGTAGAGCCACATGCTGCAAACCCACCAGATAGGCCGGCCCCACCTCCATACCAGGGCTTGCAAGTGGGTCTGAGGAAGGCAGGATCATAGATGCCTTCCACAATTCTTGTGCTGGGGGAATCCCTCCCTGTGCACAAAGGCCCATTTACATTGCTCCGTCCCTTTTGTTGCTCCAGTCCTTTTACTCGGTAGAAAGGGGTCAGGGTGAGAATCTCACCCAAGAAATGGAAACAAGATTCAAATTCTCTCCTCTCTGAAACAAAATAGGCAAACTAGTATAAATACATTGTGCACTTATTTAGAAATCCCATGTTTATTCTGATATATTGAAGAAAATTTGAACGCAGGAATTTTATATTTATCCATTTCTTTTCTTCATACCAGCTATTTTTATGTGAGAAATTCCCTTCATTATACTAAGCCTCAGAATATTTCTTAATATTTCATTGTGTTCTTGCTTTAGTAAACTATTATAAAACTTCTTTTATATCTTGATAAGTTCGTTCAGACATGTACCAGCAGGTTTTTATTTTTTCATTTTTGTGCAGTATTCTGTTCTGACTACTATCTGTCTAGCTTTTCCACCAATCTTTGTAATCATCATTCAAGCTGTTTAAACATTAAAATAGGGGAAATTAAAGCAGAAAATATTACAGTGATTAAATTTCTGACTTACAAGGAAAAATTCTGAGACTGGGTGATATAACATACTTGTGACAAAACCCTTTAAAATAAGACTTAAAAAATTTAGTTAAGGTAGAGTTAATAGTGTAAACATCAACTAAAAACACTATTAGAACTTTGCAGTTTTAAGGTACTAAATATTTGAAAGCCAGGAAATTTGAAGTGAAGGTTCTGCAAACAAACAACCTCACCTCTGACTCCATATTCCTGTCACCAACCCAACTATGGGAATACTGGTATATTCACTTTTCACATCTGACAATAGGTGAAAACACTTGTGTTGTGATACGTGTCAAATGTATATTTTGGTGATTGTGGTATGCTGCGGTTTGAGTTGAATGGATGGGATAAATTCAGAGAAACGGAGCTTGTGACGGGTTGTGTAAGAGCCTCCCTCACAGCCCACCACTCCCTATCTTCAGACAGGTTGGAGTATTCCAGAAAAAGAGGCCGCTTCAGCCTCCTCCGACCTGAGCACATAACGTACAGAGAGGACTCCACACTGCCACCAGCACAGCAAAAGAATGGGGTTGTCATGGTGACACTGACCTGCTGGTAAGAGGTTAACATGTGAAAATGTTTGCATATGAGCAGGAACTGAAGTTCTGGACACCTTTGGTAAAGTGTAGTGACTGATGGTGTCAGCAGGAACTGCTCTTTGCTTAACTGCTGGTTCAGGGAGCCTGCACTTCCTCCCTGTACAGTAACTACAAATCCTCTGACCTCTTCTGAGATCTCTCCTCCTTGCCCCAGCATTTGCAATGACCTCCTAACTTCTTTTGTCCCTAACTGCTCAGCCCACACAAAGGCCTATGAAATAGCTATAGAAAACTCTTTGCCCCCTAGGTCCCAAGGATCCTCCTGTTAAGACAACCACCCAAGGCTCCTCATGCACATGCATAGATGGAGGAAGATGGTGAGTGAATGTGTGATTGGCTGAACAACATACATCAAGATGGGAGATGAGCCTTCTACAAGGAAAGGGCAAAATTGCAGAGGATAATGCCAGAAGCAGCCACTGGGAGGGAACAACAGGAGGCTGGGCTGCAGGCATGGGACCGGTCAAATCCTAGCTGTGGACTGACTTCCCTTAAAGGATTCCTGTAAGACTGACTTACTTTGTAAAGTGCTTGACCTCAGATGAAAAATGTTACAGAAATATCACTGGCACATACTACAACAGTGGTGTTGCAAGCAATATTGTTCAGTCACATCTTTGTTTTCTGTGGCATCTTGGCACAATTGCCACCTGGTATTTTGTATTACTCGGTTTAATGACCCATGCTGTGATGCTGTATGACTAAAGATAACCATTTCTATCATGGATATTACCACTGTCATATAATTACCATAAATCTTGTACAAAGTGTATCATATATAATGTATGAAAAAGGTACAGTCAAGTATGATTATCCTATATCCATGTATCATCTTAGTATCTGAAGTTATGAATATTGGCTATGTACTTGATCTTAAACCTGTGTTGTATTCCTGGGTGACACCCAGCAGATGGATTTCCATCAGGGCTAGACAGCTATGTGCTGATTGCTCATCAAGGACACTCATCTCTCACAATGGGCCATTGAAAAATCTTATCCCACCCAGTAGGCCTTTCTTATGTATGCCTCAGTGGCCACCCCTTGTGATTCAGTAAGGACGTAGGATATGCTCATGTGACCCTGGATTCCATCGTGGGCCAGTTAATCTCCCTTCACCGGGGCTGTGGGTTTTTTTGGAACAATACATTTCCAGGCACATGGCAGAGGACATAAAAAGACAGCTGAGAGAGCTCCATGTTACCTCTTTCCTGCTCTGATTCTCTGGACTGAAGATTTACAACTAAAAGAGGCATCCTGAACTATGGACTGAGGACCTACCAATCTTTTGGAAGTTACCAGAGAGACTTTACAAGCCAGCAGTTTATTCCATCACTGCTACAAATCTGTTAAGGATTTTGCAATCATTTGTATATACATGATCTATTAAACATTTATAACTCTCATCTTTTCTTTTGTTAATAAATAGTTAGTTACTAAAGACTGGCTGACAATGTTATTTGGGTAAGATCTGAGATTCATACTGATCTGTGGATATGTGTCTAATCCTCTGGTGAAATAGGTTTTCAATAACCTCTCACTATATTAGATTGCGTTGTCTGGATGGGAGCCAAGGGCCAAAATGATTAGAGAGGACTATGTTTGGCTTCTGGTTAACCAATGTGATACTGCAGAAGCTCTTTTGTTACTGGTTTGGTGACTCAAATTATAGAATAAACCACCCAGTTCTGGGGATTGTCTGCCCTATTTCTTGCAGTCAGCCCTGAGTGGCATTATTAGTGTAGTCTATCCCAGGCACCCAGTCACACATGCCATCAGTACAGACAGCTGTGTAAATTGATTATATAATACCAAAACTCTTGTACTACATTAGCTGATATCTATCAAAAGTCAGGGTTTTCTTCATACCTTCGTTTTCTCTAATTCCTGGAGTCTTTCTTCTAGTTGTTCCTGGAGTGCTTCTTTCTCATTGGTTAGCTGTGCAGAGCGTTCTTTGTGTGACCGAATCATCTCTTTACATCGCTGAAGCAAGTTCTCTTGACGTTTCACTCTCTGATTAAGAGTTTCTAGTGTTTTTGCAGAATTTCCATCACCTTCTGCAGATAACATAGCACCATTATTACAAGCATGACTTTTTCAAAATATGGATCTTTTGTTATACCCCCATATTAAGGCCGCCTTGTAATAATACTAAAATTACCAGTTACCTAGACAGACATTTTGGATACAAGCAGACAACAGGGAGAGCAACTGAAGCAGCATAATGCACCAAAAAGAACAGTGATTTTTAACTATAAACAGAAATTGAACTGTTTACAAAACAAAACCAACAACATTACAACTGAATTTAGAGTTACTTTTAGCCATCTGCAAAACTTTTAGCACTTACTATAAATGTTTTCAAGAGCCAGCCATAAATGCACGCGCACGCATGCACAGGCAAATAGTTTTGTTCTCAAAGCTCTTTTCCAGTTTCCATTTAACAATGAGGACTAATTCTGGGTCAAATAAATGTAAAGATCTTTTCATTGACTTCAATAAGTGCACAGAGCCAAGCTGAATGCACCATCATCACACAGAGTGAGCCATCAGTGCACTGCATTTATAATAAATCACATTTATTTCTAAAACAGCCCTCCACAAAGGCTCTTGGGACCCTGACCATAATAAAATCATTTCTAAAATAATATAAAATAATTAACTTTTAACAAGATGTTTTTAAATAACTAACTAATTTGAGAGATATGGTTCACCAAAAATAGAGGAGAAGGGAACAACAATGCTCTTGAGACCACAAGGCTCATTTGATTGGTCACAAGAGAACCTCTGTCACAAGGCCATCATATGATTATAAGGATGCAAACCTTACACAAGTTGCACAACTCAAAATATATTAGCACCACATCCAACACATTTTCCATGCAAATAGCATGATTAAATGACACCAAGGTTCTTAATCTAGCCTGTTGCCTCAAGTAGAATATCCTCAACAAACAGAGATATAAATGTAAAGTAAACCACTTCATGTAGAAGACTTCTTTCTAGTTCCAAGCAACCAGACCTCTGTTTTCTAGGGTGGCATCTGATCAAGCTCAAAAGTATCCAGTTGGGAATATTGCTCAAGGGAATTTTTAAAGAAAATAAATACCAAAACACCAGTGAAGTCTTTTGGTCACCAAAGGTACAATCCAGGGGCAATCATTTCAAAAGCAGATGAGAACGCCAGAAAAACGGAATCAGGAGATGATTCATGAACCTAGCCAGCAATCCTCAGGAAAGGGAGAAATGAGACAGGGTAGTACCACTCCAGAACCCAGAGATGGTTCCTTGATGGATTCCAAAAAAGAAGACCTCTGCACAGTCAGGATAGGCAGCACTCTCCACTTGCTAACAATGATGTTTTAAGAAGCCAAGATGGATCTGAAACTCACGGAACCTATATAACCATTGACAGTCCTCAAAAGCAGGCCAAATGCAACCCAGGGGAAAGAGTCCCCATGGAAATAAAAATGCCAGGGGAAACAAAAACCATGGAGCCAAACTTATCCAGGAACCATACCATAAAGAGCATAGCAACTCAAATGGATAAGCTACTATGATATGAGGCAAATTGGATTAATCGGACTGCAAGTGATTTCAATTGTACGGTTTCGCAAAGTTTCTATGACTGACGAGTAACATGTCTGAACTTGAGTCTTTACTCCCTCAAACTTCTTAACTAGGATATTTTGAGACAGACTGTCTCTCTCTAGAAAACTTTTTTTTTTTTAATTACACTAACTTGGGTTGCAACTGCTGAGACTCTAACCATCATAAATAACTGCACCATACTTTCTCCAAAATTTTTCTGAAAAACACCTACCTCCTTGCTCCAAAACATTTTCTGCATTGATTTCTTTTGTTGGACTTTGAACTTGTGATTCAGTTTCAGTATTTGTCTCAGGTAGTTCAGTGCTTATTTGGCCATTATTTAATCGCTGTTTCAGCAAAGACACCTAAACAAAATATCCATTTTGTTAAAAATTAAGCGGTAGTATGGTACATGTACATACTTATATGTTTTTCTTTCAAAATGGAAAGAAGCTTTAATCAAACTGCTATCTCAGTACTACAGAAAGGCAAATTTGATAAGATGTTCATGGTAATCATTCTTTTTTCTCCAATCATAAAAACACTACCATTCCTATATGCGGCAAAGCAAAAAAAGTGGGACATTTTTTCCAATATCGTCTCTGTATATGTGTTGTGAAAACTTGCCAGCCTGAACATATGCTCACACCAGGCCCCTAATGATGAATCTGATATTTTACTTGCCATCAGAAAACAAAGGCATTTCTTGCGTGAATGAGTTTGCAAAGCTGCTCTTTATCACCACAAACATAAACATTGTTATAAACAATAATATATATGTTTATAACCTAAACATTGTTATAAAAGACACTGACCTGTGAAGTAAATGCTACTATTAAAGAAGTTAAATTATGTCATTTCTTTATCAAACCTTGAATACTACAGGCTATCATTTCTCCTTTGTTCCCTGAACTGATTCAAGAGCTTCTCTCTTAGGTAAGTGATGTTACCTGAGTCTGCAGGACACTAATAAACTGATCCTTTTCTTCTAAAGATGCATCAAATTCTTCCTGGATATGTTTCTTAGCTTGTTGATCCATTTGGAGCTCCTACAGAACACAGAAACAAGTTTCCAATGCAAAATGTAAAGTTAGTTTAAAGGGTAACTAAAATGTTATCATGAAATAATCTCTATACGTTTCAAGATGTATTAATAATGTTTTTGTTGATTTAAATTTGACTGCAATTTTATGTACCCAGAATATGAACCAAAGTTAACACAGCTATTGCCAGACAGTATGTATGTAAAACATTCAATTCATCTGATCACAATTACAGTGCCAGCATTCCAAATTAGCAAAAGAGAAGATCTGATGTAAAAGAAGGCTTTTTCCCTCTCTTTCAAGTTAAGTGAGGTAGTGCTTGTGATGAGATCACTTTAGGTCCACTCCTGAAAGCTGCCACACGTATTCAGTTCCTCTGGAATTGAGATCACATGGCCCCTCCAAAGACTGGGCCCGGTGAGACTGAATCCTTAATTTATCCATAGATTAAATCAAGTTTCCCTCACTGCTCAAACAACTTGCTTCTATTCTGACCAGAAAGCAACCCCTTCTAATGCAGACGGTAGTCGATCTCCACTCCTATGCCTTCCTAATGAGAAGGCTAACAGAGTACCAACTAAATTTAACTAAGACAGTGCCTTTGTCAAAAACATTTGGCCACTAAAAACTGGACTGGGGCTACCTCTTCACTTCCCTGAATGGACATCCAATAAGGGACTACTGCGCTAACCTAGACTAAATGTTAATCAGTGATTTTGCACCAAAGAGTTATGTACAGCATTAATAATTCCCTGAGACATCACATCTCACTTGGTTTTTTTTTCTTCTCTCCTGAAAGGAGTAAATATTCCTAAACTCTACAATAATATTTGTATATTACTTACTACTGGGGGAATTCTGCGCCACTGTGCTATGCAGAATTTGCACAGAATTCATGTTCTGTGCAGAATTTCCTTTTTTCCCAAAAAATTGGCACTGCAGAGCTGCTGGCTACCAGTAGGAACCATTGGATAATCTCCAGATCGCAAATAGAAGATACTGCTAAGTGGAAGGGGACAGAGAGTTCTCAGAATGCCCTGAAGGAAGGAAGCGGTGTGAAGAAAACGCCATAGAAGCCCAGGACCCAGCATCATGCTGTTTCTCTCTCTGGATCCCTGGGGACAAGAGGTGTCGGTGTCTGGGCCAGGGAGTCTCACTGCTAGGCTCTGGGGAGAAGGGAATGCGGATGTTTGAGGCAAAGGGGGCCCTTGCAGCTGGGCTCTGGGGAGAAGGGAATGCAGGTGTCTAGCCCTGAGGCTGGGCTCTGGGGATACGGGTGTCTGGTCCCACAGCTGAGCTCAGGGGCTGGGAGGGGACAGAGAAACAGGAACTGAGTTGTCATAAAGGTTTCTTTAACTCTGTACTCCTGGGGGAATATTTTTTGCCGTCTGTATTGTTACAGGCAGTTGCTGAGAGGTATTTTGAAATAAATTATCAAAATAATTGAAACTGCTATGATTATATAGTGTTATTTTGACAGATAAGATATGCAGAATTTTAAAATATTATGCACAGGATTTTCATTTTTTGGCACAGAATTCCCTCAGGAGTCATACTAGTGCAGCAAATACAGCACAACTCAGTACAGCTCTAAGTGGAGAAAGGTACGTTTGTAAATCTCATTTAAGTGCTCAACTGTGCTCTAGTCGAACTAATTAAGATTTAATAGGATTCATCTTCATCTGGGTTTTCTGCTGACTGTAATAAATGAATGCATTTAAACATGCATCCATTGTAAATCATTTCCTAGGGTTTTAGTTTTTAAAAAGTCATTTTTATCTACACACGTCCCCAATGACATTCTTCATCAAGATATTTTTAAAGTACGTTTACGAGTAGAACTAGTAGACCAAGTCTAATTACCACCACTTCACAGGTGCCTATTCTGAGAGAAGCATTTACCTATAAGAGAACTGCACCTGTAAGCCTGAATTTGTGCAAGCCATGAAGAGACAAGAGGAGACAGAGAGCTGTGGACAAGACCTGTGACACTGACTGCCCTCCTCTTTAGTTCCCTTTGACACTGTTAACCTCACTTTTAGGCTCTAAATCTTATTGCTTATCCCTTACCTTCATAGATGAGTTCCAGATGTCATAACTGAACCCTCCCTCCCTTCTGTCAGCTTTGAGAACAGCAACTGCCTATAAGGAATAGTATCTGTGTGAGCTTACTATATGAGCCATGCAGAGACAGGACTGTGTTTGAGAGCAGAGTTCCAAGACAGAGACTGCTCCTTTCACTTCTCATTCAACTGAGTTCACTTTTTAGCCTTGCTTTGCTTACAGTTCTCACTATCTATTCATTACCCTGTTTCCCGCACTTGAGAGTCTTACCTGCAATACTTTCAAGCTGGCAAAGACAACAAGTAGGAGAACTCAGTGTGATTACAAATGCCAAACAATTCCACTGTAACAAATGTAAGTTACAGATGATCAAACGTTCCTCTGCAGTATCTGCAAACCCTTTCTGATCCTCATCTGAGAACTGGAATACCAAAAATTGTTTCTGAAGGTATTATTGGTAAAGAACAGAAAAGGCAGGCAGGGAAGCATTAATTTACAGGGCACTGTTATGTTGTGGACTTAACCTCAAAGGAGACTCAATTTGGCCTCCATTTCTACACAATAAGGGGCAACTCTTTTTAAGAAAGGAAACTTATTTATTTAAAACAGATTTTGTTTACAAGAAATGTATCTGCATTACTAGAAACACCTATGATTAATTTTTTTAAATATAATCATTTATACCATTTACTTTTTTCATTTCGAAACCATGAAAATCAATCAAGTCATATTCGGTTTTTTTCAATTCTGTTTTACTTCCTTTACTTCAAAGACTACAGGGAAATACTTCATTTTAAAAAATAGCATTTGATTTTTTTTTAAAAAAAACTTGTTTCCACAAAAATTTTAATTTTGGATCAAATTTTTAAGTTGACTGTTTCTCTTCAACACACAAATATCAAGAGTTTTATAAGGAGTTAATATCTCCTCCTCAGCCTGTCTTTAAGAAAAAAAAATGAAAAGAACTATCAAGGGTATTAAAATCTATTACTTCCTTAAGAACTTTCCCTAGATATGTGAAACTGTTTATAGTGATATGTATACCACAGTAATCAAACAAAGATGACAAAACAATCCATAAGAGGTGCTGCTCACAGTATCATGATAGCTAACATTTATAAAAGATCCTTAGGGATGAAACACACTAAAGAATTTTACAAACTATAGGAATCAATACTTTCATCTACCTCTACGGTAGAATCTAGCAACTAAATGCACAACACTACAACCATTGGACAGGCAGTAAAAAATACATACTTATGTTTTTCCTAAGTCTAGAATTAGATACTTAGATCAGGAGGCTATATATGCTTTTTTACAAGACCTTCAGAGTTCTTAAAAATTGTACAGATGCCTACTAGTTAGAGGACTAAAAGTACTAGGAAAAGTAGATCTGGACAGAGTGAAAAAAAACAAAAACTTGGCTCTGCCACTGACATAAGACACCACAAGTCAGTTTACTTATTTGGGGGAAAATCAGGGCATCAATGTACAAAGAAAATAATTATACTTCCCTTCTTCTGTAAAGCACTTTGAAACCCTGTGGCTGAGAAGTGCTGAATAAGAGACAATTATATTGATACTATTACTACTAGCCAGAGACACTGTTACCCCCACATGAAGGATGGGGTTGCACCATGGTGGGAAGTCCAGGCTGACTGCCACGATACGGAAACATTCTGAGATTTTTTACCAGGGTGCTACCTTCATATCCCACTGTCTGGGTACTCTGCTACTTGAATCCGCTTCTGGCTACTGATAAATCTGTTACTTCACCCACATCTACTTGACAGAAGGAAGAAGGAACTTTCTGTCTTCTTTTCATAAGTCCTAAGGAGGCTGTGATGGGGAACCAGGTTTCTAGTTGTCCACCCGTCAATCAGCTCACAAATGGAAGATACATCAACCAGAAAGCTATGGGATTTACCTGAGTACCTAAATTGCTACTGCTCATGAAATTGCAGCAACAGCATGACTTTCACATGATCCTTAACAGTTTCACTGTTGCTTCACAGGGTTCTGAAAGATAGCAACTTGTCTTTGTTAATTTCACAATGTTAATTTCAAACAGAGAAAAGTATATGTCCCTGTGGATGTATAAACTCAGGAAGACAACTCTGTAATTTACAATTGATTCATATCTGGAAAGTTAGGAATCTTAAACTCTACAGAAGTTGATGGCTTAGACCAACAGGCTCACCAAGGAAAGCTTCCTACTCATTTTTTATTTTTTCAATATCTGGTTTTAAACAATCTTTTCCAGAGGTGCACATGTAATTGGATACAGATTACAGAAATCCTGAATGAATTCAGTATTATATAATTTCTAACCCTTATACAAGGTTATTGTCAGTCTCAAGATGTGCATATGATTATGGTTTTCAGGGAAGATGTACTCAGGTTTTAGAGGAAATTATCTTTACCAAAAGCACTATAAGAACCGAAGTATGTTTTAAGGAAAGATCTGTCTGAATTTCTCAGTAGAAACCCAGCTCATAAACCATTGCATTGGGAGTTTTGTTACTTCCATGGAAAAAGGGTCATGCCCAAATGAGGATGTTTCATTTTAGATAAAACAACGAGACTCCTGTAGCACCTTAAACTCTTGTTGTTTTTGCTGTAAACAGACTAGCGCAGCTACCCCTCTGAATAATTTTAGATAGTTCTAATATGACTGCCATGGAAATTTTACTTAAATTTCTAATAATGGGTGGGAGTAGCTGATTTGTTGTCTCCCTTCATCTTTTATAAAAACATCATTAGATTTTGTTAGAGAAGACAGAATGTGATCACAAGTCAAAATTACAGAAAGTTACAATTAAAATTCTATATACCCTGCTCACCTGAATTAGACCCCACATTGACGACGAACAGCACTTTGTGATTACAGACCAAAAAATAATTTAAAAGAAGGTTGGCACACAAGGAAACCTGTGAGACCCTTCTTGCCTATATATGTGAAATATGGTCACTTTATCTTAGTGAGATTATGCCTAAGGAACTCCTGTTATCTTTACTAAATAATCGTCTAGATCATTTCTTTGGCAAAAAATATAGGAGTTTAACCACCTAAAATCTCCTAAATTAGAATGACTGATACAGTGACATTTCAAGGATCTTAGCAACAGTGTTGGAAGTTGTAGCAACAAATGAGAATATGACCACAGCAGTCCATGGAACCCAGTGACATCAGAGCAGCCAGTTAAAGATAAGATGTTTGTTTTTGAACGAATGGAAGGATTACATTTCTGGGGGAACTTGTTGTGAAGAGCTTGGAACATGTGTGAATTGAAGACTAGTAATTGCTGAGTGAAAGTAGAGCTGATATCTCACTCTGGTGGCCAATACCTGTGTGGTAAGTGGCTTCAATTTCTGATTGTTTTACAAAATCAATTAATTAATTAAATACAATCAGCATAACTTACTGTCTCTGTAACAGCTGACAGTTATTTGTTAAACTTGAGACATGATTCCTGTATATTTTGTAAATCCTGTCTAAGTTAAATTAAAAGGAGAAACTAAGAGACTCCTTGCCAAAGAATTTACCTAATGTGCTACTTAAATATATATAGTATATATGGAATTGTTTTAATTTTTAGTTTATCATATTTATGTCCACTTAGCCTTATTTTAATTGTAATGAGTTATGAAAAAAATATTTTTGCAAATAAGGAATGAATCAAAAGCATGGCATGGATTTAAAGAATAGTTGGTATATGGTGGAAATGAGAGCAAGATAATGCCTCTTCATGGACTGGTTCTGCTCATAGTTTGTTTTTGCTCAATAGTAAAAACAAAAGAATAAAGGAGTACAAGTTAAAATAAACAACTTCTTTTCAAAAATCACCAAGGTCATTCAAGGTAGCAGGAATTTTTTTTTTTAAAACAATAACAGTACTTTTCCATCATCTGCTTAAAGGTGATTTTAGGTATTTCTATACTGCCTATGCTATAATAACTAAGCACAGTGAATCTAAATTGGTAGGGTACTTCAAATCTTGTTACAAAATTCTCTTAAATTATTTAGAGATCATCTTTGCACAATGTATGTTATATGCAATTCCATTTCCAACCGCTGAAGCAGTCACAAATTTCATATCCTCATCCACTGTTAGGCCTTATCTATGCTGTAAGAAGAACCACATGCTAGCATCAGTTCTCTATCAGTGTTAGGGGTACACATGTTCTAACTGTTTTGGGGTGGGAACAAGAGGAATAGTGAGAATAGGCAAACGTAGTTCTATTATAGTGTTATGGAACTGTGCTTTATCCTAGATCAAGAGAGTAATGAAATAAGCAAGATAGGAAAGAACGTAATACAAATAAAAGTGGACAGAAATGGTGAAGGGAATTCCAGGTTTATGACAGTGGTATTCTAGAATTTGTTAATTACTACAAACTAAAAAAAACTACACATCAAAGGATAAATCATCGGTGTATTTTGTATGAATTTAAAAATATTCAACCATCAGTTGAAGTTACCTCTCGTAGTTCTCCAATTCTGCGAAGCGCTTTATCCTGGCTCTGGCTCAATATACCCTTAATGAAGGGGAATAAATAGAATATTTTCCAGTAAATTCAAATTTTTACTTAAAGTACTCAAACTAAAACCACAGATACTTTAGTATAGAGGACTTATGCTCTGCATTTCTTTTCCAAATCAAGCTGCCTGACTACCTTGACTTATCAAAGTATTAGTACAAAATAGGTTACTTATAACCTATAAAACCAAGCATTAAAAGTCCCTATGCGCTGATCCTGGCTGCTGCTGCTTTTAAAAATCAAAAAGCCAAACAAACCACATAGAAATGTAGCAAGCATCCCCCACTGAAGAGCCACCATCCAAAAAAACCAGCCTTTTTACTCCCCTATAGCTTGTGGTTTCTATTTATTATTATTTCTTGAATTTAACTTTTAATCTATTATGGTATTTTCTCATTTATTCCCTAGCTTTTCAGAATGCTCATTTTTTTTCCCCTGGAGAACACTAACCTCTCATTTTTCTACATCTGTGTTTTCTCTCCCCCCGCTCCCTCCTTTTTTTAAAAAAACACATTCTATGAGTCTTTCCCCAAGGGATTTCTTTAAGTTTTACTTTTTACTCAAGTTGTTTTTTTGTTTTTTAAAATTACTGTTCCATGTGCTTAGCCACCCATGCCTTCATAAAAGTATTTTTTTTCTCTGTAGGATACACAATGGCTTTTCATTTCCTCCCTGCTTTTCTCATACCTGCTATATGGATTTCAAAAAGCTGTCACTGCTACTTCATATGCAAGCAAACAAAGGGAGCTTTTAGAGCTCACATATCTGGTATTCCTATGCTACAGTAAATATAAAAATTGAGGGAAATGATTACTGCATCCCTTCACACACAAATTTATGGAAGTACTAAATTATTCTATGAACTGGATAGCAAATTTTTGGATTTCATTTAAATCATTCTAGAAAAATTTTGCAATGTGTTAACACTAGTACAGAATTTAGCAACGGGACACTGCAGAAATCAGGGGGATGAGAGACTTTAGATCCAGTGTAACACATAGTACACAAGAACTCTGCCTACAACACTTAAAAAAAGGTGAGGGTGTGATATTGAAAGGAAAACTACAAAACTAAGTGATTGTGGAATCCATACTGCATATAAGATACGCACATAAGTACCACCTTATGTAAAATTATTCTAGATGATTCCATTTATTATGAGCTTTTTTTTGCCTTTTTTCAAATACAAAAGAGAACACATTTCAAACTGTTACAGAATACTGAACCTCAAAAAATCCCTAATACGAAACCTTAATAGTAAATATATTTTATTGTTAGTGCAATTTATTTTTGAAACACCAATAGAAAAAGAAAAGTTACCTTTAAAATAAAGAGCTTCGCCTACCTGGCTTCTTTTTCTTTAATTACTAGTACATCACTTACATATTTTACTATGGAAGAGAGGAACATTTTAAAAATTAGTTATATGCTCAGGAAATACAGAAAGAATTGTAACTCTTACCTGTAGCTTTTTCTTCTCTCTCTGGACAGCCTGATAGGCAGCGACCAGCTAAAAACAAGCATATTGGTTAATTAAGTCCAGCTCCATTCATCATTATCCAATTTGAAGATAAATCTTTATATCTTAAGCAAGTTAACTAAATTCTCAAACTCCTCACTTTACCACATAGGCTCCTAATATGTACCTTTTTCATGAACCCTCCGCCTACAGATAGTAACATATTTAAATATTCTCAGCATGGGAATGTTTTCTAATAAAATATTTTCCCAGTGAAAATATGTTTAGATTTCAAAGCCTCAGTGGCAAAAACGAAACAGGAAGGTTACTCAGCATGCCATGTACCATTTTTCCCCTCAGAGAAAAGCCTTTAAGCATAGGTTATAAAATAAGTTTCATGCAGGTAGTCAAGAGAATAAGAAGTACAGGTGTAAAGCTACACTCCTGAAAACTACCCTGTGCTTCTATGTACTCTATAAATCCCAGGTAGACTAAGTTTCATTTTAAAAATATGAGGATGTACAAGACAGAATGTATATAACCATTGTAAAGAGAGGCTCCTACAGCACTGAACTTCTTCCCATTCGCCCCATATATACCCAGCTGAACTGGTGGACAAAGAAAGATTGTAACTAGACAGTTTCTCATTGTAGATTGACAGACAATGAATAACAGAACCACTCGGTTTAATTAAACTTTGGATATGTTCCCCTACCATTTGCAAAGCTGTCAGGCCTACATCACAATGGCACTTGAGTGGTAAAGTGTAAACTTCTGAAACTGGTAAAGCAGTACTCTGTTCAAACCAAAATTGTGTGTATCTGAGGTGCCACACAAAATCCTAATAAACTGTGCTGGAAAAAAATTGGGGCAATTAGCAATTTTAAGCACGTGTTGTTCCTGTCTAAGAAAAAAACTCTTGGGAAAGAAGAGAATATTCCATAATATTGTAAAAAACATTCAGTTATGGCAATTTTGTGGGAATACGTAGACCCAAAGCCAACTCCCTTTTCAATTATCTATTATTAGAAGTACAAAAACAATGATTGTAGCTGCATGGAAATCCCCAGTGTACATGCTTGAATAATAAAATAGTTTCAGGAAGCAACAGAAATCTGTTCAATGAAATAAACTAACAGATTTTGAGAGAGAATTAGGAACTAATTAATAGACCGTAATCAGAGTCAGGACACTGACGAAAACCTCTTTAGTAACACTTTCTTTAGAATTATACAAAGATCACTGGGTTTACACAGGTAATGTTTAGTTTATTGTACATTAACACACAGTGAATACTGCAGTGACTAGCTAGAAAATACTGAAAAGTATGTAATTATGCCTTCAGATTCTTAGTAAAAGGAAAGAAAATGAATTTGTTGGATTTGTTTTGTTCATTCTTATTGTAACCTATTTCGACAATAAGGTTGAGTGATTAGGGTGGCTGTACATGGACACATATGAAACAATAAAATATTTTTACTCCCTTTATTGTCACATCTGGAGTCACAGTTGCACAGGAATGTCTATATTCACAGACAAAGTATATTCGGAGAACCATAAAGATTTCTGCAATGTTCAATTCTGAACACAAAATTGTATTTAAAGAAGAAAATGGGGAGAGCTAGCTTTTCAGATGAATTTTAGAAAAGGAAGGTGATCAATTTTAATTTGAAATTAATGACTCAATGGTCCTTGAACATAAACAAGGAAAATTCTGTTTGCTTTTGGCTAGAAATTAGTGGGGTGGAACTTAAAATGAAAGACCAATGGAGACAAAATAGAAACCAACGTTTGTATGTTATACATGGAATACATCAATCAGAACATGTAAACCTGCATTTTTGTATTTTGACTCTGAATGCTATTCTTGAAAAGTACAATCTACTGCCATGCAACTGCATCCCATGCTAAACTCACTGTGAAACACTATTGCAACTGCAAATTTGAGCAATATTTCAATTATATTCAATATGGCAACATCTATAGTTCAGGAAATCTTTCACAAGTATATTTTTCAGATGACTCAAGAGACCCCAAATAATCCAACTCGGTGGTAATATGGTTTTGTTCATAAACAAGAGAAGTTAAATATTTCAATGTTCTACAAATTACCAAAACAAAAACATCATTTGCCATAACTAGAAATGTGAATAATAATTTTTAAAAAACCCACTAAGTTTCCAGTTAGTAGCCACTAATACTCTTGTCCCAAATACATAGCTCTTGAATATTGAACTAATAAATTTCTTCCATTTTTTCAGCCTTTCACTGCTGCCTCCCTAGCACCACCCTCTTTTCCTCTCTCCGCTATTTAGGAAAGTCAAACATTTTCCTACCTCAGAATATTTTCCTCTGTAGTTGCCTAAACTACGTTCCATTCTACGCAATCGTTGTAACAACTGTTCTTTGCTGAGGCTGTCCATATTTCCCAGTGACTCTTCTGCCTCACTTTCAACATCAGAGGGTGGATCAACTGTGGGACCAGTAGTGTCAAAGTCCAGTCGATTTAATGACTCTCTTGAAGAAGTTCGTACCAGGGATTCTTTAGAAGAAGAGCGGAACAGGGATTCTTTCACTGGACTTCGAAACAAAGATTCCATTGAAGGAACCCTGAGTTGAAGTTTCTGTGCAAAAGTCTGAATGTCACTTAACTGCAAAAATATAAGGGAATTGATTACTTTGGTTCTTCAATAAAGCAACTCAATTAAAAATATAGGTGTGTATACACACACACCCCAGACCCGACCCCGACTTCGACCCCCCCGGTGATTTTTCTTGTTCTCTGAAACAAGGACTCCTTATCTACTGTAACATATTTTGAATTAAGCTTCTGTACTGAACCCAATAGTAAAATATTTAAATTAATAGCACCCTAGCAATAATTTAGAAAGGTTTTTAAATGATCACTAATTTGTTCTTTTTAAAAAGCATCCATCAACAAAAAACTAATAGTTGCATAAATATCATGTTTGCTCCTAAATTACAAAGGAAGTTATATAGACACTGTTAAACAAAAGCCAATATTTTACAGCAGCTTTATAAGGCATGAAACATATCTCAGAGACATTGAAGTATGTTTCCTATGACCCACATAGTTAGTTTATAGTCTCATTTCTTTATATTCACTTCAAATACTTAGTTCTAATATGGACCTTTCCACAGCAGAACAATAGAATTATACAAGTGAAGTTCTCTAATGGCACTTACTATCTTCTAAAATGTATATGTATTAAACATATCCTGCACACTCATCCAGTATTCTACTACAATTTTTTTTAACCCTACCAAAACTTCTTTTTCTGCGTAGAAACTCACTTTGCATCCATTTAACACACAGTCTGTTTTTCAAAGGCCTAAAAGTAATAGCCTGCTACACTGATCTTTCATACTAGCCATGCCCATGCTATTCGGGTTAAGACTGGGGGCCTACCTACATATCTTCAAATTTTATTAAAATGGCCCGCTGAAAGGGAAAGGGAGGCTTAAGTAGCTTCACACATCTACCTTTCCCACAAAATTACCCTTTATTAACAGCAATCCAAAAGATTAAGTGGTCTAGAATCTTAACAGGCAGTCACTGAGCTGTGCAATTTACACATCAAAGTATTTGGCCACCTTGATTCTAGCACTGAATCACATGAACATATCAATATAGGCTAAATTAGTCAATAGCATTTTTAATAAAATGAAAATGCTATAGAAAATGATACCTGTGGGGAAGATGGTTCGCTTTCATTGTTGTCTGTAGATTTGGGGGCTGTTTGTTTAGATACATTCTATGGTGGATGGAAGAAAACAAAAATATTATAAGAAAAGGAACACAATGTAATGTACAAAGAAACCCACTAGTTATAAACAGCATCCCTGTTCTGTGGCTTTGTAAATGTTTTTAGTAAACATAATTAGTACTTTTTCCTTTTAATTCTTTATTAAAATGCCTTCATGCAAACTGCAACTAGTATGTTAAGTTTTGAAAAAAAACAGATTGCTGCACTATGCAGAACTACAAAGCAGCTATATGTGCATGGATTAATACAATGTGAGAACTGCAAACGTCAACATCTCTTCTTAAATTACTCACAGGGCTTACATTTGTAATATTTATTTATTAAGAAAGGTACCAAAAACAAATGGAAATGATAGCAGGAAAAGGGTGATTGATGACACGTATTACACTATAACCACATGGGTTGTAAGCAATTACCGTATTACCTTCCTCATATCAATACGTTCAGAAGCTTATGACTAAGTACAGAGAAAGAAATGACACTTTCAGAAATGTTATGGTATGCATAACTTTTTAAAAATAAACATTCCTCCTCTACTCCCAAATGAAGCTTCAACAGAAAGCAATAAATTTTATTTTGTATTAAAGAATTTAAAAGTGATTTCCTTTTCCTCTCCCACTGTTTACATGAGTGCAGCTGCTTCTTGACCTGTATAAATCCAAATACTCTACTGGTAATTCAAATGAATGCAGACTGAAGAGTAAACATGCTAAAACCTGGAAGTGAGGATCTTTAAGGGTAAGAACTGCAATGTATATAAACTGAGCCAAAAATAAGAACAACATTATAATGAAAACGTTATATAAAAGGGATTTTTTAAATCAAGGTAAGACAAATAAATTTAACACAAACATTTGTATTTAAGTCATTACATGCAAGACAGATGTACAGTTAAAGTATTCAGATATTACTACAACAACAACAGTCATGGGTTTAACATAATATTTCTACAATATAATTTATTGTACATATTTACTGTAAAAACTAAAAGAAGAGCACAAGGAGGAGGAAAAGTGCTCCAAAAAGCTGAAAAGGGCTTTAGATGGATTCAGCAGGGTGGATGGACTCAGAATGTCAGGGAAGAAGGGAATACAGAACAGACAAGGAAGCCTGAGAAGGAAACATGTGGTACATCCAAACTCTCCAAACAGAAAGTCTGTTTAGTTTTGGAAGTTGCATTTTGTCTACACTGAGTAGACAATCTGTATACTCCTTAATAGGACTGCACCCCTAAAGAAAATACCAATTTTCTTGGTACAACTATTGCTTCCCTACAATCCCTATGTATGCTGATTATGGGGTGATCAGCTTTCAATAGGTTTTACTCACAACTGCCCTGGCTCTTAATTTTCACTTTTCCTCTTAAAAGCTAGTAATTAGGGAGACCTAAATAAAAATATAAACTTCTGAGTTATCATTTGTACAGTACCAATACTATGCTCAGTTCTGTACTGCATGTAAAGGGAAGATTATCCTTGCTGCAATGAGTTTATAGGCTAAGGACTGGTCTACATTTGATACACTACGGTAGCACAGCTACAGCTGTGCTGCTGTAGCACTTCAGTGCAGACATTCATTACAGAAATGAGAAGGTGTCTCTTGTCCCAAAGAGGTGTAGCTAGGTCAACGCAAGAATTCTTCTGCTAGCCTAGCACTGTATACCCTGGAAGTCAGGTCAGCTTAATTACATCACTTCAAGGACTGGATTTTTCACATCCATGAGCGACATAGCTGGGTTGACTTAACTTTTGAGTGTAGACCTGCCCTAAGTAGACAACACACAGACACAAGATGTGCCTGGTGACCGTATCATTGATTTAGCATAGAGCTGTGAAGGTTGTCTATGTCTGTTTCATAAACAAGTATTTTAGCATTTTTTAAGCAAAGATTGAAGCGATAGTATTTGTTAGTTTCAATCAGGTATTTATAATGATAAAAATCCATGAACTGCATCTAAGGATTAAAGTGAAATGCAGTTTCAAAGTTGAAACCAAAATACATCAATATGACCCTAAGAGCATCCCAATGCCAGGGGTCACAGGGCTCACACGCAGTGAGTCTCAGCTGGCCTGACTAGATGTACCCCAACTCACTATTGTCATAATCTGTATTGAAAAGGTGTTATGTAAGTATCACATGCAAACTTGTAGATACACCACTCAATAATATCAATGACCAGTGTTTTGCATCTACAGGTAATATAAGCAAGGAGAAGCAATGGAAGTATATGTACATAGTAAGTAAACTAAGTCATCAAACAAGTAAATGGGGAGGGAGATAACCACTTTACTATCACAATGGTGCTATCACAAAATTTAATATGGAATCAGCTCTCTGGTAGGCAGCAAGCTGAGCCCCAAGGAGGGCTTCCTGACTTTGAAAACAAAGACATCTTCAGTTTCTAAGTTTCTATTCTTTACGGTTACAAAGACAATTTCCTGAACGTGAACTGATGCACCCCAGCTTGCCTGAGTCAACAAACAGCTTGAAAATATAGCGAAAAGGTGTGAACTGATTCATATATATCTCAGTGGCATAGTAAATCTGAAAATTTAGG
Source organism: Mesoclemmys tuberculata (assembly GCA_007922155.1). Taxonomy (NCBI): domain Eukaryota; kingdom Metazoa; phylum Chordata; order Testudines; family Chelidae; genus Mesoclemmys; species Mesoclemmys tuberculata. The sequence continues at coordinate 77,450,003 of ML675603.1, read as the reverse complement.
TAGTATAAGTCAAAATTGTTAACTATTTTATTACCAATTATTTTCCTGAAAAATCCAGCTAATTTTGGGATTGTCATAAATTCTGAAATTGAGGGAGTAGGATAGGAAGATGTTAGATTGTAGGTGGGAAAAGTGTTCACTAACTTCTTATACTCTCAAGAACTCCACCTGAGAATAATATTTCACCCTGAACAGCCTTCTCAGACTCAACAGAACACGAGGAATAGAAGAGCTTCTCTCTAATTCAAAGTTCTCAGACCTCCATGACTTCCCCACTATGCCCCAATCTTCTATACCATACGCATTCTGTAAATAGCCTTAGAAATACCAAACAACATTGTTCCTCCATTTTTAATTTACCCTAGGAAGTTGAGCTCTGATTTAACATTGTTTCCAGTGACCTGCACTCATCTAAATAAAAATTTCCTTCTTAAACCTGTTGATTTTATCTCTACCTTTCCCTGTATCGGGGGGGGGGGGAGTGTCAAAGAAAAACTGTTCTCAAAATCACTTCCTCTTCCTCCCATTCTTACCCCCCACAGTATTTTTAGAAAAAGATTAAAAGGCAGAGCCACAGAAGAAGCAATATTAAAAACCTGGCAATACTCATTAATGCTGAACTCACATGATTTTTTTGATTTTTTAAAAAAAAATTCTATTTGTGCAGCTAGTGGTCCCAGGGTACATACAGCCATCACTTCAGCATACACAGACATATATGCTTCAAAATGCAGCCACATCTGGGATCCTACATAGTGAGCTGTTTTCCAGTGCACAGCAGTCTATGGCTGGAAGCAGAGATGAATCCAGTACCTAATTAAAACTGCAGGGAGAGTTAGGTGAAAATACCTAACTGAAATATGGGCAAGAGCTGAACATGGCGGGAACAGTTAGATACAGATCAAGTTCCATGGGATCTCTAATGTTAGTTGATTAACATCTGTTTTACATTTTAGCAGACAGAGTGCACCCTCCAGCATCAGACAGTCCTTTTAGTACCATAGTAAAGGACTGATTAGGTATTAACAATGAGGAAACTACTCCACCCTAAATATCTGTAAAGCTTCCAAAGACCACCTCCAGTCCAGCACTAGTTAGCTCTCAAGATAGGATAAAAAGCACAAAGTGGTATGGCTGCTGGTCACACCCGCATTCTTTTTCTATAATTTATTCCCCTGAAACTGTCTGTGACTTCTCAGATTTCTTTCCCCTTCTGTGCAGGGAACAAAAAAGCAACCACTTCAGTGGATGCCAAGGCAAGTGTAAATAGTGAAGCATGGGGAGACCTGAGCCCCTTGAAAACATTATATTTTCCAGTCACCATGCACCCAGGAATCTCATAGCACTGGAGCACAAAAGGTAGCCATTCTTCTGATTTTGAGGGAATAGAAGTAAATGAAACAGTCAAAAGAAGAAGGATGTCTGAAAGGAAACTGTGGTTCAGGTTGGAAATATCATTCCTTGGTGTGTGGGTTCTTCCTCCTCCACTCTCCTTATTCTCACTCCTCCCCCAGCTCCAAGATTGGAAATATTGCTTCCACAATGTATAAGAAAGGGACTATACATTTGGAAAAACTGAGTTAAGTGCACTTGCCCGAGTGATAGCATAACAGCCATGCCACCAGCTAGGTGTGGCTCAATTTCAGTATGTACATAAGAAAATGGTTTTCTGCTACCATCACTGGTAAATAACTTTTTGAAGGTGTAATATACCATGCTTTTTGAAGTTCTTCTTTAGATAAAGAACTCTACCATCAATGTTTCTCATAGCCATTTTCCTTCAAATAGCCAAAAACAAACATTAAAAACTAGCAGAATGACTTATAGCAGCATTTATGGATTGTAGGCAAGGAACCTACAACCTAGTGGCAATTGTTTTTTGAAAGTTTGGGAAGAATGCAGTTTCCTGTGTAGCAGAAACAAAGTTAATTTTCTGTGTTAAAGTAAGTTCACATCATACAGCACACCAGCCATAAGCTATTGGGTATTACCCCTGAATTTTAGTGCAGGGTTAGCAATAGAATAGTCAAGATGCCTTTGTGAGACTATAAGCCACAAGCAGCACTAGTTTTGCCTTATAGAATCACAGTATTCTCCTCTCCCTGCTAAAGGCATCATTGAAAGGGGCAGGAGGACTCACCACACTGTCACTCTGTGGCTTAGGTCGTTTGAGATCCAAAGCAAAGATAGTATACTCAGAAAGAAAAGCAGGCTCTGCTATCATCCCGGCTAGCAGCTGTGTCATTCAATGCAAAAAGCAGGGAGACGAAAAAAAACAAGTAATGAGAAAGAAAAAAATCAAAGACTGTTGCAAAACTTAATCTCACCATATCAATTTCTGCAAAATGCTAAAAAGGTCTACAAGATACAACATGGTACAGATAACCCACTGAGGAAGGCAAAGCGAGAACAAAAAACATTAAAAATATATTAGATCATTCATTGTCACAACAGCCAAGACCTATTATATTGATTATTTAGAGGGGAAAGAAAGTGGTAGCAAAAATGTGCCCTAATTTAGCCTTGCATGAGTAAATACTGTTTTGCATTAACACTATAGTTTTATTTATCAACATCTATGGTATCTTTCTCCTGATGTGTTAAAGTGCTTACTCACATTTTAGGATTTGCTTATGACATGAAATCTTTACACTTGAAAAGTAATATCAATTATTTAAAATCTACTCTAATACAGCTATTATAAATTATATACTTCTCAATATTTTTCTTTCCCCTCAGGTTCATTAATTATGCAGTAAAAACTCCTGTACTTTAGGTATCTTCTCCATACATAAGGACTGGAATCCTTAGGACTTACAGACTGATACAAGAAACTGCTAACTCAACTGGTAGTGTTTATATTTAAAATATTTTTAACAGCTTAGATTAGTTTGTAAACTCACAGAAAGTAAAAGCATCAATGAAGAGAGATAGTAGCATAACAATTCAAATTAGTTACTATGTATTCATAGTTATGTATTTATTGTTAGGATAGTGTAACATTTCAAAATATTACTACAATTAATATATTTCAATATATTTCAAGCTTTTACTGACACTCGGAAACGAACGGCCAAGGCTATCTTATTGCCTAACATGTTGATCAATTCAGAAATTCTAGACTTGAGTAATTTGCTGAGTGAATCACTTCCAGGGCTTTACATCTGTAACTTGTTTAGAAAAATACCATCTCTTGATTTCAACTTCTTAATTATTATCCCTAAGGAGAGACACCATTGCAAAATGATTAGGTTCCTGATCATTTTTAAATGAGTACGTAAAGCTTTCTGTTACTGTGTTCATTGTATTAGTATTGCATTAATACATACACAGCATGGTAACATAACATGAGTTAGGGCTAGGAAAAGAATAATTTCAAGAGGACAAATGAAAATCTGTTCTGGCTTATGTCTCATTCTTTCTCATCCCTTGGCTTTGTTATTTAAGGCAAACCTTTGCAACAGAAATATAAACAAGAGCTTCAACAGATTATGTGCGTGTCTGAGTACAGCACACATCTATTTCATCACAAAGATCAGCAGCCAGACTATTTGCTGCGGAATTCTTCCAAAAACTGAGGTAGGGAGGGAGGGAAAGAAGAATCCTTATCCCTGCCGAGGCCACTCTGCAACAACAACAAAAAAATCTTCTTTTGTAATGTGTCCATGTTTTGGAGACAAATCATACACAAACCTGAAGAGATGAGCCTTGAATGCTGGTCCCTCCAAAAAAAAAGGGGGGGGGGCACTCTACTACTGGAACTAAAGAAGATTCTTTCCATCCAGTACATGCATTACCCTCTCAGTATGTGAGCCAACAGAGAACAAAAAAACATATCACACACATAGTTCACTATATTATCCCTTTATATAGGAGAACCTCACTGGTTCTACTACAAGAGGGCATTCTGCAGCCAGGGAAGATAGACAGGATTTATCGTTAAGAAATTTTTGAATTGCTGCTATGACCAATGGCCCTGTGTCTTAGTTTTACTTCTCAGAACTATGCCGTAAATGTCTAACTTCAGTTAAGTCTTCAACTGTCCCTGTTTTGGTCACCCCAAACTTGACATGTAATTCAAGCACTGTAGCATATAGGATAAATATTATTTCCAGCAGCCTACTGAATGATTTATCAAGGGCTGTCTTGGGCACGAGACACTCCCATTTCAAAGCTCACATGCTGAGAACAGTGCATTATGGGGCAAAGACTCTCAGAATGCACAGTATTTAAAACAGCCAAGAGCACACAAACAATTGTAAGCACAGTCTAATACCCATTCATTCAGGTAAATACACTTTTGCATTTGAGAGTATTGCTAGAGGACACTTTCAAATGTAAATTTATTCAAGTATGAAAAATCCATGGAAACATCTCTTTCATCTCTCATTTTGTTCATCTTCCCTTTCTAGGAGAGGTGGAAAAGAGAGATTAAATTAAAACAATGTTAATGAATGAGATTTTACACAAGCAAAAAGCATAAAATTCTAAGTTACAGTTCCCACAGCCCTCATAACATGGTCACATTGGGGATAATTTCTTCTGGCTTAATACAGATGTGCAAAGACAGCAACAGCAAACATTACATGTGCAGAAGCAGCCAACTTACAATGGTTGTGGGAACCATAACTTTGAGTTTCACGGTTTCATGACTGAGATGTGTAAAATCTCATCTATAAACATATCGCCCAACAGTTTTTTAAAATTTTTAAAACCAGCAGAGCTAAAACTATCAAAGAGAAAAGTCACTTTACCTAGTTTGCTTTGATTTTTACACAAGATCAACTAAGACAATGAAATGCAATTTGTAAAACATTTAAGTAAAATGCAATATCTGCCAATAATTAAAGATTTAGGAAGGCTTCCAAAATGAAATGTATATTATCTAGCTCAGTTGATTCAGTATATTTTGAAAAGTGACTGGTTTGATTTTACATTGTCAAGAATTTCAAGAATCACGAACGTTTTTGAATGATGACTGCACAGTAGTGGTACTTTAGTGTTGTTTCTCACAGTACTACATAGTTAAATTCAACCATGGCATTATTTGAGTAATCTACCTCCACAGAATCATAGAACCATAGGGGCAGAAGGGACCACAAGGGTCATCAAGTCTAGGTCCCTGCTAAGACGCAGGATTTGTTGTGTCTAAACTATCCAAGACAGATAGCTATCCAGCCTCCTTTTGAAATCTTCCAGTGAAACAGCTTTCGTAGGCACTTTGTTCCATTGTCCTACTGTTCTTACAGTTAGGGAAGTTTTTCCTGAGTTTTAATCTAAATCTGAAATGCTGTAGTTAGAACCCATTGCCTCTTGTCCTGCCCTCTGTGGCAAGAGAGAACAACTTTTCTCCATCTTTTTTTATGGCAGCCTTTCAAGTATTTGAAAACTGCTATTATGTCCCCCCTTAATCTCTTTTCCAAACTAAACATACCCACTTCCTTCAGCCTTTGCTCACATAGCTTGCACATAGCTTTGACCATCTTTTGTCCCTCGCCACTGGATCCTTTCCAGTTTCTCTACAGTCTTTCTATACAGCAGTGACCAAAACTGGACACAGTAATCCAGCTGAGGCCTGATCAGTGCTGAGTTGAACAATACTATCACCTCCTGAGACTTGCATGCTATGCCTCTATTAGTGCAACCTAAAATTGCATTTGCTTTGTTTGCAACAGAATCACACTGTTGACTCATGTTGAGGTTGTGATCCACTATTACTGAGATCCTTCTCATTAGTTCTGCTACCAAGCCAGTTATTCCCCATTTTGTATTTGTGCATTTAGTTTTTCTTTCCTAAGTGTAGCACCTTACATTTGTCTTTGTTGAATTCAATTTTGTCATATATAGCCCAGTTCTCCAATTTATCAAGATCCCTTTGAATTTTAGTTCTATCCTCCAAAGTGTTTGCAACCCCTCCTAGCTTTGTCTCCTCAGTAAATTTGGTTAGTATGCTCTCTATTCCTACATCCAGGCCATTAATAAAGATGTTAAATAACACCAGACCCAGAACCAATCCCTGTGGAAAACAGCTGAGACCTTCTTCTAATTTGACATTCAATTAATAATTACTCTTTGTTTGTGGTTGTTTAGTCAATTATACACCCACTTACTGGGTAGTTCTATTGAGCCCACATTTCTCCAGCTTACTTATTAGAATGTCACGTGGGACCGTGTCAAGAGAATTGCTGAAGTCCAGATATATTATGTCCACCGCATTCCTCTTATCCATCAAACTAGTTACCTTGTCAAAGAAGGAAATCAAGCTGATTTGGCATGATCTGTTCTTAGTAAATCCATGTTGGCTGCTAGTGATCACCCCTTCATCCTCCAGGAATTTGCAAACTGAATGTTTTATACATTGCTCTAGTAGCTTCCCAAGTATCAAGGTTAGGTTGACTGGTCTCTAGTTCCCCGGCTCCTTTTTTTTCCCCTTTCAAAGATGGGCACTACGTTAGCCCTTCTCCAGTCATCCATGATCTCTTCTTTAATCCATGAGTTTGCAAATAGTATTGCTAATGGTTTCAAGATTTCTTCAGCTAATTCCTTCAGCACCACAGGGTGAATACATCAAAGCCTGTTGACCTGAATTAATTAAAAAGTCAGAAGATCTATGACGTGTTCTTTACTACATCCTTCCCCTTTATTGTCTATGATAACTTTGCTGGTCATCCAGTCACGTTATTTTTTGTGTGAAGACTGAAGCAAAGAAGGCTTTGAGCAGCTTTGCCTTTTTGTCATCTTCCTCTACCAGCTCATCTTCTCTATTGAACAGTGGACCCATACTATCCCTCATCTTTCTTTTTTGTCTGACCTCTTTGCAGAACCTCTTCTTGTTTCTCGCTAACATTTCTTGCCAATTTTACCTCACTCCTTGCCTTAGCTTTCCTGATTTTGTCCCTACACATGTGCGCTACTCCCATGTTATACCTTTTCTGAAAACTGTTACATGTCATTGGATTTGCCCAGAAACTTGCACTGACAAAGAAACAGAATTCATGCCCTAGCTCTCATCCACCATTACCTAGCACAAAATATTTGCATAGTCAATATGTTCAGCATCTACAAGTGACTTTGTTCTCAACCACCTTCCTCTGCCTGCTGCCTAGATCAGCACTACTAAGCTCTGGAGGAAAATCCATCCAGCCATGCTTAGTAGGAGGGTAGGTCTCTTATTAAAACAATCAAATAAAGGCTTATAAATAAAGCCTTAGTAGGTGGAAAGATAAAGAGATTAAAAGAAATCAAGGCGTTAATTCACAGAATCCACACACAATCACACAAAGACTATTCCTTATCTACTACTTACCAAATAGTAAGGTTTCTCTGATGGAGGAGACCCAAGCTAACAACTTATACAGAATCCAAACTTTAAATTAAACATATACATTTACACATTTCTAACCCCTGTAGCTTATGAATTATGGCAGTGTTGTCCATGTCTGTAGACATAACTCCAGTGCCTCTGTCACTGGATAATAGTTTACTCAAAGAAAGGTGTGAAACTGATGTAACTGGCGAGTTTTACAAATGCTATTCAGAACCCTGAATGCAACTGTGAAACTAAATAGCCATCTCAGTTTGACCCTGCTGTTGCCTGAGAACACTACAAACAGCAACAAAGGAAGGCTCAGAAGGAAAAGAGATGAAAGTTTTTTTTAACTTAGCAAAAATGGTTCAGCCATTTCAGGAAAAAAGTGAAGGAAAAATTGGTAGTCTTGCCAATGTTAAAAAAATCCAACTGTTTCTCTGAAGAATTCTAGCATCTCCTGGATTTACCGCAGGAATTTGAAATTTGGCAAGACAACAGCTCTGAGATTGGAGAGGTGATTTTAGCTGTTTTCATTAAAACACTCTCAGAACAGGAGTGAAAAGCCTCATTAAAAATTATAGAACAATTGACTTCAGAATATGGGCAGGTATCAAGCTTCAAAATACAATTTTAAGAATCAATATTCCCAAAAAAGTCATAACAAACTGTCAGCTACATACATTAAATAGGTACAAGAAGCTTTAAAATATTTAGGAATAAATACTGTGGAGAAACAAAAATCTTTCCCTCCAGAGTAGAATAATAAAGATCTGGAGGAATGGAACAAATATGGAATTTCTTGGCTAGGCGGGGCAGCTTCAGTAAAGATGAACATGCTCCCAAAGCTATTATTTTTGTTTCAGTACATCCCTGCTGGTATCCCTGATGTGACATTAAAAACATGGCAGGATGCACTCTTAAAATTAGTATGGAAGTATGGAAATATGGAAAACTAGTATGGAAGTATGGAAATATGGAAAAGGGTGAGTTCTAAATTTCTGTATAATCCTAGAAAGCTAAAAGATCTGATCAGTTGAGTTAACAATCGACCAAACATTGGGTAAAACTTAAACAAGACTGAAGACTAAATATAGTTATTCATAGAAATTGTTCGGTTAAAAAAAGTTAGGTCACCAAAACTAAAAAAAACCACAAACCATTCATCCAGACCACAGTTAACTGTTTTTCACAAATTTGCTAAATTCCTGTTACTGCGGCCCTCTCCCTTAACTACTTTTATTAATAATCAGGAATTTATCCCTAGTAAATATCAAAATGGCCATCTGTTGTGGGTAAGAGCTGACATCGCTCAAGTTGAACATCTCTCCTGGGTCATGATTTGCAATCAGTTCCAAGAACTATGTAATAATATGAATAATATAAAGACCCCATTATTTACAATTCAAAGATTTTATTGTGAAATCTGGGTATAAGGCCATTTATGTAGACCTTTAACCACATTTGAGAAATTGACCCAAGAGCAAGCAAGAACAAAGGGTTAATTTCTAACATATGTACAATTTTTATTGAAAAAGATGTTCATAAAAAAATAGCTCAGGTGAAAAGATGGGAGAAGAATTTGGGCAAAGAAATTGATCTGAAATTCCTCTATATGGGGACGAGAATACACATCTGCAATTTGTGTAATTCAAAGTTATGTTTTTTTTTAAACTAAATTATTGTACAGATGGTGTTTGACTCCATCATATTATTATCAATCATATTATTGCTACTAAGGGGGCACTCTGTTGGTGGGGTGGCGGGGAAATGGGACCATACTTACTTATGTGGTGTTTGTAGCCAGTGTTTGTATTGTTTTGGGATAAAATTAAAGAGATTCATCTTATGACAACATGCCAGGTTCCTAGAGATCTCCTGACCTACTTACTTACTGTTCCAGTAAAGGATCTACTTTTTAAACAAAATGACAAATTAATTTATTTTTTGTTGTTAGCAGTTAGACTTTATATTAAGCATTATTGGAAATATGTGATCCCTTCTCCTTGGAATTGTGCTATAGTAAAATACGGACTGTTTTTGTTATGGAAAAGTTTTCACACCAAGAATGGACACAAGAGATGCATCAAAAAGATAGACAGATATTTAAATGTGTGGTCACCCTTTAGAGATTACTCAGAGAAAGTCAGCTCCTCAGTCAGCAAGCCAGAATCTTTAACCAGGTTCTTTGAATATTAATCTGATGCTGAATAAGTAACGCATAATGCAGTATGCTAACTTTTTATTGTATCTTTGTCTTAAGAAAAAGTATTTTTAAAAATATCCCTCAGATATAGCTGAATTATAAACATTTGAATATTACTAATTGACATACTCAGAGTTTGTTAGAGGCTTGCTAACATTCCATTTATTCCAAACACGTTCCAGCCAAGCTCTGCTGTCTACATGCTCACCCAGATTGAAGTCAGGTCTTCCTTACAGACTTCTGTCAACATAGCAATGCACATCAGGTGTGTGAAAAGGTGTGATCTCTGACCTACGTAGATGTGCCAGCTGAAGTCCCTAGTGTAGCAAAGCGTAAGCAAAACTGGGTTTCTACCAGTATATCATGTTTGGCTTGTGGCAAGCCACAGTACTATACCAGTATAAAGCGCAGTTGTGCCTGTACAGCAGCTAAACTACACTTCTACACAAAGAAGCACTTACGGGTACAGTATACTAGTATTTCTATTCCAGCAAAATGCTGCTAATCTAGACATGGCCTGAGCATGCTCCCAGGTATAGGCACAGATCTAAAGCTGTAATTGGTGAGCAGCAAGTAGTCACTGCCTCTTTTTCAAGGAAAAGAGGGCACTAAGCACAGAGAGATCACAATTTCTAGTCTCTGCTCTTTCACTGACATTAATAATTTTGTGCACACTTCACTCTTCTTTCCAACCAAGGGCACTTTAGAAGGTAAATTACAGACAGGATAATTTAGAGGTTAAACAAAGTCATTTCTGGCAAAGTGGCAATAGAAACCTGGGACCACATACTGTGCTGCACCTCAGAAGGTGTAGCACAGATGGTGTAGCCAGAGGGGGCATGCAAAGGTGGTTTTAAACCAACTTCCTACCACCCATATTCTAGGCTGCTCCATGGGCTGGTGCAGCTTCACAGGCTGCTCTAACTTACTAAAAAGCCTTACCTGCTCCCTATTGGCTTCTCTGAAGGCGAGAACTGCTGGAGTGCAATCATTTTGGCCAACCCGTCCTGCTCCTAGCATTCCAGGCCCCTAGTCCCGCCGAAGCCAGGGCTGTGAGGAGGGGCACCACGTGGTCATGTACAATATTTTTGAGTGAAAGCCCCACTAGTTAACACTAGGTAAAACACCCCCCCACCATTGGCCATAAACAACATATACAATGATAACACTAAAGTACATAAATAATAATATAATAAATAATAATTATCTAATAAATGTAATAAATAATATAAATTATAACATAAATATATATTATATATATTATAATAATAAATTATTTTTATCTGAGTAAGAAGCTAAGCCTTCCCTGGCGCAGCTGCCACTGCATGCCCCATGTGGCCCTGCCTCATCCCAGCCCTTATGGACTGAGAGTAATGGAGGCAGGTCCTGGTGGGTTGGCCAAGGCTGCTCCAGGCCCCCAACAGCATGGGGCTACTCCTCTATGGCTAGGCGCCCAGCTGGTGTGCGTCCGGGGGAACGGGAGGGGCTACTTCTTCGCTTCAGCCAGCTCAGAGCTCAAGGCTGCTCCTCGGCTCTGGCCAGCACAGATCTTGAGGCTGCTGTGCCTAGCACAGAACTCAGGGGGCTAAATTATCTCAATATTATTGAAGCCTCAGGGACCCCCTGTAAGCTTTGAAGCCCCAGCAACGGAGTCCCGCACTCCCGGTTGGGAACTGTTGATGTTCACAAGCTCTCTGTTACTTCTGTACTGGGGGAATTCCCTATGGGGCTATGCCTTTTTATGCTGTTCCAGCAGCATAAAGAGGAATCAGGTTGGAAGCAGACTTAAATTTCATTTACCACATCCCATTTCAGAATGTGCCAAATTTATGTGCTTGATTGTGCATGACGCCTAATCACTAGACCATACGCCCAACCCCTCCAAAAACAAGAACAGAACTCAAGTTTCCTGACTACTTACATTCCCCTGCTGTCTAGCAAATAGTTGTGTAAGCCGCCGGTAAACTGTGTCATGTAATTATTTGTATTGTGGTAGCATTTAGAGGTCCCCAACATGGATTAGAAAATAAGTGTGCTAAACACTATACAAACAGAAGAAAGGGACAGAAGATCTTACAGTCTAAGTGTAAGACATCTCCCTATAGTAGCTGATCCACAAAGAGATAAGAACTGACTTCTGCTATTAGTTGCTCCTTTAGTTCAAGTGGTAAAGAACTCAGCAGTGGATCTAATGATTGGGGGTTACAGTAATGTTGATGATGATCCATGGAAGATGTCAATATGATTCTACATTAAAAAAATTCAGTTATCTTTTTACAAAAACAAGGAAATTAAATACAAAGAGCTATGTTAAAAAATGTTAGGGTCATATAATTAATTACTCAATAGTTAAGAAATGCCAGAAATAAGCCTTCTCAGATGAACCATAATTCAGTCACCATGTGCATATGTATTATGAAAAGAATTACATGATTACATACTATATTTTCTAGCAGACCCCTGCCATTCAGTACATAGGATGGACATTGAAAAAGAGGGTTGCAAGAAAAGGGAGAAGTATATAGATTAATGCATGTCTTTTTGTATCTATATCAAACTCTATTCTGTTTTGTGAGTCCCATTTTGATTGTAAAACTGCACTATTGCTTCAATATTCTCTTTTTACTTCCATTACGGACTATAATTTCTGTAAGTACTGTCAGAGGGCTGGCAACGCAGAGCAAATAAGGGTGTTAATTTAGATAATGCTCCATTTAAATGGAAGCACACTCAGACAATGAGCTGGCTGAAGCTTAGGTGAACTAATTCTCCAAGGTAGGCTGGTAACCAAGCAATAGGCCACCTGACAAGGGACTTGATGTCAGCCAAAAAGGCCATCTGACCTCAGGAGATGGGAAAGAGATAAAGACCGGCACCCACCAGCTTTTTTTTTGTTTGTTTGTTTTGGGGAGGAGGGGTGGGTGTGTTTTCCTTTTGAGAGAGAGAGAGAGGCAGACCAGAACCAGAAGACAAGCATGCAAGGACTACTGGGAGGCTTAAGAGAGCTGGCACTAGCTTCTAGGCCAAGGTAGTTGGTCTGCAGAGCTCTCATGTTGAAGAAGGGTGTCAGACATTGGTTCTGCACTTGGGAGTGTGTGTCCAGTGACTAAACTGTGCACAGAAAGTTTAAGAATATGTGGGATACCGTGGATAGTAGATCCACATATAGCAACCTGGTTAGTGGCAACTAGGCAGAGCTTATCCAGGGTTATGATAATATCCACTTGTGTTTAAGGCACTGGACTAGGACCCAGGATAGCGAGGTTTCAGTTCCCGGTTCTCTCACAGATGTTTATGACATGCAGAGAAACTATCATAACACACACACTACAAGGGAGCCAAATTAAGTTTGCATAGGCTGCCTTAATTCCAGCATTTTCTAATTCCAGCTTGATTTAGCAATTTTAATGTTCTTAATTATAATATTCTTGACTCAGTTTTTGTATGTAATCTACCAAACAAATTACTACCACCCCTTTCTTCACATTAGTCACAAACACATCATTGAGCATTACACTGGAAATTCACTGCAGTTTAGTATTTAAAATACTGTAATATTAAATGTTTTTTTCTTTAGCACTGATTTAAAAAAACCAACAATTAGACATTACTATTGTTATAGATGCTTTAGAAAACCACAGGTAACAGCAATTCTTTTGTTTTCTTTGTAAGTCAGGCAAAAGTCATGTATGAAGTACAGCCCAAAGGAAAAATGTCCAATATCTAATTATATATAGTACTCTTACAGGGACTAAAAATAATTTAAAACTAAACTACAAAACCACCTTCTGAAAGAAAATCTGTAACGAGTACAGATTTAAAAATTAAAATAACTGCACTAAAAATAGATTGGAAGAGTGACAAGTTAACCTATAACATTAAAAGTAACATTTTGAAGTATCAGCAGTGGACTTAAATGTAAAGATCGAACATTACCAAAAGCACATCAAGTTTCTTGACGGTCATATGTATGGTTTAACTGTAGGGTAGGATCAATCTGGCATACTTTCAAATGAAACAGTAACATTACAGCTAAAATCTTTTAAAGGCAAACCACAAAACAGTAAGAGCTGTGCGCACTCTCTCTCTCGTGTTGGAAATATAAAAGGCAAGTTGTCAGGCGAGCCAAGATCTATACATCAAGGGTTTCTCCCACAATAAAACAGACGGGTATATATTTGTTTTGCATTCTATTTCAGAAAGAGTAAACGTCTGTATCAAGAACAGCCTTCAGAGCACTTCACAGAACTTCAGAGGAAGCAAAGCATAAATGAACTAACGGAGCAGCATTAGCAAGGGTATCAGAATGAAGTGTCTTTCTGAGATTGGAAGGATTAGTTTAATTTGTCTTACTTTTTTATTAGATCACGCTGAGATAGTTAATCTAAAACATATTATAATATTAAAAATGTATATGCCAACACAAACATATTTTAACTCTAGAATAAAATGCACAAGCACAGGTGTGGTGATTAACTTTGCATCTGCAACCTGCAAGAAACTTGCAAGAATCCTTGGCTGAGTGAAAAAAGGGACATCATAGCCCTTTACTCCCCCCACCACCAAAAAAAACCAACAACAACAACAACAAAAACCAAAAAAAAACCACACACACACACCCCTAGGGGTCCACAGACCATTGGTTGGAAACCACTGCTCCAACCAACTGGGAGCTGAAGAGGAAAGGGAAAACTAACCACTAGAACTTAAAAACCTCTCCAAAAATGTGTGGTTGGTCAAGTATACAAGTCTTTCAAAATATTATCTAAGTCTTAAATCCCTTCAAAATAAGTGGGATACAAGAGTAAAATATTAAAGAATGCTTTACATAAATGGATCGTGTTACAAAGGGACTATCTAAACTTCACTCAAAATTTAAGATTTTTCTTCAAAACAAGCAGTCACAAAACCTATGAACAGCAGAAATATTTCAATGATTCCAAAAATTTGAAGTTTTAAATAAAAATATCCCCATGCACTGTTTGCAACTTGGACATTGCAGCATTGAGACCTGTAAATTAAACTGACTAGAAATAAAATTGTTTGTAGTGTTGTAGCTGTGTTGGTCCCGGGATATCAGAGACACAAGGTGGGTGAAATAAAATTAATTGATTTTAATTTTTAAATTAGAGAAACACAAAACAAAGAATAAGCATAAATAGTGAAAAATATATCAAAATTTAGAAAATGTCCAATAATCTAAGATTAGTAATTTATTTTAAGACCTATGCATTACAAAGATTTTTCAGCTGACAATGTTCCTTTAAAGTAATCCCTTAATGCTACTATATGTATTTTGAGCTATTTTATTTAGCTACAACAACACTCCACTGACAATTCTTCTCTGAAAAGAACCACCCAGTTTGGCCAAACAAAAATGTTGCTTGAAAAACATGCTTAGAAGGGTATGTGTTTTTGAAAATGAATTGTACAATTTGGTATATTCTCAAATCATGTGATTAAGAATAAAAGCTACTGCACTTAAACTGCATCCTATGAAAATCTGGTCCTATCAGACTTAAAATGAAAACTAATACATAAGCTTCTTTTGTTGTTAATCATCATGTTTAATATATATGAAGAATATTTTGAAAGCAATTTTAATGTCTTGATTGAGATAACTTATTTAATGTACATTATTTTAGAGAAACTTATTTTCATGTAATATTAAGAATGGTTCTAAATAAATCTAGGAAACTTACTATCACTTTTCAACTCCACTGCTTTCTGCATTTCTAATTATAAAACATGTTTCACAACAGCATTGCTTTAAGAATTTCTAGGCTGACAGACAATTGTATACCTATACCCGTTTCCAGTGTCTCTGCCCTATTTTCCCTTCTCTCCCTCCCTGCCTACACAAACACAGAAAGATAGCATAATTTGCTTGATAACTTGCTTCTGTGCCTCTTCCCTGCCTTAACCACTGCATTTAGAGCATGGGTAATGTTCTTCAGATGCAATTTGGCACATCCTGTGGGGCTGCCCTTCATTCTCTTCTCTTATTTGTCTGTATTGTGCGGACTGGAGAAAAACAAAGTTCAAAGGCAACATGGATTAAATGAAGCACAACAAGATGGACTCTATGGCAATTAAAAGCACAAAAACAATCTCAATGCCAGAAGTAGCATTCAAATGAATCAGAGAACAGATTACAAGCCAGACAGTGTGTGTATAGTTTTTAAAAATAATTTTTCTATAAGGAGACTTTCACTTTTAATTATTTTTAAGAGATGGGCTCAAGATGCAAAATTTGAACATGTATCTGAACATCAGATCTAAGTTTTGGTTTAAGCCCATCTTTGTTTTTTAAATTGCATTGTATAAATTGTATGGAACACTCAAAATGTATAGAATGTGTCAAAAAATGGGTCCCAGCTCCAGAGAACTGCAGTATAAAAAAAGGTATAGATCTGTAACACAGAACCAAAAACACATTAGACTCAGAGTGGGGTACAGGTTTTATTAGCTAGGCTGATTGAAGAAAAAAATAAGTGTTAACAAAACTTTCTAAAGGAAAGGTAGGAGAGCTGGTGAACATTACTTGGAGGTTGTTCCAAGCATAAAGATAGGCATATAATAGAAGGCATGAAATCAGAGGCGGGCAAAAAAGACAAGTCAGTCAACAGAGAGTATGTCTACACTGCAATTAAATACCTGCAGCTGGCCTGTGTCAGCTGACTTGGGCAGGGGGGGCTCAGGCTGCAGGGCAGTAAAACTGTGGCGTTGATATTTGGACTTGGACTGGATTCCAAGCTCTGGTCCCTTCCTCCTCATGGAACCCAGAGCTCAGGCTCCAGTCCGAGCCCAAACACCTATATGGCAATTTTACAACTCTGCGAGCCCAAGTCTACTGACATAGGCCAGCTATGGGTGTTTAACTTCAGAGGGGTGCTTAACTGCAGAGTACACATAAGCTTCTCAGGGTCACAGGAATATTTAGTAGAGAAGATGGCATACAGATGGAAGCAGAGAAATAGTTGTGCACAGCCTAATGAGGGATGGAAAGCTTGAATTTGAAGGAGGAAGACAGTGCAAGCCAGTAAAAGGATTATCTTTCAATAATCTCCAATTTTTGTTGATTTTTTTAACTTAATGTCTAACTCCAATACAGAAACAAGGTGTTATTTCTCAGGAAGGTCATTCAACTTTCATCCACATTCTTCTCTTCACTGTACACAGACATTAAGACAAAGGGGAGCAAGAATTACAGCAGTGCTACAGAATGAGAAATGACATCAAGGAAACAACTTCACGGTGTGGGAAAATTACAGGGCACAAGGTGCTCCTTGAAACTCTTTATTTTAAGATCAGAAAATCTTCACAATACATCATACAGATTATCCCTATCTTTGGATGCCCAACAATACTCACTTTGGCTGCCCTGTCATTAGTAGGTTTCTGATAGTTCTACTCAAGGGGATTTACTTGTTTATAAAGCTGTGCCAGAACTAAACAAGAAAATTAGACACATTACAAGAACAAGATAAAGTTGCATGCTGACATCTGCAAAGGTAATGCCCAGTCAATGATTGGAAAATTAATAAACCGTCCACACAGATAAATATCATCACATTTAATGCCTTATACTTTCATTGTTTCATACACATATACTGCCAAGCTCCTATTAAGAAAATGCCCGAAAACCCATGTCAGTCATTCAAAGCTGTTAAAG
Organism: Mesoclemmys tuberculata; assembly: GCA_007922155.1. NCBI lineage: Eukaryota > Metazoa > Chordata > Testudines > Chelidae > Mesoclemmys > Mesoclemmys tuberculata. The sequence goes on along the minus strand of ML675603.1, from coordinate 77,432,816 downwards.
TAATGAAATTCACTAAAAAAAGTCAGGCAACAGATTCTCTACTTTTTGCACGGGTCTTTGACGACATGGGTTCCAGCTGTCAACAATTCCCTTTCACAATCAAATGAAGTGCCTCTCAACACTTTACATTAAGAGCAGAAGTAGAATTTTTCCTGAATAATTAAAAACTCCTCTTGATAGCTTAAATAATTTAGCGTGGATGGCACTGGGTGCTTACATTTTGGAACACAAATGAACTAAAATTCTCTCTCTCGGGGCAGTGGGGAATTGTTCTGTCTATATTTAGTAAGGTAAACGGGTTTATTGGAAAACTTTGGAATTAGTCAAAGCACAAAGGAAATTTGCAGTAGTTTCCTCTTGTTTCAGGCTTCACTGAGGGAACCAAGGAGCCAGGAAGGAACCACCAGGAACTTGTAAGTCAGCATCTTAGGGAAACTTCAGATCTAGCTGCGGCACTATACTCTTGATGATCTAATGAAGAGAATGAGGTGGCAACATCCCCTCCAACCCAAGAACCTACTGACTCAGCAGCATTGACTGGGCCATTTTCCTCCATGTACCATTAAGCAAGGTTTCTCTTCAGCAGCAATGATAAAAATGTAGTACTGTAATTGTCCATTGATCAAAATTTGACTGATATTTCTCGCATTGAACCTCATCAGCAAGACAGGCTCAATTCAGTGTGTACATACATTTTTTTAAATCTCCTTTTACAATTACAGATCACTTTTTGAAATTTCAGTTATAGTTACAAAACAACTTTCTTATGGTTAGGCTATGTCTGCACAGCTGGCAGTGCAGGATCAATTTTGCGGGTTTGATTGAGCGTCAGTGAAGACTCACTCAATCGAACCTGGAAATCAACTCTGTAAACCCACCCTGGCAAGAAGCGTAGCTCTGTGTCGATGGGGAGGGCATTTCTCATTGGCACAGTACAGTGGAGACGCCGCAGTAAGTAGACGTTAGGAAGTCGACAGGAGATATGCAAGTTACTGTAAGTAGCTTGGGTATCTCTCATTGACTGATGCCGAAATCCATGCCCAGTGAAGACCAGGTCTTAGAAAAGGTCACAAAACTTCTCTCAGCCTGGAAGTGTTATCACTTTGAAAAATTTAGGAAGCCCTGCTTTACTGATAAAAATACAGAGGTTAATTTGTATATATAGTTGAGGTGTAGGGAAATACTGGTATTTTGAATTTTGAGATGAAAAGATACTGGGTAAAGTGCTAATTATGACTATACACTTAGATATTTTGCAATATGCCAGAGATGAAGTTTATGAAAAGTAAAACAGAACTCTGAACTGACCTCTCTGTCTGGTGTTAAAGTGCCTTCATCAGGTTGTTCTGTTAGTGAAGATGCTCTGCTCCTGTTGCCTGGTGGTGATGGTGAAGATTTGGAAGGGGCCTGCATGGAGAAAGTGCACAAATCAGCAAGTAGTGTGAATTAATTTCACACACAATTTGTCACTGTTTAATATTTCAAATGACAACTATTAACTATTAATTTAGTTTGCTAAAGCATTCCCTAAGATTTTCTTCAAAGCAAAGACAGTTCTCCCAAGCAGCTACATGATAGATCTGATCTTGAATCAAAGCCTATATCACAGAAAAGACCACAAGTCAAGAATATAAGAATAGCCATACAGGATCAGACCAATGGTCCATCTAGCCAGTGCCTGCTTCTTCAGTGGAAATGAACAGAACTGGGCAACTATCAAGTGATCCATCCCTGATTGTCCACCCCCAGCATCTGGCAGCTAGAGGTTTAGGATGCCCACAACATAGGGTTGCCTCCCTGATCCCCTTTGTTAATGGCCACTGATGGACTTATCCTCCATGAATTTATCTAATTCCTTTTTAACCCAATTATAATTTTGGCCTTCACATCATCCCCCGGCACAAGTTAACTGTGCATTGTATGAAACAGTACTTCCTTTTGTTTCAAACCTGTTTTAAATTGATTTCATTGGGCGACCTCTCGTTCCTGTGTAATGTGAAGGGGTAAATCACATTTCCTTACTCATTTTCTCCATGCCATTCATGATTTTATAGAACTCTACAATATCCCAGTTCTCTCTTTTCTAAGCTGCGCAGTGCCAGTCTTTTAAATTTTTCCTCATATAAAAGCAGTCCCATACTCAATCATTTTTGTTGCCCTTCTCTGTACTTTTTCCAATTCTAATGCATTTTGTTTGAGATAGGACAGCCAGAACTGCAAGTAGTATTCTACATATGGGTGTACGATGGATTTATATAATGGCATTATGATATTTTCTGTCTTATCACCTATCCCTTTCCTAATGATTCCTATATTGTTAACGTTTTTGACAGCCACTGCATACTGAGCAGATGTTTTCAGAGAACTATCTACAGTGACTCCAAGATCTCTTTCTTGAAAAATAACAGCTAATTTAGACCCCAACATTTTGGATGTATAGTTGGGATTAAGTTTTCCAGTGACCATTAGTTAAATGTATCAACATTGAACTTCATCTGCCATTTTGATGTCCAGTCATCCAGTTTTGTGAGATCCCTTTATAACTCTTTGCAGTCTGCTTTGGACTTCACTGTCTTGAGTAATTTTGTGTAGTCTGTGAATTTTGCCACCTCGCTGTTTATACCTTTTTCCAGATCATTTATATTTTGAACAACAATGGTCCCAGTATAAATCTCTGGTAGACACCATTATTTACCTCTCATCATTCTGAAAACTGGCCATTTATTCCAACCCTTTGTCTCCTATCTTTTAACCAGTTATTGATCCATGAAAGGCCTTTCCTTATCATCTCATGAGTGCTTACTTTGCTTAAGAGCCTTTGGTGAAGGACCTTGTCAAAGTCTTTCTGAAAGTCCAAGTACACTATATCCATTGGATCACCCTTGTTCACGTTTGTTGACTCACTCAAAGAATTCTAATGGATTGGTGAGGCAGGATTTCCCTTGACAAAAACAGTGTTGACACTTCCCCAACAAATCACATTTGTCTATGTGTCTGATAATTCTGTTCTTTACTATGGGTTCAACCTTCAGCCTTCATTGCCTCTGAAAACTTTTTTTTAAAATTGGCATCACATTAGCTATTTTCCAGTCTTCTAGTACAAAAGTTGATTTACATTATAGGTTACATACCATAATTAATAGTTCTGCAATTTCATACTGGAATTCCTTCAGAACTCGTGTGAATACTTCTTGTCCTGGTGTGACCTATTACTATTTAATTATCAGTTTGTTCCAAAACCTCCTCTATTGACACTTCAATCTATGACAGTTCCTCAGATTTGTCACCTAAAAAGAATAGCTCAGGTGTGGGAATCTCCCTCACATCCTCTGTAATGAAGACCGATACAAAGAATTCATTTAGCTTCTCTGCAATGGCCTCGTCCCATCTCGCAATGGTGCTCCTTTAGCACCTCGATCTTCCAGTGGACCCACTGATTGTCCTGTTTCTGAAGTATTCAAAAAAAATGTTTTGCTGCTAGTTTTTGAAGAGCAGCTAGTCAAAGATTCAATTCCTTTTTTTGGCCTGTCTAAATATACTTTGATACTTGACTTGCCAGAGTTTATACTCCTATTTTCCTCAGTACGATTTGACTTCCAGTTTTTAAAGGATGCTTTTTTGCCTCTAATCACTTCCTTTACTCTATTGTTTAGCCATGGTGGAACTTTTTTGGTTCTCTTGCTGTGTTTTTTAATTTGGGGCATCTATTTAATTTGAGCTTCTACTACAGTGTTTTTTAAAAGTTTCCATGCAGCTTGCAGGCATTTCATTCCTCTGACTGTACCTTTTAACGTCTGTTTAACTAGCACTCTTATTTTTGTGTGGCTCCCTTTTCTGAAGTTAAATGCTACTGTGATGGGCTTCTCTGGTATCTTCCCTCCCACAAGGATGTTAAATTTATTACATTATGTTCACTACTACCAAGCGGTTCAGCTATATTCACCTCTTGGCTCCATTTAGGACTAAATCAAGACCTGCCTCTCCCTTTGTGGGTTCAATGACTAGCTGCTCTAAGAAGCGGTCACAAATGGTGTCTAGAAACTTTATCTCAGCATACCATCCTGACATGACACATACCCAGTCAATATGGGGATAGTTGAAATCTCACATTATTATTGAGTTTTCTATTCTTATACCCTCTCTAATGTCCCAGATAATTTCACAATCACCATCACCATCCTAGTCAGGTGGTCGGTAGTACATTCCTACTGCTATGTTCTTATTACTCAAGCATGGAATTCCTATCCATGGAGATTCTATGGTACAGTTTGGTTCATTTAAGATTTTTATTTCATTTGACACTTCGCTTTTATTCATATACAGTGCCACTCCCCCACCAGCACAACCTACTCTGTACCCTGATATTACAGTGTCCCATTGATCATCATCAATCCACCAAGTTTCTGTAATGCCTATTATATCAATATCCTCATTCAATACCAGGCACTGAAGCTCACCCATCTCCAGTCAGTCTCAAGAACATGCAGTGAGCATTAGGTATTTTAATAACATGTTTAAATTAAATATATTAAAATAATAATGTTAATAATCATGATTCTCACTGTCTGACAAATAGAGATAGTATTTTACTGTCATTACAAAGTAGTTTTAGGTTTAAAGATTTGCAAATTACATATAAATCTATTTTCATTCAACCATTTTGATGAGTAGTGTCTTCTGGTTCTCTTAACTTATGTGTTAAAGGATCACAAATACAACTGGCCCAGCAACTTGATTTTAACTTGAAAGAACACGCAGAGTTTTTAAAGGCATGGCATACCTTTTCTTTTCTGGCTTTTGCGGGATTTACCCTTTAAGAAATATGAAAAAGTCTATTTTCCTCTCAATGTATATTCATTTCCCATTAATGTTAATTAGGACCATGATATGAGTTATTCATCATTTTGAAGGTTTTTATTGGGATGTATTATTAATTTTCTGCAAATTGAGATAATTTTGTTAGCTAAGTAACCAGTCACATTATATATTTAATGTTCTTCATGTGTCGATATATGCAAAAGCCAGGAAAGTACTTTAATATGTGGCTAAAGAGTCCAGAGAGCTGCAAGTGCTGCAAAATTATTGAAATGTACACTAACTTTAAGTAGCAAAGAAATCTTAAATGTAATCTGTAAACTGAACAGACTTTGTTTTAGGCAATGATTCACTTTTGCCAGCATAATCAAAAATGAGTGGCTCAAAAGGAAACTTCAAAGCTGAAGGGATGGGGAAGGGGGTTAAAAGAAAGTAATTAAACAAGAACATTTACAAAAAGGCAAGAGACAAATAGAAGATACACAAAGGAAAGTGAGCAGAAGAAGTTAAGACATGTTTTTATGATGTCAACAAACTTAATCTTTATGGTACTGAATGGCCATTAACAAAAGACAAATTTCACAACTTTTGCTGAGTCAGACTGAAACACCTTAAATAAACTACAGCTGAGTTAGTTTATCTCATGCTCATTTAAAAGCATCACTATGAACTATTAAAATACCAGCAGCTCTATGCTATAGTTAAAACTAATTAACAGGATGTCTCATTGTACATGTCTAATTGACAATATACCAAAAATGTTCAATTACTTTTGTTGCAAATTTACTGTTTGACTTCCAGAAACACCTGATGAAAGTAGCATAATCTTGCTTTCGGTACTTTTGTGTACTTTCCGTATGGCTGATTCACAAGAATCAGACATTGAGTATTAGATGTTCTATGATATGGATAATAGACTATCCACCCACTGAAAAGAAAGGGTTATGTTCCCAACAAAATCAGTCATTTTTAGAAAGCAGAAGGAGTTTAAAGTTTTGTATGTATAAAGACCTGGCACAATTCTAATCTAACCCTGTAACATGATGAGAAAGCATAAAAACTAAATGCACTTTGTGTATCATTTGCCTGAGAAGAGCTAATATAAAGGGGCTGATAAAGAATAATCAAAGCCTGAAATATCAAACCAAGCAGAATGGCTTATACCAATGCCTGGCACAGCCATGGGTATTGCCATGACCAAACAAACAGGATGTTCACATCTCAAAATAAAAACTGCTAGAAAGGCAAACACCTCATTTAACACCAAATGACCATGCACCACGGAAGCAATATATGTTGCTGAGAAATTGAGCTCCATAGACTTTAGGACATTTATGTTTCACAGAGAATGAAAAATCTGCTCTTCCATTGCAAATATTAATTTTTCCCAAGCTAGTACAAAAAAAATAAAGAAAAAGGTTTCTGGCGCTTGTGGATGCAAAAATAATCTTTCAAACAGGAACCAAGTGTTTTCATATGCCGGGCCATCTTTCTTGTCTACAGATAATACTCCAGTTGTCCCCATCACTTCTAATAAGCTTCCCAAGTTTCAGAAGATTGTAACTAATCACAGTCTGGCCAGTTTTTGCTGCTGTGTTCAGAACCACGGTCAGTTTCAATCTAATGCCGCTCTTGAAAACTAGAAGGAGCAGTCAGAGAGTTTCTGTGGCAGGGCTTGAGGTGCAGAGGGAAGTTGGAGTCTCCAAGTTGAGACACCTCACTCCTATTAGCTGGCAGCTCTTACAAAAGATGGAGTCACAAAGCGAGGCCCAAGGACAGAAATGGGTTCTTACCTAGTCACTACCTAAATAAGTGGCACCAACCGATCAATTAATCTTGGGCCAGAAAATTTAGTCCTCTAGCTTCTAGTGACTGGTAAAATCACCACACCTTATCTGCAAGGTGAGAAGATGTGTGTGCAGTGGGAGGGTAAATGGGGGGTAGAGACAAACTGGAGAAAGGTTACATAATGTGAGAGGTCAAGACAATACACGAAAAAGAAAGAGCAGACAGAGAAGACAGCCTGGGAAAATATGTACCATGACAGGACATAATAAAAGAATGAAAGTGAGTGAAGCTATGAAGGAAAATAAAATCTTATAAAAGTAACAGAGGTAGGTTTCTTTCTTTTTTTTTTTAACTGTCTTGAATAGAAAATTAATTGATATTATAATATAATTAGAATATCCAGTAACTGATTGCAGCTATTTTATTCCTTTAAATTACAAAGAAACTGGGGGGGGGGCGGAAGGGTGGGGAGGAGAGGAAAAAATAATTTTCATCCTGGCTGGGAGATATTGTGTAAATTTTTTGAGGGCTGATGCCATTTATTTTCATTTGTTTTTATTGTCCAAGCTGTATAAAATGTAAAGAGTTAGCAGATTAGTCAATTCCACTTTTGTTCAAAGTCAAATTTCAGTCTGGTTTTCACATACTAACAGTGGCGCAATTTTGGAGTTCTCAGAATTGCAGAAGAATGTTTAAAACTAAACCTATTTTATTTCAAGTTGACTTCATATACTATACCAGATCACTCACTGACAGATCATATAACTGACAGTATGGTGGAACACATGAAAGTGTTATTTAACTTACTTTAATCTATTTGATTACATTTCACAAAATTTGCCAATGGGTGTTTCAACAGCCAAATAAAACCATACTGTACACTATGCAAAAAAAACCACCACCACACTCAGGCACAAATTTATACATAAGACTGATTCACAATAAGTACTGATCCCTCAATACATACTGACTGTCCCAAACTAAATGGCGGAAAATTTTCAATGCAATGCACAATGATTTAGCTGAAATGTCTCCTTAAAACTCAACTGCAGTCTTTTGGCTAAATCGCTCTATAATTTACTGAAAGTTTACTGCAAACATGCATATGAATATATTGCCTCACATCTATACCTGATCAAAGTTTAGTAGATGTAAGAGATGTAAAGAGTCGCTTTCAAGAGACCCATATGAGACGGTATATGAAAGAATTTAAAATGAAATGTGATAGCTCACTATACAACCTTACAAAGATCTCATTTACAACTCCCAACAAAGAGTTCATTCCTATTTGAAGAATCTGCACCTTGGATGAAACTCAGCATAAATACACATACCCAAAATATTTACTAGAAGTTGCACATTCTGCCAAGCCTAACGTGTACTTCATTATTTTGTTTAGTTTTGCCCTGGGATTTCTAAAAGGTTTAGTATTCTTCTGTGACAAATATACATTCTCAATTATTATAATTTACAAATTGCTGTTACATGTTAGTGACGTGCAGGGGGAAGACTTTTCACAGAGCCTACCTTGCACCGTGCCCAAGTAAAGATGTTGGTATCTCACTTTCAAAAGCACCCTGTTTAAAGTTTTATTTTTTGAAGCACACTGCACATCTCTGCTGTGAAATAATCGATTTGTCTGAGGGCAGTTTGTCCACTTTGAAAGAGGAAAACACAGAGCACAAATGCTAATGTGCTCTGCTCTAGAGCTCTCTATTATTTCTCAAGACTTCAGTGAGAATCCTGCCTAAGTAAGAGCCAGGCTGTTTCTGACAGCCGAGGAACACTTCGCATTATGATTTTGCCCTTTCTCGGATTTCTCTTTTAAGCCAAGATACAAAATCATACCAAGAACAGAGACCGAGGCATGTTGGGCCCTATATTAAAGCCGAGAGCGAGCACGGAGTTGCGAGAGGTACCTGTGAGCACGCAAGGGGCGCTTCCCAGCAAGGGAGCGGAGCGGAGCGGAGCGGAGCGGTGGGTGTGTCGCGGATGTAAAGAGTCGGTCAACGGCACGCAGCTGTCACAGCCACTCCGCGCGACTCCGGGCCGGGGCTGCCTCCAGGGGAGAACCTCCGGGAGCACCGCATCCCGCCCCGCCCCGCCGCCGGTGACAGCCCCGCGGCTCCGTCCCCTTCGCAGCCCCCCGGCGCGGTACCTGCGGCTGCTGGGGCGCCCGCCCCCCGGGGCTCCGCGGCTGCGTTTGCTCCTCGACGATCTTCTGCCTCAGTTTCTTGAACATGGCGGCGGCCCCTCAGCGGCCCGGGCAGGCGAGGGGGACCCGACCCCGCTCCGCGACAGGGCCTCGCTCGCTCTCCCGCGCCCCGTCCCGGCGGCCTGGGGCTCAGGGCGTTCGGGGGCCGGGCTCCTCCCGCGGGCGCTCCGCGGACCCGCCGCCGCTTCACCTCCGCTTCGCTCCTTCCGGGCTCCCCCCGCCCCGACAGGTGAACAGCGCGGCCACCGCGCCTGCGCGGCCAACGTGGAGCTGAAACGATGGCGAGATGGCTACGGCGCGCGACGAGGCACAAACTTCCCGAGGGCATTGCTCGTGCCCCAGCTCGCCCTCCCCCGCTGGTGTCGCGTCATCAGCCCCTTCCCGGAGCATCGGGCGGGGCGGCTTGTGACGCGCCCACAGCTGGCTCCAGGCAGTGTCCTAGGAAATGCCTTGCAGGGGCGGTGCTACCTGAGCCCCTGGGGCCGAGACGTTGGACCAGAGGGGACTTCAGTCAGGCGTGCCCCCTCTCAAGAAATAGACGGGCAGGAAATGGGCGTCCTAGCAAACATTAGTTTCGGGTGCAAGTGTGAAAAACCAGGTCGGGAGGCGTAATCAGCACCATAGGCCTATATAAGTTAAAGCCCCGAATATCGGGACTGTTCCTATAAAATTGGGACCTGTGGTCACCCTAACATAGTTAAAGGTCAAAGGAATTGGCTCCACAGCACCTGAACGTTCCTAATTCTAAATGTCACTCATCTTGGGTCTATCACGTTTTGGTCACCTTTGGGTAGAACGAGACTGATGCACTCACTGTGTTACTCTGTATTTGGTGCCTAAATGTTCCAAGTATTGTGCCTATTGAATACAAGAAACACTTTGTTTCCTGGCTGTCAACAATGATCAGATGCTGATGCAACCATGCAATTTTATGTCCTGGCTCTGAATTTTCTGGTGTGCTCCTCTTTTAAAAACGAGCTTTGTGTTATATGTTTTCACACAGTTATCTCTTTATTTCCTTGAAACGTAGCTGGTCCCAGTACTCCATACAGACTTCTCTGTTCCCCATTGCTATTTTAAGCATGAGATATAGCATGGTAAAGATTCACAATATTTTACAAAACACTGAACACAATTTCCAGCTCCACAGAGCTGATGATCTAAACACAAGGGTCAATATTTGAAATGTTGATTTCTCACCTTTTTCACAATAAGTATAGTAACATGAGAAATATTGAAACATGCAACCGTTAGAGACACATTTATGTGAATAAAGTAATTAATGCTATAGTTTAATCCAGGGGTTTCAAACTTTTTTTGCTGGGACTCCCTTTGAAGATGTTTCAGGCTGTGACAACATCCCCAAAAGACTGATGAATCCCCCCATGCCCTGCCACCCTTACCGACATGCATGAGGGCTGACAGCTTGTGACCCCCACATAATAACCTCAGGATCCCATAGGGGTCATGGCCCCCAGTTTGAGAACTCCTAGTTTAATCATTTTAGATTTATACAGCACTGTATATCTTAATGGATCCCACTTTAAATGTATAAATTAATCATACCAAAGTTGGGTGCAATTTAATGGTGGGCTTAAACAACAGCAGTGGACATTGTAGCTAAATGTAACAATTACTATACTATTAAGTTTTCCAGTTCCCTTCGTGTTAGCTCTTCCTTCACCTCAGCCCCTCACTGTCCCATGCGATAGACCTTGGGAAGTGTGAGTCCCACTGCAGCAGCTTTCACCTTATGTATCTTATACTTGTTTTATTTCTATATGCAGTATATGCCAAATGAGTATCTGATGCATCCAGCCAGTGCTGCTTTGTAAACAGCCAAAGCATCTTTCACTCTCAGTATCATGTATAGAGGTTATTTTAGCCTCTCTCAGTCTAGCATTGGCTGCTTTATCAGAAAAGCTTTAGATTTCCTGTTAGACAAGGTTTGTTTTCTTTGCAATAGTTCAGTTTTCTCAGTATAGTCTCTGGGTACTGTAAAAGTATTTGGCACTTATTGTTCCTCAGTAGGGTTATTTTGTAACTTGTTTGTGCTGTTAATGCTGTCATGTGAAGCCTTCATATACCTTAAATTGATTGACAGAAACAATGAACCATAAGACTTCATTAATAAAAAATTATTTTGGAGAATGTGTGACACTTCTTATTCTTCAACCACAGACTTCAAAAAATGTCTTTGCAGAAATCTTGTATGCTGCTGCCAGGTTTCAAACTGTTTTCATTTTTAACTAATCCACACACACACATACAAAGGGAAACTTTGTTTTCTATGCATTTCATCAGAGAAGCTAGGCAAAAGAGGTTTGCAGCCTACAGGAACTGCAAGGAGATTTTTTATTAAAATTCTTGTGATGCCTGAAAGGGGAGGGTGGAGTGGCTGCCTTAGGTACAGGTGAGCTAAAAGGATTCCTGGGACACCACAATTTAGAGGCCATACTCATTGTTACCTGTACATTGTTATGGTACTCCAGTGAGTATAATCGTGGAAGATGAGAGGTGTTGCCGGCCCAGTCTCTGACATGACAGTCCCTGAATAGCTAACAAGTTACAGCCTACCATGTAGCCTTGCTTTTAACTGGATCTCTGCTTTTACTGTCACCATTTCCCAAAAAGCTAGCTTCAGCCCAGGGGCAAGTACAGCAAAAGCCAGAATAGCTAAGAGCTTACCCTGAGGTTTCCCATGCTTTCTTTTGTATAGATATGTATGGCAAAGGAGGTGTGGGTGAATGCAGGGAATTGGGGAGTGGAGGAGAAAGAGTCTCTGGGACTGAGGAAGGCAAGAAATAGAGTATAGGAGCCCATTGGGGATATGGGGATCCAAGAAGCTGGTTTACAATGCCAGCATTGCCTGCTGCAGGCCATAGTAAGCACCCAATTATCTACCTCAGTCGGATAGTCTCTCTTCCCTATGAATCTTACATACAGGAGCAAAGCTGTACAATTCAAATTACCTTTGATGAACAAGAAAGGTCTTCTGGTTGCATATGGAACACTGCCAGATTCTCTAAGAATCACATCCTTACTCACCAAGAAATTGGTAGCTTTTATCTCTGTGTTCTATTAATGGTACAAGCTCAAGTTCTCTTGTTTCCTTAAGAATCTGCATACATTCCAATATATAATCTAACTATTAAATGTGAGTTTGATACTTACATATGAACTGAAAGGAATACATATCCAAGAAGTACCAAATGAAAGAATGGAGTTTGCAGCTGTCTCTTCTCTTTCAGAGCGTTGTCCTAGTGGATTTTCCATCAATATGTCAATGTTTCTCTTCTCTTCTCTTTATGTTTCTTTCTGCATCTTCTGCCTCCTCCTCCTCCTCCTTATCCTCTCCCTACCCCCATCAAGTTTGTAATTTTGCTCACTCCTGCATAAAATATATCCAATTAAAAAAAAGACATGTCATGTTTATTTCTTTGGAAAATATGAAGCTTGAGATAGTCTGTGTACTCTGATTGTTCCTGGCAAAACAGACAATAGTTCCACATGTGCTTCTTATTTTCCTTTTTCCTTTTCCTCAATTTCTTGTAAACCTGCTGGGGTGTAACTAGAATCTTCTCACTGCACAGAGAGATTTCCATTCAGCCTACCTAAGTTTTCAACCAACTCATAATCAAATAATGGCCTCTGTCTAATCCTGTGCGGTAGAATAGAGCAAAAAGAGAATCACCCTTTACTGAGTCAAAGCAGATTTTAGAGATTTTCAGTTTATCAGTTACTGATGACACAAATGCATGGTATTTTTCACAATCTGTTTATATATATATATACACACATATATATATATACACACACACACACACACATACACACATAGTTATCTTGATTACAGTTTTTCAGAAAACAAAACAAAAAAGAAGAACTACACACGGGGAGATCCATTTATAGAAAATCCAAGTAAGTCACTACTGTTTCTAGCATTATAGTCAGAAAGCAGTGTTTTCTCTCACTATCCCTTGATTTCAGCATACTACCTGTTCCTGTCAAACCTGTCCTCTGATCTGTTATCCTGGAAACCACTCAGCCCAAAATCATATGGTCCCCATTCTCTTTACTATATATGCATTATTTCAGGTAGACCTAGTGCTGGTCCTTTTTTGCCCAGTTCCTCTGTAATACATGGACACTCCTCAGATATTTTTGACTACTCAGTTTCCACTGGTGCTTGTTTTCTGCTATTTTTTATCTAGACAAAAGAGAGTGCCTACCCCACAAAAGATCATTAATGATTGTCTGACTTCAACTGCTGTACCCAGTTCTTTGGACAAAGTTCTCTATTTAAAACTTTCCTGTGGGGAATTTCCTATCAAGGTCATGTACAGTAATACTTTGTAGTCCAATTATTTGTATTTCATTACCACCTTTACTATAACAGTAGCTCCCTTGTGGTGCTCATGGTCAACCAAACATAACTGCCGTTGTAGTTAGCATCACATTTCTGCCAGTAGCACAGAGTATGTACTACAGAGAATGTGCTGTACAAAAGTGAGAACTGACTCTAGTTCAAATAGGGTAAAAGCACCATTCCCCCATCATCCTGAATGGCTTGAACTCTCATGGATTGTATGTGATCTTCTTAACAACACCTACTTTGCCACTGCTTGTAATTTACACACTTTTCCCTCTAACTAACAGTCTGTAACCCTATGCTCACCTAGATAACAGTCTATATCTCTATGCTCACCCTTTTTACAAAACTAGAATGGATTTTGTACGAAGTATACCTAAGTATCATTCAAAATATCATTTGAAAACTCATAATTTGCTGATCATTATTGTCCTGGAAAAATATGTATATCATTTTCTGTTAATGAAATGAGAGACTTTATATGAGCTTGTGATATCCAGGAGGGTGCTGGGCAGTATAAGATGTACATTTCTGAAGAAAAGGCTGGGATGAGAGTTTGCTGGTGTTGCCTGCAGTGTAATTCATGGGTGGATGGATGGCTGCCTGGCTATAGCACTCATATACTATAGCTGGGGGTGATTTACATGCTAGAGTTGGGTTACATATTTCAGGTTCCGGAGAAGAGGGAGCGGGGGGTCCTTGAGACGTGTGTGTATATTGGGAAGGGTACGTTGGGAGTGCTGGAGGGGATACCTGTGTCAGAGGTACTCGCTGAAGGTGGGGGGCAATATTGCTCCCTGTAATGGTGGGAGGGTGGCTGGCTCAAGCCCAGGACCCAGCACTAGCCATTATTCAGCTCCTTCTGGTGGGACCCCTTCATCGGGGCTGGGGGGCACTACAGAGGAATGGACCAATCAGATAGAGGGGAGGGACCAATCGGGAAGCAGATCAATCAGGGCGCTTTCTGAGCTGCAACATCTGCTCTGCAAAACCCCTGGACTTTGACTTATTTCAAAAACCCATCCAGACAGAGAGTGGATTACCAAAAAAAGCAGTCATGTCTGGGAAAACTCATACATATGCTAACCCTCTGCTGGAGGCTGTGTGTGGGAAGACCAGGAGTGGTTGCTCTCACAGCAAAAGTGTTAAAGGCACCCCAGGTTGTAGAACTGAGGGGAAACAGCTGTCCATCAGTCCAGATTATGCCCTGGGAAATTTCACACCAACACAATTTAAAGATCCAATCTACAAGCTCTTTATGTATGTGGCCCTCCAGCTGAACTCAATGGGAATTCATGAAAATAGAGGGTTTCCATGAGACATGTTTTTGTTTATTTTTATTGTGTTAGCACCTAGGAGCTCTAGACATAGACCAGGACCCCATTTTGGTTGACAACATTACAATTCCTGCCTCTAAAAGCTTACCAATTGTACCGAGGCTTTATCTAAACTAGAAAATTGCACCAGATTAATTAAAATTGATATTTAAAATCAATCTGGTTAAACCAGTGCAAACTGAAATAAACTAAATCAACATAAGTTTTAAACTGATTTAAGTGTATCTGTATTAGGAGTTTGCAGTGGTTTCACTACATCAATTTCATACTCAATTTAGTTAAACCAGTGAACTTTTCTGATCTATACAAGACCTGGGTTTCCACTCTGCAGCACACTTTTTTATTAGCTTCCAATGTTTATATACACAGAGAGAGAGAGAGAGAGAGAGAGAGAGAGAGAGAGAGAGAGAGAGAGAGAGACTGGTATTTTACATACTGTAAAAGTAAGGAAAACAGGTCAAATCAATTCTTTTCTAGATCACCTTTTGTTTGACTGACAGCTAGTTGTACCTCCCCCACCTTTGGTTTCCTTATAGATAGACTGAAAAAGGCAGCATCAAAACTAAAATGTACAAGTCAGTGAAATAAGGCAGTAACTCCCATACCACCATCAGTCTATTGACCTTTATGCACATCATTAAATTTAAGCCTGTCAGGTATTTCGTGCACTTCAGGGGGACTGCTCCTGTGAGTTAAATTCTGCATGTGCATAAATGTATACCAATCATTCCTCAAGCACAGAGCAGGACAAATGCAAAAGTAAATTTAAAAGTTTCTATAGTAAATTATTTTATGTACAGTCAGTTTCACTATTTCCCCCGCATAGTCTGTCAATTCCTCTCTCACTGAAAAGTCTGAGAAGCATTATTGGGGAACAGAAAAAAACTTCATATTTTTAAAGGAATTTAAAAAAAAGAAATTTCAGGATGTGCTATTTAAAGTGTGTGCTCTATTAGAAACTGCAATTTTTCCAAATCAGTCCATTTAAAAACATTCAAGTTGGCAGTGTCCCTTTAAACCAAGAAACAGATACATTTATTGTCAGAAGTACTGGTAACAGAATATGGCCCTATCTCATATTTACATTTGTTTAATTTTACTGCCATGAGTAGTACTATTTAAATCACAGGGACTATTCGTGGTAGCACACAGCGTTGTAGCTTTGTTGGTCTCAGGATACTGGTGAGGTAATATCTTTTATTGGACCAACTTGGTGAGAGAGACAAGTTTTCAAGTTTACACAGAGCTCTTCTCAGCTCTTCTAAACTCAGTGTCACAGCTATCTTACTGGGCCATTTTACCTTGAAATGTGTTAAACTACTTATGCTAAACAATCTGTTCCACCTGGTATTTAGCTGTGATACTCTGCGTACATTTCCCAGACCTGAAGAAAAGCTCTGTATACACTTGAAAGTTAGTCTATGGCCATGTTTATATGTACGGTGCTGCAGTGGCACAGCTGCACTGAGACAGCTGCGCTGCTGCAGCGCATCTGGTGAAGACGCTCTGTGCCAATGGGAGAGAGCTCTCCCTCAGCGTAATAAAATCCACCTTTGTTAGCATCATAAGCCATGCTGGTGGAAGAAGTTCTCATGCTGACATAGTGCTGTGCACACAAATGCTTAGGTCAGTATAACTTACGTCACTCCGGGAATATTGACACCCCTGAGCAACATGTTTTGCCGACATAGGTGGTATCATAGACACAGCCTCTGTCACCAACAGAAGTTGGTCCAATAAAAGATATTACTTCACCCATCTTGTCTCTTTAATATTCATTGAAGTGAAGATAAGGGTGTGTGTCTGCAGGATTGGGACTTAGAGGTGCAGATTTCAAATGACATTTTAAAACAAAATATACAGACATCAGTTTCTCTTCTTTGTTTACAAGTTCTGAGTCCCAGGTTTCATATTTGTCCTACTATTGCTGATAAGTTCACAACTACAACATTCTTTTTATTTGTAGAGGCAATCAATTTTTACTAGGAAAACATTTGGAATTTTTAAGCCTGCACAAATACTGTTACTGGGTACTGTTACTGTTATTTTAGGGTAAAATTTTCAAAAGTGCCTAATTGATTTAGGTAGCCACATCATGTTTTTAAAACTCTCAAAATATTACCCTTGAACTTTAGGAAACTAGCTAATTCCCAGTGCTCTGGGAACAAGTTTATTTCCAGGTTGTGGGTGCAGTGTGCCAGGGTGGCAGAAAGGTTTTCTAAAACCAGGCGTAAAGGTTGTATTCCAGTGGAATGCATTTTGACTTAACTTATCTTCCTGCTTCTAGAATCACAACCTCCCTCCCCCCGCTTTTGTTCCAATTGCAGCCCATCTCCATTTGCTGCTGAGTACCCTCCCTTATCTTGGAAGTCTGTGGGTTGTGTTGGAAATTCAGGGTGGGGATAGGATGAAGAACTGGGATGGGAGCCAGCAGCAGGGTGGTGAATAAGGAGCATGTGGCTGACACAAACAGGTTAGGGAAGGAGATATCGGGGATGAAAGAGGTCTTTTTTGCTCAGGTGAGGGAAATGAGGCCACTGTTCACTTTTAACACATTAAGGATGTAACTTGTGCTTACAAATTAAAGAAATTCAGTCAAAAGTATTAGTTGACCTTTAAATTATGCTGTTGAGTATGGATACCGCAGCCTACATATCTTAGGTGTAAACTATACTGCAGTCTGTATGCAGTCTATATTAAATGTAGGCTGTATACAATGTAGCTTACATTGCAACTTATATTTTAACATGCTGCTATGTAGAACATGGAGAGCAGGGAATAGAATATCAGTTACAAGAAATACAGCAAAAGCTGACCTAGTGTCTTTAGAGCAGCATGATGAATACTTCTAACTGTTGGCAGAATCATGAGCTACGTGCTCTCTCCTGTATAAGATGTCCTACATATTTAGAGGCTTGGGGATTTTGGAGAGAGAAGGTGGATTTAGTGGGATTGAAGATAACAGAACAGAGAGCAAGAAGAATAAGATACTAAGAGCAAATGGAAAACAAGCAGTTATTTCCTGTATTGAGAATCTGGTTGCTGCAAGAAGTAGTGTGGTGATTCATTGACAAAAGCTATCCGAGTCAGGGCTACATGCTGCCCCAATATGGTGATAGAGTGGTTAATAAAATATATTCTACAGCACTTTTCATAAGAATAGGGGTTATCTGGCCATATTCCAGTTTGGATAATTACCTCCTATTCTTTCAACTGGATAGGGTAGCCATCACTTTCTGTCCTTAATTCGAGCGTTCCTGAAGAGCTGCCATGTTCCGTGACAGAGAGGTTGTGTTTGCGTGAAGAGTGAAGTAATCCCTGTATGCTGTCTTGGATTAAAGATGCTATATAAATACCATCAAAATTATAATTACTGTACTTTGAAGTTAGTACATAATTTATTCTACACAGCAACATGTTTAGTGTGTTATTTGAGCAATATAAAGTAATCCCACTTTAAGCAATGGTGTATAAAATATCAGAAGCATACATTCTATATTTGTGAAAAATGGTACATACCGTCATGTCAATAGCCTCTCATGTAAAGGGCTGTAAATTCCGCAGTGCCTAGCTTAGTTAAAGGATACTGCACCACGCACTAACAAAGTACTTGATCCAACTTCCACTGAAGTCAACAGGGAATTGGTTCAGGCCAAACTCAATATTTTCATGCTTTAATAGAGGTTAGCTTCTGAGTCCCTTACATCACTCCACAAATAGATCCATTGAAGTTAATGAGGCTACTTGTGAAGTGAAATACTTTGTGAGCAAGGGGTTCACAACAGGTTTGTATCTACCTCATTTAGTATTTAACAGTTAACATAGGCCATTACTGCAGCATTTTTATTTGTCTTAAAAGAGCTCTAATAAAGGCAAATACATCTTTTACGTTATTGCTCCATCTGTGAAGGATAAATTGAAAAATTTCTGCAAGCAGTACTATTAATGTCAGCTAATTAAGGGCACAATTCAGATCCCATTTAAATCAGTCAGTTTGCCATGTACTTCAATGGGAGCAGAATTGGACCACTCATGTACAAGTGACTCTCTTACTTTGGGCTACATTAGAAAGTATGGTCCTAGTTCAGCAATGTACTTAGGCACATACTTAACTTTAAACACCAGTAATCCTATTTTGGGATACTCCTGTGCTTAAAGTTAGCCAGGTGCTAAAGCATATTGCTGAATCACGGCCTATAGTTTGAGATTTTCTATAGTTGAATACTGAATTAGTGTTTCACGTACTACTTTGGCAACTAATGTAGGTGAAGTATTCCTACATTCCTGCCAATCTAATTTGATTTTAAAAACACTATCTTGAACTTGTAACAACTTTCTGGAAGTCACAAAAAAGCCACTCATTGGGAGAGTGATATAAATTATTAATATGGCTTTCAGCACTGCTTTCCAAACCCACAACTCCAATTACTTTGTGAAAAATGCATGAGTTTGCTAAAAGCTAGATCTTTCAAACCAATCATCGGTTGCAAATATGAAGTGACATAAGAAAAAACAACACAGCATATGCAGCATTCCTGATAATTATTTGTTATGAAAGTTTCTGGAGAAAACTTGCCATCAATAATATGAAAATTAAAATATCTAACTTATTCGAGTGTTGTCAAAATAGCTTAATCTCATACAAATTATCTCTATTTTTCCTGCTTGGTAATATTAAAAATTGAAGCAATTACTCCAGAAAAGAGGGGAAAAATGACTATCCAAGAAAACAAAAACGAGATACTATAGTAGATTCTTAACAAAAAACAAACATTGACCAAATAAGACAGGCTGTTGACACCTAGTTTATACTGCAATCAATATTCTTTTCACACTTTGATAACTACAGTTTAAAAAATGTTATACTTATTCTATATACTCACAGTTCTAACTGTTACTGTGTAAAATCAGACAGATTCATGTAGCTATTAAAACTGGGTTATAGTGTACCACATATACATGCACAGAGGAGACGGATACTTTCTATTATTTTGTAGGGACATTTCCTGCATAGTAATATATACTTCGATGTGGTGATCTACATCAGAAGCAACTGCCTGGCATGTCTTATTGCTATTACAAAATAGAATTTCAATGTAGAAACAAGGAAAACCTATGTATTTACAGGGCTTCGTCAACATGCAGATGACAATGAATAGTCAATGGCAAATCTCTGCATTTACAAGTATGACTTGTTATACCAAGCAATTAGTAAACAATAGTTACTAATTTGAGAATGAGGGAAGGATTTTGAACCTTAGATCAGTTGGTATTTTGGGAAAAGACAGTTTGGGTAAGTAGAACATTTCCTTGCTGAGTAGATTGTGGATTCACTGGTCCTGAATCTTCACCACCTTGCATCCTTTACATCTGTGTAAAGTGAGTATGAAGTGAATATAAAACACTACACTTCTGATTGAGCAGTATTTAATTCCTCTGCAAAATGGGTATAAACAACCACATGAGCTGCAAATGCCATGGAAAATCAGACCCTTTGAGTTCCAATCATTTGGAAAATACTTTGGTTTTTACTTCAGTTTGAAGGCTATGTATGGCAAAATGAATTCTAACACTGAAATTAAAACAGTTATGGCACTAATTGTACAGGAAGCACAAAAAATAAGAACAGAATAGCTAGGAAATTGGGGTTGTGAAGGGAGAAATAGGGGAATTTCTTTTATATAATGATGTGGCTCAAAAAGCTTTATTACTTCAAAACAAAAAGAACTCTTCCCATCAAAGCTAAAAGAGGAAGACAGCATTTGTGTTTTATTTGGTGTACTTTTTCCATTTTTAGTATTGTACCTAAGTGTTGTGACTGTAAACTACCACCAGATGACAGTGTTCTAGAAGAGTGTGATGTCTTACCAGACAGTTACTTGTCACTATTATAAATGCAAAACTATGTCAATAGCAACATGGGAGAGAATTTAAATATACTAATGGCATTGTCGTGGAAGGAATCACGCAGCCACTCCAATTCAGGTGAAGATCGAGAAGGACTTTAATTTGACAGACACACAGACAGACAGACCATAGCCATGGGGGAGCCCAGGCAGCACTTGTGCTGGTCACTGGCACTCCGCTGGTTTCAAGTTACAAAGAGGTTTATATAGGTTAGTCAGAGTTACATATTACAGGCAGGATCGTACAGTGGTCTCATTAGGGTGTACCTAATTGCTTACAATGTGTCAGGTCATAAATAAGGGGGGCTCTCCTGGCGCTGGCAAGTCCGGAGGCATTTACATTTTATGATGACCTGTGGAATTCCTGACCCTGGGCCATGGGGAGATGCTGCAGCTGCACGATAAGGACCCAGACACAAGGACAGGGGAGGCTGCAGCAGAGGGAGATAAGGTGATGTTTTACAACGCCTCCTTATGTTTTACAGCGCATCCCATCAGGATGAATAGATGGTGTGTCCAGCCCAAGGTTTCCTTGATTTCATTAAATTCCACAGCATGAACTGTAAAAATATAGTAACTCAGCTCCCTTGTGAGTATATAGTATGACTGCTACCATATAAGATTTAACAGTAACCTAAAGCATACATTTCTGTACAATGTGGTTGACAATGTTTGCTGGGGAAACCACACCTTTACAATTTCATAATGTATATTTAAATTCTCACCCACAGTAGTGCATTAACATAGACTTGGAAAGGAAAGGTGGATTTGCAGTGAATTCTTTTTTTTTTAAGGGAGAAACAATGAACAAAAAGGCTTAATTAATGACATTTAAATAAAGGTCATTAGGGACTTGTGAGAAAAAAGAGGGTTGTATTTGTGAAGGTGTTCAAAGAGCACCAAGATATAAAAGAAATAGTGAGCGTGGCTAAGCATGCAGGAGGTGATCCTAAGAGCTGTAAGTATATAGACACCATCACTGGTTGTGAAGTAGATTAAAACAGAAGAATGAACAAGCTTGCCCCCCCTAAGCTGGGGAGATGCAGGGGAACTGTGCACAAGTTAAAGTAACAGTGTGTAGGAAAGCTAAAAGCAACATGGAGTTCCCCCACATTTCTCTGGCTTGGATAAACAAGCCTCATCCTTGACTAGTGCAGTTAGAACTCCCTCCTTCTGTTTCAATTTACTTTAATCACTGGAGCTGCATGTGGGAATTGAGGCATGGGTGGTCAGGCCTGGTTACAGTCAGTGAGCCTGCAACCAGGGTCAGGGTCAGATGCCAAGCTGAAGGTCAGAGCCAGAGTCAGGTGCCAAACCAGAGTCAGCATCAGGGGTAAGGTATAGGAGCAAGCCAGGAAAGCAGGAACTGGAAACAGACAAAGAAAAGGAGGGCAGAACAAGTTGGGAGGCAGGGCTCAGGAGTCATTATTTACATGACAGTCAGTGAAGTGCAAGATCATCCACCCATGTGGCACAACAGGGGTAGGTAATCAGCAGTTGGCTCTGCACTCATCTCTCATTGTGTAAAACAGAGCCTTCAACTTGTTTGCATGCTTGAAAACTCCCTAACAGCTGCTGACAATGCAATATTAATCAGATAAGCAGGACAGGTAATACATAGCAGCTCCAGTTTCTGATTGAATTTAATTTCCTGTACAAATTTAGCCATATAGGACTCAGAATCTGTGTTAGTTGGTACATCTCAAACATGTCAGTTATTGCTGCATCAACAAAGCAAAGCAGAGGGGATGAATGTCACATCAGCACAAAACAATGCAGGCTTATTCACTTTGAAATGAAAAAACAAAAACAAAAGGCCAAGAATTGGATGGTCCAAAGCATCAGGAGACTTATCAAAAAATCAAACTAGACATCACATTTCCATCAATTTGTTCCATAAGTTTAGATGCTAAAGCATTGTCATTTTCTTTTCAATATTTACGAGTGAGGTTGTCTGCATTAGCAAAGGTTTTGGCTGCTGGATGGTATTGTTGCACAAGTCACCAATAGGCTCCTCTGAAATTTACAATGGTTGTCCAGAGAAACAAAGAGCATGCACAAATTCATTGACACAATTGTGCAGTCCTCTCTTTCATTAAAGCATTGGTAAAAGCTCTTGATATAGACTGTTTATCCCAAAGCTCACTTTCTTCTTTAAGCTTCTAATTTTGCTTGCTTTTGATATGCTTCTTTATTCTGTCAGCACAAGCACTGACCTCAATGCTTCAGTACTTGCAGGGTAACCCATCTGTCTTCACTTTTCTTGACAATTTCTAAGCACTGATTTTTCTTGTTGCTATTCAGGCATAGTTTTACATTTTCATCCCATGTCTACCTTTTTATCTTATCTTTGTCTGTGGACAATTATTTGTGTGAAGTTAGCACTGCATTAAATGGACACAAAGGAATAGGAGGGCATCATGTGACCCATCCTTGTGACCCAATCATAGCACAATATTAACATTGTTTGATTTTTTTCCAACCTCCACCACATGTGTGTTCTGTGTTTTAGACTGCTTCAATCGCAGAGCTGCAGGACACAACGATCATATAAAGTATTAGTGTTTAACAAAAATAAGTACCGAATAAATAGAGTGGATTGATAAACAGATGTAAATCAGTAAAAACCGAACTCCTTTAATAAAAAAAACCTAGTAATTTAATAGTAAAAACTGAAAACACAGAACACTAACTTTAATCCATCTTTAATCCCTCTCTTCTTGAGCAGGTGCTCAGGGAATGGACACAAGAATCAATGCTTGGGAAAATGCTTTTGGAAAGGTTGGTCTTCCATGTAGATTCACAGCATCAGGTAGAACCCCAAACTAGGAGTTATTCTTGTTACTTTCTGACTATGTTGACTTCTTTTTATTTCTTGCTATAAATATTATCTCTTTAAAAGAAGACTTTACTGACTATGACCTTTTTTCTATTGAGTTATTCCAGTCTGAGTTATTTTATCCGTTTAAACATCCCAACTGATGAAGCTACAAAAGTAAATCAACTGGTAGAGACAGTGAGCTCATAGGAATTGCACAAACTAAAATTAAAGGATAGTACATTTAAAACCACATCAGAAAAAATGCCAGTCTGAGCAGAATTCACTGCTGCAGAAAGTCACTGAGTCATTCTATGGCTGGATTTAAAAAAGATGGATATTTTATGACAACAACATATGTAACTATTCAAGCTAAAATATGGATAATCAAACTGTACATTTCAGGGTATAAAATTATCATAGGGGGGATCAAGAAGTATTTTCCCCCACTTACATCATTGCACAATTAGGAAGGTGCATTAAGGAGGATTTTCACCTTCCTTTGAACCATCAAGTGCTAGACAGTGATGGAATACAGACAGAATAAATAAATGATTTAGTGATATAACTCTATTTTCCTATATAATGAAGTTTATAGAATTTATTGTTGCAAAGGGAACAAAGTAAGCTTTTTGAAGAAAGATCATCTTGTACACAGAAGCTTTAAAATATACAAGCACAAAAATATGAAAGCTCATGTTCCTAAATATTTTAACTGGTACTTGAAGTCAGGACATCAGAAAGTTATGACTGTAATGGAGCCAGGCACATTGTTTGGGAGTTTCAGATTAGGAAGCTGTTGGCATTCAATCTCATATCATAACTATTTCATATTGCAGTCTGGAAATTGCCCATCATGCAAATTCCTTGGTATTCTTAATTTTAAAAGTGTATTTTTGACTGGAAACTCTTATTGTTTTATTCTCTGTCATCCCTCTCGCTGGCTTCAGATATTTACTGCAAGCTCATCCACTATCATCACCATCTCCCTGAGTGGGGTGAAATATCTGGTTGGATACACCCAAAGGTTTCAAGGCTGAAATTCCTTTAATTTATGATCTATTCCTGTCCACAGGGCATTCCTGCCTAGACTGTAGGGTTACCTATAGTGCAGCTAAAGATAGTTTATATCATACTCTGCAGAGCCACTGGAAGATAGGGGGCCACCTAGGCCTTGATCCAACCACTTTTTGGCCAGGCCAAACCTGAGGAGTGCTGCTACCTCACATGCCAGGTTGCACTGCCAGTCACTCATATTTGGTCCCACTGCCCCTATGTCATGGTGGAAGAGCATCTGGGCCAAATTTGAGTGACTGGCATGGCAACCCTGCACACCAAGTGAAAACACCACTCACTCAAGCTGGCCTGGCCATGCCTGTCATGATAGAGGGACAGCTGGACCAAACCTGAATGATGCTGCAACCCCATGTACCAGGTCACAATGATACTCACTCAAATTTGGCCTGGCCACCCCTCCATCACAACAGAGGGATGGCCATGCCAAACCTGAATGACAGCACAATCCCACCTTCACCCACCTCTCACGAGCACCCCCCGCCCCGGGCAATGTGGATATGCAATCTCTCTGTTTAGAACGAGGCAGCATTCATCACTTGTGGGTGCTCCCTTCTGGTCAGTTGTGAGCCTGCTGTTTCTTAGTTCATGATAATGGGGTTGGCACCCACTTCTCATAAGCACCCCCAGGCCAATGGTTTCTTCAGCGGGTCTTCAGTGACTCAGCCCTCTGGCCGAGTCACATACTGTCTCTAAGTGGAACAACAAAAACTCCTTCCTGGGTATACAGTCTTTACAGCCTGCCAAGGCTTCCTCCTAGAAGACACTGCCCTCTTGTAACAGTCCATCAGGGGCCAATGACGGTACCCTCTCTTGGTGTGTCCTTCTAGCAGCTCTCTCTGGACTCAGTCTCTAACCAGACCAACAGGGCCCATCACAGTATCCTTGCTTGGTCTGGATAGGCTCTGGACTCAGTCTTTGCTCAGCCCCACAGCCAGCCAGGAGCTCCTTCTTCACTCCCCCAGTCTTCAGCAGCCTTCCCTGAGCTTAGTCCTGCCTGTATTGAGCTGTCCCTGGCCCTGCCGCTCTTCCAGTCATCTAGGAACCCAGTCTTCCCTCTTCTAACTCCAGGCAGCAATTTTCTCTTTGGCACTGCTGCTTGCTTTTATATGGCCCTCCTGGCCCCTGATTGGCAGCTCCAGCAGCCCCTCTGATTGGCTGCTTCCTTTGCAGCCACTCTATTCTGCCTGAATGCCTTCTCCTCTGCTCTTTTCTGGGTGGGGTGAGACAGGACCATGAGACCTCCAGCAGGGGGCCTCCAGACCAAGTCTACCCCGTCACAGCCACTCTCTCAAATTTGGAGGGGGTGGGTGTAGGGCCAAAACAGTCAAGCTTCTGATGGGGGTATGGGGCTTGGAGGAGAAGAGGAGGGTCAGGTTGCAGGGGAAATCTATCTCCCACTCTTTAACTCTCTCTCTAGATTCCCTCTTTTATATCATATGGTTTCTGCTGACCTGTTACAAGAGCAGTATTGTAAAAACAATAGACTTAAATTAAAATTGTGCTCATTATCTGTTTATCTTAAAGTACTTTATAAACACAAGTTAATTAGGGCTCAAAATGCTACTGTGAAATAAATAGTACACACATTTTACAGATGGACAAACTGAGGCACAGCATTTAAGGCTTAGTTCAACAAAAGTGCCTAGGTGCCTAAATCTAAAAATAATGTTTTGGCTCCACTACAATCCACAAAACTCCTGCTGAACCTGGTAGTCCCTAAACTCTCTCAATAACTAAGTTTTCAGGACACAAGTTTCCTAGGCACCTATGTTTCTGCCTCTGGGCATGCACACTGCTGCTTCCCTCTAGGTGTCTGTATGCATATGTCCCACCTAGGCGCCAAAGCGATCCATGAAGATAGGCATTGGGCAGCCTAAGTCATGTACAGGGCCCAGTCCAGTAGTGTACTCAGAGGCCAGCTACCATATTGGGTCCCATTCAGAATCTCAATGGAGGAGGTGTTCACCTTGTAACTTTTAGTCCCTGGTTAGAACACTTACCTGGGATGTGGGAGACACAGGTTCATTTCCCCCTTTCTGCCAGAGGGGAAGAAAAGATTTAAATAGATAGTCTCACATACCTCAGGAGCATGCTCTAACTACAGAGCTATGGGATATTCTGATGTAGGGTGCCTTCAGTTTCCCCTGTTGAAGTTGTACCCTTGTGGATAAATAATGAAAGTGTGAGTGGTGAAAGGGGATTGGGCCCAGGGTCTCCCACCTCCCAGGAAGGTACCCTAATCACAAGGCTACAAAATCATTCTCTCAAACAAAGTGTGTGTGTGTGTCTTTCATATAAACATGTAGAGGCTAGGGCCTGAAAATCCAGGCCATGAATACACCTTCTTATGTTGGCAATTTTACCAGTTTCAATTTAGGGCTTCAGCATTTAAAACATACAACTGTAAACTAACTTGGCATAAAAAAAGCAAATGAATTTTTGCTTTATTTCTATTATATGTGGCTAAAGCACACAACTGGGGGTTTCAGGAAGCTTGATTACTATTCCCAGCTCTGCCAGGGCTTCCTTTGAAACCAGAGGTCAGGGTCTGAGCCCTTTACATCCATTGGTGAGCAGCTACTTATGTAAATAGTGTCACTGAAGTCAAAAGAAATAATTGCAACTCACTGCTCACTAAAGGGTTTACAGTCTGGCCCTGTAACTCTTTGCACATCTTTCATATTTACCCCTCTGTAAAATACTTAACTAGCAGTGATCCTGCAAGCCTAAAGGCTTCGATCTTGCCCTGAGATCCAAGTATGAGAACTGTGGCAGATGCAAAGCCCTACAGCAGGTGCTTGGCTCCACGTATGAGGCGCTCACTACAGGATTGGGACATAATTCACTAATATTTGTAGTGTGCTTTGAGGTGGCAGGTGCTATTAAAAAGCACAAAATATTTAAAAATATTTAATAAATAAGCAAATAACTAATGGATACCCTGAAACTGTGATACTGGGTAATTGCACCTGTAGTCCCCCTCCCTGGTCTGCCCAGGGCAGCCACTTTTGGCTTCCAGCTCCCAGCCATCACTTCTCATGGGCCAAGAGCCACATCTCATTCCTTCATGACCAGGGTTTTCCCAGGCTGCACAGCTCCCTGCCTTATACTGTGATATCCCCAGCAAACCAGACTGAAAAGCCCAGCATCTGCACTTTGCTTTCTCTCCGAGGGCTATGACCAATGCATTGCCTGCAGTTATAAGTTACCACACAGCTCTTTCTAAGGAAGCATATTTATTTTTAAAGTAAAAGCATTACAGAGAAAATGTACTGAAACAATAAAGAATCTACACATGCTAGACTGCTAACCAGAGGTCACAACTCTAGCCTCAGGCTTTGGTAGGTGTCAGTCCTTCAAACTCAACAGCTAGGTTTTCCCCATGGTTACTAGTTCCTCTGTCTTAGCTCCAGAACCAGAACAGAGAGTGAGCAGATCAGCTGTTTCCTATAAACTCAGGCCTTTGATCTTGGCCTTCTGTAGCAGATAATCAGCAGACAATGATATTCTCCTCAGGGAACAGTTGGGTTTTTGCATAACTGGATTTGGGAAATTTGCATTAACCTCTCCCTAGGGATTCTCCATTTAACACTCATTGTCCCAAAAGTCCAAACATGTCTGGCACATTTTCAATATAATCTTTTAAATTCCCAGGTCTCACGTCTATCACATCTCTCCATTAGAGAGATTACATACAATCCTGGCCCACAATAATATCTAAACTTAATACAATAAGGTTTTTCAAGACTATTGCAGGAAATTGTCCCATATGTCACACTGAGCTCCCTAAATGATCTTAGTAGCCCTGGTTAGTATGGACTTGGTGGAGGGAAGGTTATATGGCTTCCAGGGAGACCTGAGGTCTTATCAGATAATTTCAGGACTACTACTTCTGTGTTTTTTCATTTACCGTGGATGGTTTGCATAAGTGGCTGTCTGCTTATTCCAGTAACAATGGCAAAGTGGAGGAATAGTATTATATCTACATATGTACCCTACAGACACAACCAGCACTTGGATTTGTTGGTGCATTGCCCATTTAAGTAGATGGCTTTTAAATCTTCAGTTGCAATCCTCATTTTGGATAGGCTGATTTTCCCTCTCCCTCCACCCCATGACCAGGAAGAAATGCTTGTTGTTGTTGATTTAAGTGACATTTAGGGTAGCGTCTTTAGAATAGCACCTGTACCCCTTTAAAATCACTATACATGTCTATAACCATTACAACTTGTGTACAATGTTTTATTTTGTACACTTCTGCAGATTTCTAATGCATCCATTCAGATAATTCTTTATTATAAACTGGCCTGGGGCACAGTATCAAGTTAGTCTTATACTTCTGGGTCCATAATTTAATTTCTTATTAGTTACTAGCATAATGAATAAGAAAAAAATAATGCAGGTCAGAGAAAAAGGCTGCAGCCAGTCAACATTTCATAATTACAGTACTATAAATATGCCTTTTATCACTTGTAAAGAGAGCACAACTTCTTTTTGGCTAAACTCAGATATCATAATACAGAAAATGCTTCTCTGTTGTCTAAGTATATAAGCTGTTTGCTGTTAGACTGCTATGTAAGAACTCAAATTCTTGATTTTGACAATGTGTCCTGCACAGTCTAATGTTCAATAATGAAAATATTTCATGTTCTATTTTCCTTTTCCTCACATGGAACAAATCCTGCTTGACTTCTCTATGAGTGGTCTCATTGAGCAAAATTTGGCCTTTTATGCATTAATTCCTTTTATTATTCAGAAATCGATACTTAATTGTATAGTTAACTAGCACATGTTCAGCATCAACAAAACAGACAAATATATTTTTTAGGACATAAAGAAAAGATTTATTTGAAAATTGTTCTCTGAGATAGCCTATATAGGGCCTAGTAGTACCCTCAGACATGCGAGGACAGAATTTAGTCCTTAGCATGTTATGTGCAGTATTGGAGAGCCAGCCTAAATAATTTAAAACCAGATTCTCTACTGCCTCATATCTTACGTCATTATTTACACCTTTGCTAAAGGAGTACAAAGAATGAGAATCAAGGAGGCTGTGTATATTTTTATTTTGGCTTCTTGATAACCAGTGTGGGGAATCAGAAGCATTTTTTGTGGCTGGCTGGGCAGTCTGACTTCAGTGTCACCCACCGGTGCTGTGAGAATCTGCTCTCCTTTTACAGCCTGTCCTGACCGTGGCATTTTCAGGTGGCTACCCTAGGCATGGGAGGGTCACAATGCCTATGGCATTTCTTATGAGTAATAGATGGAGAGGATCTGGTGGAATTTTATCTACCTTATAACCAGTACTTAATATGTAATTAAAGTGGTATCAGGACTCAAGTAATTTTTTTTACATTCGTAACTGGTGCAGCAAACCCAGAGGTACTGGGGCTATGAAGTGCCAAGCCTAGAAGTGCCAGGGCTTAGCTCTGGCAAGTCCTGTCACAAATTAAACACTGCCTATAACTTTTAGCCCAGTGGTTAGAGTACTCACCTGGGATGTGAGACTCAGCTTCAATTCCCCCCTCAGGCAGAAAGGAAAAAAGAATTTGAAAAGGGGTCGCCCACCTCTGAAGAAAGTGCTCTAACCTCTGAGCTAAGAGATATTCTGATGTGAGGTTAGGTTCCCTCAGTTTCATCTGTTGAAGCTGTTCCATTGTGACTACAACTTAAAAAGTCATTGAGTCAGACAAGTGTAAGAATGTCTGTAGCCTGATGGTGACACCATCCACCTGGGAGGTAAAAGACCTGGGGTCCAGTCTCTCCGCTCCAATGACTATTAAATATTTCCACAGCATGGAACAGCTTTAGTAGGAGAGATTGAGGGAGGCCTCATAGCTCAGTGGTTACAGCAGTCTCCTGACAAACATGGGTGTCCTTGTTCAGATACTTTCTCCCCCTATGCTCAAGACAGGAACTGAACCTGGATTTCCCACATTATTGGGTCTTGCCACCAGGCTGAAGGTTACAAATTGTGGGGGGCGGGTACTGACACTACCAGCTCCTCCTCCAGCCATATTTGGACACCTAGAAAGAGGTAACAGTGCATACTTGCAGCAGTACATACTTAGGCACCTCAGGAACTTATACTCTGAAAATGTAGGTGCCAAAGGAGTTTAGGCTCCTACAAGATTCAGCGCAGCCAAGCAGTAGTTTTATGGATCAGAGTGGAGCCTTAAACTGGGACTTAGGTGTCAAAGCCTGGGTCTTAATTATCTAGGTATCTTTGTAGATCTGGCCCAAAGAATGGATATCAGCAAGGACTTTTTCTCTCAAACATTTATTTAACGTGGCAATAGTTTTCCAAAACAATAGAGAAAACAAGTAGATGAAATGTATATGAGAAAAGCTGAAATGTATCTAAAGCTATTTATGTAGTCTAATAATATATCATCTGCTGATAGTAGTTTAGAAAAAGCATCTTCCTTTGTAGCTATCTGGTCCATATTA
The DNA here is from genome assembly GCA_007922155.1 of Mesoclemmys tuberculata. Classification (NCBI taxonomy): domain Eukaryota; kingdom Metazoa; phylum Chordata; order Testudines; family Chelidae; genus Mesoclemmys; species Mesoclemmys tuberculata. The sequence goes on along the minus strand of ML675603.1, from coordinate 77,402,038 downwards.
ATACTCTCAGCTTTAAGGTTCCCCTTCATATAGGAACTTTCTCCCAGCATGCTTTTCTGGGGATTGGCCATTTAAAGTTGGCAGACACAAGCAGCTGGATCCCTAAAGTGGCTATTTTGCAACTAGCTGCTCCTTACTGCATTTCCCTTTTCTTTCAGTTGATATTTTTAATTCTAATTATGTTTTCCTTTTTTTATTTCTGAGGAGACATCACATTCTCATAGCACTGAAAATCTACCAAAGTTGGTGAACTACTGATTCTCTCCATCCACCCTCTTCTACACAACGTCCCTAATCTGAGTTCAAATGTTGAAAACATGGTATTATCATAAATATTTTGGAGTAGAATAATAGAAATGAAGGGAGCACAATTAACTAGTATGCAGTTATGGTAGCCATATTGTAACATATACACACTTAATAGCTAGTTTAAGTCAATCTGCCCTCAGAGCTCTATATTTAAAGCAAGAATTATTGCCTGTTTTTAAGTTGCTATGTTGGGACTATATTTTAGAAGCAACCCAGCCAAATGTCCTTTCCACAATATGCAACAGTAGGATACACACAACTGCAGGCGTGGCTGTTCTAAAAATGAACCTACATGTCTCTTGTAATCAGGAGTTGGCAACTCCAGGAAATGAGGCAACCACTAGAACAGTCAGCCTTCATCTTGCTTATGTTGATCAGATGCCAATTCAAATTATTTATAGCACATTTTGAAACAAGGAAAGCAGCAATGGATAGTCAATAGAATACTGTGACATCTTCAAAGAGAGAGTAATCATAATTGCTTAAAACATTGTCTGTCACTACACAGTAAGCCTGTTTTGAAAAAGGTTTGGATGTTCTGTTTATTTAAATATTTATGAAGGGATTATTTTTGCTATTCTGAAAGATGCCTTAAATCAGTGATGATTTAACCTTTTCTGTTGACCTGGAGCAAAGACTAAAAATATGGCTCTCAACCCTACTTAACTCAAAGTTCCAGATTCTCTGAGGGTGTACATAGCAACATTCAAAATAATACAGCCATGCTAATATATGACAAATGAGGATCTGGCTCAAACTGTAGTTCTGCTTTGAAAACTGACTATAAAAACAGCATTGTAGGGTCTCTGTTTAGTGTGTCTCAATTTTTATATCAGATTTGTTCTGTTTACAAGTAAAAGAAATGTTTTTCCTGCTGTCCGACCTGTAAAAATCAGATCGGGTCTGAGTCAAGCAGGTTTCTTTCCTTTTCTTGCATCATCACCTGTAATAAAAGATCTGCAGGCGAAAATATGTCCTAATTATACCTGTGTATTCTCTTTGTTTAAAAATTATGGCTTCAGTGACAGATATGCAACTCCATTGCCATCAACAGAGTTGCATAAGTAACCAAATGGTCTTCTAATTGGAAGTGGATAAACAAGTGTGCACTGGAGAATATAATCCAGCTCACTCTTTCTTAGTTGTGCTGGTTCAGCTGTGCTAACAAGAATAAAAGCATTAAAAATTTATCATCACTAAAGTTAGCAGATCTGACCTTGTACATACTCACAGGAAGCAAAATTGGTTGAGCAAGTTTCATTTTTGCATAGCCATTTTTCAGAGTAAAATCATACTTTAAACATAGTAAAACATCATATTGAGAGTCAGATCTGCTGGTTTGTGTGCAAAATTGTTATTGATTTTTATTCTTAGAGCCAACACAACTACGAAAAACCTGTAAACTCCTTTTTCTTGCACCATCAGACTTGTTTACACATATGCAATCTTGATGAGGGTAATGGAGTTGCACAGCTGTCGCTGAGGCCATAATTTTAAGAAGGATGATACATGGCCCTTAGAAAAAAACATCTTACAGACTAAACATTTGATACATAAATAATTGAGAAGATAGATATGGACCCCACATGCAATTTAAATAAGTAATTCTTTAGATTAAAACTACACTTTAAGCAGAGGAATGTAAAAACTTGCTCACACCTTCTAAACTGTCCAGTTTAGGGGTGGAGAATTCCACAAACACATACAACTTCAAAGATACACATTTATTCATTAACTACAATGTCCAAGTAATCTGGTTTAGGGCGCTATGATTCAATACACAGTTGAGTTAAAGAGAAACTGTCAACTTGAAAACTAGCCACTTAAAAATTGTTTAAAGTATTTTCAGGTACTATACCTGCTTTTGAGTCCCTCTACCAATATGTCTTGTATTACAATTATACTTCCTTAGTTTTCCAAAAGTTCGTCTTTTCCCTGTAGTTGTGTGTAAGCACCTCATAAACAGTGAAAATGACTATGCATATTTCACAGAACCATATAAAGTAAACACGTTGAAAAAGAAATGTTTTTTCTTTTGTTTACAGTTATCATAGGTTAACATATGTTAACTTCAGTAGGTAAAATTAATAGACAAATGTATCATAAGTTGAAAGTCCCTTTAAATATAAATGGAATGTGGAAAAGTGTTATGAATAATGTTTATCACTTTTTTCTCTTGACTTTTGAACGTTGACATACGTTTACTGTTATAATATTGACAATCCCAAGCATTCAAAAACCATGGTTCAGGTTTCCAAAATTGAGAGACTGGATTAAAAATAGTTAAACCATAAAATAACTACTTTTGGGTCTTTTTATTTGACTTCTGGTGTTTGAGTCATTAAGGTTCATGTTTTTCAGCAATTATCTGAAAGCATGAGGATAGAAATATCTTAATTTTTTTTAAAAAGTTGCCATTCTCAACTTCATATAATTCCAAGAGCTGGAACTGTCAGAAAATACCAAATGTTGCAAGACGTGTATTAAAATACACATTGACAATGCTACTGTTGTCCTAGGCCTTGGCCTATGTACCCTATTAATAAATGTTATCTTCTAAATGCCCCAGTCCTGGAAGGAGTTTGACACATGTGAGTAGTCTAGTTGAAATCAACTGAATTACTCACATGCTTAAACACCTACATAAGTTTTGGTAGGAGTGGGGCATTAAATTGTAATGACCTGATTTTTCAGGTGTGTTGAGTTTTCACAGTTTCAGTTGGCTTCTGATAATGTGAAAATCAGTCCCCTATTGTTTGAATCTGTGCCAATGGTTGTGGTGTGACGAATGGCCAAGATTGTTAGGAAGATGCAACTGATTTGGCTGCTGGGAGTTTTCAGCTTTTAATATTTCTCACAAGTGAAATGCATTTCAATCCCTGACAAATTTAAAATTAAAATATTTTACTATAGCCTTGCTCCTATAATTTAACACCAAATGTATAAATGAAGTATCCACCTTACCTCCAGGGAATCTGCTGTAAATTAATGTCAGACATATGCAGTGTTGAGAAGGAGATAAAGCATATATGAGTGGCAAGAAGCAACATGTAGGTCGAGTAATCTGGACATATATTTAACTGGAACCCATCGTATCCTCTAAGGTGACTTTTACATATTTTAAAACTGAAAAATTTAGCATTCAACAAAAAAAAATTTGTTTTTAATTTGTCAAAAATTGTTGGGTTTTGAAAAATAACAAAATCTTTGAAGAAAGCAGACACTTTCCACAAATATTTGTGTTTTAGTTGAAAACCCATTTTTTCTATCAACACAGAGTTTCAAGAGAAAATTTTCAACCAGCCCTAGTCACAGTTTTTGATGACCCAGAATCATATCTTGCTTCCTTGTTGAGGGCACAGAGGGTCCCCGATCCCGTGAAACTAGTGCCAGTCCACTGATGCAAGGGGTGGAAGAGATTTTGGGACAATGTGCAGGAGGTTTATACCTTGAATCTCTGCGGCATTCCAGGGTAGAAGAAAAGCTAAGGAGAGGCTTGACACCAGTGGCTCCACAGTTCCCTGGCTCCACAAGACATTCTCCGGGCTGCTGCTGGAGGCCAGAAGGTGTATTAGTAGCTGTGGAGTGATGGCGTGCAGCCTGGGTTTTCAGGCTGCATGCTTGTTCCAGTATTTGGTTCATAATTTTATATCTATAATACCTGGATCACAGCTTTTCACCTTGTGTGTAATCTCCAACAGTAACTTCATACTCTCCAATGATCTATCCAGGTTTCCCTGTCTGTATCCATCTGTTCTCGTCTTAAACAGTACGCTCTTTGGGGAAGGACTGTCTTTTTGCTCTGTGTTTGTACAACGCATAGCACAATGGGTTCTTGGTCTATGAGTAGGACTCCTAGGCATTATAATACAAATAATAAGAGATTTTCAACACACCTCTCCATGATAGTAAGTGTGAATACTGTGTTATACCAGATCATAATTTTATTAAGATAATCTCACGCATGAGGAATTTCCAGTGTAAAAAATGATACACATAAGATGTGTTGGGAGACCCAGGAGAAAGAGCGCAAACTCTGTATTTTTCTATTCCCCATTCCTAACTGCTTACTTTCTTTTACTCATGTAATGTTGTTTAAGAAGGCATATGATGTGAGTTAAAATAAAGAGAAAAGGAGACCTGACAGACTGATTTTTAAGTCTGTTTCACGTATAGGGGAAGAAGAAGGAAGAGACAAGAGAGGGAGAACACAAAGGAGGCAATGAATGGAGTTACATCAGGGATGAATTTAGCCAATAATACTGAATGTGTGACATCATAGTAACTTTTTTATCAATGCATTATAACATCAGAACTCAGAGCTACAGCTTCCCTGCAAGAAGAGAAATATGAGGGGAACAGAGAGCCCTCATTCAAAGCGTTCTGATTAATAGCAAACATATCTCAGGCAAATGGATTTCTTTGTAGGCTCTCTCTATTTAAGATTGCTTCAGTGTGAAAGTCTTGTTTTAAATTGTTTAGATGGGATCCAAACTTTATTGCAGGGAGCAGACAACAAGCCATAGTTCCCACCAATCAAATTACAAGATTCATACAGATTTTGTTTACAGTGTGATCTTTTATTTAAGTAGAATGCAGATTTTACCCTTTAAATGCTTAAACAGAACAAAGCTGTTCAATATAGATTCCTCCCACAGACAGTTCCTATGGTCACAGATAGGCCCTTCACATACATGTAGTGGTAGAAGTGTACATAGATGTTTTTTTTCCAAATGCATTGTGACCCATCCAGGCCTAGGATAGCCACCTGAAAATGCCAAGGTCAGGGCAGGCTGTAAAAGGAGAGCAGATTCTCCCAGCACTGGTGGGTGACACTGAAGTCAGATTTCCCAACCAGCCACAAACAGTGCTTCTGATTCCCCACACTGGTTATCAAGAAGCCAAAATAAACATATACATAGCCCCCTTTACTGCATTTTAGTCTCTGGCCCCCAGTCAACCACTAGGTCCAGTAAAAAGATCAGTTATTTAAAACTCTATGCTCTTTAATAAAGAGGTTCCCTCTGATCCCAAAGGGTCAGCCACAGAACCAGATCAATTTAAATTTAGATCTTACCCAAAATACCATGCTGCCAGCCAATCCTTTCGTAAATAAAACTAAAGGTTTATTATAAAAAGAAAGAAACTATAAGAGAAATATTAAAGGATTAAAACAATCAGACAAATACAATTGATTTGAAAGTCCATATATATCAGATTTCTAATAGAACTGTGGTGTTAGAACGCTTGTACAGTCCTCCTGGTGTACATCCAGTACCTGGATGGGTCTCAGTTCTTTATTTCACAGCTTCAGTTCAGTTGTAGATGAGTTGATCGAGAGGTACGCTGAAGACTGAAGATGACTGAAGACAAAATGGATGTGGGGCAGCTGCCTTTTATGTCCTTTGGCCTTTGCCATGCTGCTTGTGGAAATCTACAGGAACAAGATGGAGTCCAGAGTCACATGAGTAAGTCCTGATGACTCATCAGGTATATCCCTGGTTTCTCCCCCTGGGCCCCTTGTACCTGTGAATTTCTTAATGGGCCATTAAGCAGGCTAGTGCTGCAGCCATCCGGTCTGGGGTGTTGCCCAGAAATACAGTACAAATTGAAATATAGATACAAACATATCCATAACTTCCATTGCACACGTAACACATGAACATAAACATTATCATCTTACTTAGCACATTATAGCCTTTTTAATGGTACCTGACATGGCATACCTCGCATGAATTACTGATTCTGACATACTGATGTTAAAAAATATAATAAATGCCCTCCCCCCATCCAGCCTGTGTGACAATTTTTTTTTAGCTCTTTCTACATTAGATTTTTTACCTTAAAATTTTTCCACGGGCAGTAGCAAAGTGAGAGCACTAGTGTTGATAAACCTCTGTGTTATCTAGTGCTGTTCAAAACAAGTCTAGATGTTGCGATGGTTCAAAATATGAAGCAGCAGCTGGCAGTCAGTCTAAATTCAAATTCTCTCCAGTGGAGATGAACCAATGGTATATAGTCACAGCAGGAAATTTCAAGAAAAATGTTTAGTGTAGACAGGGCCGTAAGTGGACATATGCTCACAATGAAAATCTCTAATTTATCTGGGAGAAAATTTTCACACATACTTAAAGAGTAACCTCCTTAGAAGTTTCATGAGTGTTTTCATACTTTTTTCCTTGATAATTAAAGATATTTAGGTTTAAGGAACAAACGGCCTAATTCTGTCCCACCCTCTTTCCTCATTTGATCATGCAGTGTAATCACCATGCTTTATTTGTAATATCTTGTTAAGTTCTGTGGTAACAGATGATGATCTCACTGCTGGATGAAGCAGAAATGTTGCTGCATAAGAGAAAAGGCACTCCCGAGGGAAAAAAAAAAGCTAGAGAAAGTGATTGGCCTTGAAAATGGTAAGTAATTCCTTGTTTCAAGTTGACTCCTGTAAAAAGATACACCTACTGAATTTTTGGAATCTATGATTGTTTAGTCAGAGTCTTCTGAAAAAAAATATTTGGAGCATTTTGGTTTAGTTTAGGTGCTGAGGACAACTTTCTATCTTTTATAATAACCTCTATAATATGAGTTCTTCCTAGGTCTGTTTGGGCTGGCTGTGTGGAATCCTCTGAAATGTGAAATCTTCTAGATCTGTGTGGGATGGCTTCTCTGGCAGCATGCCACTAGATGTAGAAAAAAGTTTTCATTTGTGTTTGTACATTTTTTTATGATGAAGTATTGGGATTTGCGCAACTTTGTTCTCTTCATATCATAGGCAGCACATTTTTCTTTAATGATGCAGTCAAAAGTAGTGTCCCCTTGAAAGCAGACATGCATTTTTGTGGTTTGAAAGGGGCAATTGCTTACTTTTCTGAGAAGCGATCCACAGTATCACATGCAAACATTCTGCAAGGGTTAATACAGTATCATGGATAGATGGCTGAATAGCCACTTTTCTTATAAACATTAATTTAATTAAAAACATGCAACTGAAATGATCACATTGAACCTTGGCCATGAAAAAGCTGAAATTGCTGTAGAGGACTGCCAGTGAGTCTGTAAAGTCTTTCTCCAATTGTCACTGAAGTAAGCTTTCTGTATTTTTGAATTAGCAATGTTTTCCCTCACTAAAAACTGCCGGATGGTTAAACACAGCATGCAATTAAGTGTAATACTGCCTGTAATGCTCGTGGTAGTTTAAAAGGCAGATCTCAAGAAACAAGGACAAGGAGCTGAGGAAACTCCTGGTTCTAAACAAGAGGCAATGGGATGCAACAAACTTCCTAACACTTTCTAAACACGTTGCCGTGTCACTTATGAAAGTAAAAAAAAAACGTGCTGGTGCCCTGGCACCTCTTGCATCACAAATGAAGCTGTGGCAGGAACCTTTGGTCCCCAAATACTGTATTTAACTGCAGCAGACTGGCTGCTCCCCCACGCCACCAGAGCCTTTGCCACACAGGCCGCAGGGATTCACGCTGCTCACAGCTGAGCACTCTAGGCTCAGGGCCGCCAGCCTAAGCCCAGCGCGGGAGAGAGGCGACACCCCCCTCTGAAGTCAAGGGGAAGCAGGAACTACCCCGATCCAAGCCCTGCTCAGGGCGCAGCAGCTGTAAAAGAACACCCGCCCAGCTCCGCTCGGCGGCTTGTGCGTCTGCGCGTGCACCGTGGCGCGACACCGCCCCGCCCCTGTGAATAGCAGGGAGTGGAGGGAGCGCGCGGGTGCGCGCGCGCGGCCGGGGGCGGCGGGACAGGAGGAAGGACCTGCTTCAGCGGCTGCTGCTGAGTGCCGCGCTGGGGCTCGCGGCGCTGTCGCGGATGGGGTCCTGTTAACCGCCGTCTCGCGCTCTCGCCGCGCGTGGAACCTTGAGACCGGTTTGAAAATAACCGCTCCCCCCCGCCGCGGGCTGTGGCTGTAACCGCCGGCGCAGGGGCCTGGGCATCGGCGCTGTCTCCTGCACGGGAAGAGCCGCTCCTGGCCAGGGCCCTGGGGGGCCCCGCCCGGCAGGACTGCGTTTAACCCGGGGCGGCTCCTCGCCGCGGGCTCCGGACCTGCCGCTTCCCCTGGGCTCCTGTGGGCTGGAGCCGGGGCCAGCGAGGTCCGTCATTTCTTCTCCTGGCGCCTTCAGGTAAGGGACTCGGAGCCCCTGACGGCGCGGGCCAGGGGGACTGGGAGCCCCTGACCCTGTGGGGCAGCGGGGACGGGGTCGGAGCCCCTGACTGCGGGGGGAGGTGGTAATTGGAGACCTGAGGGGGAAAAACAGGCACATGTTCAAATCCCCCCACTGCAACCTGCAGCGCACGGGAGTATCGATGTGTTGTAGAGGTTCGTGGGGTGTCGGGGGAGCGTGTGTTGTCTGTAAGCCGTGCACTTAGGTGTGTGTGTTGTGTGGGGTCCCCACGTGCGCGTCAGGTGCCCCACGCCCACCCCCACGGAGGGTTTCGCAGGTGCCATGCCCTGTCCATGAGATGCTGTCCTCCCTGTTGAGGTGCTATAATTGTTGTTGAATTAATTTCTATTAAATTACTGTAATGTTTCCTTTTTTCTCTCTCTCTAAGAAACTGAGCACAGAATCCATCTATGCAGGCCTCTCGGGTGATTATTTTAGTGCACTTTATCAACACGCCTTGATTCAGGGTTTCCCAAAGAGTTGAGGTTGCTTTCCTCGGTGGGGGGAGGGCATAAAGGGCTATTTGAGGGCTTCTCTAGTCTTTGGGGTCTCAGCTTTCATTTTAAAAAAGGTGTTTAGCTGTTATGGAAAACCCTCAAAATGTGACCATAGTGTAACTGATGTAACCATAGTGTAACTGTCTACCTGGATTAGCAATGAGCCGGAATTGATGACTCTGAGCTCTGACTAGCCTCTTCATTTAAATGATGATAGTTAGCAGTGTTGACATTTCAGGTATTTTCACTGATCATCAAAGCTTACCAGGGGATAGGAAGATAATCAAAGATCAGGCAATCATTTTGGATAGACCTTTAACAACACATGGTTGGGCTGAAGAAGGGCATATAATTGACTTCATTTTCCTAAGAGAGCAGGGCTTAGTTTCTAGCATTCTGGGAGCCTGCCTTAAATCTCTAACTCTCTTGTGAGGAGCTAAGTTAAATCACTTCTTAGCTTTTATTTCTATTAATTTTTTTTACTGTCTACTAGGCTTGTAAATACTTTTGGGCTTACACTTAAAGAGCAGCAGTAACAATACTGTTTCCCTAAGGCTTATCTGCTTTACAGGCTAGTTCCATGGTGTCAGATCTGATGAAAAGTGCCATAGTGCAAAGTATTACTTGGGGCTCATAATTATTGTTTCTTCTTCAGAAGAAGAATGCAGGATTAACAAGAATTGAGAGACGCTCATGGGTAGTGCCAGGACTCATAAATGTTCTTAAGCTGAATCTGGGAGTAGATAAATATGAGGACTGAGAAAAGTTCTGTGAAAGGTGCATCAGCACAATAGTGGTAGTGCCCAGCTCTAGAGCAACCTGTGGAATTGCTCCAAAGGAAAGAATTAATTTTCATCGTGATTCTCTTTCTAGCCAATATATACAAGATGACATAGAGTTTTAACATGTCAATTTTGGAAAATATGATTTGGTAGGAAGCCAAGTCACTGAAACTTAATTATAACAAAGTTCTTAAACAGCAAAAGTAGAACTCACCATTAGTGTACAACTTGTTGTCTGAAAGTTACTAGGCACAGCCTCTTGAGAAACTTGTAATTTGGCATGAGACATTACTGAACAGGTATTTATTCTAAGTAGAGGCTGTGGAGGAGGAGAAAAACAAAAAGGATGTTTGATATTGTGATTGATTCTTGTAATAAATATTTGTGATGTGGTGCAATGTGTTGATGATAGCAGTGTCACAATTCAAGCTTTGGCTTCTGTTGCCAAGCACAGGAAATCAGAGAAATTGGTTTTCAGAGAAAGTAATCTAGTTGATTAAGTTGAAGAGTTGTCTGCTTGGTGGTTACAAAATTAAATTTTAATGACTCACAATGGACGTATGAACTCCTTTCTTTATATTTACTGCAACATATAGAAAATCTTACAATTAGATAACAGATTAATGTAAATGTATGTAATGGATAGTTAGTCTCTTGGTAATTTTATGAAAATAATGTGCATTCAGTGTTATAAAATATTGTATATTTGTAGTGGTGCCTAGTTACTAGGTGATAGGCACATTTGAAATAATGTAGTTTTTGCTCTCGTGTATTAGGCATACACTATATAATTAATGAAATAGTTGGAATGTGTGAAAGTGCGCTATACATATGAAATTAACTAATATTTTGACATAGTATAACTTGTATTTGTTTAGCTACTTAGCTTTCTTTTAAAACAGAATGTTAGATTTTGGGTTTTGGTGGATGTCATTTTACAGAACAAACTACTTTATGAACTTGCTATCACTGAAATAGCACTTCATTTATTAGTGTTGAGGCTCTTAATGTTTATTTCTAGTAGGTACTGTTGTATAGTCACTGTTTTAGAATACGAGTTGCTTACCATGTTTTTGTTTGTGGGTTTTTGTTTTTGTGTGTTTCATTCATTCTAAAATAAAGCTTTGGTCTGTAGTAGCAATATGTATCTTCAGTAAATGAATCTTTCCCTTATGTCATTTGACAGCAAGATAATTACTTTTAAAATGTGGGTGTGATAAAATGGTGTTACAATGCTGTTCACTTAGTTATGAAATTAAACTCTGATCTCATTTTAATATCACTTTGCTATAAGAATGTAATTCTAGAGGAGAATTTTATTTGTGGTTAGGTTTTTTGAACTGTGCATTTATTTCAGTTTTCTTGGTGCCTATCCATAATTTAATACACAAACCTGTTGTCTTGGACTAAGTCTGGTGTTGCATTAGTGTTCCTAAGCATTTTTAGTACTTGTCAGTTTTGTTGTCCTGTATTTCCAGCATGTTTAGCTACTTTAGGTAGCACTGATTCTTGAAAGCCCAGCTATTTTCTTCCCCTGCATCTCTCCTCAAACCACAGATGCCTCAAATAGTGCTATGGTACATTTTGGCTTGAGTGACGTGAACAGCTTCAGAGCTTCAGGAATAAATCTACGAGCCTTCAGTAAAACATAAACTGTGATCTGCTATGTTAGCACCTTTATGGAGCATAGTTTCTCAACCTGTGATACGCGTAACCCTAGGAGTACACGAGACACAGGCAGGGGGTTCGCAGTGAAAAACCCAATGAAGGGAGGTGGGCAGCAGCCACTGGCTTCTGGGAAAGCCAGGCAGCAGCTGCCCACATGCTGCCTGGTCCCAGCTCCCAGATGGGAGCCCGGCAGCAGCCTCCTGCACCCTGCGAGCTGGGCTTTCAGCTGGGTGGCTGCCACCTGCACCCCAGCTCTGAGCTGAGAGACAGCCTTCCACGCCCTGGCTTGAAGATGGGCAGCAGCTGCCTGCCACCTGCCCACATCCCTGGGCCTCAGCCTGCATGGAAGCCTCCTCCGCCCCAGATCAGAGCAGGTGGCAGTCGCCCACCTCCCGGGCTGGCTGCAACTTGCCCAGGTGGCAGCTCCCCATCCCGGCTCAAAGTCCAGTGCCCAGAGAGCCCCGCGGAGAGCCCCGCAGCTTGCTCAGTCCTGAACCTGGGCTCTACCCCCCAGGTTTACTTGCTAATTTCACTAGTTGAGCAGTGAAACTGACAGCTATGACAGCCCCAAATTTTACTAGTATAAAAATGTTAAGAGGGGCCCACACAGTGTGATTTGTTACTTAAAAGGTTGAGAAACACTGCTATGTAGTATCAGTGCCCGTAAGTCTCTCTCAAAGTATTTGTGCCCTTAAGCTATAAAGGATGTCACTGTGTGAAGTGAGCCTCTGCACTTTGTCTGATATGATAGTGGCCCCCTAGGTGCCAATACTTTAAGACATCAATTACCATATACCTCTCAGCACAAGAATACATCATTGCTTCTGTAGATATGCCAACATATTCATGCCCCTGTACAGCTGTAAGATAACTGGCACATTGGGTTTGCTAGTACAGTTAGTGCTGTCAGCTGAGGGTGACATTGGAGTACTAGGCAGTCAATAACTACAGTTTAGAATCCAGCAGATAGCACCAATGGAAGCTGGAATTTCATGTGGTGGGCTGTGAATATTTTTAAGCCAGTTTCTAGGTTGAATATTTTTTTAAGTCACTTTTGGCAGATGCAACCTTATTGGGCCAAAAGTTCTGTGTTTTAGCACCTTCGTAGTCTCAACACCTTCTGACCAGTATTATATGGTGAATCCCATACCCTTATTTAGACACCAGGCACTGGGAAAGCTTTAATCAGTGTTTATCAGGCTTTATTAAGGCAACAAATCGACCACTATAAGCATGTTGCTTCTTGGTCTGTGCTGGATAACACAACAAATGCGAAGTATAATTGGATTCATCATCGATGTCCAAAGGCCTGCCTTGTTTCTCAGAGACTGGTGTAGCACAAGGAAGTACTGGTAAATACAATCGAGCACAAAGTCTTCAGGTAGCAGGGTGGATAAAAATCAATGATTTTTTAAAAATAAAAATCTGATTTTTTTAAATGTAAATCAGATGTTCTAATTTTTTTAAAAACAATCAATAAAATACTAAATTTCTTTCTCATTTAAAAAAACAGTTACAATTAAATCTCATCATAAACATGCTAAACCTACACTTACAGTCCCATAAAAATGAATTAATGGCTCTAGTCTGTTCAGCCTAATTATCAGCGCTTGCTTCTTGAAAGTTCTGGCCTTTCAGTTTCTGTTTCAGTTTGTTTCTCAGCAGACTGAAGTCACATGTGCAAAAAAGACACAGGTTGGATAGGACTGTTGTTGTTTTGCGCTTATGTGCGGATGGAGCTGGGTCAAGCAAGGCAGAGGAGTTTAAGACAATATCTTAAAGACAGGCAAAGGATGGAGGCAGAGTAGAAAGGAGTAGTGGAGTGGACTGGAAAGAAAAAGGGAAGACATTATTCAGTACACGCACAGCTTCCTGTGTTCCCCCACACTTTTGCTACAGAAAAACTGTCATGGCTTCTGGGCCTAAGAGAGACCCTATCTGGGAATATTTTGAAGAAATTACTTCCTTGGGTAAAAAAGGAAAACGTCAAGTGTAAGCAGTGCAAGGAGATGCAGGGGCCTAGTTGCAAGAATGAAACATAATGAAAACTGCTTATTGGGAGAAAATTATGTGGATATGTTGCAAGAACAATGTGGATCAACTGGTTAGTAACTTAAATAATTCACTTTGCAATGCATCATTCTTCAAGACTCTCTCTATGCCTTTTAATATAAGTGTGATTTAACAAGTAAATTACCGAGATGTTTGCTATGTTGAATGTTAGAAGAAATAGTTTAGCTTAGCTAATCCTTATGGCTTGTTTAGTTAGTTAACTAGGTTTAGAATCCGTCACCCAAGTATATGGTACAGAAAGCGGCAGTAAAAGAAATCTAGAGTTGCCAGTGTCATTTTCTTATTTTATGTTACATCACACATGCCCCTTATTTTGGAATATAATGGCCACAGACCATAATGGTGATGCTATAAGTCTACTGCCTATTTTATTTCAGCATAACTCAGCTTTCCCAAGGGAATCCCATCCTATACCTGTTTTCTCAAAAAAACAGAAATGCCAGTGAGTTCTCTAGGGCTTACTCCAAAATTAAATGCACTCCAAGTGCAGTCAGTCTTAGCTCTTTTGGTAATTTAGAATCGGATCTGCATCCTTGCTGAGGGAGAGAAATTGAGAAGAACAACTATTCAAAATCCATTTTTGAATTTTGTTTCAGGATTCCATTTAAGCATAAGAGATTTTTACTGTGACTGTTTGCAACAACTTCAGAGTCATCCATTGGTACTTTTAGCAGCAGTGCTGCAACTAAATGTATTTCAGAAAGCAAAGTATCAGTACGAAGCAAAAGATTTCAGTCATCCAGTAAAACCACCACCATGGATGGGTTTGTAGTAAAGACCAACAAATACCAACAGGACTCCATAGGTGAAAAGATTGCTAGATTCATTTATGCCACAAATTCTCCTTTTCACATTGTTAACAATAAACACTTAATTGACATGGTTGAGTCCTAAATGATCAGGCTACACGCCATCTGGTAGAGCAGACATTAGTGGAAGGTTGCTACATATAGTATATGAGAAGCAACTTGAACAATGTGCAAGAAATACTAAGGGGAAATTTGCCAGTTTAAGCCTTGATGGGTGGAGCAATGTACACAGTGATCCAGCAATATGTGCTTGTGTGACAACAGAAGATGGGGTTGCATATCTTTCAGAAACAACAGATATATTGGGAAATGCCCACAGAACAGAATATTTAAAAGAAGTGGCAGTGAAAGCTGTAATAAACTGAACAAAAATTCAACTGTCATGTGCAGTTCAATGCTGCAAATGTGGCAAAGATGAGAAGATACTTAGAAGAAAAAATGGAAGGATGCGCCTTAATAACATGGCTGCAGTGCCCATGTAATGCAACTTTTAGCCAAAGACTTAAATACGTCTTCTCCGAGAATAAAAGAAAATGTTGTTGAAGTCGCAGAATAATTCCATTACAACCCATTTTGCTTCAGCATCACTGAAGAGAGCAGGAGGATTCAAACATTCTTCTTCAAGATGTTCGATGGAATTCTGTGGTTGATTGTTTTGAACAATTTATTAAGAACTGGCCTATTCTCATAAAACTTTGTGAAGAAAACCGTGATAAAATAGATGGAAGTATCTCATCCAAGGTATCTAACATTGGATTAAAGAGGAATGTAGAAGATATGCTCAGTATACTGGAGCCAATATCTATAGTCTTAAATCAATGTCAGAGAAATTGTTGCTGCCTTGGTGATGCTGTCCAAATTTGGAAGGCATTTCAAGAGACATTAAAGAAAGAAATACCTCACCAGAAAGTTAAACTGCAGGCAGTAAAGAATGGATCAAGCACTAATTCCACCTCCTTTTTGTGCAAATGTTCTCAACACCAGATATAAAGGCAGATGCCTAACTTCTGAAGAAGATGATGCTGCCATGGCATGGGCATCTCAAAATCACTCCTTAGTTATGCCAGTCATAATAAATATCAGGGATGGAGTGGAACCATTTAAATAGTACATGTTTACTGATGATAATTTGAACAAAGTCACTCCTCTGAATTGATGGAAATTGTTAGCTGAGCACCTTGAAAAAGAGTTCTTTTAGTTAAGCCAACTTTTCACAGCAGTAGAGTCCTCCACAGGCACAGAGAGAATATTTTCATCATTTGGTATTGTTCACCCAAAGCTAAGAAATTGACTGGAAGTTGAAAAAGTAGGAGAACTTTTTTTTCTGTTTCTAGGAGTGGGGAAGATGAGAGCTAGTTGTAGAAGTTTTAAGGACAGCATATGTTTAGTCTTGTGATTACTTGTTCATTAGAGTTAATAAAATTTGAAAACAAAAAAAGTTTAAGGTCAGCTGGCAACTCAGGAGATTGCTGCAATTGCAAGTATGAAACATTTATGTAACATTTAAGATTTAGTTTAATAAAATACAAGTGCTATTGTGTTTGTGCGTTTGTGATTTAGTTCTTACTGTTCCTAATGTACTGCTGCTGCATCTGCAGCTTGATGCAGGTAATGAGTATTATGTACTATTTCCTAAATTAATAAAAATCAAGTATCTAAAAAGTACACAAAGTATACTCTTCTAGATGTTGTAAAATGCTGTACTAAGTTGTAAATTAACATGTTTTAGTGATCAGATTTGCACCATTGTTTAAGAAATATGCAAAGAAGTATCAATGGGGAAACTTGATTTAAATCAATGATTTTCTTCTCTTGGTGACTTAAGTCAATCCACCCTGTCTGGTAGGGAACATGATTTCGGATAAGTGGTCTCAAGACCAGTGAGTGTGTTATAGTAGATCTTCTTCCAGTGGGGCACACTGAAACTGAATTTCTTAACCATTGACTTGAACAAGAGTCTGTACAGCCTTTGCGCTTTGTAACAGGAAAAGAAAGTTTAGGAGGTGTCATCCTTACTCTTTGTGGAAAGAGGCTGCTGTGGATTTTTTACAGATACTTCTGGCAGCTAAGTCCTGACAAAGCACAGGCATGTCAAATATTATGTGATCCTCATCCTAAAACTAACGCATAGAAATATAATTCTGTTTTATGTTTTGTGTGTTGTTTTGTGTTTATAGTTAGCTATGGCTTATATCATCATGCTGAGAATCTGGCTTTGGATCATCCCCAAAGAACCTCATTCCATCCCAGTGCAGGAACCCCCTCAGTAGCAATTTGAATATTGACAAACTAGAAATGATTAGGTATGGCTTATCCAGCTAGGTGGCTTGAGTCCTGTCTGCATGAAAGCTATCTAGCAGAAGTAAATGCAGCGTCAATTGGGGGGGAAAGGTGCAGTGTGGTACAAACAGCCCTGAGGGACTCCTTTTATTTACCTATTCTAAAGTTGCATGACTCCATCTCTTCTGTCTGTCCTTTGTAAGGCATAGTAGCCAGCATCACCACTTGCAACATGTGCTACTAGTACTCACCATGAGATCAGCGTGTGCAGATGCCTGCTTCCACCTCTCACAATTTTTCTAAGAGCAGATATTGATCTACTTTCGCTATTTCCACCCAGTATTTGGAATTGTGATTTTTCACAGGGCTCTAACCATGGCTATTATATAGGAGATAATGGTCCCCTCTAGTTTTAAAATTTATGAATTTATGTATATAACTGTATTCCTTTTTTATCCACATTGTTTATGCTTGGTTATACATGCTTGCTCCCTAAACGTTCAAAACTAACTTGTTAATGTTGGTTAAGTAGGAATGTCTGCCTTTTTCCCCCAAAAAACAAAAACAAACTCAAACTCAACACCACCCCAAACCTAAATAGATGAAAGCATCAGCAGGCTGGTCAGCTTGTGCACACATCATGGTTCAAATGTTCCGCTTACTGTTGTGTGGAGGGTTTAGCAGTCCAAACATTTCCAGTTGCTAGACTTATCCTGAAAGCTTGTGTTGGATACCATGTGAAGAATGTGTAAAAAGCATAACTCTGCTCTCCAAGAATGAATACATCAACCGCTCTAAGATACAAATTACTTTTTTTGTCTGTGGCTTGGGACTTCAGATCCATACTGTTGCTGGTGGTTGCTATCCCATAGCAAGAATTGTACTCCTACAACAATCCAGTGCTATATAGTGGGGTTGCTGTTGATCTTTTAACGCTCACCTTTGAATGAGACGTTAAACAGAGATCACTTCTGTTCAGATGGTATTGAAAAACCTTGTGGCATACTTTGAAAAGAGTGATGGGTTATCTTTATTTATAGCATGTTCACACTGGTATCTAAATGTGTTGCATGTAAGTGGTACCAACTCTGAAGACACTGATCCAGGCTTTAGAACAGGTGGCACCATTGGAGGTGTTGAGTAGTTTGGCCTAAAATGTAATGCTTGTAACCTCTATTGTACATCTGGTAGATCAAGGCTGGGGGAACACCATGATGTGAGCTTCTGCAGTATGGTCTGGGATCAGAAGATCATATAGCATGTGAGAGTGAGAGAATGGTTTTTCTCCAAGGAAGTAGAGCGGAAGTTGTTTTTAGGTAAAGTGTATATGTGTAAACATGTGAGGAGAGAATGTAAAGGAGTACAAAATGAAATGAGCGAAGCGATAACATGATATAGTTGTGGGGCAAAGATGATATTTCTCTGTTGTTCTTTCACATGCCAAACTAATTATCTTTGAGGGGTAGTTGATAACAGACTTCCTGTTAAGAGTAAGAAAATACCATGGTGTCTTGGCAAACTCTCCTCTCAGTAAATTATGTTCTAATGCTAAAGGCTTTGTGTGTTAGAGGTAGCACCATTCAATAGCTATCTTATATAATCACTGTGCTACTAGTATCTATTTTGTACAGCTCATTTGAGAAACCTTGAGTGTGAATGTTGCTGTTGTAGCACCCAAAGTTCTGTTGTTGTGCTATGAAGTTAACTCTTCCTTCCCCCTCTCCCCCCCAAGTTTTATGAAAGCATTGCAGAAATGTCTGTGTGGGACAGTACTAAGTGTTTGAAAACATTTTAATAGATAGAGTTTTTTCTTTTTGATTTTGCTTTTATTAAAACTATAGAAGGATTTCAGGGCAAGGAATAAATGGGGCAGAAAAGTAAAGCATGTTGGGCCACCACAGATAAGAGTTCTTTCTGTTGGTTGAGAGGAGCACCTTGTGGTATTTGCTTTCCTGGCACTTGTAATCTTTATTTTGACAGTTTGACCCCTCCCAGGTCACCTGGTTTAAAATGTGAATGTACGATGTTTGAAGGAGGAATGCACCTTTGCCAGTCAGCCTAATGCCTGTAATGAATGCTGTATATATAAAATAGTCATGACTCAGGTGTTCTGAATTTTAAATTCATCAGAGCATTAAAGGGAAACTATTACATCTTTCATATAATTTCGGTAAACCTCAGGTACAGGCATTTTTAATACAAGATTCATATTATGTGCAAGTTCTATAATCATGGGGTATACTATAAGATACTCCTTATGCTGTATTCAGTACCATGCAATAAAAAATAAGTTAAAGTTTCTTTTTTAATCCTGCTGCTGCAGCTAACAAAAGAAAAGTGGCTAAGAAATGTAAGGCTCCACCCTCTTGAACAAGGTTCATGTCATTTTTATATATCCCTATTAGAATGATTTTCTGATAGCTTTAACGTTTAACTTAAGGTCATCCCAGCAGTTCCAATAAAAAACTAAAGGAATTTACGTTTAGACAAACATTTTGTAAGCCATTACTTGGCATATAAAATGTCTCCCACTTAAAGCAAACTTTTTGACCGAGAAATCATAAATCAATTAGTATTAGGTGTCTGGGGTCTTCTCCCTTTAATTTCCCCTCCCTCTCCCCAACAAACAAACAAGCTATGCCGCTGTCTGACTGCTCAAAAAAAGCAGCATTCTCTTTCTCTTAGAACTCCTGGCTGCTGTGATGATGTATGTTCTCATCCAGCCTTCTGACTGCAATGAAGGGTACTAACCTCCTTCTAGCCTGTTGTGAAGGGGACTGACTGTTTCTTCTACTTTAGACCTTAGCCCTTTCACCACAATTTTGTGGGGAGTCCTTCAGCCTATAACTTCAGTACTTGGATCTACTGTTGTTTCTGACTCTTCTTAGCAGCAGCAGCAGAATTAAATTAATGTTTGTGTGAGCTTAAATACTGCCTATGGGATTCTGAATAGCAGTAGTGAAGAGTGACAGGATACTGACAATGACAAGCTGCTGTTTAGCAAAACTGTGCGCGTCAGCAAACGTATTGGAGCGTCCTGCAGAATTTAGAAATCTTTTGAATACAAATAGAATGTAGTCTCTACAACCATAAGGGCAAGACGTTTCTAAATTGAAAGCTGAAATTCTGCAGGATGCGTGGTGACTTTCTGGTGGAATTCCCCTACTCCTCTCCTCCCTCCGAAAAAAATACCAGAGAAATCTTACCATGACAAATTGACTTCTTAAGTGCTCTGTGTGTGTACATATAAAGAATAAGCCTGATTATGTTTTTGCATTTTATTTCAGATCTGAAAGTTGAGTTCTGAGCTGTTCATTCTTGCAAAAGAAATCTAGAAACTAGAGAATAAAAATGGGGACTCCTGGATCGGGAAGGAAAAGAACTCCAGTAAAAGACAGATTCTCTGCAGAAGATGAAGCTTTGAGTCACATTGCCAGAGAGGTCTGTAAATATTAAATTATCTAATATATAAAGTACAAATGAAAATTGTTTATCCCAGAATGTAGCCATAAGAATTAAAACAATTTAGTGCATGGTTATTAAAGTGGCAACAGTAACTAGTTGCAGATAGAGTATTTGACAATTGTTATAAAAATGGGAGAATTTAAATACGTAGCTTAAATTAATCATATCTTTGGAAACATAGCTGCAGTTCCTTACTATCAAATATTGAGCCATGAAAGAGCTGAAGTAAAATAATGCACTGAGACTTGTAGAGTAGTGAATGAGCGTTCTACAGGATCTCACAGTGATCCTTATATTTAGGTTGTCCAACATTTTCCACTACAAAACTTCCTGGTGACCTTTTTAAGAAAAGTTCTGATACCTTCATTGTTTACAGTAGGCCATTGAAATTTGTCAAAGAGAAAATTTTGGGATCAGAAAAATGCCTTTTCTTGGCCTCATGAAGTTCCATTTAGGCTTGAGAGACTTTTTTAAAATTGCCATTTCCCCTTTGTTCCTTTTGTTGTCAGCAAAATGTCCACATGCTAAAATAACTGAGCATGAGCATTCTAAATGGCTGTGATACCATCAAAGCAGCATCAAGAAACTGATTAGGAATCCCAGGAGAAGGCAACCTCTCTGGGAGGAGGGGGAAAAAAGAGCTAAGCCAGGAAGGCTACTTGGACTTAGCACAAGGCCCTGGTTACCAATTACCCCATCCCCTCCAAACTCCCTCGCAAAACTCCTGTTAGCTGGTTGCTAGCTTCTCAGGTCACTTAGGAGTGGGCTTTTTAAACCCTGGTCCTACCTAAGTAGCCCCATCCCCTGGTTAATTCGTGGGTGCTGTAAGGCTTAGTGATCAAAGCCTTGCTAAGAAGCTCTCAGCCTTGCCTAGCAGGCCTATAGGATCAGCGCACAGTCTCTCAAACAAACAGACCACACGATATACTTCAGTCAAGCGCAAGCACAGCACACCACAAACACACACACACTACAGACTGTTTTTATAGAACAATAATATTTTCCTGTTCTATAAAAATACTTTTCTACTATTTTGCTGGATGAAAGACCTACACAAACATGGGAAACTGACTTCTGCAGAGAGAACAATTAAACTAACTGACATAAAAGTAATTTGTATTGTTAAAACCCTTGTCTGATAGTGTGTTCTACTGTCAGGTAGTTTAGTCCCTTTGTCGAGGCAGAACCGTGTGGCTCTTATATACTGGTTCAGAGAAAATATCATAGCCATCTTCATGCCCAGACCATTATATAGGCTGTCATGGTCCATCTATTAGCCAACGTGACTGAATATAAGAGGACTGAGCTAATGTTCTCCTTGAAAGGGCTAAAAAGTATTTCCCTACTGTATGACAGGTGGAACCAATTCAGCTTCAGTAAATTTAGGATTTGAAAATTTGATTGTAATATTAGAGAAAATATAAAATAAATGGAAATATTAAACATCTGCCATGGAATCCATTGAAAACTTCTTTAAAAGTAACCATGTTCTTATTTCTGGAATCTCTGCATGTTGTCTTTTGGTGTTTTAAGAGTCAAACTTTCTCACTAACCACAGCATGGTAGTTTTGATACAGTCCCTCACCATTGTCTAACATCTTTAGAGGACTAGTTAGATATGGGCCAACTACACAGTTTTCAAAAGGTGAATCCATTGCTAAAGGCAAACTCATAGAATTGTCTAAGTATATATTTATTTCTGGTGAGACTTTTCTATTTGCACTTAAAGTCCATCTTCCTTCTAGCTCATCTTATCCCGTGTTTTGTATGTTAGAATGACTCTTCCTTAATTTCTATGGCATCCATCTGTTAAGAAAAAACTTTGATCTATAGACTTTTCCACAATGTGCATCTACAGTGTGCTTAGCACCGGATAGGGTGTGGAGGTGTCATGCCTCCTGTGCTGAAGAGCTTACATCCTCAGAAGGACCAACAATAGACAACATCTGGTGATGAGAAGATGAAATTGCAAAACAGTGTTCTAGTGGTATTCAGTTTTTATCCACCTTGAGGACATGTTCCCTTCTCACTATTTCTTGCTACCTGATAGACAGGACTGAATACATTTTTTCTATCTTTCTATGTCGTTAAAGAACAGCAATGAAAACGTGTCTTTTGGCTCATTGTGCGAGTTTAGAGAATGAGCTAAGAATACAACACTGATCTTAGGAGCCACACAGTGAACTTTTCGGTGTTTAAGACTTCAGTTCTGCAGTTGAGGTTAGTTGCAGAGATTTAATGTCAAGGTAGCATCAGATTACCTAGGATGCTTAAAACAGAGGCAGAAGGAGGGGAAGTGACTCGCCCATGGTTGCATGAACAGGGAGTAAAACCCAGGTCTCCTTGTACTTAGTGCAGTGCTGTATCAATTAAGCCATGTGATACCTTCAAAAAAGCCTCCAAATCATGGTGAGCAGCTACTGTTCCTCCTCAAGAATGCTGATTTGCAAGTCCTGCCAATCCTTCAACATCTATGTACAACCATAAGGGGAATAACATGATGACATGGGCTGCACTACCAGTAATAGACTGAAGGAACACTGATTAAAGAAAGCTGGTTTAAAATGAATTCCAGGAAGACCTAAGTGATATTAATAGGAGGGGGCAAGTTCCTCAATGAGATGGAAATGCTACCACTTTCCTCAGTCAAGAGCAAATGCCTTTTGGGAGTTATGCAGAACTTGTTACTGACTATAGACAAAGTAGCAGTTACTGGAAGTGCCTCTCTTTACCTCCAGCAAGCAAGAAGGCTCGGTACATGCCTCTGAGACAATAAATAAATAAATAAATGTCGCAGTAATTAGAATTCGTTGCCTTCCTGCTGGACTGTTGCAACTTTTTCTGCCTTGGTCTTGATAAGAAGCTTAAAGAAGCTGCAACTAATGCACAACACAGCTGCCTGTCTACTAATTATACTGCATCAGTGCTTCACAGCGTGTACTAGCTCTCCTTGGACTACTGAATACAATGCCAGGTTTTGGTACTGATTTACAAAGCCTGAAGGTGGATGGCCCTCATTTCTTGTACTATCTCATTCAGAAAACCTTTCATAGCAGTTGTGACCATCATATGTATTAGAACCCAAATATAGACTTGAAGCAGAAGAAAGAGTTTTCTGCTGAGAAAATCCAAGACCTTTAAAAAGAGCATTTTTCAAAAGCCAGAAGGAAGGCAAATCAGGAAGCAGCTAAAAACAAAAGAAAAAACAGCCTATTGAATTGAGAACGGAGAGAACTAAAATCACATTCAAAATCAGGAGTCTTGATTGTTTAGAAAGGGTAGAGAACTAAACTTGACACCCTTTCTTCCCAGCCTGCAATAATTGACACTTTATTTTAAATCTTCTTGAGTGCTAAGGTGTTGCGATTATAGGGTGCTTTTTAAAAACTTAAATAAGACTATCTGAAAATGAAAAAGGAGAAAATTGCTCTCTGACTAATGTGTGAATAAGCAATATTTATGGATTAATCAAAGCAGATTGAAATGGTCAAATGTGAAATAATGGGACATATAACCTTTATAAAAAAGGTGAAAATTTACTGCATCTTCAACATATGCACTGTAGCTAACGTCCATAGGTAAGTAGTCCTAGTAAGCTGAATGAGGAAGCATATGTCCTTCCCATTTTCATTTATTTATATTAGTCCCATCTGTATATCTCAGCCAGGATCAGAGTCTTGTTTTGGTAGGTGCTGTACATACGTATAAGAGACACTTGCTGCCTCAGAGAGCTTACAATCTTCATAAGCCAAAGTGGAATAAAAAAAAAGTATTTATCCCTTTTTATAGATGGGGAACTGAGGCATATAGGGCCACAAACTCTCAAAGAAAGTGTCTGGGAATTTGAATCCAGATTCCCTAACTCCAGTGCTTTAACCATAAGGATCATCTTTCCTCTGACATACTATTGTGAAAGGACCCATGGTCCCATTCTGGATTACCTGGATAAGGGCCTCCAGGGCTGCTGTTACTTTAGCCTTTTTGGGGAGAGAAATCTCCACTGTTACACTCACTGCTGTAGTCTTTCGATGGTAGCAACCATGGAAGTGCAACCATAGACAGGTGGTGATTTTTTGTCTCCATATCATCTCTATGCAGTGAAATTTGGCAGATAATCCTTAGGAAGATTTTGATGTGTCCCATGAAAAATTAATTGTAATTTAATTTTGGCCAAATTAGTAGGGCTTGGAAATCACAGTGCATGTGCAGTCACTTCAACAATGCAATCTTTTTCATAACCACCCCTAAAGAGAAGAATCACAAGCATGATTTGTGGTCTGGAAAACATGTCATACAGTGAGAAACTTAAGGAGCTCAATCAATTTAGCTTCTCAAAAGACACAGTTAAGAGATGATTTGGTCACAGCCTAGAAGTATCTACAGGGACAAGATATTTGATTCCAGGGGCTTTTAATCTAGTCTGCAAAAGCACATCATCATCCAGAAGCTGGAAATGAGAGCTAGATAAACACACTGAAAAATAAAGTGCCAAAATTTTAACAGTAAGATAATGAACCATTGGAACAGTTTACCAAGTAATGTGGTGGACTTTCTCATTTCAGGTTTTAAAATCAAGATTGGATGTCTTTCTATAAGATATAGTCTGTTAGTTCAATCACAAATTAGTGGGGTTAAAACAAGAACTACTGGGTTAAATTTATGGCATAGGCAATGTAGAAGGTAAGGTCAGATGGTCATGGTCCCCCCTGGGCTTAATCTATGTATCTAAAGGAGGAAAGACCACATGGGAATGTGTGTTTTGTCATGTGTACATAAATATAAGGCTAAGAAGTTGCTACTTACAGTGAATGAAATAGGGCTGTATGTTCTTAACTGACTTATTTTCACTTTAGCTTTTCAGGATTTTTTTGATACATTTCTTTGAAAGCTTGGTTTAAATGTGCTGTAAAGCCATTTCAGGCTAAAATTATTTTTAACACAATTTAGTTAGCCAGCATGGATCTAACCATCTTAAAAATAGCTTCTAAAACTATATTAGAAATTAGCAGTAACTTTAGTAGAGTTACAATGGCATAACTGGGTTGAATGGAACAGACCCTTTCCATAACTATTTTGTTCTTTTTAATCTTTGTAAAAAAAAAAAACTTTTGACTGCTTTGTTCTTTTAATTCTCAAAATAAGCCACAAATTTGTTCTACAATGTGTAGCTCAACCATTTTTGACACACACATTTAGGGTGAAATGATGGTCCTATTAAAATCAGAGACAAAACTCCTATTGACTTCAATAAGGCCAGGATTTCACACAAGGTTGCTGCAAACTTATTTCCCTCTGTTTTGCACAAAAGGTTATTTCTATCTCAGCACTTGTCAGGGGAAATTCAGCTGTTTGATTTTTTTTTTTGGTAGCCTATGACTACTCAGTGAAAATTAGTGTAGTAGATAGAGCAGGTTACTTTATGCTTTTTCATGTTTTTATTGTATTTTGTTCTGCATATGTGTAGAGCCTAGCATGTTGGGGTCCTAGTCTCTGACTAGGGCTTCTAAATGCTACAGTAACACAGATAATAATTGTGAAGTCAGTATTGTCTAGCTAACTTTAAAATGGTTATTCTTAATACTGAAGAGAAAATGTGGTTACAAGTTTTAAAGTGTTTTCTTTTAAATCAGGAGTGTAAAATACATTCTGTGAAGAGAGCTGAATCCTTCTTTTTTTTTTTTTTTTTTTTAAATTATGACCACCTAGGCTGAGGCAATATAAACTGTCCTCTCCCCACTGCAGTCAGTCATGTCAGTGGTTAATTTTCATAATGATTAAGGATAAAATATGACCCTTATGTGCTAACTAAATTTTAATAAAGTTGCTGTTCACAATCACACAGTGCATAAAGATGTTGCTGATCATGTTCAGGGCCACTACTGCTTCTGTCTTTGTTTTGTGATCTGTGTACAACTTCAGTAAGTGCACATGCAAATTAGTCAGAAAAGTGGGATAGGAAAGGGTTGGATACCAGGTAATTTTCAAATTAAAATTACCAAAAGAAAATCAAAATCAATAATTGTAAGAAACAATAATTATTTAGATGGAATTATTAATTGCTTCTCATGCAACTAGTTCAGTAAAACTAGTCACCAGAGACTGATTATGGTTTTTAATAAGACTGCAGTTGGGAGTAACCACATAAAATAGACCAAGGATTCTTTTTCCTATACACTATAAAGGATGCTTCAAAATAAACAATTCAGCTTGACTTTGAAATAAAAGGTTTAAGTAAATAAAAGGTATAAAAGACACCAATAAACCATTAAATCAATAAAGATGAAGCAAATGACATACAGCAAGCAAAAAAGTAAATAAAATGAGTGATACAATGTAACAACTCTTAAAGCAAACTCTTAACTAAACATGAAATTGTTAAATATAAAGTAATAGCCAACTGTTGAATGGACTAGTATTATAAAGCAGTATAAAATTCAAAAAGCTATGAGCATCAAGCATAATGATATTTATTTGATTAGTTTGGATACTAACAGCATTAACAGTTTGTTTACCCGAATAAACATTAACTAGTAGTTCAGAATTATGAACATAATTCAACAGCTTAACTTAAAGAAATATTATCATATGATAAGTATAAACTCAATGAAGTAACTAGGTTACAGCAACTAAAATTCAACTAGATATCAAAACTTTTGAATTAAAGGACACATTAGGATGAAACGAAATAGGTTGGGTAGGGCAATATAATTGAAAATAAAGTCAACTTAAACAAAAACTGGGAAAACTATTACTATTTCTGTTTTAAGAAAAAACTAAAATGTTTTGAGGGCTAAGCATGATTTTTGAGGCAAATTCACAGTGATTTGATCACTATAGGTTGAAATTAAGCAGTGTTTAGATATACATGTCTAGCTAGAAGTGGCCAAAGTGGTGATTATACAACAGTGCAGAACTGATAGAATTAGGTCAGATTTGGTGGAGTTAGTAGGCTAAAGTTGGGGAATGATGAAAGATGGTAACAAAATTTAAGCAAGTAGTGTATAAGTTGCAGTCTGAATTCTAGGCAAGGTGAACAGTTAAGAAAATTTGAGACAACGTGGGTGAAGTAATATCTGTTGGTAAAAGAGACAAGCATTCAAGTTGCATGGAGCTCTTCAGATATACCTAATATGTAGCTTGAAATGATCTGTATTTATGAAACAAGAATATGAACTACAAAGGAATTCAGGATTCTAGAAATGCAGTATTTTTGCTCTCCAAGGCCAAATTCTGGCTTCCTTCAAAGCACAGAAATTCCCTATGGAATCTTAGCGGTAAAGACTGGCTTTTATATGTTTTTATGCTACTTTGCTCTTATTCATCCTTTTGTTTTGTGGTGAGTCTTATGTGGTAACTATTTTTTCTTCGTTTTTCTTAAGGCTATATCTACACTACAAAATTTGATCGACAAAAGTTATGTCCGCATATAGCTACCAACTTTTGTATTTTGATCAGACATGTACAGACTTGGGTTCTTTCATCAATACCGCTCATACTCTCCTCAGCAGTTGTGCCAACATAAAATGTGGTGCACCACAAGTAGGTAACCCACTACGCCCTGCATTGCTATCTGGCTCAATGCCTTGTGGGATGTTTTCACCATGGTTTGTGGGATGTGAGTATTTGCCCACGGATTTCTGAGAGCTAGGGTCAAGCTCCTATAATGCCACTTTCTCCATCCTATAATGTTGTAATCTTGTAATTTTCGCACCATTTTTTAAAACTCCCACAGTCCCACAAGCCATTTTTCTTTCTCGGTTTCTTTGACAGAAGCCTGAACCCAGTACAGCTCAGTGTAGCTATTATGAACATTATGCGTCCTATATGAGTGTTGCTTCTGTATTTGCAGAACTAAAGGAGTATTACTACAACTGGGTGTGTGATGAGGAAGATGCAAAGCTGTGCAAGCACGATAACTGGATGCTGATGGGTGCAGTAGGGACGGGGGGGGGGTTTAAAAAAAAAAAAAAGCCAGCCAGGTTTTTGCTAGCATTCATGGAGCAGCTCCAGTGGTGGACTGCTGCTTGTGGACCTGAGAAACTAGCACTGATTGGTGGGATTGCATCATAATGCAGATCTGAGAAGACAAGGAGTAGCAGCACAATTTTCAGATGCAAAAGTCCCTTTTTTGGATCTATGTACCAAACTCACATCAGTCCTTCAGCTCAAGGACGCCAAAATGAACTGTGGAGAAATGAGTGACAGTCATGCTCTGGAAGCTTGTATTGCTGGATTGTTATTGGTCAATGGGGAATCAGTTTGGAGTTGGAAAATCCACAGTGGGTGCCTTTTGTCATCCAAGCATGTAGGGCCATTAAGTGTCTCCTGCTGCACAGGGCTATGACTCTTGATAATGTGCAGGGAATTGTGGATATATTGGGAGAATTCGGATTCCCAAATGATGATGGAGCAATAGATGGTGCACACATCCCTATTTTGGCACTAAGCCCGTGTTGCTTTTGAGTACATCAACAGAAAGTGATATTTTTCCATGGTTATGTAAGCACTAGTGGTTCTCCAAGGCCACTTCAATGATATTAACATGAGCTGGTTAGGGGTTGGGCGTGATGAAGAATATTAGACTTTTCAAAAATCTGCATGAAGGAATATTCTTCTCCAACTGGCATGTTACCTTTTGCAATGTTGAAATGCCAATAGTGGCTCTCTGGCCACCTTGACAGTACCAAAGAAAGATTCAAGTATTTGCTCAGACGGTGCAGAAGGACTGTGTTTTGGTGGATTGAAGGGTCGCTGGTGTGGTTTACTCAGCCTGGCTGAGATTCAGTCTTGTATCAGCCAGCTGATTTATTGGAGTAGAAAAGGGTATTTTCTTTGTCAAGCTTCTGTCAAAGGAGCTGGCAGCTTGTTGGCATCTGCTGTTTGTTTCCCCTTTGTTCCTGCTGGAACTAGTTATGATTGGCTCTTTAGCTGCTGGACTCTGCTCCACCTCCTTTTTCCATCACTTTGCTGATACTTGAAGCTCCTGAGGGAGAAGATGGGAGGGATTCTTTTCACTATACCAAGCTAGGAGTTTGTCACCAGCAGCTGCCTGGCATTGCTGAAGCTTCTCTTATGCTCTGTTATTGATAAGTCTCTTCCAGAGCATGATGTATATTAGAAAATTTGAACAGTCTCATTAATACCAAAACTTGTTCTAATACTTAACTACAAAGTTTATTTGAGCAAAACAGATCAGGGATTAACCCTTGTGGGCAATTAAAATGTGCACAAATGCAACAGAAAAAGTGTTACCTACATTTAAAAAGGATATATAAAGGTCAGCTTAAAAATCACGCTTCAACCTAATTTTTTTACTTTTTTAACTGAGTAGGAAGACTTTATTCCCTATTTTTCTATATTGTTCACTTTGTACATTTGATAGCACACTGTGTATAGTCAGTTTACCTTGTTTGTATTATATTTTCCACACATCAATAGGAGCATTTAAAAAAAGAAAGACAGGGAACTGTTGCTCATAAAAACACAACATTGGCAAGGAATTCGGGGGTTGGTGAAATACCTGGAACTATATGTAACACTTTTTTTAAGATGTGATTTGCAGTAGGCAGTGTCCTTTTATTGGTTTCCCATTCCACTAGAAAAATTAGAGGATTTCCAGTTCATGTGATATTCCAATTCTTTTGGCTTAGGGCCATGCAGGTGAATGTGTATTCTTAGAAATAACATCAGTTGCATAGCCAAATATAAAATATGAAAAATATCCCAGCCATATAATGAATTGTCTAAGGTACAGTAGAACTTAAGTTACGAACATCTCAGGAATGGAGGTTGTTTGTAACTGTGAACAAAATGTTATGGTTGTTCTTTCAGAAGTTTACAACTAAACATTAACTTAACATAGCTCTGAAATACTACAATGCAGAAGAAAAATGCTGCTTTCCCTTTATTTTTTTTAGTACTTTTTGTGTAGTGCAGTACTGTATTATATTTGGTTTTTTTAAATTCCTCCCCCCCCCCCCCCCCGCGCGGCGGTCAGTTTGTGTACTTCTGGTTCCAAATGAGGTGTGTGGTTGACTGGACTGTTCATAACTCTGGTGTTTGTAACTCTGTGGTTCTGCTGTACAATTAATTACCTATTTTCAGTTCCTAATAAGTAATTAACTGTACATTAAATGGTTAACATGGCTGGGATTTCTAGTGGTGACAAACCTGGCATACAGTAAGTGGCTTAATTATTTTAAAAAATTAAGAATTATTTTTTTCATCTTATTATCCAGCAACATAAAAAATTTGAGCTTGATTTCTTCTCTTAAGCCTGACCCTTCTGGCTAAATCAGAAGTGGTATTAAGTGTCTGAAAAAGACCCCATTCCTATCTGGAATCATGTGGGCTACAATGAATATGTTGTTCATAAGGGTGAAGAATGAATTAAAGAAAAATGGGGATTTAATTTAGGGCTTCAAGAGGGATGCTCATCTTGTGCCTTTTCTTCCAAGAACTGTGCATTTTTCAGTAATAATTGTTGACTTTGGTAATTTCACCCTAGTTGTTAGGCTTGTTGTTATAACTCCTTCCAAATGAGATTTGAGCTTTGGCCTATGGTATGCATTTGTTGTAAGGTCTTTGAATTGTTTGTTACTACTTATATTTTAACTCAAAACATTTCTAACTTGAGCCCCTGGTTCTGCAAACACATATGTGCTCAACATTATGCATGTGGACTATCTTATCAAAGGCAATAGAACTAGTCATGTGTGTAAAATTAAACTCTTCATTTGTGCTAGTATGCTGAGGACCTTGATCAACATTTTTTAAAGTTGTAACTCTTTTGCCTCGGAGTAGTATCTTTAAAATTCCATTATGTATTCATTTTTGTGGCTTTGTTCTTATCCTTACAACTGCAGCTTGCTGTCAAATTGGGTTTTTTGGGTTGGTTTTTTTTTAATACATAAAAGCTGTTCATTAGAATCACGATCTGTTTTAGTGAAGAAATAATTTAATTAGGTATTCAAACACATTTTACAAAATCAAGTGGTTAAAAAACTAACATTTTTTACTTTCCATTAACTTATAGGCAGAAGCTAGGCTTGCAGCCAAACGGGCTGCCCGAGCGGAAGCAAGAGATATACGTATGAGAGAACTGGAGCGACAACAGAAAGAAGTAATAGAGCTTTTGCTATGCTTTATTTCTTATTACTTAATGAATTGCCTTGTATTATGTTTCTTAAGAAAAGTTTTGTTTTTCAGGATAGTATAGCCAGATGACAGCATTTCCTGCATAGTACAGCCATTACTATAGCTTTTTCCAGTGTTGTGTAGGAATTCAAATGAGTAACCTGCTCCATTCTTATCCTCTGCACACGCATAGATATCATGGATGCATAGATAGCATATTAAAATGTTAATTTTAAACTTAATTAACAACAAAGAAACTAAAGCAAAAACGGGATCAGCTATTTAAATATGGCTAACACTTTTTTGCTTACCATATGACTACAAAATTGCCATTTTCAACTTACGTCTTTTCTAATTTGTCATGAGACTCCCATTGTTGAAATGTTTTTGTAATAAACAGCAGCTTTGTATAATGTAACTAACAAATGCAATAAATTAGTTGCTTAAAAACAAAAGTGCCCAAAGACATAACTGACCTAAATGTTTCCTTTTGGAAATGGGCTGTGATCCTTTTAGCTTTGTAATTTATTTTCAATAAGCTGTACATAGCACAACAGCAACATGCAAAAGCCAGTGCCCATATAACTAATTCAGAATATACAAGCATGCTATTTTAATGCTTTCATTAAATGAACTTTAACTTGAAATCCAGACAATTTTAAAAAATGAGTTAAAATACTAAACTTACCCCTGAGTCAGCTGACAATTTATATTGTTTTACAAGGACATTTTCTTGTATTTAAGATATTTTCTTTACATGGGGGGTTTTCCACAACAGTAATCAGGGGTATCTGAGTGACTGCACCCAAAATGTTGTCAAATGTACAGTGTAAACAAACTAATATATTAGAGAGAGAATATTTTTTTCTGTAATCTTTTAATATTCCTAGTTGTTGCAAAAATAAATCACAATTCTGTCTGATTATTTTTTTCAAGTGGGGGGTGTTCTGTAAAACATAGAAAGAACAAAATCTGCAACCATGATACCCATCTGAGTGATCTATAAAAGAACATTTGAACATCAGATTAAACAGTTAATAGAAGAGGTTTTTTAAACAGGTCTCTGTTCTGGATAAAAAAATAAAAAACATTAATGGGTGTCATGGGAACATTAAATAAAACTGATACATAGGAGGTGGTGACGTGTATATAGAAAACTGCCTTTTCTCTTAACATACTTGTTGGGATTGTATGCATCTTGACACCAATGAAGTGAGTTTGAGTTTTCCATTTGTGTGCAACGAAATCAGGATTTCATTCCTCTCTGTCTGTCTGTTAAACAGTAAACCCAGTAGTCGGTTCTGTAGGCTATTGTGATATTTTTGCATTTATAATAATAAAAGTGACATTCACTTGAAATATGATTGAATTAAAAGCTGGCAAAACCTCTTAAATTCTTCCATAGGGTTGTGAGAATTTGCCAATTTGGTATGATGGTATGGAGTGAATTAGAAATCAATGCAGAATTTTTAAATTAACTTTTTTTTTGTATTTGGCTTTAATTATTCTATTAATTGTGTTCTGTAAGATCTCATATTTTATAGAAAATTACATGCAACCATGAATTTTAAATGGTACAAAATATTGTAATCTAATCTGTATGATGCCTGTTCTATATTATAATTTTTCTTTTTTAACATTTTGTAGCTTTCTCATCACTCATACGATAGAAAATGGGGGCATATCCAAAAATGGATGGTAGGCCAGGACTGTGTGTTATGCATGTTGTTTGCAGAGCTAATATAGGTTTAGAGGGAATAAGTTACTAATGGTTTGCAAAGTGTGCAACTTCAACACATTTTATGACTGATAGAAAAAAATCATTACATAAGGTCACATATAGGACTCTGTACACAGGCAAAACTTGAAAGAGTGCAATTTTCTCTTTCACAATGAGTTTAACATTATATGATTGCATTCAGAATGGAATTGAAATAGTTTTATCTTGGCAAAGACTTATTTTTAAAATTGTAAATGTTTCTATGTTAATTTACTTCCCCATCTCTTTTTTCTCTTTGCAGAGTTGCCTTATTCTGTATTCTTTGATTAGGCTGGCACATATTGTCTTTCACAAGTGATCCAGGCTGTCTTTCAGTGGCTGATACTTTTTTTTTTTAAAGCCTCTTAAAATTGATATATTGTAGTTGCCAGCTTTTCTTTCCCTGTTTAAAAATAAGGAAGGGTGGGAGTGGAGGCAGCTTACTCTGCACTCCAAACTTCCAGTTGATTTCAGGGTCAGTTTGGGGTGAAACAGAATGCAGGATTCGTCCCTCTACATGGGAAGACATGAAGATAACTGAGTTTTGCTAGAACAAGAAAAAACTACAGAACACAAATATCTGAAAGCATTAACATATTTAATTTTTGGATTGATTATAACCTATTAATAAAAATTGCTATGCTGTTAATGTTCAAAACTGACTTCCCCAGATGCCATGTTGATATTTTTTCAGTTTACAGATTGTAACATATTTAATAACACTGAGATAATGAATGGGATGGGTTTTGAGGAGGAAAAGGAAGTGACCTTTAGCAAGTCAGAAGAAATAGATTTTTAAAACTTTTTGATTAGTTTGTAAATGTCAAACAACTTTGCAGGCTGTGGATTTACTCTGTTTGACTGTTGGTATATTGTAACCATATCATTTGACTTATATGCATTGTGGTTCCAAAGTTGATTTACAAGTTAAATATCAACTGACTTCATATCCTGCTGAAGTCACAATTGGATCACTCTATCTAATTTTACATTTATCTTGTCAATCCCCCAGAAACTAATAATTGAAAATGCACTTATCACAGGGTCCAACTGCTTATTACTCAGTGTTCAATATATTTGTTAGGGATTTGGGTGTGCGCACACACCCCCTCCTTTTCCCTCCCCTTACCTAGCCCATCCAGGGGTATAAGTTACAGTTAGACTTAGCACAGCTCAGCAGCTGCTAATACAATCACTCCATGCTGCTGAAGTTTTGTTTTGCAGTGTGGCCACTCATTTGAGCTAGACTAACTGGAGAGTAATTAACTAAAGTGTAGATAATAGGTTAACTCTGCAGTGTTGATGTAGCCTTAAACACCAACAGTGTACTTGTGCTGCCAAGTCGTTTTTCATTTTTCATGACAAGTCTTTTGTCATTGCTAATCTCATGGAATGGTGAGTGTATGTAGATTTCCATTTTTCTTCTACTGTGTCATCACATATCTTGTCCTGAGTCAAAGGAGGATCAGATTGCCAACTGGTTGCAAGATACCTTCTTGGTATCTGTTGCCCAGTGATACTGGACCTTCAGTGTCTTGATTTCTTTTTGTCTCTGCTCTGACAGGCATTTGAGTAAATGTCACTCTCCTTTAGATGCTTAGCCATCTGATAGACTTTCTGGTGCCTTTTAGGCAGATCTGAATTCTACTTAATGCTTTCAGTCCTAAGCAGCATCTTTGTTAGACAAAGCATAAATCCTAAACATCTACACTTTTAGAATTGATAATCATATATGGTAACTAGCAGAAGCAGTTACCAGCTTCAGCAATCTGCCTGCAGTAGACACTGCAGTGTTCACTATGTCCTGTGACTGAAAGTGCTGAATACCTTATGGTTGCTTGCCATTTCTTGGTTACATAGGCAGGATAGCCTTGTGCGATGATTTATGTAGAGGTAAACATTGCCACAGAACAGCATCAACTTATGTGGGATACTGCACGCTGGAATATATTACTGCAGTGCTGAGGGAATGTGAATGTTGGCCAAAAGTTGCACAAGTGTAGTTGGGGGAGTTTTCTGTGTACAACAAAATAAGTGTTATGAATCCTTAGGGAAGGCAACCATTTGCCAGTCTTGGCTACTTCCAGGGGCAGAACACTGTGGCCACAAAGGTTACATATCATGTATTATCCATTTTGAATGTGGGCACAAATCATGTTTAGAATCAACCATATCATGAGTTGGTTGAAAACTTGGTTAACAGTTCTCTTTATTCTGTTGTTAGGTGAGGCCTCATTGCTAGCACTTTGTGACATTTTGAGAGGTGGAAGACTGGAGAGGGCAAGAAAAAAAAATTTCAAAGGACTTTTATTTTTTTTACAAATGTGCTGGCTCCAGCTCAGATGTGAGATTTTATACCGAATGGTTTAAAATACAGTAGACTTTCTTAAAGTGTATTTATTCCCTGTAACTAAATATTTTATGTTTAAGAGGCTTCTGGCAACCAAAACAACAGTTTTTTCCCTCTTTTTAAAAAATTTTTTGTTCCCAGTTTTCCCACAAAGATCCTTTATTTCCAGGTTATAGTAAACCCTACCCAATCCTTCAGTTGAAGAAAGTATCTTGGAATATCTCAGCAGCATATTTCTCAAAGTTGGGCAAGGCCAGGGGAATTAGAGTCAAGAGCTTCCAAATGAAAAATATATCACCACAGGGTATAATCACACTTGAATTGTGGTTGCTACCCCCAGTAGGAAGTTATATTGTGATACTGGGAAGAGGGTATCTTTATCTGGGCTAAAGTAACTTTGAAATCAACTTTCACAATCTTGTTTTGATGACACTTCTAGAGAGTGTAATTCTTGGGGTTTTTTTAGTCTTTAACTAATCAGATTCTTATACATTTATTCTAGATGTATCATATTCCTCTGTCCAACCAGCAAAAGATCGTCCATTTTGACTTTTAGTTAAATAATACATTACTTCAACTACATTTTCTTAATATAAATAGTGTGGTAGACTATTTTGTCTTAATCAAAATGAAATGAAAGCAATGTTCATCTGACTTGAATGAGTTCACTTGCTCAGTTGATTTTCCAAACACTTATCTGGGTGGAAAATAAGAATTGCATGCTGTTCTCTTTGCTTGCTTTTGTTTTTTAATCTTTTTTCATTAAATAACGTCACATTTCTTCTTTCTCAGGAAGATTCAGAGAGGGCCAGGTATTCTCACCGTCCCTATCTGGTTTGTCATCGTTCCTATCTGATTTGTCCTAACGTGTATAAACTCTCCCTTTTCTTTATTGTGCTTTTCTTTAACAAACATTTCACTTTATTTTGCTTTCATTTTATTATCAGGGAGCAGGTGATGTGGTGTCTGCTCGAAGTATTAGCAGTCATAGGGTTAGTACAGAAGTTGCATGTAGTATCAAAGTTCATACAAGCTATCTGTTTTAATCAATGTTAATCGGGTAGTGTGTTCATGTCAACATTTAATTGTATTTTGTATTAATTTGTCATGATCTTTTTTAATAAATCTTTAAAATCTGATGGTGTTTGTACTAGGAGATACCTTGTGCTGAGTGTTTTGTACTATAAATTTAGTTGCTTAAAACAATTAACTTAGTACGAGTTTGGAAATAAGCCCCAAAACATAAGCAGCTCAGATATTGATTACATGGAATAATTTTACTTACATTGGAAACAAACTAAAAAAAATTACATACTTAGTGTTAGCATATGTACAGTACAACTTTAAATAGACTGTATTTTAAAACGTAAGTCAAGTCATTGTACTTTTTTGGGAGAAGAACATCTGAAGTTCAAGTGTTGAGAATTACAAGCTTACATAGTCATGTATATGTATGTTATCTCTATACTGACACTTCAAGATGTGCCTGTAGCTACTAGCACACATCAGGCATGCACAGAGATTAGATACGAAGCTTCTCTTGATAATTGCTTAGAATGCTTTGTTTAGGTAGAAGTGCTTATGAAAGAAAAGTGGATCTAAAAAGATTCTCCTAGATCCCTCTCCTCTTCCTTCCCAAATTTTCTCTTCTTTCTGCTACTTCTCTACCTTCTCTCTTTCTCCCAGTTCCGCTTCTCTTCCTTTCTCATTCATTCTTTGTTTCCCTTCCATTTCCCTCCTTACTTTTCTTTCCTTTGCTGTTTCACCTTCTCTTCCTCTACCCAAGAGTTCCTTCTCTTTCTCTTCCTCTACCCAAGAGTTCCTTCTCTCTTCTAGTTCTCTCCTCACTTCTTATCACTCAAACTACTTCACTACCTTTGCATTTCTCTTTTCCCCCCTTCCTATGGTAGCTTTCCCTTTCATACTTAAAAGAGAGGGATTTGTGTGGTGTTCCTATGTGCTGTTTTTGCATTCTTGTAGAAGTGGAGACATGCATTCTTAAGCTACTTCACTAGTCAGTTTTAGCAGCAGCCCTCTCAAAAGACTTGTAAGCTACTCTGTTCACTGGCTTCAGCCCCAGAGAGAACAAATATGTAATAGTGGTGAGAATGTGGCAGTTCGCCCACATCTACAGCTCCTTTCCTTCAATCTGTTTCCCTTTCCTTGACCATTTTTCCCCCAGTCTTATGGGGGCGACTCAGAGACAAAAGCAGGAAAAGGACAATGTTTAGAGCTGAAAATCAATTCCCCACCAGAATATTTTGTATCTTAAACTAAACAAATGTTGCTCTTTTTTCCCCTATATCCAGTAATTCTATGAAGCTCCTTAAGTGTGATTCACCTCAATAGTAACATTAGATAAAAAAATACTTAACTATTAACATTTCTGGTTTCATCACTCCATAAAAGAGAAGAGTTCTAGCAAACTGAAAGAAGAACATTGTAATGTCTATATAAGAAAATATAAGGGAGTAAAATGGCTAGTTACAGACTAGTGGCTAACTTACTGCCTGGACAGAACTGAAACATAAGAAACTGACAATATGAGTTTACAAAGAACAGATCTTGACAGAGAAAGTTGACATTTTTCAAGAATGACTGGAAGTTTGCTAACAAGAAAGTGGTAATTGTGTGCTCTGTGGTAGCTGGATTTTAGTCCAGCATTTGGGAAAGTATTGCTGTAATATACATTGATATACCTATTTTCCCTCAGTTATAATAAATATATGTATGTATTCTGTGAACTTAAATTATATTACAGAAATTCTGTACAAAATGGTTTTGGCAGAATTTGATTTTTACTTTTTATAATTTCAACAGATACCTATTTTTAAACATGGTTTTTCCAGTTTTATCAATTTAAATTTTCACGCTTTTGTGTAAAGTTGTGGCTTTTAAGCATATTTTGAATTTATTTTCTCACAGTTGCAAGAGATTATGGGAGAGGGTCAGAATATGAGGGTTCAAACAATAATTATTTAACAGTAAATGATGAGAATCAAAAGCTAAAGCTTTCTAGCTATTAAAACTCAAATAGCCAACATCATGTCAAAATATACAAAGTAAATATCCCTAAATCAAAATCTACTAAGTTTTCAAGCAGCTTTTTTCTTTCTTAGCCTATCAGTACATTTTGATTAACGTTAATGGAAATATTTTTGTCTATTTGTGTGTGTATGATTAAATCAATGTTTAGTAACATGTACCGATAAAAATCTAATCCGTTCCAAGCCTAAGAATAGTCAAGCTGGGTCCTCCGTTAATGCAAACAACTTTTCATTTATGAGGTTAATATTCAGTATGCTTTTTTCTAAAGCAGACTATCTCTAACTCTTTTTGGAATACAAACTTAAATTTTAATAATTTCCTTAAAAAGTAGAAGGTGACTAACTATCAAATGTCGGAAAATTAGAACAATTCTTATTCACATTTATTTTTTATCTTATGGTAGTGCCCAGTTCCATCCCTCTGTATGTCTACATAACCAATGGAAGCAAGTCTCAGATCGTAGGTCTACAGCATTGTTTCTCAACCTTTTAAGTACCCCCTGACTTCTGAAAATTTTAATAAGTACCCCAACACTCAGCTTTCCACTTGGAGGAATAGTCTTTTTCCCTTTACCACTGGACGACTGTATTTCTTGTGAAGCAGGAGAGTTCTGAGTTATGCAATGCTGTGTGTCTGTGACATCACAAAACCCCCTGCTGTTTCTCCCCTCCTTCCTCCTCTTCCTCTGTATCGGAGCAAAGGTCAACGCCAGCCAATCACAATGGCCTCATGGTAGGGTCACATGGTGTTCTCACACAGGCAGGATCTTGTACGGTTTGAACATTCATTAATGTCGTGGATAGCAGCGCTCCCCATGGATGTCCCTAGGGAGGCTGCGGGTCTGGGGCAAATCACACTTGTATGGTCCCCTCTTAAGTTTTGTACACTGGTAAAATCTGGGGCTGTCACAGTTGTCAGTTTCCCTGCTCAGCAAGTAAACCTGGGTGTAGAGTCTGCCTGGCTTTCTGGGCACCAGGCTTTGAGCTGGGGAGGGAAGCTGCCACCTGAGCAAGTTGCAGGTGGCTGCTGCCTGGCTGCCAGCCCGGGAGGTAGGCGACTGCCACCTGCTCCGAGCTGGGTTGGAGGAGGCTTCTGTGCAGGCTGGGACCTGGGGATGTGGGCAGGTGACAGGCAGTTGCTGCCCATCTTCAAGCCAGGGCGCAGAAGGCTGTCTCTCGGCTTAGGGCCGGGGCATGGGTGGCAGCCACTCAGCTGCAAGGCTAGCTTGCAAGGCACAGGAGGCTGCTGCTGGGCTCCCAGCTGGGACTGGGCGGGACACTGGCAGCTTCCGCCTGGCTTCCCAAAAAGCCAGCGGCTGCCATCCAAGGTGGCGACTGCCACCTGGCGTCCTAAGAAGCCAGTGGCTGCTGCTCAGCTTTTTAGGATTCGGGTGGCTGCTGACTACCTTCCAGCTAGGAGTTGGGACCAGGTGGGAAGCTAGCAGCTGCTGCCTGCCTCCCAGCTGGGACTGGGCAGGAAGTGGGTACTGCAGCCCGGCTTCCCCAGAAGTCAGCAGCTGCTGTCAGCCTTCCCTTCACTGGGTTTTTTGCTGCATGCCCCCTGCCTGTATCTCTTGTACTCCTTGGGGTACGTGTACCACAGGTTGAGAAACTGTGGTCTACAGCTTGGGTTTATGGGGCTAGGGCTACGACGGTAAAAATAGCTGCAAAGAGGTTGCAGCTGGGACTTTAAAGCCTACCCTACTCCTTGGAGCCTGAGCTGCAATATCTATGCATCTATTTTTTCATGGTAGCTTGAGTCTGTTGACCCAGGCTTTGAGACTTGCCGCCGCTCGCTGTGTAGATGTACCCAAAGAGCCCTAGTCATCAAGTTTTATAATTGTCCATGTGCCTTTCCCTAATCATAATTTTTATGTGCTACAGGCTTTACTGTAAAATCTGATATCTGTTAAAATATGTGTACTAATAAAGCTGTGATGCATTTAATTCTATGCCATGTGCTGTTTAGTCTCTAATTTTCCAGGGCTCCAATTCTTCAAAGCACTCATGTTAATGCTTTACTTTGTTTTTAAATCCATCTCCCTTCTGCAAAGCAACTTAAGATTATGCAGAAGTCCCACTGAGTTCATAAGTTAAGCAGATATTTAAGGGCTTTGCTAAATTGTGCCCTAAATGAGATTAATAATGGTATATTTTACATTAAAAACCATCAAGCACATTGGTCAATTTTGTGTGTCTGGTTCACGTTTAAAGTTAATAGCTATAGTATGGAATAACTACCTTTTGGTATAAAATGTCAGTGGGATTTTTTATATTAAATTGCTGTAAAATTATATTTATAAGTGAGGTAAAGGAATTGAAGTACTTAATGAGAAAATGGAAGTATTAGAATTTAGATTAATATAAAGCTAAAATATTGTGCATGTATAATATGTATTCAGGTCTTATTTTTATACTGTATTTTTTGTAAAGGGTATATAAATGTATACCATGCTAGTGATAAAAAGCATTAATAAATGCTCATATCCACACCAGAAATTTTAGAAACTAATTGGTAGATAAGCATAGCATTAGTCTTTCTTCATTTATTCCAAAAGAGAAAATAATTTACCCAAAGCAGTCACGTTATTTCTCATTCTTAAGAAATAAAACACAGTTAAAGAAAGCACAAGCCAGTATGGTTAGAAATAGCAAATGAGGGAATCATCCATAGCACTTGTTAGCAGTGACCAAAGAACTTACTCTTAAGTTTATACTGTCATTTTTAGTGAATAGAATTAACTTTGACACTGCCCACCATGCGTTGAGTACATCTTTTTATATACAGTACCTCTTAGTTGAAATCAGTTTTTGAATTTGAACGTTTACTGTTTATATATTTGCAATTCATAATCTTCTACAATTTCATTCTTAAGAGCTCATCTTCGGATGTCAGTAGGTCTCATAGGAGCAGAACAAGCACCTCCAGAAGGAGAGATCTTGTGGTGTGTAACCAGGTTTTCACTTGATGTAATATAACGTTTTGTGTGCCTACTGATCAGAAATAGTAATAAAATACTGAATACTTATTTTAGCTAGAACATATTATTTTAATGGAAAATAGTAGTTACTGGAGTGTGGTGTTATAACTTGTATAACACAGCTTTCTTCCATCAAAAATATATTTGAAGGCTTTAAGAAATCTGTGGCTTAAATTTTGTTCTGGCTCAGTAAACGAGTGTTGGAGTTCTGGGAAGAGGTGGTCTTCCAGTTCCCATCTCCTCAAATAACAGAATGTTGAGATGACAAAGGTTGAAAACCATTGCATTAAATTAAAT
The DNA here is from genome assembly GCA_007922155.1 of Mesoclemmys tuberculata. Classification (NCBI taxonomy): domain Eukaryota; kingdom Metazoa; phylum Chordata; order Testudines; family Chelidae; genus Mesoclemmys; species Mesoclemmys tuberculata. Next base: position 77,360,417 of record ML675603.1, on the reverse strand, counting down.
GTAGATCCTCTGCTGCAGCTTCAATCTGTAGATTGCTTAAGTCATATTTTTAGTAGGTTCTGCATGAAGGATAACTTTTATTCTATTTTACCTGTAATGTTTATGTGCAGATTTTAATGTTTTCTGAAATTGCTGAATTGTTAAATTATGATCCCATGTATGCGTTTTTTTGATGGCAGCAGCCATCAGATCTTCAATCTGATCTGTCTCCAAGTGTTATGTTTAAAATCACTTTAGTTGAAATTGTGTAGTTAAAAACAAAACCAGGCCTGAGTCTGGGTGGGAAGATGAATGAGAAATCTAATTAACAACAAAGATATTATCCTTGTCAGTATTCTCTTAGCAGTATAAATGTCTTAATGAAAAAGACACCAGCTTTGGCTTCAGTTGTAGCATTAGCGCAGTATATAGAAAGATTTGAAACCAGTTTCCATTCTGCTTTGAATTCTTGTTAGTCAGAAAAATGACACTTAACACAAACATTCTCAGCAGTTCTGCTTCCTCTGAGTACTAAAAATCTTTATCTGCTGCTTGCTTCACTGGTAAGAATACATTTTTATTTCTGATAACATTGCAAAGCCAACATCTGGAAGCTACCGTGGCTTATGCATCACCACAGATTGATTAATTAAGTTACATTTGTGGGATCTTGAATGATTTATGAGTCTGAAAGAACACGCATTTACTTTCACATCCCAGGACTAATATTATAAAAAAAAATATTTTCTTACTGTAAATTGAGCAAATGTGAGTCTTATTGAGCAACAGGAAGCGTGGAATCCTACGACTACAATACCATTTTTATGGAGTCTTTTTCCAGAGTTTTTCCACATTCTCATACAGCTTTTGTAACAATTTGTGTAAACATTTAAAGTTCTGATATTCAAGCAGTATGAAAACTGGTCATCTAAGGCTAGCTTACTGTTCTCACAAATCATCTCACTTGAGGTTTGGATGGTCCTAGCAGAGTGCTAAGAAATGAAGTTCTAATTTTTAAAAAAACCCATCTCCCCCCAAATTGCCAGTTATATGTAATACATAATATTCCTTAGTGTGAATTTTGACTGTTGTACTCAGTAGAATCCATGATTCTTCTAATCCTCTTAATTTTTGTTGACTTCTTTATTGATATTAAAATTTAGAATTTTATTTTTTTCTAACTTGATTTTGCATTGTTTTGGCATCTTAAAATTGTTATTGCATCACTGTTCCTTTACCATACATCAGTGTGATGGTGTGAAGGATAGATCTACAAGACGTTCACTCTCAGTACGTAAATAATTTGCATGTCAGTATATGAATGAAGGCTACTTTCAAACTTTTAAAAGACCTGATGACATTAATTTTGAATGATTGTCAGCTCTTAAAAATTACCAATGATTACAAATGTAACTGTTTGTTTTGGAAGGGTGCATGTATAACAACTCTTCTGACAAAAATGGTTATAAAATATACAATTTTAAATATAAATATCTGTATGCCACTCATTGTTAAATTACTTTATTTCAAGGTGATGTTATAGTTAGTAGCATTATAATTACTGTTCTGAAGAGCATGGTATTGGCATGAGGTCTTGTAAAGTCTTTTCTACTTATCTCTGCCATGTAAAAATATTATAGACTCAGACTCAGGGCTTGCTATTGTGCAGCAAGGATTTGTGGCTAAGACTAGTGGATCTGATGCAATCCTGATGGCTCACCACTTAGCCCGCAGCTGCATTAGCATGAGAAATACAGAGGCCACTTCAGCTTTTTTTAGGCTGGAGCCATGGGGCTCTGTTACGATATAGTGAGCTGTCTAGGAAGAATTTCTTCCACTCCTTATTGCACAGTCTGCTGACATTGTGCACTGTGTCTGAGACTTGGGCTATAAATAGTCATGCCTCTTGATTCAGATTCTGTCTGTAGATGTAAAAAGAAAATATTGTATCCGTTATATTTGATTCACAAAATCATAAGGCCTAGATACTTTTTTCTTTTAAAAAAACCCAAAACAAATAGCTTAAATCCTCGAACACAGGCATCAGAGTCTGTGATCACTTAATTTAAAAAATGATACCCATTTACCATTCCTGCTTGGAAGTATGTTAAGCTGGGTTTGTGCAGATCCCTTTAAGCAGAGACCAGAATAAAACACTTCTGTCACTAACATGGATCTGTAAACAGTTTTAAAACTAAATTTTTCTTAAATAGTGATGATTTACTTCCATAAACTTTGAGTAAACCGTGAATTAGCTACAAGTAGGTGAAAACAGTAAACACTTAAAATATATTTTTATCTTTTAAGCTTATTTTTTCAATTTTGCACATCTTACTATTTTGAAAATTCTTGTGAGTTTTGAATACTGGGTTGTTTTTAATGGATAACCCAAGACAAGCAGAGTCACACTCATCTGACTCTTCTTTTGGGTTTAGTGATATGAACAACCTACATCTCCTAGACTAGTCCAATCTCCATTCCTCTCACTAGGTGGGTCAGTGTTTTCTCTGGCCATGGTCATCTAGGATGGTGAACGTTTTGTTAAGAAGTCCATGTGGTTGGTTTATCATGCTCTGGTGGTGAAGATGCTGTTGTTTAACGTTGACTTTTTCTAAATTTTTATCCATAGAATCATGCTTACAATGACTCTAATGGTATGAAGAAGAAATCTTCCAGTTCCCATAAAGATCTGTTGGTTAGTGTTCTCCTACAATCCTGGTCATGAATATACCAAATAAGTGCAGTGGGTCCTTCACAAGTAAATTCTATATACGTTTAATATACTGGCTATACATGTCTTGGTTTACAGTAAAAGAAATCTAGGTGACCTATCTGAAGGTATGAGCCAAATTCTGCTCTGAATTTAATTGCGATTCCAGACATGTCAGCAGAATTATATGCATTTAACTCATAGCAGAATTTAAACATATACGGTCAAGAGGTCTTTGCAAATATTTGCAGTAGTAAGACTTCTGTGGATTAAAATTATTTTGTTTTTCCATTTGTTATATGGGGACAACGGAACCTACTTTATATCTGCTCCCCTCAGTCTATCGGTAACAAGTGACTTAAATTCAACTGTTCAATAAAGTAAAACAGGATAGGTTTGCCATACGTATTTGACCCTATTTCAGTGAATTTGTTGTAAAAGATTTTGTAGAATGTTCAAGAATACAATTTAAACAAGATATTGACAGGAAATCTTTAAATTAAAGTATAGTATTTTCAAAAGGTCTCTACACTAATAAACAAGTCATTGATTAAATAAGCAGAGTTAGGCCAGAGCCAAGCACCTTTGAAAACTCTCACCTTGAATCTATGCATCTCTTTCAGTACTGAAATATTTTCTTATTTTCATAGCATTGTATAGTTTCTGCAACAGTTTTCAAAATGCCACTCTTGCCAAAGAGCCACAAGTTGCTCAGTCCCAACATATGTGTGCTTAAATGCTTTCTCTTTGTGCGTGCATGCACACAATAGTCTAATTTGGCAAAAGGATATGCAAACACTGTTCTTTACTCCCCATTGAGTTGCACTAATTCCAGTGGAAATATGGATCTATGCTTTTTGACCCCTATAAGGGATCAGGGTGCGTGCATGTGTGTGTGTATCAGCTTTTTCCATAGTTTTTTTTTAAGAGTACACTTTAAAAAACTCAATTTGTCATTTTGCCTTTAGAAAGATTCACCAATTTTGAGCTCTGGCCCTAAAGAAATCAGACATTTAATGTTTGTGTAAAAGCTTGGGGATGTATGGGCATCATTGTGATATAATTCTTGTTCACAATAACTTTATATAAAATTTTGTTTTTTACAGAGTGGATTTTACCATGACCAAAGAAATTATAGCAGCCTTAGATATAGCAAACCAATCTCTGCCTACCATACTCGGGTCTGTCTGTACTTTGGTTTCTGCTTAATTGTTTTACTATGCACGTTTTTCTTAAGATTCTAGAATATTAAAACTAATATCGACACAACAGCAAATGCATGCTTAGTTTTTAATATTGTTGCTCAGATTAATTTATCGGGACTTTCCCTTGTCACTGTAGAACTGGATGAATAACATAGAAGCAGCTTTGTCTCCTGCATGTTTTGAGATAAATTTTAAGTGATTTAGGTTATAAGTGATTACCATACGTTTGATTTTAAATTGAGTTTTAAGTTTACTTAAATGCTTTTCAAGGATTTAGAAGCAGCCAGCTTTAACTGAATTGCCCAGGGCAAACCAGGGAAATCATTCAGAATAATAAGTAAGGTCAAAATTTTAACCTTTTACAGTTTTCTGTAAAATAATTATTTATTTTGATTTGTGAACCATGCCTAAATTAACTAAGCTTTCTATTATCTTAATCCTATATGACTTGTTCATTTTATTTGATCCAACCTCCTTACAGCTTTATAAAAATAAAACTTTTCTGCTAACCTGTCCCTATCTTGAAAAAGCATTATTCCTCAAGTTTGAACTAGTCCAACAGAATCTCCCTCTAAGATGTGACACTTCTCATTGTTCTTTGAGTGGTTGCAGACTTGTATTCCATTCAGATGTGTGCACACGCAAAGCACCAGAGCCAGAGAACTTTGCCCACCAGTACCTGTAAGGGTGGAACTCATGCCCCCTACCTCCCTAGTTCCTCCCCTAGCTATTTTAGGGCAGTGCTGTCCTGACCCTCTTCAGTTCCTTCTCTCTGCCTCCAGCTTGAGTCAGAGTGCTCAATGTGCTTTTTACCTCATGCTTTGTTTCGTAGCACTGTATGTGATTTTTTTTCTGTACATAGTAATTAGTTGTTTTAGTAATACTCTTAGATTTAGTTTATTAATAGATAGGATTTTGCCCAGTGAGATGCCCTCACTGGGCTTACACGTTACCTTTTGGGTGGGTTAGCTATACCTGATAGTGACCCTCGTACTCTGTTGTGCCTTAAAGAAGGGCACATTAAAGGAAATTGTTTCATCTGCGAGTTCGAGAGAGTGCATGTGGCTGGAGACTTGCTTGAAGTAGTACTTTCTGAGACAGGCTATGAAGCTGCTCCACAATGTCAGTCCCCAAACCCAAGGGCATCTGAGATGACATGGGCTGTTCAACCACATTTGCATTCCTTTCCCAGGAGGAAGAGAGACTGTTCTCCTTCCTCTGGTCTTTCTAGAAAATGGTCTTATAAAATGGACCGGAGCTGTTCCAGAGCTAGCAGAGATTCCTCTTTCCCTTCTGAGAGAAGTGCAGACCAGCACCACGATTTATCCATAACGTGAGAAAGCAGGGCTTCTCACAGATACTGAGGCGAAAGTAAGTGGACTCTATACCATTAACTCTGGAACCTCCGTGGAGCATTCATTGGGGCAAGACCTGATGGTGTCAGTCTGCACTGACTCTTTCCACTCCTGTGGCATATTAGGCAGCATTGAACTTGATTAGCCTGTCTATTCCTGACTCTCCACTAATTTATGAATGTTCCGCTGTGGTGGCTTCTTATTTGGTGCTGTCAGTCCCATCTGGACTGGTGGTTGCAGACCTGCCATTATTATCGGTACCATCTTCTGTGCCTCGTCCAATTCGGGGTGCAGAGTTGAGGTTGCCTGCCTTTTTGGTACCAAGGAGCTTGTTAGCACAGGTACACTCTTCGGTGCTGATGACAGCTTCAGCACACACTCTATCTATGGGACTGGTGCTGGCTTGAATTTCAGTTCATACATCCGCTCCAGTACCAAGTGTGAATGCAAGGGCCCAATCATTCGTTAAAGCACCAGTTGCTTTACCTTTGTTGGTAATGATGCATCCAGGTGCTGGACTTCGGATGAGCATGGACATTTACTGGTCCCTCTGGTGGTGACTTCTCCAGTTCGTGTGGACTATGTGGAAAGTTTTTCAGGGTTGGGCTCAGAGACATCATCTTCCTCTCCTTCACCTTGATATTACTTTTGACAGTTGATATCAGCACCACTCCCATAGCAGGGATGAGATCCTTGGCCCAATTCCTTGTGGCCACCCACACCATACCCCTACCCAGGAGGGCTTCCTCCGAGCCCCTGGGAAGTTCCACAGTTAGTAAGGTCCTTGGCTTAGTCCAGAGTGAAGTCACTTGTTCTGCTGGTAGCCTTTCCACCTGAACCTCTGGAGCTGTGGCCATAGATGGGGGTTGTTCCTGCTAAATTGGTTCAGACTGAACCACTGTTACAAGCATTCCAAGAGATTTCATTGGTTCGGCTTGCTTCCTCCTTTTCATTACCAGACACTCAGCAGTGCCAGATTCTTCTCCTCCTATACCTGAGGATTTTAAATCTTATCAGGACCTCCTGATGCTCATGGCGTCAGGCTGAGTTTGTTCAGGAAACACCCATAAATTACTGGATATTCTCCAGTCCTCAGCTCAGGGGAGAGCAGCTTTCCGAAGTTGGCCAAGCCAGTGTTGGACATCTGACCTCCTCAGTCTGTTTGACCTCCCATATCTTTCTCTTTATCCCAGCCTACTGGCTCAGCAGCATGGTTGAGTTTGGTTTCCAGCATTGAGCAGTCTGCAGCTCATGTCATGGCTAGATGAAGATGAAGAATGCTGTTCGGAAGCTGTTAAACAAGTGCTTCTTAATAGTAGAAGATCCTCCCCTAGAGTTACCTGTTTGGTCAAGTGGAAGCGGTTTTTGGTTTCATCACTGGCCTGGGGGAATCAACCAATGCTAGCACAGATTCAGGGCATTTTTCAAAGACAAACCTGAGGACCGCAACCTAAATTTTTGTATGAAGGGGTTGCACAGTTTCACTTTAACCAAATAATATACTGGTATTCTTTCCTAAGCCACATTCAAATGCACAAGAGCTCCTTCATGTGTTGGGTATGAGCCAATGTGTGGCTTTTTATTTGGAGAGGACTAAAGCATTACATCGTTCAACTTTTCTATCTCCTGTCTGGACAGGATGAAGGATCATGTGGTCTCCGCAGAGACTATTTCCAGATAACTTCCTGTATTATGATGGCATGTGGAGTAGCTGAGGTCACACCTCCACAAAGTCTATGGGCTCATTCAATTAGGGCTCAAGCAACATTAGTCACATTCTCAGTATTGTTTTGGTATTGGACATTTGCACCTGGTCTTCGGTGTACATACTTTTAACCAAATGCTATGCTCTAATGATTGCATCTACATCAGATGCAAACTTTGGGAAGGCAGTTCTGTAGTTGTTCTTTAGGTAGACTTCGAGCCCACTTCCTACTGAAGGGGCTTGTGAATCACTTGAGTGAAATACATGACTGCAATCAATTGGACTAAAAGAGTTTATCTACCTCAATAACTATTGTTCTTTGAGATCTGAGTGCAGATGTGTATTTCACAACCCACTCTTCTTGCCTTCTACATCAGTCTCATCTTTTGATGTTTGGTGCAAAGGAGCTGAGGGGGATTGGGGCAACACTGCCCTTAAATAGCCAGAGGCCATGGGCCACCACCCCTATGGGTATTATTAAGCAAAGTTCTCTAGCTTCAGTGCACTGGGCATGCACACGCCTGAGTGGAATAAGAGTCTGCACCCACATTTCAAACAGCAGTTACTGCACAGATAGGCAGCTCTCTTTTCTTCAGGAGCAGGACTCTGAAACTATGAACTTTGAACACATGCATTGTACAGAGCATAGTCTGATGGGGGCCTGTAAGTACTATTTTAATACAAATAATAGTGAACTTCTGGTCTATCATCAGATGGTAGCAACTTCTGTTTATTTGTAGACTTTGGTCAGATTTATATTTGTAACTAAGGGGAGAAATTGTATGACCAAGCCATCCAGTCCACTGTGTCATGCTTTTTATCATGTCACCCTTTTTACCATAAAAATACTAACTCTTTTTAATTAGAATTTTATAGGCATCTATTCTTCAAGAGTTATGGTTTCTTTAAAATGTTATCCTACTTTTTTTCAAAAGTTTCCAATAGAGCTAAGTTTTACTTCTTAAGTGCTTAGAGCTTTATTGCAAATATAAAACAATGGATTTAAAACCTTTTGTTTTTCTGCAGCCAAAATTAACTTTTCTCCCCCCCCATTACAGTCCTCCTCTCTATACAGTGATCCTTTGGCAACTACTAAGACTTACAGGGTTAGTACAGTGTGAAACAGCTGTTTGGCTAACTTTAGATGTCTTAATTTTTTTAATAAAAAGAATTATGCTTTCTTTATAGGTGTCTCCTACTGTAAACACTGGTTTGATAAGAAGTGCGAGTTTGGTTCGTATGCATCCATTTGCATGGTTGCCCTAAACTTGCATTCAGATGACTGTTGTTTGAGAGTATTGTGTATGCATTTTGTTGTATTTTAAAATAAAGATAAAGCTTGCATGACTCAGATAATGTGAAATGTACAGGAATATAGAAGATGTTCTGAAAGGTGACTTTGAAAGAATTATTTTAAAATTGGGCTTGTGGCATATTTCTTTGAAAGACTTTTTACTTTAGAAATATCAGGGATGTCAAATCTGATCTGTCCTGGTTTTGCTAGGAGGTACTAGGGGTGTTTACTGTGAGTTCTGCTGTCTTAAATTAAGAGGCGATTGCTGTTGCTTTTTAACAAAGGCTCTCTTTATTCAAAATGTTAATTGGTCATTGAAGTTGAAGTATTGATTTAAAAAAAATTTAAACCCTGACTATCTTTTTTCAGAAGATAACTTTCAGTTTTTGCTCTTGTGATGTCACTATTTTATTAGTTCTCCAGTGATTTTTGTCATCTTTCAGCCTATACAAAGAATGAAATTCCAGTGTAAAAAATGGCAGAAAGCCATGTGTTTTTTTTTTTTTTTACTTTAAGAAAACCTCCTGAGGCCTCCAATTTTGTTTTCTTTGCAGGCCACCTGTAAATAACAAATACAAAAAAAAATTGTGTCTAAGTAATATTAAATTGGTGACATGATTTCAAACTGCTCTGCATTGTAGTGACTTGTTTTAGTTGTTGGTTCAGTCATTTACACGTCCCCTAGGATAAGGGGACAATGATCTTATTTCAGAATTTGGGACAGCAAAAAGAATAACTAATACTGTATATCAAACTATTTTTATTTCAGTCATTTTAATGACTTAATGGAACACAGTCAAGCATGATAGGTCCCATATATGAAAATCATTCTTCCTTTACTACTTTACTCTTTATTGTACACACTCACCACACAAATAAAAAATGAGTTTGCTTTAAAAATTTATCTCCAGACTATCAAGCTCTTTTAAATGTCAGCACACATCTTAAAAGTGTCTGCTGAGCATAATGTAAGCAATAAATGTCCAGAACTGTAAAATGTTCCTTTTGTGATGTAATCTTGCAGATGTCTGAGGATCAGAATCCTATATAAATTGTGTTTAGAGATTTAGATGGTATGTATGTATTTATTTAGGCTGAGTTTAATTTTTTCAGTCTTATGGGCTTCTTTAGTAAGGTAAGTCTGACACATTTTGGGGTGGATTCAATGAGTATTTGAAGAATCTCAGTTTTGACAGCTTCCCTTTAAAATTATTTTCTATATATATTAGTAATAGCTTACATGCTCAGTTCTTTTATGGATAAGTATTAAACCCCTGATTATCAAAGTGATAAAGAATCTCAGCTCTGCATTATGGTTAATTGGTTGACAGACATAGTGTCTGAGCTAGACACAGTATGTCTGACTGTCAGAAAATCTGATTAACCTTTAATGTTTAAAAAAAAAATGAAAAAAGCACTGCGACAAGCAGCTACAGGAATCAGTCATAACTCCACTTAAAGTACTGTGGCCCGGTAAACAGAGCACTGGATTGGGAGGACTCAGGCAGCCTTACTTCTATTCTTGGCACTGTCACTGGCCTGTGGTTGACCTTAGGCAAGTCACTTCGCCTTCCTGTGCATCATTTTTTGCCGTCAGCGAACTAGAGATAATACTGACCACCTTTGTAAAGTGCTTTGAGACCTACTGATGAAAAATGCTATATAAAAGCTAGGTATTACTTAATTTTAGTAGGAATAAAAAAAGCCCTAAAAGCTTACCAAATGTGGATAGTAAGGCATTCATGAAAAATGGCTAAATTTCAGGTTTTTAAAAAAACTGTAAAAAGTATAGTTGTATTTTAATTATATTTCTGCCTGGAAATTTTTTAACCTACTATTGCTACAAGTAACACACACTATAACGGAATGAGATTAGGGAACTTTTTTAATATTTCCAGTTTTGTGCTCTGTGTATTTGTCAAAACAGCTGCATAATTAGTATCAAGTTTCTCCTGTATGGTTAAGTGCCATTCTGTAATTCCGCTGGATCTGTTAGCGTGGACCCTTGGATGAGGGGGGAGAGGCCATAAGTAGGACACAGACACAGTGGGGGAGGGAGGGGCGGACTTCATGACGGGTGACAATTGTGCTTGCCTTCTGAAGTTCATGTGCTTAATAAAAATGCAGTCTCAGAACTTTTCTTTTTTTATAAAAAAAGAAAAAATCAGATATATTTGTGAACAATATAAAAATATTGAAGCATTTAAAATTCAGATTGAGATACACAAGTAAAGATTTTAACATGAAAGTGCTATGTAAGTAAAGATTGTTTATGAAACTAAAGTTGAAGTTATGATTAAATAAATATAATCACGTTCATAATTCAGTATGGTTATTGAGCAAATTAGTAAACTGAAATATTTGAAAATTCTTTTGTATGCTGGATCTGTGACATCAAATTTCAGAGCTCTCCTCAAGATAAGGGTCTTAAAGTTTAAAAGTGCTGAAGAGAATCGGTTTTTTCTCCTTCGAGTGATTGCTCATATGCATTCCACTTAGGTGTGTGCGCGCCCTCGTGCTCGGTCTCCGGAGAACTTTTTCCCTAGCAGCCCCCTGTAGGGGCCAGTCTCTGCGCCCCCTGGAGTGCCACCCTCATGCGGCGGTATATAGGGCGCCACTGGCCCCTCCCCTCCTCAGTTCCTTCTTTCCGCCCGTGACGGTCGTCGGGAACAACTCTTGCTCCTCGCAAGTCTTTCTTCCCTAATGTAAGTAGTAGATAGCAGTTCACCCTGAACTAAGTTAATTTCCAGTTAGATAAGGACCTTTAGTTAGAGTAAGAAAGGGCCTTAGGGCTCTGGGCGACCCGGCTATGCCGGGCTCGCTGGGATTCAAACCATGTGCTGGCTGCGGGAAGGCACGTCCCGGCCACCTGGGGTTAAGACACACCCTCTCCCCTCCCCCCCCAGTGGGGAGCGTGGGGGGGAGGGGAAGCGGCACTGTTGAGCCGTTCCCCGCTGGTGCCAGGCTTGACTCGGCACCGAGCAGCACTTCTGGTGCTGAAAAGGAAGAGCAGCACGTGGAGCGCGGACACTCCCCTGCACCGTGGGTGAGGGCGGGGATGCACCAGCCATGGCATGTTGAGCCCTCTCCGTAGCCTGCATCCCCGTGCAGGGAGCCACTCCCGACTCCTGGGAGTGGGAGAGTGCCCCTGCCAACGCTGTCGGCACCGGAGGCTTTGTGGCAGCAAGAGCCTTGTTGGCCTGCTTACGCCCTCTCTGCCCCCCCCCCCTCCGCCGAGGGAGAAGGGACTGGTGCCCCGGGGCAAGCCTGCGTTGGGTCCCCCCGAAGAGCGGTGGAGACCCCCGGTACGGGGAAGCAATCTCCCGCTGGACGGCAATGGGGGTAAGCAAGACGCTCCCCCAGGACGGACCCGGCACCGAGTAGTTGCCCAGCAGGACCTCGGTTGCCGTGGAGCACCCGGAGCTGAGGGAAAGTGCTTGGCACCGAGGAGAGGTCTCGGCCACCGGGGGACTCCCCGTCACTGTTGACAGGTCTCCGCGCCGGCACTGAGGCGCAGCATGGGACCTGGCGCCTGCAGGGCTCAGCGCTGGAGGATCCGCCCCTGCTCTGAGGCGCAGCGCGAGACCTGGTGCCGCTGCTGGTCTCGGTACCGAAGGGTCTGCCCCTACTTGAGGCACGGTGCGGAACCCGGTGCAGCTGCAAGACTTGGAGCTGCAGGGTCGCCCCTCTTCTGGCACAGAGACCTGGCACGGGACCCGGTGCCGCTGCTGGATTCCTCCTGAAGGGTCCGTCCCCACTCTGAGGCGGGGTGCAGGACCTGGTGCAGCTGCAGGTCTTGGGGGTCATCCCTTCCCCGTCACTGAGATCTGGCGCGGGTCCCGGTGCCGCTGCACCAGAGGCGGCGCTCTGGGGTTCCCTCCTGCTGGCACCATGGGGCAATACCCGGTGCCACCAGAGTTCTCAACCCCAGGGGGGGCCGCCTCCACTCTGGGGCACAGAGCGGGACCGGTGCCGCTCCACTGGGGGCGGCGCTGCAGGGTTCTCTCCCCCGGCACTGAGAGGCAGCATCGGTGCAGGAGCTGCCACAGCGCTCGACGTAAAGGGTCCGCCCCTCTCTGGAGTGCGGCGCGAGACCCGGTGCTGCAGCAGGACCCGGCACTGCGGGGTCGAGTGTCTTTCACCTCCCCCTCTCCCCCCCACCCCCCGAGGCACGGTGCGGATCCCAGTGCTGCTCCGCTGAAGGCGGGGCTACGGGTCCCCTCCTCCTGCTGCCAAGAGGCGACACGGGGCAGGGGCCACCATGCCGCCCTGCACTGGGGGGGGTCCACCCCCGTGTGGAGGCGTGGTGTGGCCCCGGTGCCGAGTGACAGCTCGGAGTTTATTAAAAAAAAAAAAAAAACCAACAGGAGAAGGCAGGCCCCCACGCCTGTGCCTCTGCAGGGCTCAGCGCAGAGGGGTCTTCACCCCCACCCCCCGCTCTGGGGTGGGCGTGGGGTCTGGGGGCTCCAAGGGGGTCCCTCCTCAGCAACGTGGGGTCCACCCGCACAGAGGTGGTGCGGACTCCGGTTGCTAAGCAGAGACCATGGCCAAGGGTGCTCGTGGCGGCGCCAGACCCGATCACCAGGGGGTGAGCAGCACTGCGGCGCCCTCGGTGCCAAGGCAGCATGTCGGTGCCAGGAGCTTCCCAAAGCACGTCTACCATCCGCACTGCTTGGGGCGGGGAAGGCGGTCCTTGTTGTCCACCACGCCGTGGGAGGCGGGGGGAACAGCCCCTGGCAAGGCGCAGCACCCGTGATGCAGAACAGCCAGGGCTCACAGGTGTGGTGGCTTAGGATCCCACAATGGGGGGCACGGCCAGCCTGCTTTGGCCCCAGAGGCAATGGCAGCCTTGTTGGCCCCCTTGGCCATCCAGATGGGACTGGGGCTGCCCATCTCGTACAGCTGGGGTGCGGTCTGCACTATGGCACAGGTCGGGGCAGGGTCTCTGCTCCTTGGATAGGGAGTCAGATCCCATGGAGAAACCCACTGTGGTGCACTCCTTTGGTGTGCGGGGAGCACCCGCGGGATGTGCTGTGGTGGCAGTCCCCTTCCTCCTGCCCGGGAGGGGCAGTCTTCTGGGATTCCGTGGTGCCACTGGAAGGTTTCGGGCGCACTGGGAGCTGCTCGGGAGGGTGACCTCTCACTGGAGGCCAAGGTTGCCTGCTTCAGTGGGCTGGCGGTGGCAGCTCTAGTGTGGGTGGCCCTACGGGTCCACGATTGGACTCTTGAGGCGATGAGGCCCTATGGAACCTTCCTCCTTCCCCCCCCCCCCCGCAATCGTCGCCTCTACGTCAAAGATGGCAGGGGGGAAGTGTTATCTCCCAGCCGAAAGGCCCAGGCTGTTGATTACTCAAGACCCGGCCCTTGGATTCAGGGTGCTGTGTCCCGGCTCATTGTCCGTGGCAGCCCTGTAGGTCAGGTTTGCCAACCATCAGCCCTCTGGGGTGGATACGAATTTCACTGTAAAATGACCTCAGGCGGTCTGCTAAGACCCTGCCGCGGGGCCAGGGCACAGGCTTCACCACTGTCCTGGATGGGCGATTTGTGGTGCTGGGGCAGCACCCTAGACGTTCAGGAATGCTGCTGGTTCAGCAGCTAAGACCATAGCCTCCGCCATTGCCACGACGAGGTGTTCATAGCTGCAATCCTTGGGCCTGTCGAGTTGTCTGGATGGCCTGGGACAGATCCCGGTCCTGAGTGTGGGAGACCATGGCCCCCGCTCTTACTCCTGCTCCATGTGCAGCAGGCTGGCATTACTCATTGGCAAGCGCTTCCCAGGCCAGAGCCTTCCCGCCCCAGCCGAATTTCGAGGCTATGGTCCATACCGTCTCCCAGCTGCAACAATGTCCACGACAGCATCTAGGACGCTGTCTGCAGTTATTAGGTCCCATGGTGGCTTGCACATGTGTAGCAACACTGGGCCGCCAGAGACTCAGATTGCTTCAGGGGTAGGTGGCCTCGATATAGGCACCAAACAGCCACCCAATAGATTCCCTACCAGTGCAAGCCTCCCTGCACTGGTGAAGGTCTTGCGGGGCGTCCCGTTCAGGGACTGGTTCCGTCGGTCAAGGTACAGGCGCTGGCACATCAGCGCAAAGGAGGGGAGGATCACATTCCTCGATCCTCTGCAAGAAAGCCCCCCGTCCGTTGGTTTTCACAGCGAGGCATGATCTCCACTTAACTGCCTCTCACCTCCCGGGGGGTCAGGAGCGATAAGGTGGATCGCCTCAGCAGGTGTCTTTTTCCCGCTGTGACGGGTCCTGGCATCCATAGGTCATGCCTGTATTTCTCCCCAAAGTGGGGTATTTTCCAACTGGGCCTTGTTGCGTTGGTCTTGGACACAATGTCCAAGGTTCTGCTCGCCCCAGGACAGCGAGACTGGGTCGATTCCAAAGCACTCCTCATCGACTAAACGGGTACTCTCAGGTACGCGTCTCCTCCCACTCTGACCTGACCCAGTGTCCGGCTGTGCAGATAAGGTAAGTCGGGGCGGACGTCTTACTGATTGCTCCAGCCTAATCAACACAGGACTGGTTCAGCATGATGCTGGACCGTCCGGTCGCCCCGACAGGTAACTCCCCCAGGACCTGGGGTACCTGCTGCACTCGGACCTGCTGACGGAAGGAAGCAGGCCCAGTGAGCCCTGCTTGGCAGCAGGAACCCTCCGCACAGGTTGCGTATCGGGTTAAGTAAACATGGTCCACCTCGTGGACAGAGTTCTGGGGCAGCCTGCCAAGTCTCTTGCTGGCACAGGCAATCCTAGAGTATCTGCTCCAGCTAAAGCCCAAGGCCTAGTCCTGTCCTCATTGAAGATTCACGGGTCGCGCGTCCTGGCCTCTCTTCAGCTGCTTGAAGGGATGTCTCTGTTCTGGCTCCCCCAGATCAGCTACTTGCCTCAACAGGGCAGTGAGTTTTATCTGCAGGCACGCAACCTGGTGCCTCGTTGGGATCTTGACCTGCCCTTCTTGAGATGCTCAGGCCCCCCCCCCTTTTTTTTTTTTTTGAACTCACGTCTCTATGCCCCGGCTCATGCTTTCACAGAAGGTGGACCACCACCACCCCCCGCACTACCCCCGGGTTGCTACCACTTCGGCAAGAAGCTTCTCCGGCGCTAAGGCCGGGACCTTAGAGCCTCCTTATATAGTAGTCTATAAGGACGAGGTCCAACTTCGTCAACATCTGGCCTCTCTACCCAGGATGGGTTCCTATCTTTCGTTGTAATCAAGATAAATTTCGTTGTAATCAAGATAAATTTCCTCCCCATGTTTTTTCCAAACCACAGGGCGGGGAGGAGGTGAGGAGATCACATTGGCTGAAATGTAATGAGCCTTATCCCTTTACATGGGGCTTACACAGCTGTTCCAGGAAGCGAACATCTGGTTACAGCGGTAATCCAGGTGGAAAGGTCATCAGCTCGTCTCCCCGCGGACCACCCCATGCATCAAATACTGCTCTGTTCTGCTGAGAAGCACCACTTTCAGAGGTCATCACAGTGCCCGGGCCACACCCGTAGTTGGCACCTTTGCACAACGTCTGCAAAGCCACCGCCGGGTCGCCAGTGCACACTTTCATGTCGCACTACGCCAGCAGACGAAGGAGGGCACAAGTTTTGGCAGAGCCGTGCTGCGGGCAGCTCACCTGTAACTCCTACCCATCTCCAGGTATGGCTCGTTAATCACCTAAGTGGAATGCATATGAGCAATCGCTCGAAGAAGAAAACATTGTTACTTACCAGTATCTGTTGTTCTTCAAGATGTGTTGCTCATATCCATTCCACACCCACCCTCCGTCCGCGCTGTCGGAGTCGGCAGAAAGAAGGAACTGAGGAGGGGAGGGGCCAGTGGCGCCCTATATTCCGCCACATGAGGGCGGCACTCCAGGGGACGCCAAGACCGGCCCCTACAGGGGGCTGCTAGGGAAAAAGTTCTCTGGAGACCGTGCACGAGGGCGCGCACACACCTAAGTGGAATGCATATGAGCAACACATCTCGAAGAACAACAGTTACTGGTAAGTAACTATGTTTTAAATCTCCCCTCTTCTCTCATTGGGCTGTGTATACACTTAAATTGCTACAGAGGCATAGCTGCAGTTCTGCTGCTGTAGTGCTTCAGTGTAGATGTTCACTGCAGCTGCTGTAGTGCTTCAGTGTAGATGTTCACTGCAGCAACAGGAGGAGTTTTCCTGGCACTGTAGATAAGCTATCTCCCTGAGAGGCAGCAGCTAGGTCGACGGAAGAATTCTTTATCAATCT
Source organism: Mesoclemmys tuberculata (assembly GCA_007922155.1). Lineage (NCBI taxonomy): Eukaryota > Metazoa > Chordata > Testudines > Chelidae > Mesoclemmys > Mesoclemmys tuberculata. Next base: position 77,343,917 of record ML675603.1, on the reverse strand, counting down.
AGTTCTGCCTACATGGGCACTTAGGCCAGGTCTACCCTATAAATTTACATCGGTATAACTGTCGCTCAGGGATGTGAATAATCTGTAGGTTACTTCACCTCACTGAGAGGTGGCAGGTATGTGCAGGAGAAACCCTTCCATCAAAAAATCTGTCTACATAGGGAGTTAGGTCAATATAACTACGTCAAAGTGATGTAGTACCCCTGAGCGATGTAGTTATATTGAACTACCCCTCTTGTGTAGGCAGCACTGTGTTGATGGGAGCAGACATGCCAGCTCTCTCACAAAATCCTGATGTTTGATACCCAGATAATGAGTCAGGCCTAGGGAGGGTGAAGAACTCTGAGGAGCAGAGGTGGGGCTGGGAGGGCTGCACTATGGCTTGGGAGTTGGGGCTGAAGTGAGGAGGATGGGGGCTGATGGGTCAGGAGGCTGTATTGATGGTGGGCTTTGAGCAGATGGAGTGAGCATTGGGAGGATGAACTCAGTGGAGTAGGGTTCAGTGGAGTAGGGGGCTGAACTAATGGGGTTGTGATGATGGAGACTGAACTAGGGGGGAGCTGAATCAAGGGTGGGTGGGTGGGGACAGAATTGACAGAGGACTGGAGGACAGGATTAATGGCTGTGCAGGAGATGGACAGATGTCTGGTTGGGAGCTCCTGCAGCAGGGATCAAAAATCACCTTATCCAGTACATGTGGGAGAATGGGCAACACTGTCACATGCACACACCCTGGGTATCGACAGGGAGTTGAAAAATCAAGAGATGGGCCTAAAAAGCACTATATAATCTTTTAAAAATCTGATTATTTTGGGGGGTCTGGCTCAATTTTTGTTCTCTTGAAGTTGGCAATAGTGTGGAAGAGTATCTTGGAGGTGGACTATCTACGCCAACAGGATGAGCCCTCTTGTAGACATAGATAGATCTTCACTGAAGCGCTACAGCAGCTCAGCTGCAGTGGTAAATGTAGACCTGCCCTCAGACTAGCTTAACTGTATTTCTTAGGGGGATGGATTGTTCACACCATTGAGTGATGGAAGTATGTGGATGTAACTTTTCAACCTTTGGCACGGTGACTCATGGTTCTTCAAATACTTGCTAATGTCGATTACATTCTAGGGTGTGTGCATGCCTCCATGCACAGTTACCAGGTCTCCTCCCCCCCCTTAACAGTACCTGTAGAGCGAGCTCTGGCGCCCCCTTGCATCCTGCATGCATGCCACAGTATAACAGGCGTAGCTGGCTCTGTGCCCCCTCAGTTCCTTCTTTCCTCCTGTGAAGGTTGCTTGGAACTGTTCTGCTTGCTTTGCAAGTGCTCCTTCAGTATCTTTATTAGCTGTTTGTTTGTTCTTTGTTAGTTAAGTAGTTGTTAATAGTTGATAAGTTAGGAAACAGTCCCTGGTGGGACCTTCGCCTAGGAGTGGGGCATGCCTCATCTCTGGGTTTCAAGCCTTGCGTCTCCTGCACCAAGCCCTTCCCTCTTAGTGACCCCCACAACAGTTGTTTAAAGGGCCTGGGGGAAGCTCACAGAAAGGAGAAATGCAAGATCTGTAAGGCTTTCAGGCAGCGAACCCAAAGAGATAGGGAAATTTGCCTGAAGGTCTTGCTGATGGAGGCAGTGCTAAAGCCAGCCTCCGAACAAGCATGATACACCTCGTTACGGAGTATGGTGTTGGGGCAAAGTGCCCAGTCAGTACCGGTCTCACTATGGCACCGGACCTCTTCCCCATCAAGGAAGAAACAGAGGAAGCAGCGTGCAGAGAGAGGCTGCTCTCCTGCACCGAGACAGTCCAGGGAAGCGGAGTCAAGCTTGGAACCTGTTCTGGACCAACCAGCTGAGGGGTCAGCAAGAGAGGGGGAAGTGGCCCAGAAGTGTGACCCTGATAAGAGAGCCAGCCCCGACTCCAGAGAGCAGAAGGGGACCTCTTCAGCTTACAGTACTATTGATGCTGGAGACATTCCAGGTGGTGAGGAGCTTGATGACCCTGCCTTTTCTGCCTTCTCCTAGGCCCCTGGTGCTGTCAAGGGAGAATACTCCAGTCTCCAGGGGGAAGCCCATGATGGGTCCCCTGCAATGGCTGCACCGCTTCCCTGAACAGAGGCACCCATCCCTGAAGGCCAGGTCACCACACAGGTGCTCCTGATCCCCATCCCCACGGCATTCCTAGGTGGTGGAACATTACCATCAGAGGCAGTCACAAGCCACTTTGCAGCACCGATCGCTGTCTCCGGCACTGAGGACCTTGTGCTAAAAGGGATGGCACCAATCCTGCTCATCCTCGCACAGGTGTTTTCCAGAGGGAAATCGGTACAGTTCCCACTCCCTGGCACCGAGGAGTTTGCCCGTACCAGTATGGCACAGATCCTGGTCGCCAGAAAGGGAGCCATCACTTAACGGGGGCAAATGACACCTCAAGTCTTCAGTCCCGAGGCACCAATTTTTGACATGGCACCAGTCCCACTCATCCTCAGGGCATGAATTCTCAGCAGCCCAGCATGAGTCGGGCGAGTGACACCACCAATCATTTTCCTTGCACTCCCCAGCACCGAGGCGGTGGTCATTGGAGTGCCACGGTGCTCAGGGGTCGGGGCACCACTTCTCCACCTCTTGGCACTGCACCACAAGAGAGCCAGATGTTGCCCTCCCGTAGCCCAGCAGTGAGTCCATTTCCTCAAGGGAGGACGGGCAGCCTGCTACCCAATTGGGGCACTGCCATCCCCCCAAAGACAAAGGAGCAAGTTCCCTGCTCTGCAGCTCCTGGTTGGCCTCAAGGCCAGTGGCTGGAGAAGTGGCCGTATTGGGACCCTGGGGGATCCCAGTATGCTCTCCTCGACCTAAAGGACGCATATTTCCATATCATGATTGTTCCCGGCCACAGGCAATTTCTCCGCTTTGTCGTGGCGCACTCTCAATGCCAATTTATGGCATTACCCTTTGGCCTTACTTCTGCCCTGAGAGTGTTTACAAATGCATGGTGGTGGTGGCTGCGCACCTAAGATGCCAGGGTGTGCACATTTACCCATACTTAGAAGACTGGCTGATCAAGGGCAGGTCTCAGTTTCAGGTCTGAAACAGCCTGGACCTCGTATGTACCACCTGCTGCAATCTGGGTCTGTTAATAAACTAACAGAAATAAACATTAAAACCTGTACAATAGATAGAATTCATTGGAGTGGTTCTGGACTCCACAGAGCTTTTGATAGGGTCTCCTACAGTATTCTTTGCAGCAAGTTAAAGTAGTATGGGTTGGATGAATGGACTATAAAATGGATAGAGAACTGGCTAGAGCATAGGGCTCAATGAGTAGTGATCAATGGCTCCGCTTGTGACCGGCTGCCAGCTAGACATGGAGTGCCCCAGGGGTCAATCCTGGGGCCGGTTTTGTTCAACATCTTCATTAATGATCTGGAATAGGGGGTAGATTGCACCCTCAACAAGTTTGCAGATGACACTAAACTAGAGGGAGTGGTAGATATCCTAGAAGGGAGGGATAGGATACAGAAGGACCTAAACAAATTGGAGGATTGGGCCAAAACAAATCTGAGGAGGTTCAAGTGCAGAGTCTTGCACTTAGGAAGAATCCCATGCACAGCTACACACTGGGGACCGACGAGTTAGGCAGCAGTTCTGCAGAAAAGGATCTGCTGGTTAAAGTGGATAAGAAGCTGGATATGAGTCAGCAGTGTGCCCTGGTTGCCAAGAAGGCTAATGGCATGTTGGGCTGCATTAGTAAAAGCATTGTCAGCAGATCGTGGGAAGAGATTATTCCCTTCTATTTGGCATTGGCGAGGCCGCATTTGGAGTTTTGTGTCCAGTTTTGGGCCCCCCACTACAAAAAGGATGTGGACAAGCTGGAGAAAGTCCAGTGGAGGGAACAAAAATGATTAGGTGGCTGGAGCACAGGACTTATGAAGAGAGGCTGAAGGAACTAGGGTTGTTTAGTCTTCAGAAGAGAAGAATGAGAGGGGATTTGATAGCAGCCTTTAACTACCTGAAAGGGGGTTCCCGTGAGGATGGAGCTAGGCTGTTCTCAGTGGTGGCAGATGACAGAACAAGGAGCAACGGTCTCAAGTTGCAGTGGGGGGGAGGTCTAGGTTGGACATTAGGAAAAAGTTTTTCACTAGGAGGGTGGTGAAGCACAGGAATGGGTTACCTAGGGAGGTGGTGGAATCTCCATCTTTACAAGTTTTTAAGCTATGGCTTGACAAAACCCTCACTGGGATTATTTAGCTGAGGTTAGCCCTGCTTTGTGCAGGGGATTGGACTAGATGACTCTCCGATGTCCCTTCCAACTCTAATATTCTATAATTGTATGATTTCTGCCCCAGCCTCGCTTAAAAGCTGTGTCAGACATAACTCGCTTGCGCGAGTGCCCCATCATGACAGATCTTGTCTGCAGCTGCTGGGCCATATAACTGCTTGCATGCATGCAGTAAGGCTTGCACGCCTAGGGTTGGGGCCGCTCCAATTGTGGCTGGCCTTGCTGTGTGCCTTGAGAAGGCACTCCATGGCCCTAGTGGTCATGGTTACCCCCCCATGTCCCATCCTCACTGGAACGGTGGCAGGACCCTTGCTCAGTGCTGCAGGGTATGCTGTTTGAAGAACTAGCCCCTCAGTCACGTTGGTGTCAGATGCCTTGGATTTGGGGTGGGGAGCCTGTATTAGCTCCAACCACAGCACTCAGGGAGTTTGGTCGCAGGAGGAGTGAGACATGCACCTAAATGTGAGGGAACTACAGGCGATACGTCTGGCTTGTGAGGGGTTCCTTTCCTTCATTGTGGGCAAGGTAGTGTGGGTGCTGATGAACAACACTGCTGCCATGTACTATATCAACAGGTGGGGAGCTGCCTTTGCAGGGAAGCAGTATGTCTGTGGAACCTTGCAGTGAGCCACAATTTCTACCTTACAGCCTCTCACCTTCTGGGCATCAGGAACGACACAGCAGACTGCCTCAGCAGATCCTTTTTACCCTGCCATCACGGGCCACTTCACCTGAGGGTAGCCGCTGTGATCTTCCAGAGGTGGCACTCTCCCCAAGTGGACTTGTTTGCGTCCAGATGGAACAAGTGCCCGCAGTTCTGTTCTCTCCACAGCCTCGAAGAGGGGTTGCTGTCCAATGCCTTTCTCTTACAGTGGAAGGAGATTCTGATGTACACATTTCTGCCCGTTCCGTTGCTGCACGGAGTCCTGAAAATCAAGAGGGACAAGGTGAATATTATCCCAGTCGTGCCAGCATGGTCCCGCCAGCATTGGTTCAGCATGCTGCTGGAACTGTCAGTCACCCGTCTGCTGGAGTTGTCTCAGTGGCATGATCTCCTCTGCAGGACCACGATTGTTTATTGCATCCAGAACTAGAGTCCCTGCATCTGACAGCGTAGAGGCTCCATGGCTGAATCCAGGGGAATGGGCCGGTTCATCACAGGTTCAGCAACTTCTCTTGGGCAGTAAAAAGCCTTCCACTCATGCTGCATACCTGGCCAAGTGGAAATGGTTCACCTGCTGGGCAACATCCCATGAAATTCCGCCCAAGTGGTCATTGATCCAGGCTATTCTGGAGTACTTATTGCACCTTAAGCTGGAGTGCTTATTGCACCTTAACTATGGCCTCATTGAAGGTTCACCTGGTGGCCATCTCAGCCTTTCACCCTCCAATAGATGGGAAATCGTTTTTTCCAATTCCATGATGGTTAGGTTCCTGAAAGCAATAGAGAGGTTCTGCCTCAAGTTCAAGACCCAGTACCTCCTTGGGATTTAAACCTAGTTCTATCTCATCTGACAGGTCCCCCCTTCGAGCCTTTGGTTACCTGTCCATTACTGTTGCTCTCCTGGAAGGTATCCTTCCTGGTAGCAATTACCTCAGCGAGAAGAGCCTCTGAGATTAGGTCATTTACCTCAGAGCTACCATACACAACCTTGTATAAGGACAGGGTCCAGTTGCGGCCTCATCACAGGGTGATGTGTCAGTTTCATTGTAACAAGGATATATTTCTTCTAGTGTCCTTTCCCAAGCTGCATTGCTTGGAGGAAAAACGGAGGTGGCACGTGCTTCACGTTATGCGACCATTAGCTTTCTACATCGAATGCTTTAGGTGGCTCTGGAAATTACACAACACTTTATTGCAGTAGTGGATAGGATGAAAGGCTTACCTGACACCGCCCAATGCATTTCCTCCTGGATACCTTCCTGCATCAAGTTTTGTTATGAGCGGGTGAAGGTGCCTCTTCCGGCTGTCATAACAACCCACTCCACCAGAGCACAAGCTTCCTCAGTGGCCTTTCTGGTGCAGGTACTGATGCAGGACCTCTGTAGAGCTGCCACCTGGTCGTCAGTACGCATCTTCACGTCCCATTATGCCATTGTCCAGCAGACACAGGATGACACTGGCTTTGGGAGAGCAGTGCTGCAGGCAGCTTTTCTGTAACTCTGCTCCCACCTCTATGGTATTCCTTGTGAGTCACCTAGAATGGAATCGACATGAGCAAGCACTCAAAGAAGAAAAGACGGTTACTTACCTTGTAACTGTTGCTCTTTGAGATGTGTTGCTCATGTCCATTCCATGACCCTGCTGTTTAGAGTTGATGGCAAGAAGAACTGAGGAGGCGTAGGGCTGGTGGTGCCTGTTATATCGTGGCATACATGCGGGACTCCAGGGGGTGCTGGAGCTGGACCTACGTGTACTGCTAAAAGGAAAAAAATTCCGGTAACCGTGCATGGAGGTATGCACACACTCTAGAATGGAATGGACATGAGCAATACATCTCGAAGAACAACAGTTACAAGATGAGTAACCGTCTTTTATTCAGGACTGGGAAATTTTCTTCCTTCCCTAGTTTTCCAAGAATAGGGTTTTCTTTTCAGTTTCAAGTTGTTTCAGTGATTTCCCATAAACCATTAAAGTTAATCATTTCCTTTTTCTGGATTCTACAATGGTAGGTACTTGTAACTAGCATCTGATTGAGGAGATGGCCCCTCCCTATCTGATTGCTTCATCACCTGTCTGTAGTGAGGTGGAGCTGAATGTTGCACTACAAATGAGGAGCAGTTTTATATACACACATACATACATTCATAACCTCAGTTTATATAATATCTTACAATGACCATCAATAAGGTTAAGATTTAGTCATGGATATTTTTAGTAAAAGCCTCAACCCTGGGCGTGGGGACTAACAGTCTGAGCTCTGTTGGGAGCTGACTTGGCTGCTGCTCTTGCGGCAGGGACTGACTGCAAGCCCTGGCAGCCCCTGCTCTTGTGCTGGCCCTGTGGGTGTGCTGAAGCTGAAGAAGTCACGGAATCTGTGACTTATGTGACAGGACTGGATCCTTAACTATCAGGTTCAGAACATTATTAGCTTTCATACAAGATCTTACTTTACATATATTTATACACAATAATATTGCATACAACCTGTTGATCAGTTGCATATTCTTTGTAAATCAGTTGCATATTCTTTAGGGTTCAGACCCCCCTGTTCTCCACTTGGGGTGTCTGGATCTTGATTATCACAGAAATGTAGAAATATAAAAAAAATTACCTGTAGCTTCTATTTTCCTTGCTGTAGTCCAATCAGCTATTGCATTCAAGTGGACTAAGCATTTTTCAAGTTTGATTAACCTTTGCCTTGAGAGTGCATTTTTTAGGTGCAAAATCCAGATTTGATAAAAACCATATTAGCTCCCATTCCACCATCATTGCCATTGCATATATCTGAAAAGGAAAACAAAAGGCTTTTTATCAGCTTTTAATAGAGATGATACTCACAACCCTGATGTCTATCAAGTTCCTCTTGTTTCTGCAGTAGCATCACAGTCCCTGGAGCCTGGACAGTACATCTAAGCTTTCTTTTGGGCTCTAGAGAAGCATTTAGTCAGCCCCTCTACTCATGTGCTTCAAAAGAAGTCTTCTGTCCCCTTTTTATCTGTGCAAACAGGTAGGCAGAGTCACAGAAACACCTGTATAGAAGAACCCTGTGTCCCCATTTTTGCTGCTTTGTAAGCCTCCCTGCAGAGGTCCTCTGCAGACACTTTCTTAACATGGTTACATGTGTTTTTATATCAGCAGTGGAGTGCAGTCCCCATACTTCACTTACCTGAGACATTGTAGATAATATGCCCCCACCCAGTCCCTGCCAGCTACTGGAATTGTGACTACTATTCTTTGGCCTTAGGCCTACAATTACTCATCTGAGGAAACTCAGAGTAGGGAACTGGAACACGTCTTAAGGGGGCAAAGACATTTACAAAGGTAGTGGTGTTCCCTCTTGCCCCATTTAGCTCTGGGCTTGGGGGTAAGGGAGGGAAGCTTTTACAATCGTGTTTTAAAATATCAGAATTAGCAAGCGGCTTGTAGTATCTTGGAGCTTCTTTACTTTTTTTTTTCATTAGACTGGGTTTCAAGATAATTGTCCCTTTAAACAGGCTTCTGCAGGGGAAACTAACAGCATATTGCTAGAGCATGGAAACAAGGAAGTGAAACTGTCTATAAATATAATTGAAACCTCCTAGTTTTGTTGTTCAAACTGAGTGAAATTCAAAAAGATAAACTGCATAAGTAATATTAAATTGAATGTTCAATTTTAATCTTTTTGTTAAACACAGTTAAGGTTTAGAATACTATTAGATTTTTTAAAAAAATCTGACCATGCCCTTTTAACAGAATAGTCAGATTTCCTCTTAGAGAAAGAATTCCCTACATGGTGGAAGGAATTAGTGCCAAAAGAGAAAAACAAGTTTGGCCGTATCCCCCTTCCTTTGGTGGAAAATGCATGAAAACTGCATATTGTAAAGGTGAAGTTGGATTGCACAGTATTAGAATTATCGTGCATGACTTGAAGTTGTCACATTTTAATTACTTTGATGCTATAGATATAAACAGTGATCCATTCCCTTTGTTCCCCAGGCATCATTGAGTGCTGATGGATTATATAGTTCATATAACTCTCACACTGTAAGTTTAATTAGCTTCTTTTCTGAAAATATTTGTTACTAATGTAAAGATTGAAAATTGTAAAAACTTTCTTCTCCCTCATAATTTTTGTCTGTAGCCATCTGAATACAGTTATTCTTCTTCAAGAGCAAGCTCAGCACGAAGTAGTCCTGTGGTGAGCACTCTTGCATGATTTTGTGGTAGTTTTGTTTTGTTGACTGATTCACAATAATCAACCTGAGCATTTGCAGTGTAGTTCATTCTAGTGACAAATACATGAGCTATAGATTTTTTTCTGTTTCAGGAAAATTAATTTAAATCAGATGTAATCAAGTTTTAACAAAAAAGAATATTTGATCAAACAATTCAAGTTGCTGTTCGAGTTTCCTTTTTTTAAAAAAAGTTTAAAATTGACAATGAATGACATACGTTTTTAAAATCTTGAAAAGGGTATGTATATAGAACTCCAAATTGTTACCAGATGTGACTTCAGATTTTCAGATAGAAGCATGAGTGTTGCTAAATACAAACATTAGTATAATAGCTGGTGCAGGGGAGTGACAGAAATATTACATTTGTATTGAAAGGGATATTTCATAAGGAAGAGAGCTGTGGCATGGCTTGGTCGCTGCATGATATTGAGGGAAACAGGTGTCCCATTTATCTGGTTACATATTAGAAATTAAGAAAGAATTCTTATGCATCAGAAAAGAAATAGGCTGGAGATACCTGACATTTCCAGGTAAACTGGTAGTTGCCTTCTCAGAGGAAAAATGGAAGAGTCCATTTCCAGTGAGATCATAAACATTTCCCTGTGAACCATTACGACTTTTGGTGGTGCATTTGATAAGTCACAGCTTAATGTGCTAGAACACAATCTGACATGGTTTAGCACAGACTGGAATGAAATTGGCCTTGATGCAGGAAGGTAGAGTACATGTTATCTGTTACCTTTTGTAGAACATAGTTGCTAATATAAACAAATCCTGTGGCCTTAACAAAAATTACTTCAAATATTTAACACTAAGGAGTTCTTCTTTGGTGAGGAGCTTCTAGTTAAATCAAAACCACTGGAAAAAATACTGCTTCCTTTCAATATAAAACTGGAAGGGAAGGGGGGAAAGAGAATCATGTTCTTCATTTCTTTGGCAGGTACTCAGATGCTGTGGTGATGAGGGCCATATAAATATCTAGACAGATTGTTGTTTGATTAAAATATGTTAAGAAAAGTTGTCTTTTTATCTTTAAGCAAGACTTTGCAACTTCAGACTATATATCTTTTTGGTCCAGCAGTGAAGATGTAGTTCTTTGAGTGATGTCCCTGTGGTTGCTCCACTTAAGGTGTTGGTGTGTCCTGGCACTGTCAATTGGAGAGTTTTCAGCAGCAGTGTCTGTCTGGGTTGCGCGTGCACGGTGGTCGTCTCACGGCACCACTGGTGCTTCATCTAATGCGTGTGTGACTTGGCCCCTTTAGTTCCTTTTCACCTGTCCCTGGCCTGAGACGAGCAGGTCATAACTCATGCTTACATTTTCTTCTGCTGATATCAAATAGTACAGTACACATGATGACATGTATGTTTTACATAAATGGACAGGGTGGAGCCTGATTCCACTCTCTCTGTACAGAAGCCATGAGACTGTGGAATGGGTGCATAGGGCACAGCATGCACATCTCAGCCTCAGACCTCTCTGGCTGTCAGAAATATTAAATTTCAGATCTGACGTATTCCCTGGTTTTGCTGGAGAACCTCTTGCAGTTCTCAGCATGTGTTTATTGTGTTGCTCTTACCAGTCATCATAGACACTTCCAGGTCAGATAACACCTACATTTTTAATTTTAAAATAAATAAAACAACAATTGGGCCCTGTTTGTACATCATAGAGAAGTAAAATTTTTTGTCTTTGCAGGTCGCCATTAAGATTGGACCTCCCATTTTAGCTCTCACTGTCTGCTTCATGTGCTTCATTATAGTTGATGTTGAGAGGAAAATGTTTATTAAACCCATAAAACTGATTTTTATTTTTATTTTTTTTTGTTTGCATCCATTATTTTTGTTCCTTTTGAGAGTTTTCTGGTAGGTAAATGTAGCGTGCATAGTTAATATTCCAGCCTTTTAGCTTAATTGTACTCCTTTTCAAAAACAGTTTTATGTTTAGCAGTTTTATGTACCTGCCTACAATTTTTTCACTTTTCAAGCCAGTCTGAAACTTTCATTTTGTCTCATTTTCAGATTTTGCTGTCCTTCAGAATGTAATGGTTACAAAACTAATTTCTTTAAATTTCTTTGTTTTATGTTGTGTGTGCCTCATTCCCTGACAATTCATGATTTACGGTACTTATTTCAAGATAAATTGTTTATACTGCAGTCAGCCAACTGTAAATACATGCATTTTAATCTTTGTAGTTTACAGACAATGAAATGGGGAGTACCACATCCTCTAATCGGGCAGTCCGAGGGCGGACGGATAGCATGGTGAGCTGGGTTGCATGCAGTTGTCTGATGCTATTTCTGGTATCTTAACTTTTTTAAAGATCCTTAATTATTTTATTTACTATTGTACATGCTGTTCCACAGTTATGAAGATCTGCTTGTGAGAGAGAGAAAACAGACACCCCTATTCATTTTAACTTGTGTGCACCCATTGGTCTGAGTTGCATTTTCTTGGAATTCATTATATTACTTAGGCAGAGTTGTATGGCATCACTGTATGTGTCTTGTAATGCAGCTCAAATAGGACAGTTGACCTTATTTGTACAGTGTGAAAGTTTTTGAATTACTTTGTTTTGAGCTAAATTGTTCAGTTCTTAAAGGAATATATAATTATAACCAGAGCTGGTGGAGCTAGCTATACTTGAGGTTGTCAAACATTACTTCTCTTTATAGGACCCTGTTTTTAGTTGCTTAAAATTTTGCCAAATTTTAACACTTCAAGCTGAAATTTTCCATGCCAGATATCCACGTCTGGCTGAATATTTTTGGAAAATTCCAGCAAAACTGGTTAAGCTGTTTCAGAAAATGATTAGGGAAAAATACATTGTTTTGCCAGACTCGTAGGAAAAAAAATTCGTTGAGAAGTTCTAGAACCTCAGTCTTTTTAGTAGGGATTTGAAATTTGGCAGGGGATCTCTTTTGTAACAGAAAAGTGCAGTTTTCTGCTCCTGTGGAAAGCCACTGAAATTTGGCCAAGTCATAATCCTTTGGAAAAATCTCAGTTTACACATGCTCAGTAGAATTAAGCAGATACATTAGCAAGAGCCCATCTGTATTGAGCTGCAGGGAATGAGCAGGACCTCCTGTGCAATTGTTGTGGTCTTCTGCGATGCAGGACACAGAGAGTCCTGTATATTCCATGCTTGTGCTGATAAACATGGGGAGCATGAAGGAGGAAGGAAGCTGACTTGAATGGGGTGAGGGAACATGAATGAGAGCCAGACCAGGGGAGACAGAGTAGATTACAATAAGTAGCCTTAGAGGGGGTATGACAATGTGGACTGGGTGCTATGAAGTGGAGACCAATTGGATGAGGAACTGGGATATGGGGAAGCCTTGGGCTTGGGGAGAGCATGGATGGGAGACTGGGACTGGGTGAACAAGGAGATTGTGAATTGGGGTGGAGATTGAAATTGGATAAGGAGCTCAAGGTTGAGAGACTGGAACTGGATGAGTGAAGGTATTTGGTGGTGATTGGGGATAGAAAGTGGGAGTAGGAGCCAGGGTGGAGGGCACTGGGATAAGAAACTGGATAAGTGGATAGAAGGAGACACAGGATTGGGATCGGATAGAGGGGATGAGGAAGAAGGTGCTTTTTGGTTTTTTGTTTTTTGTTTTTTTGGAAAAAGCTGAGGCAGAAACTCTGATTACTAAACCACACTCCCCTCCAGAACCTAGAATTGGCACCAAGATTTCTGAATCTCACCATTCCTCTGGTATCAGAAAATATCTTTGAAGCTCACTGGTAAAGTGTGTGCCTCATGCCCCTCAAGTGCTGGTCCACCTAGAGCATGACATCTTATTAGTACTATCAGTTATTCTGTTAATTCAAGCATTGGAAGTCTGTGCAGTGTATCTAAAAGTTCCATTTCTGCTGATGATCCATGTGGCTGTCAGTATGATGCCATGGAATTTGTTTTTTCACGGTTTTCATTTTTAAATACCAAGGAAATTTCACACCATTTGTCTATCCTTGTGATATTTAGATTTGCTAGTTTTTAGGGCCCATATTCCTATGGGTATGTGCAATCAGGCATTGATTGGGACCTTCAGTTACTCCATAGTATAATAATCATATTTAATTTTTTTCACAGAAAGTTAACTTGTCTGGTCCTTCTGATCATATTAATGCTGAGCTTCTATTCTCTTAACCTCTTGTACAGTCCAGATTTCAACTTTACATATTTCAGGGTCTTCATTGAAATTGGTTCATTGTTGTATCATCTATCCACTTACTCACAAATTAAATTCCAACAGTTTGTCATAGATTTGAAGCCAGGGATTTTTTTTAATCTCGGAGTTTTAAAAATCCATGAAAATCATGGACTCCATGTAGCAATGACTAAAATGCATCTTCTGCTATAATCCAAAGCACAATTAACTGACTACATAGGGGTTCAGACAAAATTATTTTATGTGAAGGGCCATAAATGTAAAATGAGAAGCACAATTAAAGTAGAATACAAAGGAACTCAGGTTACATCAGTCACTTGTTTATGAAGGGTTATTTTTAAAAATTGTGAAAATAGGATGAAGACAAACCAAGAGAGAATGAGGATGTTGGATCAAATGGTATTTTCTACCATCCTGCCTCTTCTTTTTAATTTAGATACCCTCAATCATATCAGCCCATTTTAAACAAAGGTGACATTCATAACCCTAATGACATCTGCAGCTCTGAGATGAAATGATCATCAGGGAGTGCTTAAAGGGACAGTTTCAGTGGAAGACATCAGTAGCGTTAGAAATGCTGTAAATCATAATTTAAGAATATACTTAAACTGTTGAATAATCACATGGAAAGAAGTAGATCTGAGACACATTTATTTTTGTCAAGAAAGAATTTATCAGTATTGTGCACTTAAAACCAATATACATGTTTAAGTTTTTAAATAGGAACATATAAATTACCTAAAACAGTAAGAAAAGGAATTCAGTTGTATCATTATTAAATTTAAGAAATGCCAAGAGCAAACTGCAGTAGTTTGTATTTTTAATTTGATTTATATTGAAATATAATTATACCTTATAGTGGAAAGGGCTTTATCATTTTAATTCAGTGAAAATGTCTTCCATTCTACCCTTCATTTTTTCTTTTCTTTTTTTTATCTATCTTTGAAGTCAACTGATTTTTCTGATCAAAGTGAAACTGCAGCTGATTATTTTAGTCGTTCTAATCGCAGGGGGAGCATTGTTTCTGATGTGGATGATGTCAGTATCCCAGATTTAAATAGTGTGAGTGTAATGCATATTGTGATATTGTAGTGAATACAACGGATATACTAATTATGAGCTTTCTTAATTTACTGAAAAAAATAACTGCCTGAAATTTAAAAAAAACCCTCAACAGTAGAATTTACTCACTAGTGAATGAGTTTTGTTGCTGTTTTTAAAATTAACTGCCAGTTTTCTTATTTGAAAAGCTCACTGAATAAAAAACATCTTTTGTCTTTTGGAATGCTCCTTTTTTAACAGTTCAGTAAATTATTTTGTCTTTTGCAAGAAAGATACATGAATTTATAACAATCTAATGGTGTTCTGTATAATGTTTCATCATGTACTAGAATCATTAACACTTTATGCATGCATTTGTGTGTGTGCAGTACATACCTGAAAAAGAGCTCTGTCAGAGCTTGAAAGTTCACCTCTCACCAACAGAAGTTGGTCCAGTAAAAGACATTTACCCTTGTGTCTCTAATATCCTGGGACCAACATGGCTACAGCAATACTGCGTGCTATAAATATGTAAGGAATGTACAATGTCTGAGTGTCCTTGATACAAAAGCTTTGAGAGTAAACTGTGGTTCTAGTCTGAAATAAAGTGACTGTGCAAAATTGGAACCCTCTTGCTCCACAATTCTTATTCCCTGGGTGTTTTCAGAGATTATCTGCTTGCTTGAATGGCTCCCTCTCTGCCCTCCCTGCCCTCCCCCAACCCCCTCAAAAAAGGTTTATAATTGCTGCTAGCCATGCTGTGGCCACACAATTATGGGAGTATAAACTGGATTCCCTTCATTTTCATGCATTGACAGAACTATCTTAATTCCAATTGCAGGGCCACATTCTACCCCCAGTTTAACTGAGGAAAAAATTTGGTGCAAAAAATCTTTATTACTGGTGCTAAATATCTCTCCTTTTTCTAATAAACTGTCCCCATCATTCAGACACAATAAACAGCTAGTCCCCCAATACCAATTTTACAGTAACTTGTAAGAGTAGAACCACACTTAAAGCTAGCAAAATATTTTTGTCTGTTGAGATGAAAAACTATAGTGCAATATTATTACAGTCACTACCATACATGGTATTCACCATCACTGTATGCAGCTGTATGTTCAAAGCATGGATAGATGTCAGTTGCAGTGTTTGTTCTGTTTCAAATTGAAATTTCAGCCAGTAATTTTTCTAATAAAGTTAGTTTTACTGATACTAGTGTTCTCTGGTAAAAGGAAGTGACAACGGGGTGACAGCAGTAATAGCATTATTTTCTTGTTTACTGGAATTGCTGTTGTACTAATTGATACTCTGTAGGGAAGATTGGGTTCAAACAATGTAGTGCAGGTCAACAGTTGATCTTGGGAAAAGGGAGCTGCAAGTTACAATTTTGAGGCATAATCCCTATCAGATATTTCATTTGGCTTTCTGACCGAAGAAAATGTTGAAATAAGTCTCTTTATGGAATAATAAAATCAACAAATTCATAAAACGTCTAGTACATCGGGTCTTCCTATAACAGATTTGTGTTTTTCTTGTCAAACTTTATTAGTTTAAAATATCTGAAATAATTAGTAGGCTATTAAAAATAGTTATCCCTCTTGGATCATGCCTTCTTTAACTTCAGTTATTTATGTCTTGGTGTAACTGCCAGTTCTACCAAATATTGTAGTGTATTGTGATGTGGACATGTGTTTTCTGGTGACTAGATTAAAACACTCAAACTGATTTCGCTTGTGATCTAGGACACTTGCACTCTAGTTTTTCTCTTCACTGTCACATCACCTCAACCAAAGTGTTTTGTAACATCAACAAAACAGACTTCCAAAAAAGTTAGCATTTGCTATTCTGCTTATCATCGCAGTTACCACTGAGATTTATAATACTGAAAATAATGTCTGTTCTCATTTCTCTAATATTAACAAAAAGTTTTACAGGAAAGTTTATCTAAAATTTCTGAAGCTTTATTTTTAATTGTAAGCATTAATTTATTTGTAAATGCTGCAATTGAAATAAGTTTTATTTTATTCTGAACAATTAAGTTTTGAGTGGTTGTTAACCTTTCTTTGCAATCCTGTGAATTACATACATCTCATTATGCTTGGTGAACACAAAGGTGTTACAGCTGTTCATTCACAAAAATAATTATAATCATTTTTTTTCTCTCCAGCTGGAAGAGAAGTGTGACAAACAATATTCTGACGTTTATACAAGGGTAAGTTTGTTTTTTATTGGGAAAAAAAGAAAAATCTGTTTTCTTTGATTATAGTCAATTTTGAAATCTTAAAATTTATATGCTACATGTTTTAATACTGTTTTTGTATCCTAATACTTAGACAGTATTAATTGCCAAATGGCACCTGTACAGCTCTGTCTAAAGCCTAGCTAACATTCTTGTTCCTGTCTCTTTATTTCCCATATAGAGGAAGAAAATATCTATGAAGGAACAATTTTTTTATACTGTTCACCACCCCCACATGTCAGGAAATGTTCAGCAGAAGAGATTGAATTTGAAGGGGCTAGGACTGCAAAAATTCAGATTGTTTTAACTGCTGATGCAGACGTTGCTCCAACTCTTTGTGTGGGAGAGATTACAATGAATATAAAAGTGTGAAAACTTTGAGATTACTCCAGCACTACAATCCCATTAGCAAGATGTACCTAATCATAGAACTTCAAATTTCTGTAGGATATAGATAAAAATATTATGATAATTGATAAGCCACACTCACACTCTAGTTTTTTCTCTTCACTGTCTCATCACCTGAACCACATCTCATCAACAAAACAGACAATATATCATAGCAAGCATATGGAGCCAGCAGACCAAGATATAAACTAGATTCTGGAAATTAATCTTGGTGAAAAGTATGGTATCTAACCCAAATTTTATGTCAGGTGAAAAATAGAGGATTTTTAAAATTTATTTGGTCAGTGTTTAATTGTCAAGCAGTTTGTTATGAGAAATATGAGGAACATCACAAAGTCAGAGGCTACCACTTCAGAAGATATCACAATATGAATTTTTTTTTTTTTAAGCCGTCATCTCGCAATTCATTAAGTACAACTCCTCTGAGTGGGAACTCATCCAGACGAGGAAGTGGGGATACAAGCAGTTTGGTGGATCCTGATGTTTCATTAAGTGAATTACGGGTAAATTGTGTTACTGATCTAAAAATTCATGAGTTAGTTTAATATGATGGGGTACAAAAGAGGGAGATGGGATTTTTTGCTTATTTGCCACAGAAAAATAAAATGTGACTCACCATTTTGATGGTGTGGAAAAATAGATGCATGTTTTATAAATGGTATTGCTTACACATGTAAATGTTTGTGGCACAGTGAGCTGAAAACTGAAACAAATTTTATTTTTAATAACATTAGAAATCATTGAATAGATTTAAGAACTAGGACTGAGTTGTTTTTAATACTAGTGGTTTTGAATCAATGGTTGCATAACAAAATAGAATTTTTCACCAATTTGAGGGCTGTTTTCAATTTCTGTGTGTGACATATTTTGTATGTTTTATTTTGCATTCTTTGGCATTTGACTGAAAGATGCGAAGCTTAAGACCTGTTCTCTTCATAACTGTTTCAACTGTAAACTATTTTCCCTCTTTTATGCAATGGTTCATTCCTATGTCCTGCAGGATATCTATGATCTTAAGGACCAGATACAAGATGTAGAGGGGAGATACATGCAGGGACTTAAAGAACTAAAGGTATAAGGGCTCACCATCCCAAGCATGCATTCTGTATGGACATATGTTTGTAATGGAGATTTCATCAGTTCCACTAACTGCACACAGCATTACTAACTAGATATTTTTATATTTATCTCTAAAGCATGTGCTTAACCTGAAATGCGCATTGGAAGGATCAGATTTATTTTATGTAAATTACTAAAATATGTTATTTCCCTGTAGATTCAAAATTACTCATTAGTCTTACATTAAAATAGCATTAAGCATTTACAATTGTTCATCTCAAGTGCCAATAAAATGAAAACTAATTGAAGCATTATATATGGTTTAATACTTTAATGGAAAATAAATTCACATTAAAAATCCATACAATGTGTGAAAAAAAGAAATGGAATAAAGTTCTGACACAGAATATTTTAAACAAGGAACTTGTGAAGAATTAAATTTACAGATTTCAGAAAACGTTAGATTGTTAAATATTTTCGGATTAAAAAAAAAAACACTCAGTGGCATGTGTGTTGGATTCAGGAGTAGATGATGGTCTAATGGTAAACTAGTATCAAGTGAGAGAGGTGGGTTTTGTTTGTTTGCACTCAGAGGCCATCTTTTTCTGCCATATGCACAAGGTTCTCATTGTCATAGTTCTTTGTCATAGTTAACAATATATGGCTTAGTAGTTGAAGTACAATTACTTTCCCACTTGATTTACTTAGAATGGGTATTCTTATCTTTGTTTTCTGTCCAATTAATTTATTTAAAAAATAACTTACAATTAATTTACATTCTCATGCTCCTCCTTTCTCAGCTGTGCCCAGAAGAAACTGAATGCAGCAGAGAATCTGGCTTATATCTTTTTCAGCATATTCTCATTCATAATGCCTGTATCCCAATTTCTTGTAAATAGTTGTATTTAATTACAATAAGAGCTCTTCATATTTATTTCTGTTGCTCACACACACTTGCACCAATTGAAGATGCTCTTACCATCAAGTGGAATTTAATCTCACCTAAATTATATTTTACAGTGATTTTGTTTTGTTTACTAGCCACCTTGAGGAGAGATTTATAGGGAATATGTAAAATATTCCAATAAAAGGGAAGTCACACATTGTAATACCAGCACTTCATTATTCTATGCTAGCCCATCTCCCTTTCAGAGAATGGGTGAATAAGCTTAGAGCAGAACAGCTGGTTTGAAACTATGATGTGGTACGTAATTTGTATTTCTGTGATGTATTAATAGGTCTCATAGTAAAATGGTCAAAACACTTTTTTTTTTCTTCTGTAGCCTACTGAATCCTTGATAGAGTCTTATGAATTTCCTTAATGGGGGCAGAGCTGGAGGATATCTGTCTCTAAGAACTCATGTTACCCTAGATGCAGGTCAAAAATTCTGAATGATTGTAACTATAGATTGAACTACATCTTCAAATAGAACTATAGAGCTTTTATTATTTAACTTTGAAAGTTAATCTATTTTAAAAGTCTTCTGTTTTCTTGATCTTATCAAAAACACATTGCATCCACAGGCCTAATTCATTTAATAACTTGAAAGACATACCTTTTTTCTTAATTGTGCACTGCACCTGATAGAATATTTTCAAAATGGGCTTAATGCTAATAAACATGAAGTACTTTATGCATGCTTGTCTGCATCTCATAAGTGATAATATGAATCATTAGGAATGTTTTATTTGCAGATATCGTGATTGCTTTTCACTTACCATAAAACAAGCTATCAATAGAAATTAACATTCTAGAAGCTTTGCTTGGCTGACATCAGATTTAGAAGTGATTGCTCTTGTTGTAATTTTAAAAAAATCAAGGAATCTAATTTTAAGATAGATAAGCATAAGTGTATAATGGATTTTTCTCAATAGCATGATCATACTCAGAGCTGACATGTAAGTTTGAACCTATTTCTTATGAATGCCCATCCCCTGACATTTGCTCCTGTTACTGGGCCCTTCTTTCAGCTTTGGCTCAGTGGCAGCTACATGTCTTTTTCCCTTTCAAGACCCAGGAAATGTCATCTCAAAATTCTGCACTGCACCATATTCTCTGTTTACTCTGCCCCAGTTGTGAGGTAATGGTTCTCCTTAACTCTCTTCCTCCTCTTAACAGGGAAATTATCTTATTTTTCTTGATCTCTGCATAGCAGTCTTCTGTTGGACACTTTTCAGGGCTGCCTGGGAACCATACCAGTTTTGCATTTCCCGGGAATGCTCTTCCAGTAATGGAGGAGCAGTGACCTGCCAGCCCACCCCTTTCCTTGCTCACCCTTCAAGAGCTCTAGGATATCTGAGAAATGTACAGATTAAAAGATTTGTGCAAGAGATAGAAAATGTCCAGATTGTGGTTCCACCCAACCTACCTCTGTTGTGTGTGGTTTCTGCCATCAGTCCCATCTTCCCTCAGCTCAGTCTAAGGGGAATTCTTCTGCATTTTTCAGGCTTTCTGACTCTTGGACCTAGCGCTACAGATGTGCCATCTGCCTCCCTTGACCCTCTCTCTCCTCAAGCCAATCTGACTAATTCATACAGCCTGTCCTCTTTAGTTTCCTCAACTAAAATTTGAGGTGACTTGATACCCCAGTAACCTTTTTGAGTTGCATGTAAATTCTTCTCTATTTTCCATCCTGTTCCCCCTAGAATTCTCAGGATGTCTCCTTCCAAAATTCTTTCAAATCTGTATTATCTCTAAAGCTGCCCAACAGATCCATAATACTGGTATCTACAGAATCTGCTGCCTGTAAGAGACATCATTTATATTTCTACTCTGGAGAAAGGGGAGCAGTTTCTTAAGATATTTTGTGGCCTTCCAAAAAAAGGGTGGCTTTTGTCCAGTCAAGCACTTGAATGTTGCAGTCGGAAAGGAGAAATTCTGGATGGAAACGATAGTACGAACTCGGGAGATATTGCTGGGGCTACGTTAACATACAGTTGATCTCAAGGCCTACTTCAAGTTTGTAGTAATGTCTTGTCAAAAGCTTTCTGAAAGATCAAGTATACTATATCCCCTGGATCACTCTTGTCCACATGTTTGACACCTTCAGAGAATTCTAATTGATTGTTGAGGCATGATTTCCCTTTATAAAAGCCATGTTGGCTCTTCCCCAACATATTGTGTTCATCTATGTTTCTGATAATTCTTTTTTACTATAGTTTAAACCAGTTGCCTAGTACTGAGGTTAGGCTTACTGGCCTGAAATTGCCAGAATCACCCTGGAGCCTTTGTTAAAAATCAGCATTATGTTAACTATCTATCAGTTATATGGTACAGAGGCAATAGGTAACATACCACAGTTAATAGTTCTGCAATTTCGTATTTGAGTGCCTTCAGAACTCTTGGATAAATATCACCTGATCCTGCTGACTTCTTATTGTTTAATTTATCCCAAAACCTCTTCTATTGACACCACAATCTAGGATAATTCCTCAAATTTGTCACCTGAAAAAATAGCTCAGGTGTGGGAATCTTTCTCACATCCTCTGCAGTGAAGACTGATGCAAATAATTCATTTAGCTTCTTTGCAACAGCCTTATTGTCATTGAGTGCTCCTTTAACATCTCAATTGTTCCGGGGTCCAATTAATTGTTTGGCAGGCTTCTTGCTTCTGATGTACTTAAAAACATTTTTACTGTTTTTGTGTCTCTTGCAAGTTGGTTTTCAAATATTTTTTTGTCTACCTAATTGTATTTTTACACTTGACTTCCAGAGTTTGATCCTTTCTATTTTCCTCCGTAGGATTTGACTTCCAGTTTTTTAAAAGATGTCTTTTTGTCTCTAACCTGCCTCTTGTACTTTTTTTTGGTTGGTCCTTTTACTATTTTTTGGAGGAATAGTGGGTTTACATATAGCTTTAGCCTCTATTATCATGTTTTTCAGAAGTTTCCTTACAACTTGCAAGCATTTCACTCCTGACTGTTCCTTTTAATTTCCATTTAAGCCCTCTGAAACTACTGCGGGCCCTAAAACTTTATTTGATCTCACTAAGAAATGGCATAAAACGAATGCCCGTTTCATAGGCACAAAAAGGCGTATGAGTTTATCTGTCAGGAAGTCAGTGAACGTTCAATGAGAGGAACCACCACTTCATAAGCAGAAAAGATAAGAGTTACTGTTGATGAGATCTGCAAGGCAGACGCTTAGTTTTCAACAGTTAATGCTTTCACCTTTCATTACAGAATATCACAGTGACCAGCAGAAGTTGTGTTCATGCTACTCTTAATCTAAAATTAGAAATTCTTCTGCACATAGTTGTGTACAGATTTTATCTATATATTCATTATTTTTCTTTGTTCCACCCTGACTTTAATATCTGGTTGCTGTTTGCTACTTCCCAGAGGATGGAGACACATGAACAATTTCCTTACCAGCAATTTTTTTCTTTGATTGTCTCCATCTTCTGTTACGTACTTTGAAGATATTCTTTGTTTTCTGATGGAAAATAGAACAATGAATGTTTTTTCATCATGCTCATAAACCATAATGTTCTGCAAATTTAATCCATTAATTTATCTTTGCACAACTATTCTAGGATCTAGCTACCAATTTCTTCCAAATGCTGTTGTTCTAATTCAGTATGGCTTTTGGAAATTTTGTCTGGGGAAAGGTGCTTGAACTATAGTGTTTCTCCAGCACAGGGCTTCTGGATCCTGGAAGTGGGAAGAGGAGGTATGAGTAGACATAGTTAGATAAAATTATGAAAAGGAAGATTTAGGATGTAAAAGCTTTCTGTTAGTGAAAACGTGTTAGATTATGGAATAGTCTCCTTCAGAAAGTGGAATTGGTGGAAACGCCATCAGTTCAGATTTTGAAAACTAGACAACAGAATGCTAGAGAATATATACCAGGGAACAGTCCTAGACTGGCAAGAAAATGGATTGGATGATATAACAGGTCTTTTTCATCTCTAATTTATATAATGGTATGATATTGAGATTTTGCACTTGAAAATTATCTTGTGTTGTAGTCACTGCATATTTCAAGGATATAAGTAGGTTAATAATTTCTTTATTATTTGGATAGTTGATGTTTGTTACTGTGCTTGAAAATTGTCTTTACATGATTACTTTTACCCAAAGACAGAAGCATTGGGTAAGAGTGGTTGAGCAGGTGCATAACAGACTGTGTATATGGACCTTTTTGTTAGCCAGAGACCTTATTTAGACAGATTAATACCAAGTATATGAATCAAAACTGTGCAGTCTCCAATAAATAAATGAGACTCATATGCCACAAGTGGTAAAATAACTAAGCAGTCAGAGGCACAAAAACTTCTGTTTAAACACTGATGTCTCCAAAGCCACATGGGATTATTACTAAAATGTGTGACCATTTAAAACTCAGGTTCTGAGCTATAAATCAGTGAGCACTTTTGAGCGATTGTGGTAATGTTGATGTTTTAAAGTATCTCACTTTTAACCTGCCAGAAAAATTCATCCATTAAAATCACTCTTTAATTATTTAGAGGTTTTCTTTCATACTTTAGCAGATTGATTTGGTTAATCATTTCAGCTCTTATCAGTTTTGTACTTTTACTGAAATCCTAAGAATGTTTACATATGCATACATGGAACAGATGTTGAGGCTGTGACATAAACTGACAAAAAAAAGGAAATGCATAGTTAAGGGGGAAATAGGTCTTACATCTTCCAAAGGTAGACATAGTAGTAAGACTCTTAAGTTCTGGAGGTGGCACATTAGAAAATACAGGTGAAAAGTTATTCTGTAATTTATTGCATAAATTTGCAACAGTTTTGCACTGCAATTAATGCTGTAAACTAAATAATAGAAACTTGCTGTAATTGAATTTATATGTCTAAAGAAAGTCTATAAACAGTACTTAGTAAATTAAAATGTTAGTATGATTTTAGCTCTAAATAAATGTAAGCTCTTCGGTATTACGTTCACATGTAGTATTTATACTGATGCATCAAACAATGAGATTAATGTTAATTTTTCTAACATCTATGCAGGATTCTCTAGCTGAAGTTGAAGAGAAGTATAAGAAAGCAATGGTTTCCAATGCTCAGCTAGATAATGAGAAAAACAATTTGATTTATCAAGTGGATACGCTAAAGGATGTCATTGAGGAAAGGGAAGAACAGATGTCAGAGTTCTACAGAGAGAATGAAGAGAAGTCAAAGGTACTGGTATTTTGTGTATTAAGCTATATTATAAAAGCCTGAACTTTTTAATGAAAACAGTCTTATGTCAGTAACTACCTTGAATATTGAGTTATTTTTAAGCAGATCTGACAGAGAAGCCATATCATGATTGAAAAATATTAAGAACTGTGTGTGTGCATCATTATTTTGTCAGTCACTTAGATTTCTCCTTACTACAAAGGTCCAGGCTCCAAATTTTCCAAGACTAGCTAGAAAATCTAGTACAAAAAGAGCATTGTCCAGAGTCAGTAATCTGGTGGGCTTCTCATTACTTTATTGTACTTAGACCTTGTTGGTGGCTTGCCCACATTCCCAGCTAGTAGGCTTAGTCATCTGACTGCTAAGTGTCTGGAAAACTATTAAAACCCTGAACCTGCAAATGCTAACGGTTAAGGAGTCTGAACTGCGGCAGGAAACCATTGCTAAGAGTAGTATTTACTGATGTTCATAATATGTTTATTTTAATTTATATTGAAAATGTATGTGTTAAGCCCTCAACAAAGTATGAACTGCTTAACTGATACTTGTTTAATATAGGAATTGGAAAGGCAGAAACACATGTGCAGTGTTCTACAGCATAAGATGGATGAACTTAAAGAGGGCCTTCGTCAGAGAGATGAATTAATAGAGGTTTGTACACATGCAATGTTATAGGGCTGTATTTATCATGGAACTATGTGAGAGGCTTTTTGGTGTAGATAGATTATATCAAGTTTGGATATGTACGTATTTCCCATGTACAAAGACACAAATACCAGCTTACATTTCTTGAGCAACAAAAAGTCCACTTGTAGTGGCAGGAACGTAAACTTTTGCAATCAGCATTTTTATCAGTTAACATTCTAGCTTAATTTTTTTGAATTTATTTAAAAGTTACGTTGCTATGAACTAAAAAATTTATATTAGATATCATAAAATATCTTTTTAGAAAAATCTAATTACTGGGCCTCAGGCCAGTATTTTCTTTTTCCTTCTGTGTGAACACAAGTTTAATGCTTGTATGCACAAAATTTGGGTTCATAGACAGGCAATCTTCCATAGCTAGAACTCCTACTTCACTTTCACACCCAAATATTAGGCAGTCATCCCAACCCCAAACATCAACCTCAAATGAATTTAACTTTCTTTAACCTCCACAAAAATGTTTTACAATTTATTTTAAGGTGGGGGGAAGAGGAGAGGAGAGATTTCAGTCTTTGCGAATGTCAACTACTTATGTTTGCATTCTGGCTGACGTTTGTGCAATCATACATGAATGTATTGCTTTCAGTCAGCATGGTATTGACTTTCAAAAACCAGTGGTGGCAGCTTGTCTGCAAACCCCATGTTAAATTGTAGGTCCAAGGAATGTTGGAGCTAATCTCAGCCTTAATTTAAGGAAATAACCTTACATTTCTAGATCTTTTAATTATATATCCTTGAAAATGTGAAATTGGTGTAAATTTTTTCCTCAAGTTCCTCCACTGCCCTGCCAGTTGCCCAGCTCTATCTTTTGGGTCCTGTGAAACTCAAAAGACTATTGAGAAGATCCCTGATCTGTACTGGATAGTGGGAAGATGTGGTATTGATAGGGCTGCAGTTTATGGTGCTAAGATCAATTCATGCAGCCAATATGACCTCTGGCCAGAAGAAAGGGCAGTTCACAAGCATAAGCAGCAGCATGTAGTGGACTAAGCTCTGAAAACAAGGATCTCCTGCATATTCTAATCCTGGTTCTGACACTTGCTCCCTATGTGGCCTTAGGTCATTGAACCGTTCTGATTGAGTTTTTTTTAATCTGTGTATTGGAATACTTAACTGCCTGACAGGGTTGCTTGGATTATTAACTTTTGTAAAGTGCAACAGCATATAAGTGCTAATGTTCACCAAGTGCACATGGACATGTTACAAAATGAGGGCCAAAGGGTACCCACACTTGGATGTTAAGGAGATTGGTTTTGGCACAGACACATCCTCTTCCACTCACAGATCAAAATGAGTTGATGTGTTGGGATACCAAAGAATTCTCTCTAACCATCCCCAAAATCCTCAGGTTAGTCCCAAATATAGTGGAATAATTATAATGGACAGGGATTGGTTATATTTTGAGGGCATAACAAAATTTTAGTAAGGCCACCAAAAATGCTAAGACCCCTCTGACCACAGTAGTATATTACCTAGAATTAAATGACAAGCATTTCATTTTCTGGATGCTTTGCCTTTTCTGAATACTCCATTCTGTCTTCCTTTCACGCCAGTTGTTTTCCATTTTATAAAATGTGAGGTGCTAAATCTAATTATCTGTCAACACATACAAGTGTAAAAATGAGAAAAAGTTCTGAGTTACAGAAGTGTTTTTTTGCAATTTTTCTTACATATCACTTTAGAAATTGTAGTTATGTTTTCTTGGGCATTAATGTCTAGATTTACTGTGTTTACATATTTTCTAATACAATAGTTTTCAGCCTGTGATCCGCAGAGCCCTAGGGATCTGCAGACTGTGCTTAAGATTTTCAAAGGAACATGCTCTTTCTTCCTGATCATCCTATTGGTACTCTGTTTGCTACATATCCGACCATCAAGTAGAACTGTTAGGGAGATATCACATTTTCTCAAACATATTACAACCAAAACACACTTGTTTTGCACTGGTACAGATGCTAGCATCCAATACTTCTCAAACATTGGAAGGTTTTAGAAGATTGTTATATTTATACCTTTATCTATTGTGGTGGTAAATGAGGCTGCATGGGTAAGTCAGTGGCTCAGAAACTTCAGTCAGTGTTATCATCTTATTTGTAATACCTTGTATCAATGCTGTATTTTAATTCAATTTCATTAGTTTTGTGGCATTTAACTTTTTTAATATATTGGATTTGTCATAATTTATAAGACATAAAACATAAACATGTAACATAAAAAATGGTTACATTAATTTATGCCTAGGCCTGTGACTCCAGTCTCATCTTTAACAGGTGAATAACTTTGATTAACCTCAGTTCAATCCATTGTGAAAAGAACATTTTTAAAAGTTCAATTCTATGTGATACTTGACAATCTCTTATGAAGAGCTATCATGAAAGTATTTTTTTCTCTAGAAAGGATATTGCCTCCAAATTTTAGTGGAAATTGCTATCATGGAAATGTACACATACAGCTGATACATTATCAAAAAGTTATTTTATAAATTGCATATGCCATGTAACATTAGTGTATAAATGAAGTTAGTTACAATTTCCTTGTGTGATTCAAGGGGGAAGTTGTCATATTTAGCTTCAGATGCCATCTATGTTTTAGAATCTCATCCTTACGAACTCTTTGGTTGATTTTTACTATTTAGTTTCCTTTATCTTTTTTTGTTTCCTTTACTTGTCTTTTTCCTCTTTTATTCTTTCCCTCCCCCTGATTTACTACAGGAGAATCAACGCATGCAGCAGAAAATAGACTCCATAACCAGAGAGGTGTTTGACCTCCAGGAGACAATTAATTGGAAAGATAAAAAAATTGGGGTATGAAACTGATACAGGGTTGGGGGGAAGGAATCATTGATTTAGAAATAGACTGGTATTAATTATTGTTAGGATTCTGGAGAGTCCACTGAAATGAAGGCCATATACATTTTAGCCATTTAAACACAGTTACAATCTGATATAAATTAGGCTCCTCCACTTCAACAAAGAAATGAGCTACACTTCATATTAATTTCACTTGCGTATAGAATCAGTGAAACAGATAAATTACAATTTTATCCATTTAAGAAATTGATTAAGAACAGAGGGTTGGCCATACTAAGATAAAACCATAGGCTCCATTTAGTCAGTCGTCATACATCTAGCAGGAACCAATGCCTAATACTTCAAGCAGAAAATGAAAAACACATAACCACCTACCAGTTTTAAAAATACTGTTTGCTATACTCATTTTTGGATGTTGAATTCACTGCTTTATATATGCATTAAACAACTTGTTATAAATTTTATGTTAAGAAAGGAAAAATCTGAGCGCCTGTAACACTTCAAGACTTGTTAGCCATCTATTCAGAAAAGCAGTGTGTTTTTTATAAAATAACTCATAAAATCTCATTTTTTCAATAAGTATAGCTATACTTCATACACACATCAGGGTTTGATTTTGTGGCCATATGCCTCACAATACATCAGAAGCATGCAGGTATTTAACATAGTAACTTACCACGTCTGTCATTCAGTTAAGCAGTCCAGGGTTTTCACTTTGAAAACATTGTCAAGAATAAAAGATTAAACAAAATAAACTGTAGATTAAATGCTGTAAAGCTTATTACAAAGAACGAAAGAGGAAAAAGATTGAGTGGCTTGAAGTGCCTAAATAATATGGTGGTTGGTGTTATATAAAAATAGAACATTATTAATTAAATCTCTTAAATAGAAGACTCCAGTCTGTCATGAATACAGTCCCTTAACTTTTAGGAAAGTCTTTTTTACCTGTAGCCACGGCTTGAAAAATCTACCTATTCATGGCAGGTAAATTAAGCTTTCCTAGGTGGGCGTAGAGACCAGTGACATCAACTTCTATAAAATCTAAACCATAACTTTTTAAAAAATGAAATGTTTAACCTTTGTGTCTCATAAAATTTAAGTCCAACCCCACCCTCCCACTTGTAAAGGGGAATGAGCATTCTTCCCCTACCTCTGAGCTCTTTTTTCTTCTCCATGACTTCATCTTTGTCTCAGCTTTAATTTTTTGAGCAATCTTCCCCAGTAATGAGCTCTAGTAGATTTGTCAAGACTGGTCAGTTTTCGCTATATCTCATCTTAGGATACCTTTTGAGCAGCTGCACAATGCACTGTATTTCATATATTGTTAGAATTTTATTCTGGTTCTAAGAAATAGTTTGCAGGGCTGATGCAAATCAGAAATCTGGTTCACAAGCAGGATAGAAACAGCATGTGAGTTTCAAGTCTATTTTTCAAAGTGCTCTCTCATTCACAGGCATATTCAAATATGAAACTCAGTATATCAGTTTCAAGGCTGAAGTACAGTATATCTAGTCACTTATTCAGGGGCTCCTGAGACAGCCCTCTCTTCTTCTTCTCCTTCTCCTTCTCCTCCTCCTCCTCCCCCCCCCCCAAACAGCTTTTAATTCTCAAAGTGCACCTGCATAGGCATATTGCCTTGAAAATAGCTATGCCACATCAGGGTCAGGGATAGGCTTTGTTGTGCAAATTTTGGGGTATTTAGTCAAGAGAATTCTGAAGCAAAGCTTCATTCTCCCAAGTGACCTGTTTTTAATTAATAAATTGCTCTAAAATGCACTTGTAGAGCTCGGTTGTCCTGAAAAATATTCTGACAGTAAGAGGAACTGTGGTAGAGGTATTTGTGCCAATTTGGTGTTATATGGTCAGGGGTTTCTGAGACACAATCAGACCTAGTTCTGTTACTAAAGGTTTTTGGTAGTGAATATTCCCAATTTTTATTGCCATCCCCATAGAAGGGGTAGGGACAGGGACAGAATTCCTCCAACCATTCACATTATTGCATGTGAATAACCAAACTGAGATGTAACAAGGTATGTTTAAAATATATATTAAATAGAAAGTTGATCATTTTACAGTTTAACATATACAATAAACAGTGTTTAAATTGCAAGGATTGTAGCTCTGAGTGCATGTGGTGACATGAGTACTTTGCACCCTGACTAGTAGGTGTCAGGTAAACATTTTAAGCCCTAATTAAAGTATTTACAGATTTTAAAAAATAAGGGCCTAGACTTTGTTTATAATTTTAGTTGTAGAAATCTACTGTGCCTGAGGAAAGAGTAGATAAGTAATAAAATGATTTTTTTTAAAATCCTATATCCATGGCTAAACCATTCCTATATGTTTGTTATGCAGTGCTTAAAATTAAATCACTTTTTCTGTCTGTGAAATCCAATTCAACTTCATGTTTCATTTATTTCTTTTGAAATAAATACATGAACAGAGTAGTGCATTATAAAATGTCCTTTCCTGTAAACTATAAATAATAATTAAAATACAAAACAGTAAAATTGAGAAGTGGCAAAAATACAGCATGAAGCTATTTACTTAATTTCTTCCTTTTTATCAGTCTATTCCTAAACGTTCATGCATGACATAACATTTGTTAGATGAGTTTTTTGGCAAACCTGTGTTTACATTTGTGCAATTGTTTCTTATTTGGGATTATTTATAATGCAGTTGTCCATATTCAGGATTATTTATAGTGCATGTAGTAAACTTAAAAGAATATTGGAGTGCTGCCTAATTGGTTGAGAATGTCTGGTTTAACTCTGGGTAACATAACTTTCTAAGATTGTTGTAAATATTGTGTTTTCAGTTGACCCCTTTTGTGTTAATCCAGTGTTGTTAGTACCATTTTTTCTTAGTTTGTAGTGTTTTTTAAAACGTTTTAGTTTAAGTAACCAAATGACTAAAACTTTTATGTAAGTAAAAGACAAGCAGATAAGTATAAATGGATAATAGGAACTAAAATATACAGACCTTGATTGTAAGATTCCTATTCTCTACACCTGTAGGGGGTCAAGGTAGTTAGTATAATGGATGTGGTATTGTAAGGTCTCTACTAATTGAATCCCCAAGCATTTTGGCCTGTGAGAAAGATGTGGAATCTTGACTATTGAGTAGTACTATAATGGCCTGTTGAGTGTCAGTATGCAATTTGTAGTAAATAAATGTATATTTGGACTGAAATGGAAGCTTCTCTTAAAGCCATACACAAGTATATATTAAACTTAACCAAAGTGTTTGTCAAAATACTTTGTCACTAAGCTGTTCCCACTATGAAAGTTTCTAGGATAGTTCAGCTAGCCACAAATACTATGCAGAAAAGTGCATGCAGAGATTACCTTAAAATGGATACATTAGGAAGGACTGTATTTATTTTGGTATACAATTTAATTAAATGGTTGAATTGTATAGAGTCTGCCAACCCTACTTTAGGTGAAGATTGTTTTGTGAAAAGCATGTAGCATTGAGGCAAACATATTACTGTAAAAGGTAGCTATTGGAGTTGTAGATATTATTTATATTCCCCTTCTTGTTTCTTTACTTTTATTCAGCTGCTTGCCTTATTTGTATAAAATCTCTCTACTGCCTATCACATGCTCTCTCTCTCTGTGCCATTCTTTTTCTTGCTATCTGCCTGTATCCAGGCCCTAGAAAGACAGAGAGAGTACTTTGACTCCATTAAGAATGAGCGAGATGAGCTCAAAGATGAATTGACTGACCTGAAGGAAACAATGAAGACAGGAGAGGTATGTCAGTAGCGGTAGTATACAGTAATACAGGTACAGGAATGGGGGAAAAACCAGTCAACACAACAGAAAGCACTATGTTGCTACTCCAGCACATTCCAATAAAGGCTTGACTATGGTAATAACGTAAGTAATGCTGCTTGGTCCAAAAAAACCAATCCTCACATACGTTAAATGGAGCATTTCCATTTGGTGTAATGGCTTCAATCAAGTTGAAAATCCTTCTGCAAATGTAAAATATAATTGGATAGAAAATTTAATGTTTCTTTTGTATGAGTGCAATTCCTTTTATTTTTTCAGAAACATGGGTTAGTTATAATCCCAGATGGCACTCCAAATGGTGATGTAAACCACGAACCAGTGGTTGGTACAATAGCAGTTGTATCACAGGAAGCTGCTCAAGTCTTGGAATCTGCAGGAGAAGGACCACTAGGTAAAAAGATACTAAATACATGTTGCTATTTAAAGATTTTACTGGATTTTTGTTTCTTCCAGTATTCAAACATCGAAAATTGTGATGTTAGAACTACACAAAAATATTTTTATTGCTTATCAAATATGTACCATTGCCAAGCCAAATGCCCGTACCTTTGTCTAAGTAACCTAACAGCATATTTGTTTGTTGACTTAAAAACAAATTGCAGGTGCGATTAGGACATCTGCAGTTAGTTGATTCTCATGGTTCAGTCTCCATTCCATTGTTTTTGAGGTAACCTTAGAGCAATCTAAGGAAACTAGGAAATAATTGGATAAAAATGCAAGATAGGTAAAGTGTTTTGATTAATATACGTTTTCTTTGTGTTATGAAATAAGCATTTCTTTAAAATCATGAACTATTTAAAGAGTCCATTTGTGAAAAGTCATCTACAAGAAATAGGAGTGTATATCGTGGCCTGTAATTTCCTTTGAAATAGTATTTATTTTGTAGTCTTGCAAATTGACTGTAGTACTTCATTGCTTAGGATTTGCTTTAGTTTTAGTTATGCACAGTCAAATAACTGGATGAAATTAGGGTTTTGTTACCAAGCCCCTGGTTAATTTGTTTTCCTAGCTAAATTGCACAAATTATTGTACAGGCCACATAACTCGTTTTTACTTTGAATTGAGTTTTTCATTACTTAATGCACAAGGAAATATCCTTGTGTGTTTACCTGTTGGTACATCTGCTATATGCAGTTTAAAATATTGGGTTTTTGTTTTAAACCATTTATTTGATAAATAGTTCTGATATTGCCCAGTCATGTTGTAATGGAAACAAAGAATTGTTAATACTCTTAAATGGTACTTCTGATACACTGTTGCTTTGTTTACATTATTTTAAAAAAATTCTCTAAGAAATTAAGAAATTGCTACACTTATTCTGATTTTTAGTACTGACTGATTGGGGGAGGGTATGTTATAACATTAATGATCTTCTGGATCAGTTAATTTATTTTAGATTCAGTTTAGGCCCTTAGCCCAGCTATAGTTTGTATATATGCTGGTAACACAATATGATAGGTACTCTACAAACATAGGGAGGGAGGCATGGTCCTTCCCTGAATAGCTTGCGCTCTGAAATATAAGACAGAAATAAAGGGCTAGAGAAAGGAATACACATACAGGTAAAATGGCCATAGCAGTAACTTGGCCATGTCTTGAGTATTTTAACTCAAGTGAGTATTTTTAGGAGGTGGAAATGGTTTTGTTTTATTAAATGTATAAATTATCCCCACTTGTCCCTCAACCATTCATTAACTACCAGCAATTGCCTATCTTAGAAGTCTTTATTGCTATTAATCTTTTTATGTATTAAAAAGTAAAGAAAACAATTACCTTTTCATGTGTTACAAAGATATGTTTGAACTGCATGTTGTTGTGAAATAGTAATGTGCTTAAAGTATTGATGTTTACGATTAGTTAGGCAAATAAATAACCTATAGGAAATCAATCTTTTTCAGCATGCCATTAAATTCACAGCTTTCATTGTGTGAAAACTATTTTTATTTTTAAGCTTAATGAAAATAAAACTAACTTTAATTTTTTTGTTTTAAATCCATCTGGTTTTTAATTGAGATCCTCTGTTTCTTTTAGATGTTCGGCTACGAAAATTGGCTGGGGAGAAGGAGGAATTATTGTCGCAGGTAGAGATGTGGGGTTTTTCCATAAATATTTATAGTCACATCTTACAAAGTGTCCCTGGAAAAAAATCTGAGTACACTAGTAATAAATAAAAATCTACCAAACCTTCATACAAAACAAATAAACCTTAAGCCAAAATATTAGCTTTAATAAAACTTCCTACTTAATTTATGATCTACCAAAAACAACAGAACTTCCTTCCTTCCTGTGGTGTCCTGAATAATCTTAACTTGGTATTATGCAATAGCTAGGGTGGTGTCTTCAGGGTTGTCTCCCTTATTGTTCTGAGAAGTACACATGGATCTTTGTGAGCGTGCTTCCTACCTCGCCTTTTTTGTACTAACATTGTGTTGTATGATTCTCATTTGCATCTTACCATTATAGATCATCATTGACCAGTGATGGTTATGTGAAATGATGTAGCTATTTATTCATTTTTTCCTCTTGTTTCTTTTTATAAAAAAAAAAAAAAAAGTGTCAGAAATTAGTAAAATCTAACGAAAGATTTGGCTTTGTCCCCTCTCCAAGAAGTCGTTTTTGCACAGTATCAGTATGACTGACTTGAGACACAGCAGAAGCCAGGGTTGTTGTGCTCTGAGAGATCTGTCCTGGACAAGAGTTCTCAAAGCTCTTCATATGGAGTGTCTTGTGAATAAGCTGTCCTCCCATGTTGTGATTCTTCCAATTCATCATCACAATGTTCTTGTGATAACTACAATTAATTAAAAGGAAAAATATTATGACTCTTTTAATGCAGTTTAGCAACTAGAAAAGAGAAGGTGACCAGCAGACCACCAACAGGTGTTTCACGGGCTACTAATCCAGAGACCATAGTTTGTGAACTTGTGGTCTAGGGGAAGGCATGCAATCTAGTTGCATGGGACACAGATCAAGCTATTCGTGTCAGCCTTTATTTTCATTGGGAGTGTACCATTTACCTTATACAATCACTTATTAGAGCATGGTGGTTGTAAAAATCATTCTATTTTGAGGTGGCTTATGTAAACTCCCATTTATGGGATTCAAACCCCCTACACCACTGTGCTATGGAGGAATTTTCCAATAGTATAGAGCAAAGATAAAAGCTCCTGGTCTTCTTCGTGAGCCCTCAGTATAGGGGTCATGGCTTAGGATTTCTTACCTGTTGATGAGCCCTGACTGCTGGAAAAACCTGTTGGAGCTGCTGACATAGCATCAAGTTGAGCATTTTGAGACTACTGTAACTCTGCACAAGTGACCAGCGTGGCAACCATCACTTCTGGGAATGGGAGAAGAGCTACGTCATAAAGATGGCTCTGCCCTGTTTATGCTTTTGCACATCCTGGGATCTGAGCCATAGCTTTTGTAAACTTTTAAAATGTAAAATATATGGGGAAAATTCCATACGCAGAGCTCAATTGGCGCCTCATGCTGAGAATCATAATGAAGGGGAAAATGTTTTGTGGTCACAGTTTAACTTCTAGTAGCTTACTCTTCACAATGTGACATTTTTATTTCAGATTAGAAAACTGAAGCTGCAACTGGAAGAAGAACGACAGAAATACTCTAAAAATGACAGCACAAATCCAGATATAACAGGATTAGAAAATGGTTCTGATT
Source organism: Mesoclemmys tuberculata (assembly GCA_007922155.1). NCBI lineage: Eukaryota > Metazoa > Chordata > Testudines > Chelidae > Mesoclemmys > Mesoclemmys tuberculata. The sequence goes on along the minus strand of ML675603.1, from coordinate 77,308,717 downwards.
TGCAGTTAATTGAAATGCAGAGTAAGTATACCTTAAACATATACAGATGTTCATAATGAAAAGAAACCTAGTTCTTTTTTTTTTCTGGATAATTAAAGGATAAGCACCCTTCTTTGGTTGTGAGAACCAGTTCTTTAATCTTACTGAAAACATATATTGTGGTTTTCATAGGTTCTTTCCTGTTTAGCGATTTTCTTTCTTGTGTATGTCTAGTTGTTAAAATAGTATTACCAACAGATTACAGGATTTTAAAATTTATTTTTTGTTGGCAAACTTCCTCCCGTGCATTCCTCTGTATACAATAGTTAATAAAAGGTGTCTCTTTGCTCTGGTGCTTAACAAAATTTCTGGCAAATTAATTTTTCTTAGCTGACAATTTTGCCTAGCTTTAATACAAATATTTGTCAGATTTCATCATTAGATGATAGAATTTCACCTGAATTATTTTGCTTCTATTTTCCCCTGGTTTCTCGCTTATCATGTTGAAGCTTTAATCCACTAACTCTTTATCAGAAAGGGTTTCTGTCACATTCTGGAGCAAACAAAACTTATTAAACTCCCACCCAACATTTAGTTTCATTTCATACAAACTGACTAAGCTAGCTTGAGTCTAAGTAAGCATACTATTTCTCCCTAACTGTCAGCATACATGTGGAGCTGCTGTTAGTCATTGCACAGCACAGTCATTTGAGAGCTATGGCAGTGTCAATTGGCAGTTTTTGACCAGAACCACCAAAAATGATTTGCAAAGCTGCAGGAAGTTTTCATATTTGTCTTGTGGAGCAAATTCAAACTATGCTGCTTTATGGTCAGATATTTTTTTCTGATCTGTGCTCATCTCCAATATTTATGTTAATTTATGTTGGGATTCTTTTCCTCACCAGCCTTGTTATAGTAACTCTTCTTTTCAAGGAGATGAGTTATTGGTGAATAGATGGTTTGTGAGTGTTACCGTTTCTTTTGGTTGTCTGTGGTCTGTCTGAAGTGCACATATTTTAAAGTGGATGTCTCTTGGGCTTACCAAGGTGTAGGCTAGGCTTGGTGTCTTTAGTCTCTTAAAATGGGTATGTTATGTGTTATATGTAAAATATAGAATCGTTATTCTAGTTTTTTTTAGTCTCCAAGAGAAGAGAATCTGTAAAGAATATTTACACCACAAGAGTCTGAATATAGTAGTGTTCTTTGAGTAATGGTCCCTTTGTGTGTTTTACACGTGGGGTATGCATGTGCACCATGCACCCAAATCTGGAATTTTTTAGTAAGCAGTGTCCATTCATTCACATGTGCAGTAGCATTTGTTGTGCTCCAAACCAAAGGTAAAAGGGACAGTGCAGAGAGAGACACCTCCAGTTCCTTCTTGCTGCCACGTAGTCTGCGGGAATCTTCTGTCCTCTCAGCTCCTTGTCATTTCTGTAAATATGCTGTAATTAATTTGTTTTTAGTATTCCCCTTTTTAGATTCTAGTATAGTGGAGTTAGATAGTTGTTCCCCATCCCCATTCGCTAAGATTATGTCCAAAATCCTCAGGTTCAAAACTTATGTTTCCTGTCCTCACTCTTTTTTCTGTGAGCGACCAACATCAATGCTGCCTGTGCTGTCTGGGTGAGGCTCACATCTCAGCCATGTGCAGTATTTGTTGCTCCTTACCCCTCAGAACTCATGAGGGTCAGGAAATTAAATTTAAACACCTGATGGATAAGGTGACGGAGACCCCAATCGGATCCAGATTGAGGAGACCCTCTTGTACATCAGACAAAGAATATTTCTCCGAGCACAATCTTGGGAGTTGAAACTAAGAATTCTAAGCCTGAAGAGAAGGCTTCCCATGAGAATAAGAGGCACACTCATAAGCATAAGAACAAACTGTCTTTGTCCAAAACTGCTCTGAAGAGAGAGGATCACGCCATAACCCCACAAAGTCAGGAGAGCCTATGTGCACAGACACTAAAGACTTAGGAGTAAATAAATCATCTTGGCAAGAGAAAGTGGTATGTAAGGGTATGGATCTGTGTGTTCCAGTACTGGTTCTGATGTCCAAAATAGGAGAGAAACGTTCTCCAGAGCCGATGCGGTGCCTATACCAACACAGTCCCAGAAGGATCTGACTTCTACCATGACCAGGGAAGCTCCAGATCCATTGTCTCCCCCAATGTACTCACCGAGCAACCCGCAGTGGTCTGAGACCTGTCTCCCCTGCATCCTCGTTCACCCTCCCGGGCTATCTGTATTCAGACACACTACTCCCACCTGCGATTCTCTGTACACAGCCATTGGTACCGTAATTACTGCTGGTAGTCTGGGATCTGGCCTTTTCTTACAAAGAGTCGGAAGCTCCTCAGGAGTCTCTGTAGTACCAAGCAAACATGGACCCAGACAGAAACCCTAGAACATCAGGTTCTGTCTTCCGGCCTGGCATGATTTGCCAAGGGACAGGGTGTATCGTATGTCATGGATAGAGATACGTAGAGCAACTATGTCGAGCTCTTTATACATCTTTACAAGACGTTATGCTTTGGTCCAGTCTTCTGTTGCAGATACTGCTGTGGGGACAGCAGTATTAGTCATCTATCACATCATGCATCCTTGCAACCACTTCTTGTTTGAACACTGCTTGTTAATCTCCCACATGTAGAATACAGGTAGGGACCATCACTTGAAGAAATGGAGGTTACTTACCTGTAACGAGAGCTACAACACATATGTGGACCAATGGGCACTGCTTACTAAAAATATTCCAGACTCAGATGCATGGTGTGCATACATACCCACTTGTAGAATATAGATGGGACCCTACATCTCAAAGAACCTCCTAGTTACAGGTAAATAATCTCCATTTCTCAATGGAGTCATATTTTAAATGCATTTGAATTAAAATAGGAATTGCCTATTAGTGTCACTTCAAGAAATCCATTAATGCCTAATTTTATTTAGGAGATGCCAACAGACAAATAAGTGAATACAAATTTAAGCTTTCAAAAGCTGAACAAGATATAACTACCATGGAACAAAATGTAAGTGTACCTTTCTTTAGATTTTTTTATATAGTTTATTTAAGTTTGTCTGAGCAATTTTTATGCATAGTATACTCTAGTTATATGTTCATTTTTCTCAGATGTTGTAGATTCATTATATCTGTTCTCTGATTCACCGTAATGGCTTTACCAACAGCACTAAATTCATAATTGTAAATTCACAAATCAATATATCTTTGAGGTTTTGCTCATGGCCATCTCATGCTAGGTGTCTGTGCTGCATGCATAGTTGCTGGAGATTTTTCCTTCAGTGTGTGGTATAGCAAGGGCAGAGGGCAGTAGGAAAGTTCTGGAAGGGCGCTATGTAAGTGCTAGAATGATCGGGGCTTTATTCCCTATAGACTAGCCAGAGCCAATTGAAGGTAATTAGTGTCAGCTGACACCAATTAAGGCCCCACCCAAGTGCCTATAAAAACCCTCTACTCCTGAGAGACAGTGTGGAGTGGAAGGAGTAGGTGTGTGAAGAGCAGAGGAGTGTATGAAGTTGTGGAGGAGAACAGAACGGAGTACAGTGGTGTGTGGAGTCGTGAAGGAGAACAGAACAGAGTACAGTGGTGTGTGGGAGATAGGTGGAGTCCTGAAGAAGGTACTGGGCTCAAGAAGCCAGGAAGACAGAGGGGGGAGAGTGGCCCAGGGGAAAAGCTTGCAGCTGCCAGAAAGGTGCCAGCAGCACATGCTGCAACTCAGAGGGCCCCTGGGCTGGGACCTGGAGGAGCGGGCGGGCCCGGGTCCCTACCCCCCCTCCCTGGGAAGACAAGGTAACTGGCGACGCCCTGACCCACTACAAGAGGCAAAAGTGCGAGACCCACTAGGGAGAAGCCGGCCGTTTGCCACAAGTGGTATCCATAGGACCAGCTCTAGTGCTCCCTGGAGCTGGGCCGTTGGCTCCGTGCTCTCTGTTCCTTCTTACCATCCATGACTGTTGCTTGGAACGATCCTTCTTGCTCTTGCAAGGCTTCTTTCCCAATGGTTTTGATTTCTGTAGATAGTGTATAATTCTTGAGTGTTAGTGTATATGGTGATGTGAATAGTTGTTCCTGTAATCAAGAGACTTTTGCCACAGGGACGGGGCATGCCCCGGTTCCCAGGTTTCATGGAGCTCCTGCCTCCTGCGGCAAGGCCATGCCAGTGAGTGATTCACACTTTAGCTATCTACAGTGCCTCGGGGAAACTCAAGTTAAAGAGAAGTGCCAGATCTGCAAGAGCTTTAGACTGTGCACTGAAAAAGATAAAAACATGCTGCTTCGAATCAGCACTGTGCGCTTTGGCTTCTGTGTGAAGCATTCCACCAGCATCATGCTCTTCCTGGCACCATTCTCCATCCCTGATGCTGAGGAAGAAGCATATGAAACAGTGCACCAAGACAAGGCGCTTTCCAGTGCCAAAGAAGGACAACCAGGGAGTGACTGGCATAGTGTGACCTGCGCCAGGCCACTCATCCGCCCCAGAACCACTGTCAGCTCTGGCAACTCTGCCTAGAGCACCAAATCCGGTATGAGACCTACTTGTGACTCCCAGGAGCAGTCATGGAATCTCATGTCTGTGGCCCCTTTGGAGTCCAGAGGCTCTCTAGGTGGCAAAGGGTCTAATGTCCCTCCTGATCCTGCCAACCCATTCCCCCCTGCCCAAAGCCCCCTGCCAGCCAAGGCCTTTGGGGATAGAAGGGATCAAGTGAGCTCCATCACAGCACCATCCAGAGGAAACCCCTCCATGGTCCTGTTGAGGTAGTCTCCGACACATTGTCAGTCACCGGTTCCCTGGCACCGTCTGGAGGCGGAAATGGGTACTGTGCCACCCTGGTTTCCAAGGGAAGAAGCCTGTTCAGCGTCTGAGGGAAAATCTTTTGTCACACCAAACTTTGGCACTGGTCCCTCAGCTAGCATTGGGCCACTGGCCAATGCAGTGACAGTATTGGAACCTGTGGAGGTTTCCCCTGGTACTGGGACCTCCTTACCACCAATCATACCTGGTGTTGTCTGAGAGGCATGCCGCTGATTTGTCTCATCTACCTTGGCTTTGGTACCAACCCTGTACCGAGATCCCAGAAAAGCCTCCCTCCTCTTCCTTATCATCCCTAGATAAAGTGGTCGCAGGCTCTAGTAACCCGCACCTGCTGGATGGCTTCACGGAGCTTCAAGAGCTTCTGAAATGGGCCATTGCAAACTTGGGGTTGGAAGCTGAAGGAGTGCTCACAGCTTAATTGATACGCTGACAGCAGCAGCCCCCTCTAGAGCAGCTGTGCCGGCTAATGAGGCGCTGTTGGGACATGTCAGGTGGCTTTGGCAGATGTCTTTATCTCTATTCCCTACTTCAAAAAGGGCAGAGAAGTACTATGTACCTGCTAATGGGTTTGGGTACTTGTACTTGTGCATGCACACATACCCAAGTCCCTGGTGGCATTGGCTGCAAATGAGCAGGACAGACAGGAGCAGCTGAGCACTACCCTGAAAAATAAAGAGGCTAAGGGATTGGACCTGTTTGAATGCAAGAGTTATTCAATGGGCAGCCTCCAGTTACATATTTTTAATCAGCAGGCTCTGCTGAGGGGCTGTATGATTATAGCTTGTGGGACTCCATGGCCAAATTTAAGGACTCCCTGCTGCAGGAGTTAAGGCAAGATTTCACAGCCATTCTCAAGGAAGGCAAGATGGTGGCTGGGACTTCCCTCCAGGCAACTCTAGAGGCGGCCGACAAAGCACCTAGGACCATGACATCAGCGATTACCGTGAAGCGCTGTTCGTGGCTCCAGTCATTGGGGGTCTCATGAAGTGCAACAGTCTGTTCAGGACTCCCCTTCAAAGGGACCTCTGTGTTCTCCAAAGATACAGACTCCAAGCTTCATGGCCTCAAAGACTTGAGGGCTATGCTGCGTTCACTGGGCGTTTTACATACGCCGGGCCTCCAGGAAACATTTTAGGCCCCTGCATCCTTCCAGATTCTTCTCCTCCCAGCAAGAGCCCTACAAAAGAAAGGGGAAGGGCTATAGATGTTGGTTATGCCCTCCAATTTCCCTTCCACCCCAGGCCCTCTTCAGGGACCCTTCTCATGAGCAGCTTCTTGTACATGAGGTGCAATCTCTCCTACATGTGAGGGGCCATAGAGGAGGTTCTTAGAGATTTGAGAGAAAGGGTTTTACTCCTGATATTTCCAAATCCCGAAGCCCAAAGGGGGTCTATGGCCCATCCTGGGCCTGTGTTGCCTCAACAAATCAAGAAACTGAGGGTCCGTATGGTTTTCCTGGCTTCCATCATTCCCTCCATGGATTCGGGAGACTGATACACTGTCTTCAATTTAAAGGATGTTTATTTCCACATCTCCATCTTCCACAAGCAGAAGAGATTCCTCAGGTTCATTGTGGGTCAACACTATTAACAATTCACCATGCTTTCCTTCAGTCTGTCGGCAGACTCACAGATCTTCACAAAGTATATGGCAGTGGAACTAGTCTTCCTCAAACTTTGAGGCATGCAAGTCTACCTCTACCTCAATGACTGGCTGATCAAAGGCCACTTGCAGGGTCAGGTCCAGCACAGCACTGGTAAAGGACGAGCCACCTTCTTAGCACTGGATCCATTGATAAACGCAAAAGTCAAATCTGGGGCAGTGCTCGACTCAACCCAGGCCAAAATTACTTGCTGGAGACCAGATTCTGAGCTATGTCGGACATCATCTTCAAGGTCACGACCCACCCACTAACAGCTACTTGGATTTGCCTCCATCTGTTGGGTCACATGGCAGCATGTGCCTATGTGGTAGTAAGTGAGACTACGCCTCAGACCCCTACAGATGTGGCTAGCGTCCGTCTACTCCCTGAGCAGACACCACTTGGACCCAATACTCAGATTCTGCTGCTGGTCCTTGCTTTGGTAACTTGGTGGCAAGACCTAGGTTTTGTAATGAAAGGGGTATGCTTTGCTGCCCCACATCCATTGGTAATCGTAGTTTTGCATCAGACCTGTGGTGGGGAGCCCACCTCAACAGTCTCAGAACTTGGGGCTTCTAGTTCCAGGAAAAACTCTCCCTGCATTTAAATGTCAGGTCACTCAGCAGTATGCTTGGCTTGCCAGGCATTTCTTCCCCAGATCTCTAGGCAAAGAGGTGGAGGTCTTGATGGACAATGCTGCATCAATGATTTATATCAACAAGGAGTGATGTGTCTGATACTCGGCCCTGTGCCAGGAGGCCCTCCGAGTGTGGGACTTCTGCATGAAGCATGCCATCCATCTTGAGGTGTCATGTCTTCCCAGAGCCTGAAACATACTGGCGGATCATCTAAGCAGATCCTTTTCCTCTCACTATGAGTGGTCTCCACCTAGAGGGTCATCAGTGTCATCTTCCAGAAGTGGGGGGCCTCCCCAGGTGAACCTGTTCGCCATCAGACAGAACAGGAAATGCCATTAGTTCTGTTTGCTGCGTGGGCACAACAGGACCGCCATCTCTGATGCCTTCCTGCTTTCATGGACAGACCGCCTACTATACACCTTTCCACCAATCCCTTTAGTTCACAGGGCTCTCCTAAAGGTCAAACAGGACAAAGCAAAGGTTATACTGATAGCTCCAGCATGGTCATGCAAGCATTGGTGCTCATGCTCCCATCCCCTCCTCCCCGGACTTGATTTTGCAAGACCATGGTCAGTTGCTTCACCTGAACATTGCCTCCCTGCACCTGAAAGCGTGGTTGCTTCATGCCTGAACCCTGAAGAGCAGGCCTGCTTGGAACAGGTCCAGTAAGTCTTGCTTGGTAGTAGAAAGCCTCCTGCCAGGGCTACCTATGTGGCCAAAGAAAATGTTTCACTTGTTGGGCCTCTGGACAGATTCTCTTTCCATCCCAGTCCTCTCTGTAGTCTATCCTCGAGTTTCTGCTCCATCTGAAACATCAAGGTCTGGCTCTTTTGTCTGTTAAGGCTCACTTGGCATCTGTCAACTTTCCAGCCTCCTGTGCAGGGCAAATCAGTGTTCTCCCACGAGATGATGGTCAAGTTTCTTAAGGGTCTGGAAAGACTCTAGCCTCAGGTTTGTGACTAGATTTCCCCCATGGGACTTAAACCTGTCAAGGCTCATGGGGGCCCCCATTTGAGCCACTAGCATCTTGTCCCATACTGCTTCTCTCTTGGAAGGTCCCCTTCTTGGTGGTGATCACGTTGGCCAGAATGGTCTCTGAGATGATGTCAGAACCTCCTTATACGGTATTCTTCAAGGACGAGATCCAGCTGTGCCCCCATCTGGCCTTCCTACCAAAGGTGGTGGTGCAATTCCCCAATAACCAAGACATTTTTCTTTGTCTTTTATCTGAAACCTCACAAGACAGCAGAGGAGCGTCGTCTCTGCATTGGACAATTAGCCTTCTATATATGGAGAGGACTAAGCCCTTCCACAAATCTACACAGTCTTTTGTAGCAGTAGCGGAAAGGATGGGAGGGCTACCTGTCATCCCAAAGAATCTCGTCCTGGATAACCAGCTGTATCCATGCAAATACCAATTAGGGCATTTGCAGAGCCGTGACATGGTCATTGGTTCATACCTTTGCGTCACACTACACCATCACCCAAGGCCTGTAACAATGCCAGTTTTGGGAGAGCAGTGTTGCAATCAGCATGCCCATGAACTCCAAGCCCACCTCCAAGGATATTGCTTGTGAGTCACCTAGCCTGGAATGGACATGACCAAGCACTCAAAGAATAAAAAACAGTTACGGAAGGTTAGTAACTGTTCTTTGAGATGTGTTGCTCATGTCTATTCTATGACCCACTCTCCTGCCCTTCTGTCAGTTATCAGCAAGAAGGGAGTGAGAGGGTGTGAAACCAATAGTGCCCCTTTATATCGGTGCATGCACGCGTGATTCCCAGGGGCGCTAGAATCGGTCCTATGGATACCACTGAGGGAAAAATCTCTGGTAATGTGCACGCAGCACATACACACCTAGTCTGGAATGGACATGAGCAAAACATCTCGAAGAACAACAATTACGAAAGGTTAGTAACCATTGTTTTCTTCATAACCTAGTCATAAAAGAAAATGTAGAGATTCATATTATGGGGTTAATTTACTAAGACCTGCACGATGCTGTAGAAAATAAAAAGGAACTGAAGTTAGTTTTTACTGTGTAAACTGGATTGCCTTCTTAAAATACTATCTGTGCAAAAGATACCTTGACTTAGGGAGATGCAGAAAATTAGATATTCTTACACAGAAAACAAGGCAGTAATTTACTTTAGTAACTCTTCTGGGATTCCGTAGTTTATAAAGAACAAAATAATGGAATGTGATGAGCATGAATTAGGTCTTGTCTACACTAGAAAGTTTTTTGTTGATGCAAGTTACAGTGATGATCAAAAAGCACTGTAATTACAATACTTGCACCTGTCCACACAGCATTCATGTCACCAAAGTGCATCCACAGTTAGTGCTCTAGCATTGACGGTGAGAGCAATGCACTGTGGGCAGCTATTCCACTGTGCAACTCACCATCTTGTGCTGCTGGGAGTTGTGGGAAGGTGGAGAGGATCGCAGTGCATCATGGGTGCAGGCTCAGCGTCCCACGATGCAGTGATTTCTGTCCTGTCGTTCCATGGGTTTTCTGACTGCATTCCTTGACATTTTTCAATGGTCCAAGTTTTGTGAGTGCCTGCCATCTCTATTTAAAAGGATGGATCCTGCACTGCTCTCCACTGTTGTCAGTGTTACGAACACATCGTGACTGGTCATGCAGTATATCATGAGCTCCCAATCAGAATTGGAATCCGAGACACTTGGCCTTCTGTGTGCCATCCAAAGAAACCACACTGGATTACTGTTTGCATTCATGGAGCATCTGTACACGGAGCACCACCAGTTTTAGGTACATGAAACAAGTCCTGAGTGGTGGGATCGCATCGTCATGCAGGTCTGGAATGACGAGCAGTGGCTGCAAAACTTTTGAAAACACAAAGCCACCTTCATGGAACTTTGCAGAGCTCACCCCGGCCCTGCAAAGTAAGGACGCCAGAATGAGAGAAGCACATGGTGATCGCTGTGTGGAAGCTGGCAACTCCAGACTGCTAATGGTCGGTCACTAATAAGTTTGGAGTCAGGAAGTCCACTGTTGGAGCTGCATTATCACAAGTGTGCAGGGTCATTAATCGCATTCTACTACGAAGGACTGAGTGTCTTGGAAATGTGCATGAAATAGTGGATGGCTTTGCAGCAATGAGATTCCCTATCTGTGGCGGGGCGATGGATGGCACGCATATCCCAAATTTGGCTCTGGACCATCTTGTGGTGGAATACATCAATGGAAAAGGGGTACTTCTCTATGGTGCTGCAGGTGCTTGAGGATCACCGTGCGTGTTTCACTGACATCAACGTGAGTTGGTTAGGGAAGGTACATGATGCACACATTTTCAGGAACACTGGCCTGTACAGAAAGCTGCAAGCAGGGACTTTCTTTCCAGACCCGAAGATTCCAATGGGTGATGTTGAATTGCCCATAGTAATCCTGGGAGATCTAGCCTGCCCCTTACTGCCATGGTTTATGAAGCCTTATAAGGGCAACCTGGAGAGTAGCAAGGAGTGTTTCACTAACAGGTTGAGCAGGTGCCGAATGATAGTTGACTGTGCATTTGGTAGATTAAAAGCTTACTGGTGATGCTTTTGTGGCAGGTTTGAGCTAAATGAGGAAACTCTTCCCAGGGTGTTAGATGCCTGCTGTGTGCTCCGTCATATTTGTGAAGCTAAGGGTGAAAAGTTTGCCCCCTGGTGGAGCAGCTTTTGGCTGAATTTGAACAAGCAGATATCATCAGGGCTGTTAGAGGGGTATAATGAGGGGCCATTTGAATCAGGGAGGCCTTGAAGAACTATTTTGACAATGAGCACCAATAAGATGTCTTTGTAGACAGCACTGTGCCACTGCTATCCAGCTTGCACTGTGTATCAATGTGAGGTGCAACCACCATGTGCAAGACAAAGATTGCTTATTCATAGAGGATGTCTTTATTAAATAATAATTATTCACAACACACATGAAAAGCTGGGCTGGAGGGAAGAAAGGGATTGGGGCAGTGTGAGCTATGACAGGTGGGGTGTAAGTCCAGCTATTGTTCGGGAAGCTGTCTGAAGGACTGGAGTGAATGGGGTACCAAGATGGGCCAGGAGTTTGGGGAGGGCAAGGAAAGCAATTCTGTATTGGGTGCACTCATGAATTCAGTATTGAGTGACTTTAACAGCTCTGTTTCTCCATGGCTTTCATCTTGAGCTCATGGCCCACTATCACTCGCTCCTGTTTTTCTTCCTCTCTTGCCTATCAATTTTCTGATTTTTGGGCACACACTCTCCATGCCCTTTTCTTTTTTTTGCCTCAGAGGACTGGAGGAGTTCTCGGAACACCTCTTCGCTTCTCCGTGATAATTTTCTTCTCATCTGCAGGCATTTAGCAGGTGTGGGCAGGTTTCCCCTCAAAGGCACATCTGTAAAAGCACAATAAACAATGAACAGAAGCATTATTGTGAGTGCAATAACAGCAGTGATGCATTAATGTCAGATATACCTTTCTCACTGTCTCCTGGCAAGTGCATAGCTCGACGATCAACCAGGGCATGGCAAGTTGTGCTGGGGAGAGGGGGCCCCTCAAGCTGGGGAAAAGGTTCTCTGTGGTTTTTTTGGGTATTGATGCAGGTAGATGGGGACACAATTTCAAATTGCTCCACCGTTTTCCAAAGGCAGGGGCCATAGAAGCTGATATGTCATTCCTCAGAGTAAGCAGGGATGTTAGGGTAGCATCTCCTCCATGCGAGCAACTTCAAATCAGGTCCCTATGCTATTTGCCTGTGTGCCACTTGTGATTGCCGATTGGCACAAGAAAATTTCCGACAAAGGGGGGAAGAAATAAAGCAGCTCAGCTGAGGAATCTCTGGCAGAGGATTGGCAAGTTCCTAGGAAAGTTTGCTGAAGATGTCTCTGAAGGATTCCCATGAAATCTGTGTGCATTAACACATTTTTCCACTGCACTGCCCAGCTGAACAGGGGACTGGGAAGCATATGCAAACACTGTCTCTTGTGCATTTCTATTCCTTCAACCATCTGTATGGTGCAACAAAGCGAAGGACAGCTGTACCTCATGTAACTGAGCAGCATTGGCTCAAAAAAATCACTTACCTAAGCTCCCCTCTCATGCATCCTGCATGCCAGAGCTGTAGGGCTGGGACTGGCTCGAACTCTCTGGGATCGAGAAGAGGTCCTGGCTCCTCATGTGAGCAAGTGACCTGATCCCCTGCTCTGCATTGTCCTCCAACTTGACCGCATTGTCCACGACTACTTCGTTGGGGTTGAGTCCGGTGCCTGCTGGATCTTTTGGTGGTGGAGGTTGGGTCATTGCTGAGGATGGCTTCCAGCTCCTTATAGAAGCAGCAGATTTTGGCTCAGCACCAGAGCAACGGTTTGACTCCCTTTCCTTTTGGTACCGCTGCCACAACTCCTTGATTTTTGCACAGCAGTGCAGCATGTCCTTTCATAGCCCTTCTCCACCATTAAATTTGTATGTATCAAAGTTCCTTTGGCTGGAGAGGAGCTGGGACTGCAAGTCGCCTCTTGCCAAATGCCAAATAAAAGCTCCGATGTGCTCCAAGTGGGAGCCATCATGATCAGCTGGGAAGATGAGATGCAAGCTCTCCACGCCTATCAAAGAGGAAGTGGAATTTCAAAAATTCCCAGGACTTTAAAGTGGGAAAGGTAGATGGATGGCTCCAGGGCAGCAGAGGTCAAACTGATGGCCAGAGCAGTCAGGATGGGCATTGTGGGACACTTCCTGGAGGCCAGTTACCATGACATAACCAAGCCTGGTGTCTACACTGACACTTTGTCAGTTTGGTGCAAAAAGCTCTACATCTTTTGTTGTATGGTTATGTTTTGTCACAAAATCAGGGGAGTTGGATCAGCTGGGGAAGGGAAGGGATTGCAGTGTTTACACCACTGTTTTGGAGCAAGAAGCTGATTTTTGTTGACAAGTCACTAGTGTAGACCAGGCCTAACAGGTCATATGTCTTGCATTCCAACTAGAGCGTGTTGAGTATGCTTTAAAGCTAGTGGTACCTATTCCTTTTTTCCTCGGAACACCCTTCCCCTTTGTTACAGAGCTGAGCTTGGATCCCATGGTCTCTCACATCATACCCTGACCTATTGTTATGTCTAACTTCTCTTGTTTCCATGTATTTTGTCTGGTTTTCCTTTCCATTTCCCAGTTTTGTTCCCCCTCTCAGTATTCCCACTCCCCTAGTTCTCTGCTTCTCTGCTGCCTGTTTCCTTTCTTTTCCCCTCTTTACAGTTCTCACTCTCTCTGTCTCCAGTGCTGTACCATTCTCTTCAATCCACTCCCTGTTGTCTCACCATGAGGAGAGACAGTGGGGTCCTCTGGTGTTTCTACTTTCCATGACTCTCCCTTCTTGCTATCGCTCTGTTCTTTAAACCCTGATGTTTCCCTTTCTCTTCAGTCACAGCTGCTTCTGCACACTGACATTGTGACCACCTTCTCTCCTGCTGAGGGTGCCACAGATAATGCAGGGAGAAGTGTTGTGGCATGCCACCTAGGAGATGGGAGGACGACAGACAGGTAGGTGGCCCATCCCATCATAAAACAGTCAGCAGTTATTTTTCTTGATGGCTTACTTGATCTTGCAGATTGGAAGACTTGAAGGACAGGTGATGAGATATAAAGCTGCTACAGAGAATGCAGAAAAAGTGGAAGATGAACTCAAAGCGGAAAAGAGGAAACTTCAGCGAGAGGTAATCAACTTACTTTTTCTTTCAAAATAAACATGGTGTTTTCATTAATAAAACCAAATGCCTATGAACATTTAATCTTCGCAGCTGTTATGGGAGTAATTCGGTGAGCAGTCCGTTGGCTTTCAACAAGTTGCTAAGAACTACACATGGTCATTCTGAAGAAAGTTTTCTATATATGATGTCTTATGCACCTGAAGCTAGCCCACTGTATTCCAAGATCAGTTCTTTGACTGTACTTGGCAAAGGAGTTCTGTAGGATCTATAAACACTTCATTGACAATTGTCTTAGCTTACAGCAATGCTCTTCTGTTCTGCAGCAGCCTCTCCTCTGAACTCTTTTTATCTTAAGTCCTTGGATGTGCTCCTAATAATACTTTTTTTTTAAATTATCATCATCATTAGTGCACTGGTTCCTTGAGTGAGTTATGTCCACTTGCATTGTTGCCACCTTTGTATCTTTGCTGTCAAATTGTAGCTAACCTTAAGAGCATTGGTAAAAGGTTTATCTGTGCACTAACAGCCTGTTTTTTATTGCTTTTTTCCCTTCAGTTGAAGCTGCTGGTGCAGCAACAAGATATTTGACTTCCTTGGCTTCTGAAGCTGTTGTCTTACTGAGGCCTTGACTTATTCCACCTTTGTTTGCATTTTGTTCCGAATCTGGAGCATGTTACATTGTGAGCATCATTGCTGTCTCTTTGACTCATTAAGTACTGTCTGCTCCCTGTTCCAGATCTTGATTGTGAGATTCATCTCAAAACTGTATAAGTTTTTGTTCTTTTGTTATTTTTAAGGTAGGGTGGAAAGAAGGCCTCCTAATAACTTCAAAAAGCTTCTGTACTGTAATTAAGCCCTATTACTTAGTGGACGGCCCTGTTACTGCATTGTCTGGCAATGACCATGGTGAGAGAGATCACAATGGATTATTGGTTCTCAGAGTATGTCTACACTGTACCTGAGAACAAGCTTTGTCACCCAAGCTTGGACCTAAGGAGTTGGGCTGCTTGGACTTGGGTGGCTAGCCCAAGCTACCGCCCCTACCGTATCCACATTATTATTTTTAGCACGCTAGCTTGAATGAGGCTATCTGGAGTCTGTCTACTTAGGCTGGGAGTCTTGCTCATAACTACAGTGTAGACATACTCTTTGGGACTTAATGTTCCAGAGAGACTTTGTGAAAGTCCTCTGATCATCAGCCTGTTCCTGGGAAGTCTGATTGATTGACCCACAGGAAGCGTTAAAGGCTTGATTTCAAAGCAAAGATCAGACAGTCTCTCCAAGCTCAACCTGAGGTTCAACCTTTGCCGCAGTGCATCGTGGCCTTGGTGCTTTCGCTCAGCTCCTCCTTCCTCATGGGAAGCATTATGTCCTCGAAAACACCTACTGGAAATCGACCAGTAGCTTCATTTTACCTCTGAGTTGTCTGCATGGGTATCTGAGCTAATGGATTCTAAGACAGCAGCAGGAGAGGAGGATACTCTTTGATTTACTTAGATCCATCTCAACTAAGTGTCAATTTGCAGCTCTGTCCCAAACTTCCTGTATAACTTGGGGCAAGTCACTTAACCTCTCTCTGCCTTTGTTCTTTAACTATAAATTGAAGATAATTGTGAGATTAAATCCATCGGTGGTTGTGTAATGCTTAGATACAAGAGTCCATCTATTTGTAGATGTGCGACCCATTTACCTTTTTACATGAAGTTCTTCGAGTAGATGCAGCCATGTATTCCACTTAAGTGCTCTATGTGCCAAAACCAGAGAATTTTGCCTCATAGTATCTGTAGAGGGATGGTGATCGTGCCTCGCAGCTGTAGCCCGTTCTCTGGCTATATGAGGTGGTGCTGCCCCAACCTTTCTCAGTTCCTCCTTACCCCTCGTGGCTGGAGTTGGAGCTCTGTGTAGCTTTTAGTTCACATTCCTCTATTTAGTGACTTTGTTCTCTAATTGTATATAGTTAATTAGTATCCCACTATAGTTTTTTTTCCCTGATGATGTCCTCAATAGAGTTTAAACATTGTCCATCGTATGGAGGCGGAGAATTCTCAGCAATGATCCTCACACATGGTGCTTGCCCACATCAAGGAATGGTGTTCGCTTTGCAGTCGTTCATTAAATGGGCTCAAGTGTCAAAAGATCATCTTCTGAAGTAGCACCTGCTCTGAAACAGACTGGCTTGCTTTGGCACTGAGACCCTCCTCAGATTGGAGGTTGCCCTCAGGTGTATAGTGCTGCTTGTACCTCTCTGAAGAGACGGAGGAGTCGTTCCTTGTTGAGTGCGCTGAGGAAAAGGTCATATATGACTGAAGGAGGCTGCTCCAGGTCCTGTTGGGACTTGTCTCCCTCCCCCAGGAGAAGCGTAGATGAGCATTCAATGAATGCTGGTGCCTGGGATGGAGCAAGTCCTGTCAATTGCTCCTCAGCACCGTGCAGGGAGGTCAGAGACCCATACCATTGACTCTGGTTCCCACTCTGCAGCATCCATTGAGTCCAGTACCAACAGAAGCTATGCTGGTACCTACTACTTCTGCATCAGCGTATCCGGCAGCAGTGGACCACCTCTGCCTTTCTGTTGCAACTTCTCCCTTGGTCCAGGACTTTGCCAGGGCTGCGTCCTTTAGGCTGGCTGGCAAGACCACTGAATCTGTGGGTCTGTCAGCATCAAGAGTCTACTGCTTCCCTTCCATAGTCAAAGGTTTGGCAAAAAGGACCTTTTTGAAAGCAGGAATTTTGGTATGCCTATGGCTGCCCCTGCCCGTGTTGCTAGCTGTTTGCACCCTCAGGGCTGACCCCACAGCTATCCCTTGAAGTCCAGGGCCCCTCAGTGTCCAAGTCAGGTGATGGAGAATGGGAAGAGGAAGATCCTGAGTGAGGGGCATTCATGGAACACTATTGGTATCAGGTTTAGCGCTTTGCTCAGGGTTGGGACAGAGGCCTCTGGCCTGGCACCAAGTGGCTACCAACCCTATCTGTACCAGTGCCATCCCTGGAATCCATGGCTCCTTGGTTATGGAAGTCCTGCTCCTTGTTGTGCTTGAGGCCAAGATCACAGCCAGGGTTGCTGTGGTGACTATTGATCCACCATAGATTCAGGTACCAGTGAGGCTTCTCTTTGGAGCTGCAATTAACCCTGCAGTAGGATCCAGCTTGGGCATACTTAACTGCCTCATCCCTAGATCATTTTGCAGTGCCATGCTTTTCCTCCCATTTAATATGGAAGGATTTCAAGGCATACTGGGACCTGTTGTGAGGCGTGACTGCCTCCCTGGGTATTCAAGTGGAGTTCCTGCAGGAGAACACTCACAAGTGAATGCATATCCTGCTGTCTGCCCTTGGGAGAGTCACTCTCCCTAATAATGTGCTACATGAGCCTGCTAAGGTATTCTGGAGCATACCAGCTTCTGTACCGCATGCAGCTAAGCGCATGGAAAAGTGCTTTTGTTTCTATGCAAGGATTTAAGGGTTTTTATTCCTATCCAGCTCCAAGCTCCATGTGGAATGATAGAGCCCAATAGGACAGGTTTAAGTCCACTTCCAAGGGGAAGGACTGTAATGGATCTAATGGGCAGGAAGAATTACACATCCTCTTCCTTGCCGATGTGAATTGCAAATCAGCAAGCATTGCTGTCCAAGTACAACTTTGTCAACTGGACATCTATTTCCAGTTTTGCAGCCTGAGGTCTCGTGGAGAAATTCTGGGCATTTGTCACCACAGGCTGCTTCATGGCTAAGATGGTTTTGCAGTCTGTGCTGTACATAGATACTTCAGCCAAAATGATGGCCTCAATGATGACCATGAGGAGGTCATTTGGGCTGCAGAATTTGTGCATTGCCCCCCATGTCCAACAGGCCCTTGAAGATTTGCCCTTCAGTGGTTAGAGGCGACTGTTGGATAAAACTGACAAGACTCTGAACTCCTTCAAGGATTCTGTGGCTACCCTTTAGTCCTTGGGGGTGTGTACACCAGTAGTGCAAAAAGGGCTTCTTCGCATACTTCCCCAGACCGAGAGTGGTTTCTCTGTGGGACCTTAACGTGCTCTTAGCAGCATGATAGGTCCTCTATTTGAGCCCCTACCATCTTGTCCCTTTCCACTCTGTCAGAAAACTCTGTTCTTGGTACCAATAACATCCCCAGGGAGAATGAGTTGCAGGCTCTGATGGCAGAGCCTCCTTATACACAATTTTGCAAAGACAAGGTGACTGTACAACCGCACCCAAAAGTTTTGTCTAAAGTAGTTTCTCAGTTTCCCTCTTTCCACACTAGTTTGCCATATAGCCAAGAATAAAACTGGCGTACCTCACATGACACCCCTGATTATGATGCAAAATGCTTGTTGTCTTGTCCTGTTAAAAAAGGATTTATCAGTTTTGCGTGGCGGTAGCTCACAATACAAAAACTATCTATCTTACATGTGCAAGACATTGGGTTGTAGCCTCGCACCTGTATCAGTTCTTTCCTCTAGGAGAAAAGTGAGGAATTTAAACACCACCTCTGTGAGGATTTGAACAGACTTCAGGTATAGGTTTCCTTTGATGTTGGCAATACCTCCACATGTGGAGGAAGCAAGAGCAGTCGAATCTGTCATTGATATTCATAAATATGTATGGCTCCAATCATCAGGCCTTCAAACAAAGACATAGCAGAAACAGAGGATCTGTCAGACTGGAGAGACTCTCTCCAAGCTGAAAGTGGAGGTACATTTAATAAATGCCAGTGAAACTGAAACCATCCTTAGTTTCCTCATGTCTTTAGCTTAATCTGACCCTACCTTCTACCTCCTATTCCTATGACAGGTGCCATCATGAGAATGATAAAGCCTTTAGTGTTCAAGATAAATTACCCCCCAAGTCCCATTCCCCTCTGAAATAGTACTACCCAATGCAAAGCTTTGTCAGGAAGTCCAGGTTCTACCTTCTTCCAAAGGTGATAAGAGTTCCACCATGCTAGGCTGATCATTCTGTCAGTTTCCAAAAAGCAACTCTCCCTGTGTGGAGTTCAAGAGTGTGAGGGCCCCCCCATGTAAGACACCATGTGGAGATGTGCCACTATGCAAATTTCCACTGCCTACCCCATAGGGAGCCAAATAAAATTCCATTTAATTTTGCTAGTTAGTGGGCTGGATTGGGAACTGCTGTACAGGTCTGTCCTTCAGATGGGTTAGTTATTGAGGATGACAAAGAGGACTTTACTCAAGTGAGCAGTTGTAATATGAAACTGTGGGTGCCCAACTGCTCAGAAAGAGAGAATTGTTTCTAGGTTATGCTAATATCAGCAATTGAATGAGTTCTGTTTTCTTTGGATATAATGAACTGCAAAGCTAGGTGACATCTTTCCTGACCCAGCTGACCAGTCTTATAAAGAACATAATCAGTACTTTCAACAGAAAAAATTGGGTTGTGATCCTAAACACAAAGCTCACGTTAAGAGTTTTAATTTGTGCCATTTCCAACAGGACAGGAAAACAAAGCCAGATGCAGTGATTCTGAAATTGAATGTAACTTTTGTTTTTCGTTTTAGTTAAGAACAGCATTGGACAGGATAGAAGAGATGGAGATGACCAACAGTCACTTAATGAAAAGGCTGGAGAAGATGAAGGCAAATAGGACTGCACTTCTATCTCAACAGTAGAAGAAATTTTTAGAAAATAGAACAAATTGTGCACTGCTCCTGGAATAACTAGCCCTTAGCTTGTTTTAATAGAGACTTTCAGTGGCACAACCTGTTTGAACACTGAGCTATTCATAACATTTTAGTTGCAGAATGAAATGGCATACTTTTGGTAACTTATGAGAGGATGAAAAATAATTTGAATTCCTATGTGAATGAAGATGGATTTTTCTTTAGCAGTTCAATTATAGAGTCAGAGCTGGAGCACAGTACTGTATGATTGACTTATCACTAGAAAATATTTGTTTTCACAATTGTGGAATCAAGTTTACTCAAACTTTTTTCAGCTGCTTTAATGATGCTTGGTGCTTGAAGACAACTGCATGAATTAAAGAGGATACTGTATTACAAATTAACAAATATACCTGCTCAAGACTTCCCACAGCACAAGTGCCTTCTATATTGTGCAATTTAGACTTCAGTTATGTTAGATCTAACCTTTGGAATCAGATAACATTTATTTTAAGATACAGTTTGGGGGTTTATGTTCACTAAACTTTATAAATTTTGATGGAAAGGTGCATTTTTGTAAAATATTTAAATTTATATAAAAATAAAATAGGGACTGTATGTATAAAAAACTAGTTTTGCATGGGTGATGGCACATTTGAGTTCTAGATTATTTTGCCAAGGAAGGGCTAGCTCTGCTGTTAATATAAAAGTAGGGACTCTAATCAAGGAAGATGTTTTGTTGTACTTTGTAAAATTGTATGGCATCTGCTGCTTGTGTGGAATGAAACTTCAGGGTGGGAAGAAATGAGGAGTTCATTAAATGGACACTTTAATGGCCAGAAATGAGTGGCTTATTTTTATATATGCAATCTTAACTCTATTTCAATCATATAGGCATTTAAACCAAACTTTACCACCTATGACATTCTATAAGGTGTTTTAGTAAATATTCCTCAACTTCAGTTGGCATGAAATGTACTTTATACTTGCTATTTCAAAACTTTTTAATTGACTTTACAGGTAAAAGGTGGGTTTAACTTTCTTCATTTTAGAGCTAAAGCGGTAAGTTTGTTAGAAAAAATTACATAATTTTGGTGAAGTCTCCATCTGTACAGGATCTTTCAATCCTAGGTTTCATCTCTAAGGCTTTATGACCTGAGTAGTGTGAACTATGCTCTTTCTGGCCATCATGTTCCACCCCCTTTAGTGGACTCTTTACTTTCCTCTATGTAATCTTGTTCTGCCTCCAGGTAGTGAGTAGGTAAAACCAAGCCAATAACTTCACCTACTTTGATTGTTGCAGGATTACCTCATCCCAGGGCAGTTCTATACTTCTCTGAGAGACAGCACTTTTTATCTTTGAAAACTTAATAATCAGGAAATCTGCTCTGCTGTATTCTTAGTGGGAGGGATGTTTTCAACATGGCTGGAAAGTTTCAGTAGAGGGGAGATTCTGCTGCAGTATTTTACTATTTATAAATTACATTAGAGCTACAGTAACTGAATACAGTTTTATTTCTGGAACAGAAAAAAGGACAACTGTATCCTCTATTTGATAGTCAGTATGACAGTCTTTGCTTTTATTAGTCATCCAACTTTATCCTCCTGGTAGGCAACAACAGGATGTGCCAGTGTGTAAAATAGTTTGGACACCAGTGCGTCCATCCAACTGAAGTATTCAACACCTCTCAAAAACTTTATACAGGTCTGGAAGATTAGCAAGTTGCAAAATGTTGCCATCTTCTGTGAAGTGTTTAGGAAGCAAAAGATGAGTCCTAAAAGCTTTATAAATAACATGTTCCACTGTCCATTTCCATGATGTTGAACCAGATCCAAGCTCTTCATTCTGAAAGAGAAGATTTTAAAAGACTGACCTACTCTTAAAACCAAATTTATGGAAATGTATATTTTTAGTGACACTTTTGTTTTTTCCTGCTAAAATTGCTGTAGCTTCAAATGCTAAATCATTTACTTTAATCTCTGCAAATTAGTTCCTATCTTAATAAATAACATATCTAGGCAGCTTCCACCTAACCCCAGCTATTCACTATGTTTAAGCAAACCCTGGTAGCTCGAAATTAAGCTGGAGAAAAAGATGGAGTCAAAATACCAAAGATTTCCAGTGCATTGGTTTGGGTGTAAAAATAAAACTAGTTGCTCATCTTGAAAGGAGACCACTGGTGGCTTCTGCAACAGATCTGCTTGGGCTAGGGGTAGAAAGTAAGTGTGTGAACTGGACTTTTTTCTGCTACCAGCAATGGTTTATGCGTGTCCAGTCACCTTACACCAAGGGTTCCCAAACTCGGGGTTGACACTTCAGGAGGTCATGAGCTATTGGCCCCCCATGCATGCTGGTAAGGATGGCATAGGAGGGGGTTATCACTTTTGTTGGGGGATTGTCACAGCCTGAAGCGTTTTCAAAGGGGTCTCAGCAAAAAAAAGTTTGAGAATCCCTGCCTTACAGCCATGCCACTCATTTGCAAGGGACTGGGTTACTACAAGTGTCAGCATAATTTGGCCTGTGAACTGTTTGCAAAAAAGAGTTCAACATGCCTGTACAGCTCCAGCTGAGTTGGCAATATTTTCCTGTACCATCAGCACAGCTGCTGATTGAGTCATCTGCAACCATTTTAATCACTTAAAATCTAGTTTTTGAGGAGATTTTACCAAGACAAATATATGGCTAGAAAGGACCTCATGAGGCCATTTAGTCCACGCCCTGTGCTAAAACAGGTCACCTCAGGTAACCGCTCTTAGTGCTTAATCTTGCCTTAAAATGTCTTTCCTAATATCCAATTGTCCCTAAGTGTGGTACCAAAACTGGATTCAGTACTCCAGCTGATCTCTTCACTGCCAATTGGAGCAGAGCAATTATTGACTTCCTGTTTTATATAGCACACTTAATACACCCTAGAACATTTTCTCACATAAGAGCTACCATGGCTGGCTGCAGCCACCAGGGGATTTTCCTGTGGCCAAGACAACCTCCTGGGCAAAGATGCGGGAGGGGGCAAAGTAGCATACCCTTGCTTCAGGACAGGGTGGCAAGGCTTCCGCAGGGCTGGCTTTACTAAGGAGCAGGGTTAGCCTGAGGTGCAAGGCCACAGAAGGGAACTTGTGGCAATGGGGGTTATGCCAATAAGGAACTTCAGGGAGGCAGCAGGGGTTGGTAGCACCAAAATCCAACTGTACCTAATTTTTAGTACTGAATCTGCACAAAAAAGCTACATAATCACAATGATTTGAACAGATGTGCATATTTGTATTTCCTAAAGTATATTAGGAAAATTTGTCAGTGGCCACCACCAGGAGTTGCTGGCTGCAGTCTGAGGCCACCAAAACTATGTTGAACCCCTGCCCTGGAATATCCTTTGTCTTTAACATTACATTCTTATACCATTTGTGATCCACTATAAGTGTCTCTCAGCCTTTTAAGTAGCAAGTACCACATAACTTCTGAAAATTAATAAGTACCCCACCACTCAATTTTCCAGTCTGAGAAATACAATCTTTTTCTGCTTTACCTCTTGATGACTATTTCTCGTAAAACAGGAGAGTTCTGCAGTGCTGTGTGGCTGTGGCAGATCACAAAACTCTCTGCTGTTTCTCCCCTGCCTCCATATAGGAGCAAAAGTCAGCACCAGCCAATCACTATGGCATGATGGCGGGGTCACATGGTGATCTCTTCACACAGGTGAGAACTTGTGCGGTCTGAGCAAGCACTAGTGGCCCACCAGAGTGGATAGCAGCGCTCCCCATGGCTGTCCCTAGGGGGGGGTGCAGTCCTGGGGAAAATCACACTATATGGGCCCCTTTTAATATTTTTATAGTGGTAAAGTCTAGGGCTGTCAGTTGTCAATTTTACTGCACAGCTAGAGCTAGAAATTGACAAAGGCTGCAGGTAGAGCCTGGCTCTCTAGGCACCAGGCTTTGAGCCGGGGAGGGAAGCTGCCACCTGGCAGTTGCAGGTGGCTGCTGCTTGGCTGTCAGCCCAGGAGGTAGGCAACTGCCACCTGCTCTGAGCTGGGGTGGAGGAGACTGCTGTGCAGGTTGGGACCCAGGGCACAGGTGTCAGCCTCCCAGCTGGGAGCCCAGCTCAGGGCACAGGAGGCTATTGCTGGGACATGCATGTGCGTGCGCGCACACACGATAGGAGGAGTGGGGGAAGGAGCAGGAATATGCACCATTTTCCCCACATTCTTGGCCCAGATTGGAGGAGGATCTCTTGTAGATCAGTTCAGAATGTCTTAACAGTTGGAGATGCCTTAGGTTGCTGGTTTGAGAAACTCTGATTACAGATACCATCAATATTGTTGCTTTTGCACTAATCAGAGGAAACTGAAGCTCCACCCCAAATTAACTTTTGGAAAGTGCTGAATTGATATTTTAACAATACAGATTTGGGTAGTTTGAAAGAGTAGCTAGGCATTTAGAGATTCAGCCAGAACTAACACTTTTTGCAGGTACCTGTAGTCTTTGGGAGAAATTATCCTTTATGGAAGTTGTGTGGCAGTGTTTTATTTCTAGGGATATGGGAATGGGAATTTCTTACAATGACTTTTCTAGATACAAATTCCTTTTGTCCTGTAAAGCAGCCTTCTACAATGGATAAGCCTGTATATTCTTTCAGAACCCTGCTGCACTGTTACTCAGTTCACCTGATACCAGAGTTGATTGGGAGAATAGTCATGAAAGTCATCTTTAAAGGATTTTTCCATTCAACAACTGTAATTTACCAATGTGACTGTGACAGCATAGGCAGTTACTATACCTGCTGGTTAGTTGAGTCAGATTCCTCCATTATATGCTGCTTTCTAATAGAGTAAAACATGGCACATTCTTTACTGAGGCTTTCAAAACATTCCTTTTCTTCATCCCAGTTTACCTGTCAAAATAGAAACCTAGTAAGAGCAGCCATTTGTTTCAATATCTGAAATACTAATTTTGAAAGAACATTACTGCTAGTTAATAGTAGTCAACTTTAAAATGCCCTGTTAATTAAGTCAAAATAAGCTGCTGTCTTAACTGTTTGGTGATGTAAGGTTATGATAGAAAGGCATGAATAGACAGTTTGCCTCTCTGAAAGTAAGATTCTAAAATGAATAGAAATTTTTAAAAATGTATTCAGTGAATATTTAGCTATGTATGGTTTTAAGCACTCAGTACACTTTTCCTTTAAAAGAAAGTTTAGAACAAAGCTCATAGGTCAGCACTTGTCACTATTATAATATGATAATTACTAAAGTGGCAGATATTTAGAAATACTTTGTGTGGTCATTTGAGGTAAGGAATGTTAGTTGTACTTTTTCACCAACTGCTTCTGTTGGAAGCAGGTCGATGCTGTTTACGTATTAACTGTTCTAGCCCCATCAACTTGTGATGAAATTCTTGGTAGGTGAATTTGTATTCCTGCCTATTAGTAATTTCATTTTTAGCACATCTAAAAATCCCATTTTCTAATAAATGACACTGAAAAAAGTAAGGGAAAGAAAGGTAACATCTGCAGACTAATTAGCTCCCCCCATTAACTGCTGAAGAGCAACATACCTCTGTGGCTAAGCGCAGGATAAACATAGGCAGTCCCTCCAACGGTGGAACATAGTTGTCTATCAGAAGTGGTAATCCCGTAAGGTTTCCATCCTGTAAACATAATATTTTCTTTACAAGTTGAAATATCTATGGTCTTATAAAAATGTATCTTCTAGACATAGCTACACCCCCACAATACTGCTATTGCTACACAGCTAGTGATTGTATATATCAGGTTAGTAGTCTTAAAGCAAATGAGTTCTAAATAGTTTCAATGAAGAGACAATATCTCAGTGCATTACCAATACCTAAGGATAATACAAATAACCTTATGACATAGAAGCAATAGCAGCTGTCACCTCATCAATTTCAAGAGAGAAATAGTCTTTCAGCATTTCAGTCTTCTTTTTTAGAAACTCAACAATGTAATCAGCAAGTCCTTCCTTTGGGCCATCTTCTTCTGTCCAGCCACTTTCGGGGTTCTCCAAGGCCAACATAGCTAGATCATACAGAGGAGCTGGCTCCTGCATGTGACCACAAGATAGAATACAATCACTGCCACCCATAGACTTCAACCCTTTAAAATCCAGATGCTCATCATCCACAAGTGCCCACCTGTAAACAGGGATTTTCTCCCCCTAGGCAGCAGTCCATCAATTTTACTTACACTCCCCTCCCCCCAAGAATACAAAATCATCTTTACAACAGAAGGGCTAAAGCCCATGGTACTGCAAAATTCAGTGACATATTTAAGGGCTAAATTTTAGCAGTTCCCAAAACAGTTCTGATGAATACAGCTAAATAAGGTGTGTGTTTTAACACACAGCATAGTGCATTAACAATGAAACTGCTGAAGGAACAGAATCTGATGCTAATAAAGCACCCAATATTATAACTTGTAGGCACTGTGGAATCATTAACAAATCTGCTACTTTGTTTGTTCTTCTTTGCACTAACATATAAAAGGAATGCATTTTTTAAAAACTATATACTGGCTGTAATTTAACAGAGATCCACCCTCCTATCTACCTCAGCAGCAGTATAAACAAACAGTATACTTCATACAGAACATAAATTACCAACAAAACTACACTAAGGCTGCCAAATCAAGCACTAAAACTTAGAAAATGATCAAATTAAGGTTTGCCTATGTAGCCTTAATTCAATCCTCAAGTGCATATGCATTAAGATAGTTGTCAGAATGGACCTGCTGTGGGGATGAATCAGGGTTTGACATTTATTTGTAGGATGCCAGCCTCAGTTATTGCAGAAGTTGAAAGGTGTACAGTGAATGAGGCAAAGGATAGCAGGAAATGAAAGGAGGGTCGCATGGCAGTTGAGTGCTAATAAGGAAAATTCCAGCTATTTCTGCCAAAGTTCTTATGTGACGCTGTGCAAGATACTTAGACCAACTTTTTCAGGTGGTCACTAATTGCATGTGGTAGCAACCCCAAGTATGTGAGGATAAACTTTCATATCAGATTGTCTCCAAAATATCTATATATGATTTGAAGGGAATAGACTTATACTTACCGACAGCCTCAGAACCCCAAAGTTTGCAAAGTCATAAATAAGAATCTGGTAGAAGAGTTCTTGGCTGAAGAGACAAAAAGTTAAATTATTATTGAAATGGCCATTTCTGTCTAAATTGTGTGTCATGTGCATATTCTTTGTAATGGCAGAATCCTGGAAAAAAAACAGTACACTGAGAAGAGGTAAATAAACATCTATGGGAAATAGCAATAGGACTGGACTGTCCTTTAATAAAGCTATGATTTTGGCTATGCAGTAGAACCCCATTTAACCGAGCCTCTATTATCTGACTTTCCTTATTAATCAAACAACCAGCCACCTGAGGCTGAAAGTGGCTTAGGCTGTCAGCCCAAGCCCAAGCTGACAGGGGGAGCCCCAGCTAACCAAGGCTGATAGCCCCAGCTGTCTGCTCTCTGGTTTATCTGGCTTCGGTCCCACTTAGATTGGAAAATCAGGATTCCCCTGTATAGTTTTTTAAAAAGACAGAGGAAAAAGTCACTGAAACATTGTAATTAACAAACAGTACCACCAGGTACACAATACACAAATAAATGTGAGCTTATTTCTTGATGCTAGTTTCTGCAATAATGGTGCAAAAGCTTTAAATATTCTAACATGCAGCTACTATTCATTTGTTCCTGGTTACCATACAGTAAAATAATATATTTATTTTCCACAGGTTACAGTTCAAAGAAATGCTGAGTAGGGGAGGAGGTACCAGCCACAGAGCTTGTAACAAATGGGAACAATACACATGTACTGTTTCGGATACAGTGACTAACAGTCTTATAAAAACAAGGGAGGAGTGTTTTTGCTGTCTCAACTAAGTGCCAGCATAATCTATGCACACATTCTACAGACCTTCAAACTGAGTGGCGTGGCAACCTTAAGTAAACCTTGTTAGAGCTCTAGTACTCAGATGTGTTAGATCTTACCACTTCTCTGCACAAACATTTAGTTCATGGCAAACTGAGGTGCAAGTCTACCGTTGTGCTTTAACTCCTCGAGTGGATCTTATGGAAGCACATTAATGCATTCTGATCTAGTCCCATTTCAAAAAGGACTAGAGGAAATCACTCTAACAAACACCATATCAGCTGATCTGAATGGACAATTAGAGTGCAACAGGTTAGTGCAGTGTAGAGTCATACTCCATCTTGCGCTAAACTAAATGTTCAAGCCCTAAATCTCTGAACTGTGTGGTGTTAGCCTGGGAGAAAAGGGCTGTGATTCTGTGCTGATAAGACATTACACAACTTGACAGCTCAAGGGAAGTAGGCCTAAATGTAGTTGATTTTTATAGGTTTACATATCCAATTTGCATTCTTCCTATATTCTACAGGCTCTGTAATCAGGCACAAGACTGACTTTAAAAGAATTAGGCTCTTCAATGTTTCAATAACTTAGCTTTTCAAATGGATGGTACACATAGGTGTGATGTAGGGTGACCAGATTTTATAGGGACAGTCCCAATATTTGAGACTGTCTTATCTAAGCGCTTATTACATCCCAATTTGTCACTTGCTATCTGGTCACCCAAATGTAGAACCAAATTCCTTCCAACCCTTGAATTCTGTAGCAACAGCCTACACGTTTTGCAGGATCAATACACAAATTTAAGATAGATTAAAAATCTGGGGCCTTTCACAATTGAGTATTCATCAAATCACCACTTGGGCTAGATTTCAAAAAGTAGCATTCACGTTGTTGTTGTGCCTCATTTCTATTATTTTTCCTTTTTTCTAAGTACTCAGTCTGGTGTTCACCAGCTATTTCAACTGTTTACAACACATCTAACACCACGAATCAGTGTGTTTACCTGAGTTTTGTTGTATTGAGAAGGTACAGCTTTGTCTGGTATTGTGCCAGAGCCCACTGAGGGCTAACACAACCAACAAACGAGTGATCATGTAGCATCTCCTGAAGACCTGGAACAATACATCTAACAAGATGAGGTCATAAAAATTCCCCCCTGCCCAGAGCTGCTGTAGTCTGCAAAGTATCTTGATTATTCAAGTTGTGAAAATGTCAAACTACTACTTGAATCATTGCTAGAGCCTTCAGTTCAAACAGTCCAAATAACCAAGTACTATCAGGAAACACTGAACATCCCAGTAGTTTAATCTTAAAATACATACAATGTATGTATGAGAAAAGTTATATGCAATTCAAAGTCTGAATAAAAACAATTTGTAAACATCTTGGTATTTTACTTTAATGTTATCATTTTTACTGTAGAAGTTTCTGGTCAGAAAAGAATAATAAATACCAAACACAACACTAAAAGAAAGCTTGTAAAGCCAAAAAACTCCAGAATAAGATTTAAGAACTGACCCTGCTGTTGTTTCCTACTGATGCCAAGTATATACAAAGATTGGAATTTTTAGCAGGTGTGTTTTTTGTTTTTTTTTTTTGGCATTCCCAGAAATTTCTGCCCTTGTTTGGAAAAAGTGAGTTTATCATAAAAAGTGAAACTCTTCATATGAAGCTTCGTTCCATCCATGCTATTAAAAAAAACACTGTTACATTCCTTTAACTTCTTCCCAAGGGTTTGGCACTGCAATCCCAGTATTAGAGCACTGTGCTACATGACTTTCATGTAAATATTTTCTACGAGACACAAGTGTCAGATGCATTTCACTTTTACAAGCCTTTCTAGTATGTATTTCAGAGATACGATTGAGATACGCAACATGGAACAGTTGCGCAAATGCTGACATATCATTCTGGGAAGTTTTCTGGTGACGACAGAAGAGCTGCAACTGCAATGCCTTAATATTTAAGCACTGAGTGGGTGAACAGCAGGATATGGCATTCTGTATTCAGTACTAGCAGCCAGCATCCGAGGAGTTTCAGGAGAACATCATTAAACCCTTTGATTGCTAGGAGTCACGATTTCTTAGCCTTATCAGCCAGTGTAGATATCTGTAGATGCTGGCCATCTTAGCTATAGAATTCCTCTGAATCTTATCAGCCACTTAAAACTAACTAGACAAGAACTGCCACGCCATATGATCTCCAATACCTAGACCAGCTTAATATGGCTGGAATGTTTGATTGGATGCCACTTACTGCAATTAAATCTCACAGGAAAAATGGTTCCCCTTTCCTCATTCAAGTAAAAATAGCGTGAACAAGATACAGCAATCAAATTAATGTCTGTCCCTTCATTGTTTCCATTACAAATTATTTTCAGAGGCTTGCAACTAGGCAATAAAAAATTCCTGAAAATATGGCTTACCTTATAACATCATAGCCTGGAAATTTGAAAAAAAGAATATCTTTTTGTTTTAGAAAAGTTCCATTGTTTAAGAAACTTCACTTTACCCCTGTATCCAGAGCAAATAAAGAACCTTGCTATTTAGCTGCAATTTACAAGCTATTCACCTATAAGGTGAGTTAATACCTGTATTTGGAATGGAAAAAAGCCTGATACTAAGAAGTCAGTGTGTTTTGTTTAGTATTGTGGTTTAATATGCAGGCTCACTAAAGGCTAAACCAGCCCTTAGATATGAGGTGTGTACCTCTCATATCTAAGTGGAAAATGTCTGTGCAGAAGCTGGTCCTTATAGTTTAAAAAACTTAAGTACAAAATTTTGCTCACACAGTAAGATTAACTCAATACTGCTGTGGTTTAGCAAGTCAATCTGCAAGCTAAGAAAAATGTACAAGACACAAAGTAAGAGCCCTAGCAAACTTTCTTCTGAAACAGGCTTGTTTGTGCCACCTCCAAAATTATCTTAAGCAGTCCAAGCAGTCATGTGTTTAACTGTCAGTAAAATAGCAATCTTGAGGAACAAGGGGCTTGCATACCTGCATATGCTTGGCTACCAATTTCCTCTTGCAGAGTCAATACACTGGTTAGGTTAATAATCCTTCTTCTAGGGGTGCAGGCAGCAGTCATTTCCCTTCTAGTGTTATCTTCCTCCATTTCCACATCAGAGTCTGTCCGCTGTCTCTTTCTGCAATAT
Source organism: Mesoclemmys tuberculata (assembly GCA_007922155.1). NCBI lineage: Eukaryota > Metazoa > Chordata > Testudines > Chelidae > Mesoclemmys > Mesoclemmys tuberculata. The sequence continues at coordinate 77,278,285 of ML675603.1, read as the reverse complement.
AGAGACCAGGGAAATACTTTCTATTCTCATTAGAATGATATACAAATACATACTCAGCAGTGATGTGTGTTAACTTTACATTACACAGCAATACAGCTAGCTCCAAAAAGTTTCAAAGAAGGAAAGATTGTTTTTCATTTCCGAGCCACAGTTTGTCAGAACAGTGCAACTGTCAAGGCTATTTAGGGACCCTTATTACTGATCACATTGGACAAATCAACTGTTTAAAAGCCCAATTCAGCACACATCAACTTCAACAGGTGGTGGACAGGCCCCGAAATAAGACATCACAAAAGATCCTCTGTGTTCATTAACTACATTTGATTTTCTCCACTATAATGAAAAATAAAGCTGTCTTTGCCTGATAGCTCTGGACAAACTGTCAGAGCAGCTTATGTGCACCAGCACTACCAGGGCCTTCCCTGACTGTGGTTGCTCCTCTTTTAAGAATTACATAGTCTCAGGTCATATAATCTTTTCCCGGGAACATCTACAACACTGGAGAAAAAACATCATGTATCCTAACTGCACATTAAGTACAGGATAAAACTCAGCCCTCCATAAGTTGAATATAGGGGACTGTGATTCATACATGATCCCCATAAATAAAATATAACCTATTTACTTTTCACCATTTATGCTGTTTGTTTCCTTTATATTGGTGTCTCAATTTGGAGAATGGTAATTTTCACTTTGTGGTTCTACAGCAGCAGCACAAGGCTTGTGTGTTATGGTTTATAACAAGCTTAATTCCTTTGTGAAAAGTTCATGACAGTATTTGTTCGGATCTGGTTTTATAAAACTTTCCTGATTCCTTTTTCTTAAAAAGCACAAATTTGACAGCACACCTGCATAAATAGCCAGGTGAACAGATTTAAATGAAGTGAATTAAATCACCTTTTTAACCATGATTTAAATCAACAACCAGGAAACCTTGATTTAAATGATCAATTTTAATGGTTTTGCATTTGTACATTAGTTATTTTCACAAAGAAAAACTGATTCTTATTGGTTGGCAACTATTAAAACAATGTTGATTTGCCCTAATTACACTAAATTTGGTGCTGCATTTTGCTAACCAGGAGGATGCACTATATCTATATAAGGGCTTAAATTCTCAGAGTATTTCTGGGAGCCCCACACACCCCTGCCTCCCATTTGACATAGGAGCACCTGGACTCAGGACTTCAGTCCCGTGGGGGAAGGCACCAGGGCTCCAACTCGGAGGGCAGTGTTATTTACTGGAGCTCTGCTCCATACAGTTCTGGCTTATTTAAGCAACTATAGAACTTAACTTACATTTATTAAGATTCTAAATTTTATATCTTTTATGGTGGATAATACTTCTCTTATTTACTAAAGTTATTATTTTTACTTCTCATTTGTATCAAACTATTGGACGGAAATTCAATTATAAATGCACAAAAATAGCATTTAATTTGTCTTAAATGCTGGATAATCAAATTTTGTTTTCTTTGCAAAACATGTTTTGCATTTCAAACTAACTGAATTACTAAACAAAACAAGTATCAACTACAGCCAGTGAATTGAATTGACTACTTCTGGTTACCATCTCCATCAAAATTTTAGGACTAGCAGATCTCATCCCCTCACACCTAGTTTTTATTCATAGACTGAAGTCAGAAAAGAGCTTTACTGCTTTTCCAAATCCCAACTGGTTTCTTAACTTTGAGTGAACTAGTCACTGAACTGAACTAGCTGAATGAGCTAAAATTAGGAAAAAATACTCTTTGCACCTGCAGAAAAGTTTACTTTTGTCAAAAGTTGGTTTAGCACTTCAACAAAATCTGATTCCAGATGCTTAGCCAGTGACTAGCACCAGTTAAGTGATCTGACTATCTTTAAAACTTGGCAGCAAGCAGATACTGGTAAATATTTTTAGTATTTAATTTAAATGATTTAAACAGATTATAAAATTAGGCTTTAACATCGTTGTCAATTTAAAATTTAATTTTCAATAGGTTTATTTCTTAAAATTAAACATATATTTAATATAAATTTTAAAAAAATCTGATTTAAATAAAAGAATCAATTTTTATCCACTCTGATAAAAAGGCAACAATACAACTATCCGGCAGAGATCATCTTTACCTAGTATGGACTGTTTCAGGAGTCAGTCTTCCACTTTCCTTCTGCCCCTCTGGTGTCATCACTGCATCTCCCTCTGCAGCAGCCATAGTATCAAAGTCACTGAGATCTTCCATTTCAGTATCCTGCTGTCTGGCTCCGCCACCAGAAAGTCCTGTGCCATCCTCTAGGGTCACTGCAGCATGCCCTGTACTCAAGGGTTTGTTTACAGGCTGAAGGAAAGCATCCAGTTTCTGGTCTCGGGAATCAGTGCGGACCATCTGGTGGGCATAGACCTTATCTCCTGTTCCTTTAGCTGTGAAAGTGGAGCTTGCTACTGACTTAACCTCAGCGGAAGAGCATTCAACTCCTGGAATCAAAGTCTTCATTGCAAAAATGGGAGAGGGAGAGAAGAAATTCAGCACTGTCAGGAGACTGTACATGCTTATGCATCTCTCGAAAGGTGACATTTACCCTTGTATGATGGACATAGATTTAAGATCTATTTTAAGTGCTTAAATGGGGCATAGGCCCAGAGCAGGCCCTCTGGCTAGGGTGACATTCACTCTAATGAAATAATTTTAATAGTTAAAGAATCATTACTGAATCTTTAAGTGTCCTGAAGATGCAAACCTCTATGCATAACAAACAAGCATGTGATGTGTTTAAAAAGGTTTTATTACACTTCAAAATTATTTTGTTATTTTATAATAATCTACTTTGCATAAAAATTATCACAGAAATATAATCAAATCACTTTTTAAACGTTTTTATTTGTTTGTTTATTAAAACAAACAGTTTTATCCCAAACAATGCTATACTATATGCAGTATTACATTTAGTCCTGTCTGTTATTAGAAGTGTTAAAAACCTAATCTGTGTGTGTTCGAGTTATAGTTATTTTGCACATTCTAAAATATAGTATTTTGAAACAGGATTATGCAAAAATAAAATTAGTAGTGCTAAATACATAAAATTCTACTCATTTAAATTAGTTAGTATTTAATTGAAAACCTAAATATTAAATTGAACAAATGTGTAACGGTAAATCCATTAACTTAATATACTGTAAAAGATGAAAAACATTAATAAGAGAGCCCATTTAAGTCACCCTTCTGTTTCAAAAGGTCTTCTCTCATTATTATTTATAACCCACAGTGACTGACTGAAAAATATTAAGAAAAACATTTTTATTTTTTCAGTCTGTTTACATTGTGCATTTGACAGCATTTTGTGTATAATCATTTCCATTTGTGTAGGTCTTTCACAGAGAAACAAGACAGAGAAAAAACAATGGCAAGGAGACTTAAAGTCAATATACCTGAAATTACTTTTAACTTCCTCCCCACAAACTGATTAGATTTGAAGTTGACATTGTCACTTTAAAATAGACATGTTGGCGCAAACAGTTCATAAATGGGCAGCACAGCTCTCAAGAGAAGATACACAGTACAGTAGAAGCATCTGGCATAGACTAAATACTAATCTTGAACTTAGTCTGGAGTAGTGGGTATTCTATCAAAACAGTAAAGACTTGTGGTCTCTTAACATTTATATTCTCACCTGGGTGAAGTACATCCTTGAAGAGTTAGAGCCCAGTAATTTGCTCTCTATATGTTGCTGCACACACTCTAGGATACTGTCTTCATGAAGGAAATGGACTTCATGCTTTGTAGGGTGCACATTCACATCTACATTCTGAGGGGCTATTTCCAGGCTGCAAAACATTTTAAAGAAAAACCAACCGAAAAATATCCCACTGATGGAGGAGTGCGTGTGAATGCACTAAGCACAAGATGTATCAGAATTCAGGTCATAAGTTTACCCTAGGCAGTGAAAATGGCCCTGAAAAACTAATGGTACTGCAATGGAGACTTATTTGTTTTTATAGTATTTAGTAGATATCTAAGTAAGAGGCTTGATTCAAAACCCATTGAAGTCAACAGAAATCTTTCCGTTTACTTCAGAGGGCTTTGGATCAGCTCATAAATGAAACTAAAATTTGTTATATGATAGCTTCAGAACAGCTTTTAGAAAGTAATTTTTTTCAGTGGGCACGTGTAACAGTCTACGCACCACTAGCCACCTTTTCACGACAAGGCGAAGCCCCTCACTGGGCTAGCGCTGCCACTGAAGGTCACTCCAGCACTGTGGTGGTTTCTCTGTCAGGTAACTCAGCTGTCCAGCTAGACACGGTCCTTAGTCAATCCCTTCTAGGGTCACAACTTTCCCAAGTAAAGTTCAAAACTATCTTTCAAGGAAACAAAAAATTTCCACCCTCCCTGCAGTTCTTCAACCAGTCCTTGGTTCTTCAAGGTCTCTCCCAGGCGTTCCTTCTGGAGAGCTTTCCTCACTGCTCACTCATGGTCTTGCAGGAGCCTTCTGGCTCCTTTCTGTCTTCCCCCCAATCTTTTCTGAGCTGGGACCTCTCAGGGCTTAATCCTGGCTCCTTTATACAAGAATCATCTGATTCCTCTCAGGTCAGGCCCATTCTGTAACCAGAGTGGACTTAGCCCCAGACTCTCAGCTCCAAGGTCAAGCCACCTTGTTACAGCATGTCTACACTATAGTCGCTGTAGCTATGTTGCTGTAGCACTATAGTACAAACACGCCCTACATTGGTAGAAAGGGATTTTCTGTCAATGTAGGTAATCCACCTCCCCAAACACCAGTAGCTAGGTCAATGGAAGTATGTGAGGCTATGATCCATAACTCCAAGATATTTCAGGAAATTCTTGTGCCTTAGTCTGATGTCACAGAAGAAGACAGTCAGATGCTTCTTTGCATATTAGTTGCTCAGGAGAAACGTGGAGACAGCTTTTTCAGGATTCGGTCAGTCACCATACCCAACAGTAGTAGTCTGTTTTTTTCAGAAGGATGCGTTCTGCTTGTGTGAAAGTGCTCACTTGTATGTCGAGTGCAAAACCATCCTCATCCAAATTTGTGTGACTGGGTGTAGTGAAGGTTGCGCAAGATGTTGTGACGCATTAGAGATAGTGATGCCCCGAGTCTGGTCAGGGCTGGTTGAGTAGTAAATAGGTTATATAAGTTGTTTTGCAATTTGTTATCTAGCTGTGCTTGGTGCCAAGGAAAGCAAGAGTGTGAGTTTAGTTATTTGTTGTACATAAGCCAATTCCTACTGTTCCCCAGAGTAAACATGCTATGCTGTATAAGAGCTTGAAATTATTGTAATTGCTTAGAGATTCAGCCATGAACCCCACTTGAAGTGTCTGGCCCTTCCCCTGCAGCCCGCGTCGCAGAGCTTCGTTAGGGTCTCCCTCTGTTGTTTGGAGCATAAGCCATGATTAAAGCTAAGTGTACCTAGTTGGTACTGATATAAATATTAAAAATATTAAATATAAATATTAAAGAGCAATGATGCCCAGACCCATCCTTGGGGAAGCCTGTTGTTCAATAAATGAGGTCTGTTATGCTGTAAATTTTTCATACATCTAATGGAACAGACCATCCACGAAGGAGGAACTCTAATTAACAAGCACAGACAACAATGCTGTGCTCCTGTGGAAGAGAGGCAGACAGACTGAGTTTTGGATAAAACAAATGAGTGTTCCCTATTGTTCTTGCTGTTGAAAGAGTCAGAGAGCCTGATTTTCAGGGCTGAAACTCCACAAATCCAATTGACTTCACAGCTGGAGTTGTGTGCGCCCAACACTTCTGAAAATCAAGCCCTTCCTTCGTGTTGTGGACTTGCTAGTTTGTAAAGGATGAAAGAAATACACTTTCAGTTACCTCCTGCTTGGGAATAAACTGTACCATGCGGGTGCTTAAAGCCCACCTTAACTGTGCTGATCCCCTTTATCGAGCTACTACTGACTCTGGCTAGCCCGACAAGACAGGCTTTAGAGGTTATGACTTTTTATTACTTTACCTTAAGTATAGGAACGGATGTGTACTTTTGGGCAAATAAGCAGCATACACAGTTTCTATGGCTTTCCGTAAAGCACTTGACTCCACCAGTCGATCTGGAATAAAAAAAGGGGGGGGGGAAGCGTACTGTGACACTGCCTTCAAATCGCACATGTAAACATACTATATGGTGCATAAGTATCCCCCTTATGCCCAAAACTTCATGCTATATAAAAGCCTGAAGTATTTTTTCTGTAGCACCTATTCGCATAGTGTCTACCACTGATATAAATCTACTGTACAATTAAAAATTGCTGTGTAAGTGTATTTTGCATTGCTACTATTTTCTGTTTCATCCTTGCTCTTCCCTAGTCTCTTAAAGAGCAACTGCCCAATCCTTTTTAAATTTTAATACTTTTTTAAAAATCTACATTACAACCAATACTGAAATTTTAAAGATCATTTCAGTTTTAATAATCAGACTTCCTTTTCGTAATTCAGTATAGTCAGGATCTAAATTTCACTTTACAATTCTCATGCACTAGCACATTCAACTGTGCGCTGGGAGAGCCTAAATGGGATCCCACGGGTTAAAGGCAAACACTTCAGTGACCTTCATGCAGCATACCATTGAATGCTATGATGGCATGCTGCATGAAGATTTCTTCTGAAAGTAATCTTCCTGGTGACCATACAAATGACTTTTTGACGGGATCAACACAAGAGTTACAAGCATTCTGATCTTTTTGCAATGCTATGTTTTTGGAGAACAGTCAGAGCTAATCTTTTGTGAAACTACCTTTTGAGTTGTGTCTATAGCCTGCAGCACAAACAAAAGTACTCAGATAAAGCAGTTAATTGCCAGTTAGCCTGAATGACATTCGGCGCACATTCAAGTGCAAGGAAATAAGAAGCCTGTTTCTTGTTCTGATCACTAAGGAAGACCATTTAAATCCTTGTTCTAGACACTGGGTCAGTTATTGGCTGATAAATGAACATCTGTTAACAGTGGGGATCTGGAAATCCTTCACAGCTAAATATTATTTGTTACAATACACTTTTACAGCATTTTCAAAAGAACTCAAAGCACTTTATAAATATTAACTCTCCACACTCTGGTTACATTGTTATAATTGTATTCTTTCTATAGATAGGCAACCGAAGCATAGATAGGTTGAGGTTTAACCAACTTGCCCATGTCACAAAATCCGTGGTAGAATCAGGAATAAAACTTATTTCCCGGCTCTGGCCTGGATTGGATTAAGATATAGGAACTATGAGTATGTGTTGAAGGCCCCAAATTCCTGGAGTTTCACAATTATATCAGAATCTCATCTTTTTTTTTTTTTTTTAAAGTTGGTTGGAAGTAAAACCTCAAAACATGATTTGAGCAACTGATCCAGCGTCAAACAGTAACTCAGAACTACTCTGTGAATCTTAATGCAGCTTTAAGGCCACAATCCCATTGCTCTAGTCTAAATGGCCCTGCCAACAATATCCCAGAAGAGGATTCTGTGTTTGACAGGAGAAGAAAAGTGCAGCAGGCCCAATCTGCCCACCTACTCCATCAGATAATCTCCAATTCAGAGTAAGTACTGGGGGAAGCCTCCCTGCTGCTGCCCCTGCCTGTCTGCTGCCCCTAAAGGAGGATGGCTCCTGCTGCCACTCCTGGGAGAAGAAAGCAGCCCCATGCCTCTGCCCCTCTGGGTGGAGAAGGCTATGGCAAGTGGAGGCAGGGCATAGCCACAGAGGACTTCATGTCATGGTATGTAGAGGGCCTTGGATTGCCTTACTTTGGCCCTGGCTCCAGTTGCTCTGTAACACTCCAGACCACAAAACACTGCAGACAGGTAAGCATTTGGTTTGATTTCTGCTTCCCTGCTCAACACAAAATCTCACCAATGACAAAAATTAGCTTTTAATGTGATTTTCAAAAAGGTGCATGTTGAGAGCCTTGATGTGACTGTTCTATAGAAATAAATGGATGAACACTCTGCTTAAAATTAGGCAAAATGAAACAAAGTCTTTACAAACCATACAGACTTGTTTGCACTTACGATTTATGAAGAGTAAAAACATGCATTTCTTCACTGAGTAGTTTGCATTCGTTATGTAGCCTTTCATTTTAAAGGCCAGCTTTCTATCTTCACAGCCCACTTCTATCAATTCTCTGCAGATAGTTTTTTATTTTGAAAGAGAATACATGAAAATATGCAGTGCTGTGCAAAGGTTTTATTGGCATTAGTTTATAGTAGTTACATTACTTGCAAGTATAAATGCATCATTATGTATTTGTTTATATATAGAGAGAAGGTGGGTAAGGTAATATCTTTTATTGGAACAACTTCTGTTGGTGAGAGAGAACTTTCAAGCTCTTCTTCAGGTCTGGGAAATGTACTCAGTGTCACAGCTAAAAACAAGACGGAGCAGACTTTAGCAAAAGTATAATAGAACCTCAAAGATACAAACACCTTGGGAATGGAGGTTGTTCGCAACTCTGAACAAAACATTATGGTACAATATGGTATTGTATAGGATAAGAACTAAGGGCAAAAGTTTCAAAGGAGCCAAAGAGTCTGAGTCACTTGGGGAGATGTTCTCCCAATACTACCCCTTTACTCTTATACAGTATACACTGCAGTGTCTTCCAGCTGACTCTGCCAGAGATCTCTGCAAAGGTGTCACCTGGCACCACTGCCTGTTTGCACACAGCTCCCTGCCCGATTTCTGTTTCTTGCTTTTGTGCTGAGCTGGCAGTGGCCTCTCCCTGGGGCTCGCCTTGCTCCATGGGTGCAGGGTATGAAACACCCGGGAAGGCTTAACCTTCCCTGACAGCCAGGCGTAGCTCCGCCCATGCTCCACCTCAAGGCCCCGCTCCTCCTGCTGTGTCCCGCTAGCGTGGGCCAGAGGAGCAGCTGGCTCAGCCGCCAGCTGCCTCTCCCCTGAAGCAGATGGGGCCTAAGGTGCAGGCAGAGAGATTTGGGGTGGTTGGGGCTGGGGCATTGCAGCGCTGGAGCAACCTGGGCCAGCACTCTGGCAGTGTCTGCTGCTCAGCACCTGGATGGGGTGGTGCTGGGGTACAGACTGGCTAGCCTGAGGCTGGGGCAGGGCTCAGCACTGGAGCAGGCCAGTGCTCCAGGGGCTGGAGGCACTTGGGGAGGATGGGGCTGGTAGCACTCTGGGGGCGCTGGAGCCAATAGCGCTCCAGCTGGGGTGAGTCAGTACTCTGGCAGTGGGGGGATGGTAGGCTGGGGCATGGCCAGCCAGCCTTGGGTTTGGGCGGGGCAGAGTGGGCTCCGGGGGTGCTCCAGCACTGGGGGCCGGCCTGAGAGGTATGGAAGAGTTATGGCCAGTGCTAGCCTCCCGTACTGACTGTTCACCAGCTGCCCATGGCCTGCCAACTGCTAGCATCCCTTCCTCTTCCCTGGCACTGCCAGAGCTGCTGGCAGGACCCTGGAGTGCAGCCACAGGTAAAGCTTGAGCTGCATCAAAGCACACAGGCTGTGGCCATTTAAAACTTCTCCAGAGTGCAACATGGACAGCAGCTCTAGGATTCCTGCTTCTGCTCCAGGCCAGGCTTTGGCTCCAAAACCTGCAGCACATGCTCCGGCCTGAGCTTGCAAGTTCATACCCCCCCAAGAAAGGGACAAAAACAGTGTCCCCCTCCCAGCAGATTGGGGGTGAAAGGGTGAAAGAGCATCCGCCCCTCACATGGGGAGTAGAGTTGGTGACAGAAAACCCAGATGTGCCTATTGTACCTTTAAGATGCAATCCAGGCACTGTATAGTGCCATGGAGGTTTTTTGTTTGTGGTTTTTGTTTTGTTTCCTCACCCCCACCCCCCGCTGTTTACTTCCAGGGTCACATGGTGTTTGATTGACCGCTGAAGTTTGTAACTCTGGTGTTCGTATCTTTGAGGTTCTTCTGTAGACAAATATCCACACCAAACACACCACCAAATTCATCCTCCATTTCATCCTCATGTATAACAATTTTACATTCAACAACAAACACTTTGTTCAAACCATGGGAACAGCCAGGGGTATTAGGATGACTACCCAAAATGCTAACTTCTTCATGGGACACCTTGAAGAAAAATGTCTGGACAAATGCACCACAAATCGAATGATATACCTAAGATACACTGATATTTTCATCACGTGGACAGCCTAAATTCCCTCAGAGTTCCACAACAACTTCAACCACCACCACCCATTCATTAAATTATCTCTATAAAACTCCCACACTTGTATCAACTTCCTGGACACCACGATCCACTTCAACAATGGAATCCTACAGACAATTATATACAAGAAACACACAGATCACTACACCTATCTTCACAGATTCAGTAAGCACTGCAAACTGCAGCCAGGCACTCAGATACCACAGAATATGTTCTGAGAAGAAAGTTCAGAATATATACTGTGACACTTAAAACCGCCTTCACCAAACAAGAACACTCCAGCAGAGAAGTAAATTCCATCATGGAACAGGCCATCCAAATATCTCAAGAGAATCCGCTCCAATACAGAAATAAATCCCCTCCGACAGCACATCCCTAGTCGTCACCTCCCACCAGAACCCATACAGAGTATCATGAAACAAATACAACACACATCTTTTCAAATGTGGTCCCTATAGAATATCTTTCCTGAAACCCCACTTCTCACCTTCAAACTCCCCCATCTCATCATCAGAAGCAAACCCCCCACAGACCATGACACATCAACTCAAAGAAGCACCAGACCCTGCCAAAATAGTAGATACAAAACCTGCAGACATATCTCCAGTGCTACAATGATCAACACCCTCCACAATACACCTTTCGAGATACCTGTCACAACATGTGGTATCTCTCATCCAATGCACTAAATGCCCCAAAAACAAACTATATGGGTGACACCTAGCAATCACTACCCTCTCAAATTAACTCACACAGAAAACTGATAAAAGACAAAAAACACCACAATCAACTTTGGGCGAACAGTTTTCACAAAACAATCACTGTCTGTTCTCTCAGTCCTCATTCTCAAAGGAAATCTGCACACCTACAAGCTGAGCTTGAGAGCTTAAATTCATAACTTTGCTAGTCACTGAAGAACATGGACTGAATAGACACACTGGATTATTACAACAATCTATAACCCACCTCACAACCCTCCCTCCACCCCAACTGCATTTTCCTTCCCTCCCTTTCTTTAATCCCTATATAGGGATGTTAACAGGCTACTTCACCTAGAATCATTTTTTGAAATATGTATTAACTCTTTATGCTAATCAATCTGTTCCACCTTGTATTTAGCTGTGACATTCTGAGTACCTTTCCCACACCTGAAGAACTAAGTTTAAGCTCAAAAGCTTGTCTTTCACCAACAGAAATTGGTAATAGAAGGTATTACCTCATCTAGCTTGTCTCTCTAATATCCTGGGACCAACATGACTTTGAGAAGACAACTTTTGTTTGTGACAGTTACAGACTATCAGAATCCTTTTAAAGCGTTTTAAAATTCTTTGTTGATACATAAAATTGTTACTCATACAAATAATGAAGCCAAGTAGTCTTATTTACCATGTATCCTCAAATTGAGAGTAAAATTAGAAACATTTCAAAGGCCTCTACAAATTATCCAGAGCAGTTTTTCAATAAATTAACATGCCATATAGGTTACTGGACAATCTAGGACCAGGAACAGGCGTTGCATCGTTACTGGCAAGCATGAATTTCAAAGTACTCTCAGAGTTTAAGGCACATGTTACTAGCCCTGAGAGACCAAGAGAGACTTTAAAATTGTCACTGGTTCATAACTGAATATTGCTCTCTCTGAACCTATGACCCACATATCTTTTCAGTGTCCACTCTCACCTGAACTGCATTAAGTGGTGGGATGTTGGTAGAGAGCAGAGAGTGCTTAAACTTTTCCCCTGACCAGTGCAGACAGGTCTTGAATATATTAGTTTCATCACAGTTTGTAAACTCTTATCTTAGAGCCTATCTACACTGGCCTGGGAAATCCTATTAAGCCTAGGTAATTTATAATTATATCGCCCTAAAAAGGAGTTAACATGATTTTTAAACTCACACAGTCAGTCCCATTCCTTAGCTGTAATTTCTAATGTTAGTAGCAGAATCAAACTTTCTATCCGTATTGGCAGGAGTCCTACAGAGTTGGCAGGAAAGGATTCTGCAAAAGTGTTCTATGAAATCTCTGCAGTTAAACATTTGATGGGCAGGGATTCTTCTTACAACTACTGCTGAGACTTTCGGGGGTCGGGAGTATTTTTATAACCCTGTTCAATGACAGCTTTAATCTGAATTTGTAGTCACTGTACAAAAAAAGATTTAGGATTTCAGAAAAGCAGATTTGAAGGAATTACTAATTCTAATAAGTAAGGTGTAATGGGAAGAAATACTGAGATTCACCAGTCTAGGTCACCAGTCTTTTCCACTTACAGGGAGTGGAAAAAAGGCGGGATTAGTAAGGGAAGCTACCTTAGTGAGGTCAGAACGTGTAGGGATAAAGTGAGGAAGGCTAAAAGCCGCGTAGAACTGGACCTTGCAAAGGGAATCAAAATTAATAGTAAAAGGTTCTACAGCCACATAAATAAGAAGAAAACAAAGAAAGAAGAAGTGGGGTTGCTATACGCTGAGGATGGAACGAAGGTTAAGGATAACCTAGGCATGGCCCAATATCTAAATAAGTACTT
>ML675603.1:77237018-77265223 GCA_007922155.1 Mesoclemmys tuberculata | reverse complement strand
ATGATCATATTGGTCCCTTCTGACCTATGAGTCTATGAGACTGGGAACTTCTTGGGGACGATCTGGCCCAATATCATCTAGATCAGCATTTAGAAGATTCTCTCCAGATACAGACGGCATCCTTCTTGCACACTTGGGGGAAGAACAGACAATTACGTGGTAATAATCCTAGCTTCCCCTGTCCCTGTTCTTGGATAGATAAACGACCCTTCTGTGAGGTTACGGAGAGCTGTGCAATGTGAATTGTTCCTTCCCCACTATCATTAAACCTGAAGGGAATTGCTGAAAGATTAATACAGTCTAAGGTGTCTTCACTCCTTGGGCAGCTCATTGGCCACTAAGGGTATGTCTACACAGCAATTAAACACCTGCAGCTGGCCTGTGCTAGCCAGCTTGGGTTGCGGGGCTGTTTCACTGCTGTGTAGACTTCTGGGTTTGGGCTTGAGCTGGAACCCAGGCTCTAGGAACACACCCACCTCCCAGGGTCCTAGAGCCTGCACTCCAGCCCAAAAGTTTACACAGCAATGGAACAGCCCTGCAGCCAAAGCCCCATGAGACCAAGTTGGCTGGCACAAGCCAGCCAAAGGTTTTTCTTTGCTGTGTAGATATACCCTAAATGATTTTATTTTATATTAAATAGTGTAGTATGCTGGCTCAATAACTATATTCATTGGCGCCATACTACCATGAAATACTCTAATCACCACCCAAAACCTGTCTTTTTAATTATTTATTTTTAAAACAGGACTACAAAATAAAATTTCATTTAAAAACAACTTAACTGTCAACATACCTGCTAACTGCATTTCCAAAAACAGACCGAATATTGTCCACAGTTGTAGCATTTGATAGGGTTCTAACATCTGCCACTGTATCACCTTGCTAAAAATAAATGAGAAAAGAAATTAGTCACTATGTTTACAAATATAATTATTGTTGAAGTTTTAGAAGTCTATTAAATAATGATTGTAAGACATGTTCTACCGAGTTTGCAAAAATATGTGGGACACAAACCCAGTTTCAGTTTGCCTGAAACTTTTTGTCAATATAAACTGCATCTATACTACGCAACTTAAGTGCCAGAATGTGTGGCGGCAAGATATGGGGATAGTGGGCAACTGCTCCAGGTACAAGTTTGAAGAGTGACATAAGTGGTCTATTCATGAGAAAACTTCTATCATATGGGACTTCTGTCCTCAATAATGTTAGATTTAAAATGTAAGAAATGTGTTTTATTCATTTGCCAAACAAACAATATTTTAATAGTATTAATGTCTTTGGGTAACATTTTCAAAAGCACCTAAGTGACTTTGGATCCACAGTTCTATTTTCAAAAGTGACCTAGGCACTTAAGGCTTGACTTTCAATGAGATTTAACCTCCTATTGAAAGTGAATGGGAGTTAGGTTCTTAAGTGCCTATGTCACTTTTTAAAAAATGGGATTTGGATTCCTAAATCACTTTGGTGCTTTTGGTTACCTTCTATTTTGCTTGCAAATGATATATAGAGAAGCCTAAGTTCTCGGTCCAAAATAGCCTAGATTTGATGACCTTCTGGGCATGCTATAAAAATCATCTATATGACAGGGTTTCTAGAGACTGCTGAAAGCATGTTTCCAAAAACAGTGCAAGTCTGGAAAGGAGCTTTTTTGTCAATGGCTGGCTGGGCTAGCTGGCTGACCTACCAAGTTAGGCTAACCAAGTTGAGTTTTGCTCTTATCTGACTGTTTCCTTTTTAACGCTGTTGGTGCTATGTTGTAACATTAATGGTCAAGATACTTACAGCCTTTATATAGGGGTCTTTTTCATTATTTAAATATAAATAAAACCTAAAGGAAAGCTACATTCGTAAGCAGAGCTTGAGAAATTTGCTGGCTGATAAATCAATTAAAATGAATCAAGAACAAAGATATTTTTGAAGCAGCTAGGAAGTATGTGTAAATTGAAAATTATTCGACAGGACCTCAATGTTATAAAGTTTCTATTAATGTTCATTATAGACTCTGATTTTCCAAATAATGCAAGACTGCCCTTCCCCTTTGTGTCACTACATGATCGACAAGGATCTTATCTACACTAGGGATTTTATTTTTTTTTTAAAAACGAAACCTTGACACCACCACCAGTGTTAGCAATGATGGAAGCCCCTACTATAAATGACAATGTCTTTCAGTGCCACAGCATCATAGTTTTTCTTTGGCTACACTTCCAGTTAAACCATGGTCAGCATCAGTTCAACTATACCAGTTACTGACAACAACATTCAGCAAAAAATAAGTTTCATAGTGTAAATATCTCTTTGGAGAAATTCCCCACCAAAACCTAACTCCAATTTGGATAAAAAGACATCTAGTTTCTCAGCAGTGAAAATACGATACCCTCCTATTTTAAATTTAAAAAGCCGTAAAATTTAAGACTTCTTATTTTAGGGATTTGTAACAATAAAAGAAAATTCCTAAGGAAATGAATGTAATTAAAACATGCAAATCTCAGTAAGAGGGAAAGCACTCAAGGTGGTAAATGACAGAAACTGCAAGACTGGCTCAGCCCCACAGTCCAACTTGTCCAATATCCTTTCTTCTAAAGTGGCCAACACCACTTCACAAGAAGATTTAAGAGACCGAACAGCAGGCAGATGTGAGATAATCCATCCATCCCACCCATGAAGGTGTCTCATCCTAACTCCTTAGAGCTTGGTTTATGCACGGAAGCATCTCATAAAACAAAATGGATTAGGGTTAGCTTTGTGAGCTCAAGGAAAAATCTGAACTGTTGATGCTCATCTTTTATCTGGATTCATTATTTTAAATTGATATGTAATTTATCTAGAATTCAGAAAAACAAATTCCTTTACACCTTACATGAAGAAGTGCACTCTAATGCAAAGAAAACCACCTCACAGACTATTCCCATTACAAAATTCATGGGATAAGGCCAAGCCCTTTATTTAACTGATTAAGTATGTGAAGTTACAAAGGTTCTACATACCTTTTTAACTGAAAAACCGATGCCTGAGTTGTGGATGGCATACCTGAAAAACAAGCACAAAACAAAACTGCAGTATATGAAAGAATAAATGACATGTTGTCCCATCATACTCTACTAAAGCAGTTAACAAGCAAGTCCATGTGAACAAAAAACTACGTTTCTTGTGATACAGCAAAAGAGTTTTAATTTAAAAGAAATTCCGTTCAAATCAACTGCCATAGGAGATTGCAACCGTTTGCTATTAAGTGACTCACCTAAGCCACATGAAATTTAAATATCAGCCTAGATCAGCGATCCTCAAACTGTGGTCATGACCCCAAAATGGGTTGCGACCCCATTTTAATAGGGTCACCAGGGCTGGCATTAGACTTGCGAGGGCCTCAGGCTGAAGAAGGGGTGGCAGGGCTCAGGCTTCAGCTTTGGCCTCCCACCCCAACCTGGACTCATGTAGTACTTTTTGTTGTCCAAAGAGGGTCGCGGTGCAATGAAGTTTGAGAACTGCTGGCCTAGATCATTGAAGTATAGGAAATCATAATTTCTAAAAAGAATCTATCAGTATACCACTTCTAGGCAAAGGCTAAAGCATTCAAATGTCAAACAAAGGAGTATTATGGTGGAACAGCAAAATCTCCATCTTACCTTTAATGATTTCTTCAGTACAGTGGAATAAACTCTCAGTTTCTGGGAGAGGGAGAAAGAAACTGGCTGGCTTGTTCACAGTTATCCCTGGGAACGTGAAAATCCCACTGCATTTATTCATAATTGGCCAAATCATGAGGTTCTTGCTTCGTTTTCACTCTGACCTGGCTTTAATGGGAGTTCACTCTTTGTAAGGATCTCACAATTTTATCCAATGGAATTTTTGATAGCCTGACATCATGAAAGCCAGGTCTATGGTTTCTCTTGTTATTTTGGGTTTCTAATTTATCAAAGAAATATTTGGCTATAAATTGAGACTGTCCTAAACTAACACAAAAAAGCAACCCAACAGATAAAACAAGCTGGCGCCCTTAAGGAATTACCTGCTAACGACTTCTAATATTTTTGCATACTCCTCACTTGGATTTTTTAAGGCTTTCCTCCTTGTAGTTACGTTGTAAAATAGATCCTCAACCTGCATTAAAAAAAAAAGTAAGATCACACAAACTAGAGACATTTATAAAATACTTTTTAATTGAAGATGCTGTAGACATGAAGGCCACAAAGAGAGAGAACTAACATAAATCCCTTGGCGGCAATGATTATCTTTTTGTTGTGTTTATACAGCACCTAACACAGTAGGATCCTGATCCACGACCAGGGCTTCTACGACTATGATAATACAAGTAATAATCACCACCACCTACTGTGATCTGAGTCCCCTGGTTTCCAGCACAAGGTTTGGGAGGCCCTTTCAGTTTTCCATCACAATAGCTTGCTCTAATCAGAAAACAAAATGAACAGTTGTAAGACAGCAAGGTAGCTGGGGAACAGGGATGAGATGCGGGAAATCAGACATGAACGTTGTGAAAAATTGGGTGGGGTGAAGGGCATTCAGGAAACGCCAATCGAGTCAGTGTTTGTTTTAGCAGGTTGATCCAAATTTTATTTTCCAATTTTTGAACTTCATACACTGACATTTTTACACAAAGAACAAATTTGAGAATTTTTAATAGAAGAAACACAGGCTCTAATATATTATTTGAATGAGAAAAGTATTCTAAAAACTTAAGAGGGAACAGAATGGATAACGTAAAAATAATTACTTATTGGAATGATCAATCATGCTTATATGTGGTTTAATTTATTTTTATTTACATGGGGAAAAAAATTGCAACACTTTTCTTGTGGCCAAGTAAGAGCCATAATTGTATTCTATTTCTCTGTTTGCAGTGACACTACCTTACTCTTACCTGCCCAGATAATAAACAGAACCTTCCAACCCCATCCTACAGCAGGCGGATATAGTAACTCATTCTTTTCTGTTTGAGGTTCAGCTATTTCCATGTTAAGAACCATAGGACAGTGCTGTCAGCAAGTGGCATGTTAGATAAGCAGACTTGCATTAACCCATACATGCACTCTAGCAATTTGGTATCACAAACCATGCCCTTTTCACTGTATTTTATTAGTTGCACTCTGAGTATTATAGTTAGGATCTTTTACCAATGTAATTACTTTAGTGAGTTATACAAATTGATCAGTTTATGCAGTATATGTTTCTGGTCACCACATTATTTTATATATATATATATATATATATATATATATATAAAATAATAAATATAAATATAAAATACATATATATTTATTATATAACAATTATATATTACTAATTTTTATTTTTATGAATTTTTATTTGTATAATTATTATAAATTATCATTATTATAATATTATATATAATATAACTATATATAATAATAATATAATATATACATATTATATAATAATAACTATTAAAAACAAACATGTTAATTAAAGGACTATATGTTGTGATGTTTTGGCCATGTTGGTCCCAGAATATGAGAGACAAGGTGGGGGAGGTAATCTTTATTGGACCAACTTCTGTTGTTGTTGAGAGACAAGCTTTTGAACTTGCACAAAGCTTTTCTTCAGATCTTCTAGTCTCCCAAACTTGAAAAGCTCTGTTGAAGCTCAAAAGCATGTGTCTCACCAACAACAGACACTAGTCCAATAAAAGATATTACCTCACCCACATTGTCTCTTTAAGAAACGGGTTAATCAGTTTATACAAGACAAAGTAAGGCATAACCTAGAAAAAGGAAAAAAAAATCTGAACAAGACACCACCTGTGTGTGGAGTGCCTTAAGGTTCCTGAAGTATCCTCAAATATAAGGTGGTAATTGTAAAGTCATAACTGATATGCACAAAGGGAGCATGCCCAGTGTGGACAGAATTGTCAGGAAATTTAGCTGATAAAAATCTAAGAAGTTTCCAATGAGTATGTTCAAACTGAATTTTCAATGGCTTATAACTTGATCAAATTTGGGTAGATATTCATGGGAATGGCAAAGGGCCCAATCACAAAGGCCACTCCCTTGCCAAATGTCAACTCCTGCTCCAAAGAATGGGGTTACTGAAGCTTATTAAAAAAGGCTGCCAGAATTCTTTTTAACATGGACAAAACAATGTATGTTCCCCTAGCCTCATTTTTGGAACAGCTGAACCATTTTGGATAAAATTTCCCCAAATAATTTAGTCTGAGGCAGATATACAGTATGGAAATTTAAGCCTAAATGGTTAAAAGTTTGGCAAAATTAAAGGCAACTGAAAACAGGGTCTTTTATTTGGAAATATCAAGCAGACAGCTCTACCTATATCATTTTATCTGAATGTAGAAAATGGACTAGAAAGTTTGCCCTAGACCAGTTTCTAAAACAGAATTCCTTTAAAGAAACTATTCATATCTGAAGGTTCAAAAACATTATGTTAAATTAGCTACACCCAGCAACTTTACCTACCTCTATAGTCCGAACTAGTGATTCTCAAACTTAGTTGATCGCATCCCCTTTTTTTGTATCTCTAGTTAATCTGTAATTTACACCACCTCCCCACCACAAGTACGTATACTTTTTTTTTAAATCAACATGCAACTCTCACTAAATATTAAAAACAGTAAGGCACTGATTCAAACAGAGCCAATGATCCATTGTAATAAGAGCAAAAGCAAAACTGAAATTGTGGTCGATGCTCACAATTAAAAGTACACACTGCATCGTAGCAAACAGATTGACATACTGATGGCAACGATTTTGTATAATGATATGCAAGCTTAACTGAAATCCATAAAAATGCACAGCACCATCTAGAGTCAAATGCACAGCACCACCTGAGGACCTGAAACGTCTAGGAATCAACTTTGCTAGTTATTCACTGCTGTGGGTAAAACGTGTTGTTTTGCTTCCCCTAAAGCTTTTCATGCCACCCACAGAATACATTCTCACCCCTCCAGGGGGACCCCCCCTGTCTGAATTAAGGAGCACTCAATCCAGAGCTGTACTTCTGCCTATATCTTTGCTCTCACTTTCTTCTACCCACACTCCCATGTTTGTTGTCTCTGGTCCTCCTACAGCTTCCTCCACAGTGCTCCATTTTATTATTCTCCCATTTGATCCTTGCACTTTTTTGTAGCCACTCATGTGCTCGGAACTACCTCCCTTTTCCTCTGTCTTGAATGAGTAAGCCCTCCTCTTTAAAGTCATCCCTTCCATTAATTTATTTGTATTCAAGCTACCATCAATGTTATTATTAACTCTGAAAAAAGAATAAACACAACACAAACTTTACACACAACACAGACTTTTTATGGAGTGAATACACAGCATACCTGTATGCACACTTTGCATCAGCAGTTTTAGTTGTGACAGTAACATGGGCAACATGACTTATGCTAGCCAATGCCTATGGGGGGGAAAATAAATTATTATAAACCTTGCTCAAGGAAATATTAATTTCTGAATTAATACATATACAGTAACAATTAATGATTAATGTTACTGTGATATACCCTATTTGTTAATTACTTGTAAGTGGGATGTGTCAACATTTTAATAGCAAACATTTAATAGACTAAGTATTAACACAGAACCAGTGACATTGGTATAATTAAAGGTGTGATAGTTCTTAGTTGATGCACTATTTTCCTTTAAAGGATTCTACTCAGGAGTAGCTTATTACCTTCGTTTTTTTTTAAATGGAAACAAACATTGAAAATTAAAAAACAAAAAACTCCAACAACTGGAACTCACAGTAAAACTCTCTTACCCTAGAGAATATATTCACTATTAGCACTATAATACAACTGAATTAGTTGCAAATAATAGTGAATCAATTCAGGACCTCTTTCTATTACTTAATAGTTTCATTATATCTGATATTCTAAGCAGTTCACTGTGCAGTAGAACATAAGGAGACCTGAAAAGTTACTGCCCTTGTGCCTTTTTTTGTTGCTTCCTTATGATGAATAACAGCAACCTAAAAAGTGTTGCCTCTACCCCCAATACAATTTTTCTTCTGATTTATATATTATAATGTCAAGTCTTCTCTGCACTGTTTTTCCTGGAAGACCTTAGGGTATCTTGAAAACTAGCATGTGTGTGACATGATAGATATCAAATATTTGAAACCTGATAAACTGAGAAGGAAGCAATTTTTATTTGGACTGTTTAGAACTCTGTTTTGTGTTTCATCTAACAGCTATTTAACTGAAATGCCTGACAAACGAGTGGAAGAAAAGAGCTTCTGTTGAAGATTCACTGCTCCCCTTCTCTACCCCTTCATTAAGGGCTGAAGATCTCCCAGCCTACATCTCTGGTTCTTGAAAGGAGATATCCATCCAAAAAAGAAAAGAAAAGCCTTAAAATTCTCAATATTACTTTAAATTTAAAAAGTTATATTAAGTCTTCTTAATACATTATAAATCTTATGATGGCAATTTTTAAGGGTGTAACTACTACTTCTTTCTGAAGGAACATTGCCACAGCACATCTTTCAGAAAAGAAGCCGTGGCAGGGGAATTTACCAGGGTCACAGGCATAAAGGGACAGAGGAGGTAGTTCAGAGCTGACAGCATTTCATCCATCTATCTCCAGCTTGGTCTCCCCACAGAGCCACATGTACAATTCTGCCACCCAAAGACAATTATCCTGCTGGTGGCACTCTAATCTTCTGCCAGGCCAGGCTGTGTGTATACACCTCTCCTTCAGCTCACCAAACCAGTCAGCAGCTCTCCCTGCTCCTCAGCTTGGGTTTTATTCCAACAACCTCCTGCTTTTTGCTCTTCCCCACCCAAAATGCTCCATCTATTCTGTGGCAGAACCAACATGCTCCCTGGTCCTCAAATATCAATTGGGGGAAGAGGACCAAAATGATCCCAAAAACTAATCTTTGCCTGATCACACTAATGGATTTGTCCACCCAGCCCCCTCAGTTAACCCACACTTCTCCTGGCTTCCACTTCACTCATCTTCTCCTTCTGGTCCACGTCCACTCTAAACACACCAACCATATTCAGGCCCACGACTGAGTCCCATAAGGAATTCCATCTTTTTAAATTCAGGAATCATGAATTCACTACAGCACAGAGGCAACGAACAAGCTGTGTCAAGGGCTCAACCAGAAACTTACCTCTCCCCTAAACCCGTATGTAGAAATACTAGCCAGATCTTCAAATTTTTGCAGTTTGCTTGTAGTGAATCTCTCACACACAATAGCCAAATCTTCTTTCTACATGAAAAAGCCAGACACACACTTTCAGATAACTTCTATTTCCACATCTTCTTAAGGCAGGGAAAACATATCATGAATGTACCAAAATGAAACCCACTAATGAGCGCCAGCCACACCAGCCTCTACCTGTCCACTAGGTTTGCTTACCCTGATTCCACACCCGTTATCTTGGATCTGAATGAGTTTCAGTCCTCCTTCCTTAACGGTCACCTGGATGCTGGTCGATTTGGCATCCAAACTGCAAAAGCAAAGCAGCTCCGCTCAGTTCCCAGTGCAGGGACCTTGTTCAGGTTCCGAGACATCTCGTCTGCAATCACACCGCCATCTACACAACGCCCCTTCCCTCTTTTTTCTCACGGCAACCCCCCAACAGCAACCTCAGTGAGAACCACCCGGGTCAGCGCGGCCGCTGGGAGGGGCTTGGGGGGTCACGGCATCAGTCTCCCCCCGAGCCAGGCCACAGAAGGGCAAGGACACCGGGAGCCGGCCCCGGCCCCTTCTTCTCTGACCGGCCGCTCCGCGCAATAAACCTTGCCGCCAAAAGCGGCCCCTCGGTTTTTTCCACGCACTTAAACGGCGTCAAGAATTTTCCCCTTTTGGCCTATCTTCTCCGAGCCCGTTGGGGGCGGGGCGCCGACCCCCGCAGGCACCGACCCCCCTGGACACTTTCACTTCACGGCCACGTCCAGCTCCCCGCAGCGGGCTGAGTCCGCGGGCACCGCAGTGATGCGCGGCGGGGGCGGCCGCCTGACGGGGCCGTTTAACCGCCCGCCACGCGCGCACCAACGGCGCCGGGCGCGAGCGCAGACCCCCCGGCGCAGGGCGGGGGAAGGAGTGTGTCGGGCAAGGGCCAGCCCGGCCGCGTTACCAATTCTCCAGCATCTCCTTGATGGCATTGGCCGGCCTCTGGATGACCTCGCCGGCCGCGATGCGGTTCACCACGGCCTCGTCCAGCCGCCGGATCACGCCAGCCATCAGCGCCATGAGGAGGAGGCGGCGGCGGCGGACCCGGGGGCGGGAGGCAGGGGGCTGACGGGGTGGGAGGGAATCGGGAGCGGGATCCCTGAGTGTGAAAAGGCAGACCCCGAGCCGGCCCCTCCCCCGGCTGTGCGAACAGGGGGGGAGGCGGTTGGCGCGCGCGCGCGCGAGCCCCTCGCTCCACCTGGCGCGCGCGGCGTGCGTGCCGGCCACGGGTGGCTGAGCAGACGCAAAGTCGCGCGCGCCAAACCGCTGCGCGGACCGAACCTTAAGGCCCTGAAGCTGTTGATTGGACGGCGCGCTCCATGGGCGGTGACGGGATGCCCACGGAGCCTTGAGCGACAGGTCGCAGAACTACAACTCCCAGTGTTCTCTGGGGGCGGGGCGGTACACTGCACGTGCGCGCGAACGAGCTCGTTCCTATTGGCCGAGCCACGCGTCGCGGTCTCCCCTAGAGGAGGCTGGGAGGCAGGTCAGATTCTGCGGGGCGCAGGGGGTTGTGGAGGACGTACTTGTGCTGGGCCTGTGACCCCCCCCCCCACGCTGAGCGCTGAACAGCAGCGCTCGGGGCGGGCCTGCCCGCTCTCTCCTGGACCCTTCCTGTGCCACCCTGACTCTGAGCAGGGCGACGCTGGCCTCCCCTGGGGGTGGCTCTGGCTGGAGCCCCGCCCACCCCAGCTGTGAAAGGGGGGGGCTCCTCTGACTCCCCCACCCCGATGCACGAGACCAAGCCCGCCCGATGTTGTACCACAACAAAGATGACGAATGTGCATTTCCGGTTCCGGTCACGTGATGCCGGAAGCCGGCATTCTAACTGGCCGTAAGCCGTCCCACCTCCTCCGGCCGTGTCACGGGCCGTGGTGACTCCCATGGGCGGGGACAGGCCACCCGTCACTTCCTGCCGTTTGGTGGCTCCCGCCTGCAGGCGGGGTGGCTCCGCCGTGGCTGTGGAAATGAAACCGAAGGGGAGACCGGGCGCGTTTCCCGGGAGCGGCGGACGGGCGTGCCCCGGCGGAGCGCAAGGGGAAGCTGAAGCGTCTGATCTGCCAGCGCTGTCTGGCACGACACGTCACATGCCGCTGTTTCACCCAACAAGCCAACTAACGCGCCCATTGCGTGAGGGAGGAGTGGCAAATTCACCCGGGGCTTCCTGTGGTGAACGGTACTGCTGTGCTCCCTAACCTGTGTGGCCCATGACCTGGTAAAGCGCTGTGCAGACCATTTGCCAAGAGAGAATTAGTGAAGCAGGGTTGTGGGGATTGTGTGTCCTGATAAAAGAGACGCTCACAACCATAAGACAGTGCATGCTGGGGATTGGTAGCCGTGATACAGGCAAGTAGGTTTACACTTTTCTCTCTCCCCTATGATTGATTACAGCAGCACAAACGTCAGTGGGTGTAGCCATCAGTGATCTTTGTGGTGCCTATGAAAACCTTGAAATAGACAAGGAAATTCTGTCCGGTCATCAGATTTAAAAGAGCACAGAGAGAGCCATGATATGTTAGAGGCAGTTTCAGAAGCAGTGAATATGCATGCATTGTAATGGCATGTCGGGTTGGGGTTATGACAAAGGAACCACCACTCATGATGGGTGCAGCAGCTGGCCTTGTACTCATGATGAAAAATAGAGCTGAACAGGGCAACTTAGATGTTATTCACTATCTTTACATCATTCACCAGGAAGCACTGGTTTCTTTAATGCAACATTAATAGGATTATGAACAGTTTTAAAATGTGCAGATTTTTATTAAAGCTAAAGATTTGAACCATTGTGCTGGGGTTTGCAGACCCCACACTAAGCCTAAGGGAGTGATGGAACTGTACTGAGCTAAGAAGTCCATGCCACTTAGCAGCTGAGGAGCATATTCCAATTGGAGGACTTGCTTTAAAGGGGATTCTGATGGTCAAGCAGGGAGATAGGCAGTCTGCTGAGTCAGAGATAGCTACAGAGAAAGGGTCTGAACTGTGAGTAAAAACCTGGAAGGCTATGGGCCTGACCCTTTTTCTTCCTCTCCCCTTCCCTTTTCCTTATAAGGGGGAACAATTAGACACTGAAAAGGGAGCTGGGAAACCCCAACTAACTATTTGAGTTGTGGAGACTGTGAGCAGCATCTGCTGGGAGGGCAGCAGCATGCCGTAAGCATGCACCAAATGGAAGAGAGACCAGGGGAGGTAAGAAGTGCCTCAGGAAGACCATTCTGGTGTATCTGCTAGTGTATCTCCTCACTCTTTTCCCCCTGGTGCCCTCAGCTGGGACCTGATGGAAAGGGAGGGCCTGAATCCCCCTAACGCTCCCTTCTGCTTCATGTTTGCGGGAGAACCTCGGGGATGCTGAATGGTAACTCTGCCACCATGTCCTTATGTTGTCCGACAAGGCCATCCCAGGATTCGGGGGGTGGGGAAGGTTGAGCCTGCCCAGTAGGCCTGCTGGTCTGCATGTGAAGACTGGTACAACCATCTTCTTTGGACGAAAAGTGCTTTAGACTGAGAACGAAGAGTTTATGCACATTGAAGGGAAACTTATTCCATAACTAACTAGGGAAGAATCGCTTTGTGATTTCAGTTTTCTGGTGGATATTATGGAAAACCTACAAGATTTTTGTCTGCAGTTGCAGGGCAATGGAGCTTTTGCCTCTTCTGCTTTCAGTTGAATCTAGGCCTTTGAGAGTAAACTGAAATAATTGCAGAAGCATATGAATGAAGTCAACCTAGCCCATTTTGCTGCATGCAAGGAAATCTCTGAAAAGATTAAAAGCTCTGATGTATGTACAGAGTTTCACTGCTCACCTTAAATACAAAGCATCCATGAGGCATTTGCAGACAACATTTGAGAAACATTCCGTGGCTCTCCAATGATAAAAGAAGGACTTCTCTCTCTTCACAAACCCATTTAGATGTGATGTTGAATATGCTTCATGTGCAATGCAGCTGGAACTCAGTGATCTGTAGAAAAGTACAATTCTTAGTGCTGCCTGCACATTGAAGGATCTTGGACAGTTCTATGCCAAACAATCCCATCAAGCTTATTTGCATATTCAAGTTAATGCATACATGATTATGACTCTGTTTGGCAGTACTTATCTCTGTCAAAAGACTTTCATATTTGAATCACAACAAATGCGAAGCTGAGGTCAACCCTGTCTGATGAACATGTGTAAGCTCTGGTCTATATTGCTAAATCCAAATTTGAACTATTTCTTGTTATCTGGGAAGAAGGAAAAGATCAGTTGCACATAAAACACTAAAAATAACTCATAAACAGCTGTAGACACTAAACATAATCTTAATTTTCTAGTTTTAGTTTTTAATGATGTTAAGGGGTGCAATAACTTTAAAGTATCTTAATTTTCTAAAATTAAAAGCAAGCACTCTTTGTTTTTCATAGGTTGTACAGATTTAATAGGTAAATGTTGATGTCGTTCTCAGTCTTCTCATAAATTGTCACTGCACTGTTCTGAAATGTTAATTAAAGTAACATGCAAAGCTTTCTGAAAATCTTAAACCTTTTTTATAAGACCCCAAAGAAGGCATCAATTAGCTGATATTTAACAATGTATTCTAACAAACTTTGAGACATTAATTATTAGCTCCCTGAGAGCATAAGAAATCTGAGCAGCAGCAGAACAAGTGACCATTGTAGTCAATGTACAAATTTATGGGAGTTCCACATATGAAGACTTTTATAGGATAGGGTTTGAAATGTTGTTTCAATTTAAAATACATTAAAATTATTTCTGCTGGTAGAAGGATGTACAAGCTCCTAGTAAATAAAAATAAAAAAGATCAAATAATTTTATTACAGAAAATATTTTACTTCTAAAAAATGAAAGAGAAGCCTCTTGAGAGGTCTGTGAACCAGTATAATGAATGGGTGTTAAATAGCTAATTTTATTTACATTTATCTAAAATGAAAAGGAAATTGTATGTTTCATTTTTAAAATATTATACAGACATAGGACTGGTCTACATGAGAAAATTAGATTGACTCAGCTACATTGCTGAGCCACACAGTTAAGCCAACCTAAGAAGATCCCATGTAGACAGCACTAGGTCGATGGGGTAGATTTGCTACAGTGATGGAAGAACCCCTCCGATCAGTGTAGTATGTTTCTATGCTGAAGCACAGCTTCAGCTGCGCTGCTGTAGCGTTTTAAGTATAGATACAGCCTCAGTAAGTAAATTTTGATATCCGTTCTTAGCCTTATGATAAGCAGAACAGTGCACAGACAGTTTGACTGCTTTCCTGAATCATGGCCAAGAGCCTGTTCCTTCTCCCATTGAAATCAATTATTTCAATGGGAGCAAGCCATATCTCAAAAGAGATAATGCTAATCTGATGTATTTCACTTCTCCAAGGTCTCTTCCTTTGGGACAAGTGTGTGTTTAAGGGAAACAGCTGGGTTAAAAATTATGGGTTTGATTATGAGCAGAATGGAATATCTGTGGCTGCCATTAACTTTAGTTGAGCTATGGGTCTTTAGCACTTCTGAAAAATCAGGCCTACCCTGAAATTTTTTAAGTGTCCTTACCTGTATTGCTAAAAACACTGTAGTTTATTAAATCCAAAAGAATTTTAAAAATCCAAATTTCATTGCACCATTTAAGATGCATGTTTATTATCTACATTTCATTCAATTTGGGTAATTAAAATACGGTATTAAGAAATAGTAAGAAACCTTAGAACATGGGTTCTGAAGCTGGAGGTCACAAACAGATTTCAGGGGAATTCTTCACTCTCCTCTTCTTTATAGCACGGAGGTCCTGAAACTTTCTTCTGTTGTAATGTGGAGTCAGACTATGAAAAGGATTGAGAATTGCTCCACTAAAACAAGATCTCAGGAGCTAATGTATTTAGCACTGTATTTTAACCAACTATGAGACACTATTACTGTCCTGAGATCACAAGAGATCAGAGAAGTAATGTGGCATGAGCAGAGGAGTATCCATTGTAAGAATCTGTGGGAGGTCTCTGGCAGCACTGAGCTTGAAGTGTGAAGAAATACAGTTAAAAGGATAAAACTGTTAAGAGTTTCTCACTGACTATAAACCAGGCAGATAATCAGGCATATGATCGAATTACAGCTTGAAGATATTTGACAGCTTCAGCAAAAAGTTTAATCCTTTAATGTTCTGAAGGACATGGAAGCTGGGCAGGTTTGCAGTGAGGCAATTACATTTTCCAGTGTCAGTTGCCTTCTTGGAGGTTGGCATTCCCAGTCTCTGAAAATCTTTAGCATCGGCCAAGTTTGGGGGCTGCATCTCCTGCTGTTTCAATGGTCCCCAGATGATCTTGAGTAAACATTAGTCAGAAACGCTGTACCTTTCACCTCTGTCCTAGAGGTTTTACCGTCAGAGGCTATGAAAGGTATGAGGAGCTTTCTTACTCCTTGTCCAATTAGCTAGAAGAGATAACTGAAAGAATGCAAACAAAGGCTGAATGTCCTTGGTTCACAGGCCTCTCAACAGTCTTCTGTATTTCTTTTTGAGTCAGCTTGATAAACATCTGAAATGTCTTGCTAGTTCTCTTTTTAACCATTTGTCCTCAGAAAGCAGTACGATAGCTATGAATCTCATATATCTAGTCTGCAAAGAATTCTAGAAAAGCTTTAGGATACAGGACAATGTAGTGTTTCAGTTTCTATTACAGAAATTGTGTTGTTAAAGGCATGCTATACATTTTAATGATAGAGCAACACCTTCAAAAGACAAGCTAAATATTATGTAAATGAGCCATCTTCAAAAAACTATTCTTTTAAGGGCTTGCCAGCATGAGGAAACTGACTGGCATAGCTACAGCAGAATAAACTATGACAGAATAGTGTCCATGGGGATTTATCCTGGCATAGCTTTAACAGAATAGCTTATTGTGGTATAACTCTGCCTATCAAATTCCTAGTGTGGCTAAGCCGTGAGACTGGAAAAGTTGTTCAAAACATATACTGGTTTATTTATAGCTGTGGGGCATTTACATTTTGAAGGATCAGTTTTTGCCGGTGAGTAATCCCTTATACAACAGTGCATTGTTTGTGTTCTAAAATATGCATCACTAAATTCTGAGGAAAAGTACATAAATGGAGCTCATAACCACAAGATGCCAATGAGGCCAAGAGCTTAGCAGTTTTCAGAATCTATCTAGGTTACATATGACTCCCATCACCATAGTATTTGAGTGTCCTATAAATATTAATTAATTAATCTTCACAGCACTCCTGGTGCTATGGGAAGGTGCGGTGTGCCAGTAACATAGGGAAGGAGAGGTTACTTATATGGTAACTAGTTCTTTGAGATATTTTGTCCCTATGGGTGCTCCACTTCAGGTGTGCACACACCTGTGCACTTCTGTTCAGAGATTCTTGGTAGCAGAATCCATGCCTGTGCCTTATACTCCTCGCTGCTCCAGTTCCTTGTCAACCATAAAATCTGCCTGGGTTCAGGATTCCAAATGTGGGGAAGGAGGGCAGGTAGTGGAGCATACGTAGGCACAAAACATGAAGAACTCCAGTTATTGTGCAGGTAAATAACTTGACATTCTTCTTTGAGTAGCTGTTCCTACAGCTGCTCCACTTTAGGTGACTCCTGTGCAGTGACCAAGCTACTGGGGTGGGTGCAGAGGAGATGGATCTAGTATTGGTTGAATAACAGCCTCACCAAAGGCTGATTCTACCCTAGAAACATGAATGATAGTGTAGTGTGAAGAAAGAGTGCACAGATGACCATATTGTAGCTTAAAAAATGTCCACAATGGGTATATTTTTAAGCAGGGCAATAGAGGTAGATTGTGTCCTAGTGGAATAGGCAGTCACTCTAGCTGGGGGGATGCACTTCAGAAGCTTTGTAACATGCCAAAATGCACCAAGGCCCATTCTGATAATCTTTGGGTGGAATGATGTCCCTCTGTTCTCTCTTCAAAAGAGACAAGAAGTCTAGGAGAAGCTCTGGAGCATTTAATTCTTTTTGAGGAAAAACACAAGGTCTCTTGTTCCATCCAGAGTGTGAAGACTAGCTTCTTCCCTTGAAATGTGAGTTTTGGGGTAGCAGATTGGCAACTGAATGTCTTGGTTGATATGGAAGTCCGATGAGACTTTGTCCAAGAAACAAGGATGGGATCTGGGGTCACCTTGGTAAAACACAATGTCAGGTTATTCTGCCACAAGGGCTCCTAACTTTCCTATCCTCCTAGCTGTAGTCACGGCTACAAAGAAGATGGCTTTGAAGGACAAAAGTGGAGGAGAAAGTAGCTCATTACAGGCTCACCGGGTGATTTCCTCACCAAGATGAGGACTAGATTAAAGTCCCAAAGCAGAGCAGGCTCTCTGATGTGAGGGAAAAGGATGGTCAAACTTGAACGACTTTGAAGTTGTGCGAATACAGAAAACCCCTCAACAGATAAGTGAAAGCTGTAAGAGCAGGTAGGTGGACTTCGATGGAGCTCAGTGACAGCCCCAGGATTTTTAAACTGAGCAGGTACTCTAGCATCTGAGCGAAGTGTGACTTGGGGGGAGATATCATCTGCTGAATGCACAGGAATGGAATTGCTTCTACTTTTACAGGTAAGTCTTTATTGTGCACATTTTGTACTTAGGAAGATCAATCAGTTTCTCCACCTGAGAGCCATCAAGGACCCAGGCCTTGAGAGATTGGGGTTAGTTGTTGTCCTCAGTTCCTGGGTTAGTAGGTCTGATGTCAGGGGCAGGTGAAGAGGTGGCTGCAGAGACAGGCAAATCAGATCCAGGAACCCTGCCTGCCTCGGCCAGACTGGTGCTATAAGGATGATTACTGATTTCTCTTGCTTTGCTTTGTTCAGAACTGTGACCCGTCCATGCCCAGGGTAGCCCACTGATAATGCCAGGGTCAGGGCAGGCTGTAAAAGGAGAGCAAATTCTCCCAGCACTGGTGGGTGACACTGAAGTCAGACTTCCCAACCAGCCACAAACAGTGCTTCTGATTCCCCCACACTGGTTATCAAGAAGCCACTGTGCAAATACACATATTCCCCTTTACTGCATTTCAGTTTCTGGCTCCCAAACTGACACTAGGTCCAGTAAAGAGACCAGTTATTTAAACTCTATGCTCTTTACTCAAAAGATTCCCTCTGATCCCAAAGGACCAGCCACAGTACCAGTTCACTATAAGTTTGGAACTTACCCAAAATACCACGTTGCCAGCCAATCCTTTAGTAACTAAAATTAAAGGTTTACTAATAAAAGAAAATCAAACAATAAGAGAAGTGTTAAAGACTTAAAGCAATCATATATACAAATGATTTGAAAGTCCATATACATCAGGTTTCTAGAACAATTGTGGAGTTGCAGGCTTGTATAGTCCCTCTGGTATACATCCAGTAACTGGATGGGTCTAAGTCCTTCAGTTCCGTTGCAAAGTGTGTTGATCCAGAGGTGTATCCGCAGCTGGACAGGAACAAAGA
This sequence comes from Mesoclemmys tuberculata, assembly GCA_007922155.1. Lineage (NCBI taxonomy): Eukaryota > Metazoa > Chordata > Testudines > Chelidae > Mesoclemmys > Mesoclemmys tuberculata. The sequence continues at coordinate 77,246,604 of ML675603.1, read as the reverse complement.
CAAAATGGTTTCTGTGGTTTGATCTTACATACCCTCTGCCTCGGGCCATGTGGCTTGTTGAACTTTACAGGAACCCAAAGGGAGTCCATAGTCACATGGGCCAATCCTGGTAACTCTTCAGGCATGCCTTTAGTTTCTTCCTGGGCCTTTGGCTTCTGTAAAGGTCTTGATGGGCCGTTAAGCTGGCTATTGTCCTGTGGCCTCTCTGTCTGGGTGTGTTTTCTACAGCACAATTTGAAATACAGGTATATCAAAGATCTTGATAACTTCCCTCACACATGAACACAAATATTATCTTCTTACTCAGCACACTATAACCTTTCTGACAGTACCTGACCCGGCATATCTTACATGAATCATTATGATTTTGACATGTTAATGTCAAATCACACAAATGCCCCTCCCCCCATCACTCCAGTCCGCATGACAAGAACTTTGTTGGGGGATAGGCATATAACAAGGTTCAGGACGAAGGCGCGAGGAAGGTGCCTTCTAAAGAGCTGCAGCTGCATCATGCCCTTGAACTGAATGGCCAGTATTTCATGTTAGACAGTGTTGCGAAGAGGTCTATTCCCAGGAAACCCTAGGTGGGAAATTTTTCATAGGATAGGATTGCTCCACTCCTATTCATGGTCTTGGCAAAAATTCCTGTCAGTGAGTCTGCTATGATGTTCTCGCTGAGATGTCAATGTGGTGATTTATGCACCAGTTCCAAAGTTTTATTGCCTCAGTGCCCAAGGATTGGGTTCTTGCCCCTCCTTGGCAGTTAATATATATGTTCACTCTTTGTCCATCATGACTCTGACTGAATGACTCTTGATCTTTGGATAGAGGGTGGTCACAGGTGTATCAAATGTTCTGAGCTCAAGTAGATTAATGTGAAGAACAGACTCCTAAGGAGCCCATCTGGCCTGTGCTGTGAGGTCCTGGAGGTGCACTCCCCATCTTTACTATAGAGGTGTTTGTGGTGATGGTCTCTGTGCAGGATGGATGCAAGAATGGGACTCCCTCACAAACCTTGGGAAGATCCTTCCACTAGCTTAGAGAGTCAAGAATGCTCTGAGGGACAGACACTTGTTTGGACAGGTTGTGCTTGTTGGGAATGTAGATGATTCTGAGCTAGGCTTCAAGGCAGTAGGAACGCAGTCTGAAGTGAGGTGTTATTCTGTACAGGCTGCCATATGGCCCAGAAGCTGCAGGTAGGCCTCTGCTGTGGTTTATAGGCCTGGATGTCATGTGGAAATGAGGTTAGACAGATGATAAGCCTGTCCATGAGTGAGTAAGCCCTGGAGTCCAGTATGGCTCCAGTGAAGCTGAGGCTTCAGACTGATGTCAAAGTGAGCTTTTCTGTGTGGAACTCCAACCCCAGAGAGTGGAAGAGAGGCTAGGGCCTTGTTAGTTGCTGAGTGTACTTGTGAGATGGAACAACCTTTGATGAGCCAGTTGTTCAGATAGAGGAAAACAACTATTCTCATTTGCCACTGTTGTCAATTGGGTGTGTCTGTGTTTTTTCTCCATATGCCGTCCCAATCCTGCGCAGATAGCTGGCTCTGCAGACCTCAGGAGCACTACCCAGAAAGACCACAGACTTGGTTTGGTGGCAAAGGTGCTCAGACTGCTTTATTATCAACAAAGCACGGTCCTAGCGCTCTGGCTTTATGGTACAAGTACACTAATACTTATGCTCATGACAGTGGACCAGCTCAGTCAGCAGTGGGGGTTCCTGCTGCCCCTTAGGCTGGACAAAGGTGCCCATTCTATGATTTTTGTTTTATCTATTGATACAAACAAGTTACGTATTCTACTTCTGACATGGTTAGTTACCAAGCCTACACCTTGTACCTGCTGGTACAAACAAAACAGTCCCATTCATTATTCTGTCCTCCCATCCTTGTCTTACTCAAGGTCAGTGTGTTCCTGTGCCATCTTCCAGGAATGTGTTTACGCCAGGGCTCAACAAACCCCGGGCGGGGCTGGGAGGGGAAAGCGGTTGCTGTGCTCTGCCCAGGACGCCCCGCTGCTGAGCCCACATTGTGGGAGAGGGCAGGGAGAAGGGGCGGGGGCCGGGAGGGGAGAGCAGCTGATGCTGTAGTGCCAAAAACAGACAGGTTATTTTTTTATTCAGGCTGCACTGAGCATGCTCAGTAACATTTGCTGCAGCCAGTGCCCTCACCCTGCCCTTACTCGGAGTCAGACTCCATTGCTTGCTCTTTAGAGGGGCTAAAAAGGGGCAAAGGGGAAATTGGAGGCAGGGATGGGCAGGATCTAATCAGGGGACAGAATTTCACTGGCCTGGGGTGTTAAGCTGATGGAGGTGAGAATAGGAGAGGGGCTGAGGAGCAAAATCAGGGAGTGGGGATATGAGCCAGTGTTAGCCCAGGGGCAGAGGCAAAATCCCAGCACAGGGAGGGGCAGAGCGGGTAACAGTGAACACGCTGGGATGAGCCACCTGTGGCCTGCCCTGTTTGCAAAAATAGTGTGGGGGGCTAAGGGGCTTTTTTGTTTCCCCTCTCACAGGAGTCTGCAGAAACTGGTGGTACTGCGGGGCTCACAGGTTTTGTCTGGTTTTGGCATAGAAACAGGTCACAAAATCTGCTGGACAGAGTTTTTGGCACTACATCCTGTGGGCTAAATATTGTTATATGGCCACCTTACGTTACCATCCACATATTCATGCTTCATCTGTCCTTTGGTTGCACGTTTCCTCATACAACCAGTGGACAGTTTTCTTGTTCCATTTGTTCTAGTCCCATATAATGGGGCTGAGAATGTTAGGTCTGCCTATCCCAGTGTTATCTCCCAGTGCTATATGTATAATTATATGAAGATTAAAAGAGAAATGTGGAGTAGTGACATCACAAATGAGGCCTTTGTATGTAAGTTTCTTGTAATTAGTTACTACACAGAATATAAGTTACCCTTACTGCTGGTTGTCACCATCTGGTAAGCGTCACTGGGCGGGAGACGAGTGGCTAGCTTCTCTGTTCCAATGGATTGGCCTGAATCATTGTGAACACACACTGGAATTGTGATGTCAGCAACATTCCTGGCATAACAAACCTTGTGCAGTGCTTTTCAGGTTTGAATTGCTCTGATATGCCAGTAGCTGATGAAGATCCAGTTGTTTCTTGTATATGCTGTCTTTCAGATAACCTACTGAATGGACAGTAACTAATTTATCAACTATTGTCGTGTCAGGATTCAATACTGGTAACCAGACACTGAACAAGATTGTTTTGAATAACATGTGCCTCAGTTAGGATGCAGTCTCAAGGTCCCCAGATTATGACTGGTATGAATGGAATTGGTCTATGCAATTTATAGTTGCTATGTAACTTCCGCAAGCAGTACAAATAATTTCTTTACTAATTTGTTTTTTCCATGCCTTCATATTGTTTGCAATTCGTTTGTTAATTTTTACGTGTTTGGTTAAACCATTTAGCAATGTAATGCACATTATAAGTGGTGTACTGTTTCTTCAGTAGCTAGGCCCTTAATACCATGAATTACAGGTTCAGAGACAGTTTTCACTGCCTGGTGGTCAAAATAGTTAGAGACAGTATGTGTTTGTGTATTTTTTTTCATATTACCCCCCATTCCAATGGATAGTCCAGATTCAGATAATCTTGAAATGTAACCCATAATTCTACTTAGATTTTGAAATCTCCTATTTTGAGAGATACCAGACTGTGGAACAATCTTTTGCCCAGCCCTTGAATTTTGTGTACATTCCTGATAAGATGCTAGTATATTAATTAACAAAGAAGTATACAGCAATAATACAGTTGCTTTTAAACAGTAGCCAAATTCATCCATACTTCAGTATAAAGATTTAAAACCACAGGCACATTTCATGTTGCTCAATAATATACAGTTTAAATGACAGTTAGACCTGGTCCAGCTAGTTAGTGGTTTCTAGCTGATTGCCTATTTAATTGTCCATATTTGGTAGACTGGGGTGTAGTTGACCAGTCTGTTGTTTATAAAGCACTTCATTTTTCTTTTCTTAATGCCCAGGGGTTTCTTCACTGTGCACTAATAATCTTCTGGTGTCTTCAGTCTGTGGGATGCACCCTTAAACAGCTTAAGCTGGTTAACATAATAAAGTACTTTGCTTGTTTGTTTCACATTTCTCTTGTTTTAAGTAACCCAAATTTATTACACAGATTAACTTAGTTTGTTTACAATATAATAGGGACCAAGTCTCTTACAACACAAGCTATGCTTTTGTTCTGATTTTCCCAATTTTTTAGCACAAATAGACCTGTTTTAGATACTTTCACAGTAGTTGCATAAACATTCCTTTTCACTTCACATGTACGCTACTCATTTTTTCATAATTTAGTGCTTGACTGCTAAAATAGATGCTCACAATCTTCTGTGAGAAAGCGTACTGCTCTCCCCCCACGGAGCACTCGGTTTTAGCAAAAGATTTAGTAACAGAATTTTTACCTAAGCTTTTTAGAGTTAATTTGCTTGTGATACCAATTCCACTTTCATTAACTGTTTAGAAGCACAAACTTTAACACCCACTATTCCCTTTAACGTAACATAAAAGAGAAGCGTATAAAAATTAAATCAAACTGAATTTTAAATACAGCTCCATGCAAACACTTTGGTATTAAAAACTTTTATGATGGCTGTATTTGGGAGACAAAGCTGGAAACCTGTTGAAATTGTTTGGTTAACTTTAACATTTTTAATTATAACAACACATAGTATATATTGTTGTGTTTTGTTATTTTTAACCATTTTGCCATAACATTCTTATAACTCTAAAGTTTATTATTTAATAAATGAACAACATTATAAAAACCCAAACAAGAAATTGATGTTTTGTTAATATTACCTTTCCATTTATGTTGAAATCTACCAACTTCATGAAAAAACTTGTGTAACCCATCCATGCCCAGGGTAGCCCACTGATAATGCCAGGGTCAGGGCAGGCTGTGAAAGGAGAGTGAATTCTCCCGGCACTGATGCATGACACTGCAGTCAGACTTCCCAACCAGCCACAAACAGTGCTTCTGATTCCCCCACACTGGTTATCAAGAAGCCACTGTGCAAATACACACAGCCCCACTTACTGCATTTCTGTCTCTGGCTCCCAAACTGACACTAGGTCCAGTAAAGAGACCAGTTATTTAAACTCTATGCTCTTTACTAAAAGATTCCCTCTGATCCCAAAGGACCAGCCACAGTACCAGTTCACTATAAGTTTGGCTCTTACCCAAAATACCACGCTGCCAGCCAATCCTTTAGTAACTAAAACTAAAGGTTTATTAATAAAAGAAAAACAAACAAACAAGAGAAGTGTTAAAGGCTTAAAGCAATCAGATATATACAAATGATTTAAAAATCCATATACATCAGGTTTCTAGAACAATTGTGGAGTTGCAGGCTTGTATATTCCCTCTGGTATACATCCAGTACCTGGATATGTCTAAGTCCCTCAGTTCAGTTGCAAAGTGTGTTGATCCAGAGGTGTGTCCACAGCTGGACAGAAACAAAGACAAAATGGTTTCTGTGGTTTGATCTTATATACCCTCTGTCTCTGGCCACGTGGCTTGTGGAACTTCACAGGAACTCAAATGGAGTCCAGAGTCACATGGGCCAATCCTGGTAACTCTTCAGGTATGCCTTTTATTTCTTCCTGGGCCTTTGGCTTCTGTAAAGGTCTCGATGGGCCATTAAGCGGGCTATTGTCCTGCGGCCTCTCCGTCTGGGGTGCGTTTTCTACAGCCCAGTTTGATATGTAGATATATCAAAGATCTCCATAACTTTCCTCACACATATTACACATGAACATAAATAGTATCCTCTTATTCAGCATATCATAACCTTTCTGACAGTACCTGACATGGCATGTCTCACATGAATCCTTAGGATTTTGACATATTAATGTCAAACAGCGCAAATGCCCCCCCCTCCCAATCCAGTCCACGTGACACCCCCAAAGCGAGACTGGTGTAGAAGGGAGTAATCAGAGCTCCCGAATACACCTCATGGGCCCCCCCAATTGGGTTAGCATGACACCCCCCAAGCAAAATTGATGCAGATAGGAGTGTCCCTATTCCTTTCCCTTTTCAGTTTTTATGTTAACACAGTTTTTAACATGTTTCAAGGGTTTTACAAATTATCAGGCACATGGTACATTTCTACAATTCTTGCACTAACAAATTAACTACAAGACTTAACAATGGCACACATATCATTAGCAAAATCATGTCTAACTAAAACAGGCTTTATCTTGTAAGGTTCCCTATGGAGGTAACAATGTTGTCTAATTTTTACAAACAGTTGTAAGGGTTTAGTTAGTTCACTAGTGGCACATGCTTCACCACTGGTTGCTCTGTTACCTCTACATTACCCTCCTGCTGGGCCTAGGCTTTGGGCCTCCACTCTGGCCCCCTCCAAAGAAACATTTTTTCGTTGAGCCCTAACAAACTCATTTCACATGTGGCTCCAATTCAGAGCTGTTCCAGGCATGCCCAACTCAGGTTTATCTGGCCACACCCAAGAGGTATTCTCCTTGCTAACAGCTATGGGTGGATCTCCCCCCCCCCTTGTCAGGCCGGTGATTTGCATTTACACCTCCACTAGCTAGTTCACTAGCTTCCAAGTATTTAACTGTCATCCATTTTAGGTTGGGACTTGGTTTTAATGAGATATCAATCATCTGCACTAGCCTCTCATGAACAGGGTTCTGATGTTCTTCCATTGCTAATCTCTGATTCCACATAGCATCAGATGTACCTGAGTCCTTTAAGAGACTACAAGATATATCCCAAGCATTCAGAGGTGAGAGTTTGCCTATCACCCCCTGCATTCTCAAGAGATCAACATCACATCTGTTCTGCTGTGTAGCTCTAGGTGCCCAGTCCTTTCTCTGAAACTGAGACACTGTCCAACCACTTACAGAGCTAACAACCTGGAGACAGTCATGTTCCATCATCATTGTCTCTCCCTTATACTGACCAAGCCCAGCCACACAGGGCTGTTTAAACTTCTTAATGCTTTCCACTCCATTTGGAACCTTTTCCCAGATATCCAAACTGGACCTTTCTAAAACAAAGTCAGCGAATCCATCCACATTGGAAAAACTTTGGCAGTTAGAAACTGAACCACTTTTCCCAACATATAAACTGTTGCTTGCTACAGCCAGTGACTTATCCTAAGCTAACTTAATCATTTCACTATAACACCCCTCCCTTGCAGAAAACTGCTTGCAAATGCTATCAGGAGGTTTTATTCCTTCAGGAGCATTTTTAGGCAACAATCCACTTTCCACAGAAAAGCCCTTTCCCTCTTCAGCTAGAGGCTGCTCCAAAGAAACATTTTCCTGAGCCCTGACAGACTTCTTCTGGGTTTTAGTCACATCCAGAACCACTTCTGGCACAACTGACAAATCCTCAATCAGAACAGGCTGAGAGGCACACTCTGTCTGCTCTTTAGACCGACGTTTGGAGAGAAACTCTCCCTCAGCAGATAAACTGCTAACCTTACCATCTCCTTTGTCCCAGCCCACATGGCTGTTCCTGGACAAACTTTTGGAGACTCGGGTAACTTCCTCCATGGGCAAGTCTTTATCCCCACCAGACACAGGCTTAGGAACACTTCCTTCCTGGGTCTTAGCTGAACCCAGAACCATTTCTGGCCCAACCGACAAATCCTCCACCAGCATAAGCTGAGAGGTATCTTCTGCCTGCTCCACAGACAAAACACTGGAGACCAATTCTCCCCCAGCAGATAAACTGCTATTCTTAACATTCAAACAGTCTGAAATTTTCTCCCCTGTGTCCCAGCCCATATGGCTGTTCCCGGACAAACCTTTGGAGACTGGGGTAGCTCCCTCCATGGGCAAGCCATTACCCCTAACAGACAATACACTGGAGATCAATTCTCCCCCAACAGACAAACTGCTATTCTTAACATTTAAGCACTTTAAACTTTCTTCTCCCTTGCCCCAGCCCTCATGGACGAAAAATCTGCCTGCTCCTTCTCTTGCTGAGACTAGGCTACGTGCCTCCGCTCTGGCCCCCTCCAAAGAAGCATCCTCCTGCTGAGCCCTAACAAACTCCTTCTGAATTTCACTCAAATTCAGAGCTGTCTCAGGCACATCCAACTCACTTCCAGCTGGCAACATCGGAGGAGATCCCTCATTATCAGACAGGGTATCTGTCTCAACACCACATCTTCTCTGTGATCTAGTAATGACATTGACATTATTATTAACATTTACAATTTCATTCCCTATTAAGACATCCGCCGGGAGGAGTGTCCTCACTCCTACCACCATGTCACCCTTAAAATCTTCCCATTCCAGCTGGATTTTTGCTAAAGGCACCTTTACCTTATACTCAGAAAGTGCTACCAAATTCACACTCCTATTTGGCAAATAATCCTCCTCCTGGACCAATTCCTTCTTAACCAAGGTAATTTCTGAGGCGGAATCCCTCCATCCAGTGCACATAATCCCATTGACCCTGGCATTCTTTATGAATTCCTCATTGCCCCTTCCTGTCTCTGCCCTCACATAGTTAGTGAGGCAGCCTCCACACACACACACCCACCTCTCCCCACCCCCCCGCTGGGGATTTCCAAAGTGGCAGCATTAAACACCGCAGTGTTTGCCTCCTGACCTAAGGTGGCGAGACTCCCTTGCATCTGGCAGTCTCTGTACTTAAAGTGACAGCATTCGAATTAATTGTGGGCTGGGGGTTTGCTGGCTTTGGATTACTCCTGTCCCCCAGGTTTGGACAATTTGGCTTTATATGGCCCGTCAGTCCACACTGGAAGCATGTGGCCGGTCTCCCCCCTGGTTGAGCACTCCTAGTCTCTGGGTTGGTATAAGACTTCCTAGCCAAGTTGGGGCTAGTTTTATTCTTGGGCCCATCCCCCCTCCTTACTTGTGATGAATAGGGGTTGCTTTTTCCTTGAGGCTTATGCCCCTCTCTGTTCCTATTTTCCATAAAAGCATCTGCAATCTGTGCAGCTTCCAAAACGGTATCAGGGCTTTTATCAAGAACGGCTGCTCTGATATAGTGGGGCGCTATTTCTAGGAGCTGTTCTTTCGCAACCAAGTCAACAACTCTGCCATAATTATTATAAGCCTTTGCCCCCTGAATCCACTTTTTCAGATACCCCAGGAGTTTATGAGCAGTCTCAATATAGGTAACATTCTCAGACAGCTTAACATTTCTAAACTTCAGCCTATAAGATTCAGGAGTGATTTTAAACCTTTGCAATACTGCGTCTTTAAACTTTACATAATCGAAAGCATCAGTTGCATCCATTTCATTAAATACTTTCCTGACTTTTCCAGTCAATTTGGTGTGGAGAACAGGCATCCTTTTCTCATTAGGAACCTGGTGAACACTGCAGAGTCTTTCAAAAGTAGACAAAAACTCCTCAATATCCTCATCTCTGTAAATGGGACAGATCCTTTCCAGATCTTTGGTGGTATGAAGTGAAGAATTCTCAGATGGCTGTGGTGGATTCTTTTTCCCTTCCTGGGCCCGCAGTTGGAGTTCGAGTAGTTCCATCTGTCTCCGATGCTCCCTTTCAGCAATCTCTTCTTTTCTCC
>ML675603.1:77074722-77237008 GCA_007922155.1 Mesoclemmys tuberculata | reverse complement strand
TCATCCTCTGCCTTTTCTTCCATCTGTCTCCGATGCTCCCTTTCAGCGATTTCTTCTTTTCTCCTATCATCCTCTGCCTTTTCCCACACGCGAAGTTCTGCCTTTTCTCTCTCAATTTGGAGATTCCATTTACCCGGATTGGCTTGCTGCCCATTTTCTGCATTTGCTCCTTCTATAGGAGAGTCAGCTGGGGATCTTGTTTTTAGGTCATTGTCCCTGAGCAGATCTCTCATTTTCTGCTCTGAGATCTCCCCTTTAAGAGCTACTTTTCTCTCTTTACATAATTGTTTAAGCTGCTTCGCATTCATATCCTCATATGCTTTCTGCTCACTCATCTCGACTAACTTTAATCTTTAACACTCTCAATATCAAATTTTTAAATTTGGAATAGCGTGGGGTTCTGATCCAAAACCCAAATGTTCTGGTTCTGTGGATCCTGCCAACTTTGCCACTGTGACCCGTCCGTGCCCAGGGTAGCCCACTGATAATGCCAGGGTCAGGGCAGGCTGTGAAAGGAGAGCGAATTCTTCCGGCACTGGTGCATGACACTGCAGTCAGACTTCCCAACCAGCCACAAACAGTGCTTCTGATTCCCCCACACTGGTTATCAAGAAGCCACTGTGCAAATACACACAGCCCCCTTTACTGCATTTCAGTCTCTGGCTCCCAAACTGACACTAGGTCCAGTAAAGAGACCAGTTATTTAAACTCTATGCTCTTTACTAAAAGATTCCCTCTGATCCCAGAGGATCAGCCACAGTACCAGTTCACTATAAGTTTGGATCTTACCCAAAATACCACGCTGCCAGCCAATCCTTTAGTAACTAAAACTAAAGGTTTATTAATAAAAGAAAAACAAACAATAAGAGAAGTGTTAAAGGCTTAAAGCAATCAGATATATACAAATGATTTGAAAATCCATATATATCAGGTTTCTAGAACAATTGTGGAGTTGCAGGCTTGTATAGTCCCTCTGGTATACATCCAGTAACTGGATGGGTCTAAGTCCTTCAGTTCCGTTGCAAAGTGTGTTGATCCAGAGGTGTATCCGCAGCTGGACAGGATCAAAGACAAAATGGTTTCTGTGGTTTGATCTTATATACCCTCTTTTACTGGCCATGTGGCTTGTGGAACTTTACAGGAACTCAAATGGAGTCCAGAGTCACATGGGCCAATCCTGGTAACTCTTCAGGTATGCCTTTAGTTTCTTCCTGGGACTTTGGCTTCTGTAAAGGTCTCGATGGGCCATTAAGCGGGCTATTGTCCTGCGGCCTCTCCGTCTGGGGTGCGTTTTCTACAGCCCAGTTTGATATGTAGGTATGTCAAAGATCCCCATAACTTTCCTCACACATATTACACATGAACACAAATAGTATTCTCTTATTCATCATATCATAACCTTTCTGACTGTACCTGACATGGCATGTCTCACATGAATCCTTAGGATTTTGACATATTAATGTCAAACAATACAAATCCCCCCCCCCAATACAGTCCACGTGACAACTTGCACAGGTACAGACAGACATCATCTTCCTCTCCAAGTGCAAACAAATGGACATCATACCAAATGGACTGAAAGTGAAAAATCCATTGTGATTGACATATACAGACTATGGTGAGAGAATGTGTCACCCTCTCAAAAAAGCTACAGAACCACCTGTTCAGCATTTTGTACAGCAAACAGGAGAAGATCAAGAAAGAACTCTCAATACTGGAAAATCTCAGGAAAAGCCAAACTTCCACATGGTTGATCTTTAGAAAAACAAGACAGGCCATTTACAACACTCACTTTGTTTTTCTGCAGAGGAAAAAAGGACTATAAACTATCTAAGCTCCTACATGCCACAAGGGACCACAACTGTGATACTGTTGACTCATCCAACAATATTGTAAATCTATCCAGCTCTACACTTAACCCAGGAGAAGAGTCTGTCTTGTCTCAGGGACTCTTTCTTCCCCCTCCACCTCCCACACATGATACAGTTCTACAGTGACCTGGAATCCTACTTTCGCCATCTCTGACTCAAGGAACATTTCCACCACACCACTGAACAACACACTAACCCACAGATACTTTCCTACCAGCACCTACAAGAAGAAGAATTCTGCATGGACTCCTCCTGATGGTCAAAATAACAGATTAGACTTTTACATAGAGTGTTTCCACCGACATGCACAAGTTGGGATTGTAGACAAGCAACATCGCTTGCCCCATAACCTCAGCCATGCAGAATGCAATGCCATCTACAACCTCAGTAACAACTCTGACATTATTATCAAAGAGGCTGACAAAGGAGGTGCTGTAATCATCATGAATAGGTTGGATTACGAACAGGAGGCTGCCAGATAACTTTCCAACATCATATTCTACAAGCCACTACCTTCCGATCCCACTGAGGAATACCAAAAAAACCTACAACATATATTTAAGAACCTCCCTAAAGAAACAAAGGAACAAATCTACATGGACAACACTCCCTGAGCCCCTACCAGGATTATTCTGTCTCCTACCCTAGATCCACAAATCTGGGATGCCCCATCATCTCAGGTATAGGTACGCTCACAGCAGGATTGTCAGGCTATGTGGACTCTCTCATCAGGCCCTATGCCACCGGCACTCTTAGCTATCTTCATGGTATCACTGACTTCCTAAGAAAACTGCAATCCATTGGTGATCTCTCAGAAAACATCATCCTAGCCACTATGGATATAGAAACTCTCTACACCAACATTCTACACAAAGATGGACTACAAGCCATCAGGAACACTTTCCCTGATGATGATATGGCACACCTGGTAGATGAACTTTGTGACTCTGTCCTGACCAACAACTACTTCAGATTTGGAGACACTCTATACCTTCAAGTCAGTGGCACAGCTATGGGCACCTTCATGGCCCCACAGTATGTCAACATTTTTATGGCTGACCTAGAACATTGCATCCTCAAAACTCGTCCTCAAGCACCTCCTTCTTTACCTGTACTACATTGATGACATTTTCATCATCTGGACCCACGGGAAAGAGTCCCTCAAAGAATTCTGCCAGGATTTCAACAATTTCCACCCCATCATGAACCTCAGCCTGGACCAGTCCACACAAGAAATCCACTTCCTGGGCACTACAATACAAATAAGGAATGGCCACATTAATACCATCCTATACCAAAAACCAACTGACTGCAATACATATCTTCATGCCTCCAGCTTCCACCTTGGACACATTATGCGATCCATTGTCTACAGCCAAGCCCTAAGATACAACCGGATTTGCTCTGATTCCTCAGACAGAGACAAACACCTACAGGATATCCATAATATGTTCTTAAAATTACAGTACCCACCTGGGAAGGTGAAGAAACAAATTGACAGAGCCAGACGGGTACCCAGAAGTCACCTACTACAGGACAAACCCCACAAAGAAAACAATAGAATACCACTGGCCATCACCTACAGCCCCCAGCTAAAATCTTTCCAACACACCATTAAGGATCTACAACCTATCCTAGAAGATGATCCCTCACTCGCTCAAGCCGTGGGAGGCAGGCCTATCCTCGCTTACAGACAGCCCCCCAACCTGAAGCTAATACTCATCAGCAACCGTACACCATACAAGACGAACACTAACCCAGGAACCTATCCCTGCAACAAATCCCGTTGCCAACTCTGCCTGCACATGGACTCTAGTGACACCATCACAGGTCCTAACCACATCAGCCACACCATAAGGAGCTCATTCGCCTGCACATCTACTAATGTAATATAGACCATCATGTGCCAGCAATGCCCCTCTGCCATGTACATTGGCCAAACCAGACTGTCACTATGCAAAAGAACAAATGGACACAAATCAGACATAAAAATGGTAACCTCCATAAGCCAGGAGGAGAGCACTTCAATCTCTGAAGTAGCTGACTTGAAAGTTCCCATACTTCAACAAAAAATCTTCAAAAACAGACTTCGGCGAGAAACTGCAGAGCTGGAACTCATATGCAAACTTGACACAATCAGACTGGGTCTGAATAGGGACTTGGAATGGTTATCTCATTACAAGAAGTAATTGTCACTGTTCACACATTCTCACCTTCAGATCAACGGTTGTGAATAGGCCTCATCTATCCTAACTGAATTGAGTTTGTTAGCACTTGCCCTCCTCATTGTTATGTTTCTCACCCTTGGATGTGTATATATATATACACCTCCTGTCTGTGGTTTCCACTTCATGCTTCTGACGAAATGGAATGCAGCCCACAAAAGCTTATGCCTGCAGAAATGTGTTAGTCTTTAAGGTGCTACTGAACTCTTATTGTGTTTATTAATATTGAGGTTTCCCCTTACATTTTTTCTTTGAATAAAAAACCGGTGATTAATAAAATAATTTTTTTGTTTGTGATTGCGTTATTTGTTGAGTACAAAATATATGTACATATATTTATAAGGAGGCCTTTTTGAAGTTTGCAAAAAATGAATTGGTTATTAATAATATGATGATGATTATGCTCCAGCCATGATATTGAAATAGTGTGGCACCACTTCTATTTAAAAAAAAGTATAAAACTGACTTTTTGCAAGAAAATTAAAACAAAAGAAAAAGGCCATGTGATGCACGCAACATACAGCGATAGGACAACATATATGACAAACTTTCAATTAAAGACAAATGATGCCATAATTGTATTAATAACTATACAAGCTAAGGCATTAAGAGCTCAAAATTATTAAGGCAGTGCATGTTAGAAAACAGACAGGTAAACAAAGGAGTTAAACATTTAAATAAGCAATTTATTTCCTTTTTCTTTAAAACATTTTAATAAGAATTGATACAAATTATGTTTTTTCGCCTACTTTGTTGTATTAGTTTAGTAACTTAAAGCATTTTCCATTACTTTTATTTTAAAAACTCTGCCATATGGAAATAAGGAATAGCCATGTTTCAAATATTAGTTAGTGGTTAGGATTAGAAGCAGAGTCTGCATTTCTGTTGCTTGGCAACCATATCTTCAAGAAAGTTAGGAGTATTTCCAGCTGTTGCATTCCTGAAGGGTTAAAATCATTAATTTACTGGATTTATTTAAAGTAAAGATTTTATCTTGTTTTCTCTTTTTGTTTTCAGTTGCTTCATTTTTTTCAGCTATGGAGGCTTCTGTAATAACTATAGTGTTTACATTTTAAAACAAAGTAAGGGCAGAAGTGGTGGGGGAGGGGGGGCGTTGAGGGAGGAGAAAGCAACCTAGGATGGGAGGGAGACCTGAGCCAAGAGAGAGTAATTTTCTCTATCAAGTTATATTAAAGCACAGGCAGCAGCAGCGAGCTTAGCAAACTGAGAGAAGATATAAAGAAAACTTAACCAGTATATACAAATATTTGAGAAAGAATGTTATCTTATTAGCTCTGAGTGAGGAATAGGGCTCTCTGAGTTAAAGCAATAGCGCTCAACCTTTCCAGGCTTGTACCCCTTTCAGGAGTCTGATTTGTCTTGCATACCCCCAAGTTCCACATCACTTAAAAACGACTTGCTTACAAAATCAGACATAAAAACACAAGTGTCACAGCACACCATGACTGAAAAATTGCTTACTTTTTCATTTTTACCATATAATAAAATAAATCAATAGAAATAGAAATATGGTACTTATATTTCAGTGTATAATATAGAGAGCAGTATAAACAAGTCATTGTCAGTATGAAATTTTAGTTTGTGCTGACTTCACTAGTGCTTTTTGTGTAGCCTGTTGTAAAACTGTCTAGGTGAGCTGGTGAGGTAAATATCTAGGTGAGTTGATGTACCCCCTGGAAGATCTCTGCATACCCCCAGGGGTACATGTACCCTTGGTTGAGAACCACTGAGTTAAAGCAGTTGGGAGCCCGTAACCCTGGATTTTATCCTGGCTGTGAGAGGAGAGTGGAAGTTGTTATCTGCTCTTGCAAAACCTGAATTTGTTCCCTGGTGTCTGTTGTCTTTGTCTGTCGGCCAAATGGATTGCAGGAGTGCCATTGCCTGCTGCAGTTAACTGTTTCTGGGCAGCTCCATACATTAATGCATCAATTCTAGGTGTTGACTCACTCACTCTTAGGTGAACTGTTCCTTTTCTTCCTTTATCTGATTTAGCAGAAAGTATTGCTTGCTACTTCTTCCCTTCTGAGCATTTACTTCTCCTGTTCTAACAGTTCTAGGTCTCAGTTCGGGGTTTACCAGAACCTGACTCTTCTCGTACAGTTGTGGTTGCAATGCAGTGACCCCTGCCCACGGGTTGCTAGGTGGCTGGTCTGGGTCATTCCATATGTCCCCATTTTAACACCCATTCCAATCATCTCATGTTCCATTTTTTAATTTTGCTAGGGCTACCTTTTTCCATTTTTGTCCCAAATCTTCAGGTACTGTATAAGTACGTGAAGTCTGCTGTTGCCCAACAAGATTTATAATGGGGGACGGCGCTTCTCTTTTTCGCAATTTTCTACAGCTGTTACCAATTTTCTATTCTGTTCTGTGCTTTCCAGTGCTTTGTTGCTTTAGTTGTTTCTTCTAACTTTTTCTTTTGTTTCTGTTACTTGCCCTGCCAATTTTGTGACGTGTTGTCTTAACCATGTAACAGCCATGGCCATAATTTGCAATATTATACATTTCTTACTCTTGTTATTTTTCAAGGCTATAATCTCTGCCCTAGCTTTACAGATTCCATTCCATGTGTCTTCCTCGCTTTGTTTATTAAACTCAGGTGGACCACTTTTTTTCATTACCCACTGTGTCCAAACCTTGTTTAAACTCTGTGGAGATATCTAGGGAGAGGGTCAGGGGATTCCCTAGCTCGGAGTTTTTTGTTGTGTTAGATTACAACCCCTACCGTGGGGTTAGGCCAGAGTTGTCAGTTGTGTGCATATGTGTTCTCTCCATATGCTGTCCCAGCTCTGCAGATAACTGGTTCAGCAGACCTCAGTAGCGCTGCTTTGAAAGACCACAGACTCTGTTCGGTGGTGAAGGCACTTAACCAGGTTTATTGTCAACGAAACACAGTCCTAGTGCCCTGGCTCCATGGTTACAAGTACATTAACACAGGTATGTTCACAACAGTGGACCAGCTCAATAAGCAGCAGGAGTTTCTGCTGCCCCCTAGGCTGGACAAAAGTGTCCCTTGTCACTATGCCTCAGTGGGTCTCAGCTGAGAACGCAAAATTCAGGACAAACTTTTGAGAAATAGGGCAGACTCACCCCAAATTGGAGAGTTATTCTATCGTTAGATTACATCAAGCCAGTAACAAAAGTAATCTGTATCTCCACATGGGTTAACAAGAAGTAAAAAATGCAGTCTCCTTAGGCAATTCAGCTGTTGGCTTACCACCCAGACACTGAACTTTATGATGAGTGGTTACTGAAAACAATTTCATCATATACAGGGCCTTCCAATCCCAAGAGATCAGCCACTTAGGCAGATCAATATATAACTCGGCTCTTACCCAGAATCATACTGATGCCAACCCTTTAGTAACTAAAAATGAGAGATTTAATAATAAAATAAAACAGTTATAAATGATTACTAGATATACATACAAGTGATTTTTCAGTGTTCATAGATCAGGCGATAGCAGTGATGGAAAAAACTGCTAGCTTGCAAAAACCTCTCGGGAATTACCAAGCAGGTTGGAGGCATCAGTTCTTGTTTAGAGCTTCCTTGTTAGAAATCCCAGTCCAGAGAAATGAAGTAGGAAATGAAGACAAAGTGCAAATGTCTCAGGGTCCTTTTATATCCTCTGCCATTTGCGTGATGTTTTACTATCCCATACAAAGCCCACGGCCATGTGTATGGAAAATTACTGGCCCAAGAAGGAATCCAGGGTCACATGAGCATATCACATGCCTTGATGACTCACGGGGGCAGCCTTTGCCCATATTCTTTCTGAGATGTTCACAGGAAGACCTACTGGGTGGGATGAATTTCTTGTATTGCACATTGTGAGCTGAGTGTCCTTAACTGGCCATCAACCCATATCTGTTGGACCCTAATGTAAATCCCCTCTGGTGGGTATTACCTAGGAATACAACATGTGTAAGATACCAGTACCTGCCCAATATTCATAACTTCAGATGCAAAGATGATACATGCATATATAAAGGATAATCATATTTAACAAATCATAAATTTTTCATTGACACCTTACATGACATACTTGGTGCAAGATTTGCTGCAATTGAAAAACAGTGGTAATATCAATGATATAGTCATATTCAATCGTACAGAATCACACCCTACCTATGGTTTCTCTTTTATACATTGATATAAACAAGCTATGCAATACGCTCCTGAAGTGGTCAGTTACCAGCCCTACACCTTGTAACTGCTAGTTTGAACAAAACATTCCCATTCATTATTCTGTCCTCCCATCCTTGTCTTACTCAGGGTTGACAAGTAAACATGAATATCCATTACCTAGTACTTTGGAGTGCCTGTGCTTTAGCAGTGCTTGCTGTACCTTTAGCAAGTTCATGTACCAGACAGTGAACTTCTAACCAAGCATCTGCTTTATGGCTCATAGCATGACCTGGCTTTGCTGACTGCAGTTCAGGCCTCAGGTCTTGCACCAGGATCTCTCTATACTATAGCCACAGGTGGACCATGACAAAGAGGACTTCTGTAAAGGAAAGACCAAAGGGAAGCCCTCAGTGCTAATGATGGCCATTGCCAGTGACATACCGCAGGAAGCATCTGTGAGCTGGATGCATTTCTATATGAGAATATGCATGCTGAAGGTTGAGGGCCATTCCCATTCCCATTCTGAACATGTGAATGTTTGGGTGAACGTGTTCAGATTTCTGAGATCCTGGATTCCTTTCTTCTTGAGTATCAAGATGTTCCTGGAGTAGATCTGTTTCCCAGTGAAAGAGGGGAGCACTGGTTCAATCACCCCCAGGAGAAGGAGGGATTGTACCTCCTTCCTTGAGAGACCCTCATGAGAAGAACCCCTGAAAAGTGAAGAGGAAGAGGTCATGGAAAGGATGGAGCTGAAATGAATGGTGTAGCCTGATGTAATGACTTCTACTATTTATCTGTCTGATGTGATGTACTTCCAAGAAGGTTAGAAATAAGAAATTCTTAGAGTATTTCCCAGCACCTTCCATGACCCCCAATCCCCTCCAACATGCTATGAAAACTCCAAGGGGGATTGAAAATATTTACCAGAGCTCTACTCTGGACAGTTCTGGCTGAATTCAAGTCCTGTTGTAGGATGGAAGGGGTGATGGGAGGGTTGTGGAGCATAAGATACAGATTGTGGAATGACTCTTGACTGAAGGGTCACAGTGGCTTCTTAGAAGAAATTGGTGACTGGGAGGTGACAACAGAGGATGGGCCCTTCTTGTGGAATCTGGCCTCTTCTTGGGTGTTTCTACTGTTCTTTGGAAGGTTTGGTACTGGACAGGGTGAGACCATTGCGCTGTCTGTGACCTTCTGGATTTTGTCTTGATTGCAGAGGGGTAGAAGCCCAGGGATTGGGGATCGCTCTAGAATCTTTTAATAAGTGAAGGGATTCATCTGTGACATTGTTGAAGAGCTCCACTATATTCTGGATCTCCCTTAGGAGTCCAGAAGACTGCAGTCATGAAGTGTGGTGCATAACTATGGCAGCTGCCGTAGAACAAAAGGCTGTGTTCGTTGTATCTAGTGAGCCTTGCAAAGAGGCTTTGGCAATTGTTGTAATTTGTGTAGTCATACTTTTCCATTAGGGCATAGTAGATAGCTACCTGGAATTGTAATGTGGCCAAGAAGGACCAGACACTTGAGCTCCTTGTTGTAAGGAGTAGATCTGAAATGATGATGTTTGTTTCTCATTTACACTAGCATCGAGCACCAGAGAATTTGGGGTGCGCCGGGTGAAGAGGCATTCTAAGCCCTTTGCAGGTACAGAGTATTTCTTGTCCACCCTCTTCCAAATAGAAGGGATTGTGGTGTTTGCCATACAGTTCAAGCTCGTGACATTTATAGGTTAGGCTACTTTACCCAGTGGAGGGGTATGCAGGATATCTATTAGGGCATGCTGTGATTCCTGCACCTCTTCCAAGGGGATGGGCAAGGACTCACCTATCTTCTTCATAAGATCTTGGAAGACTTTGAAGTTATCTGCAAAGGATGGGAGAAGAGGCATAACTGCCTCATCTGGTGAAAAGGAGGACTTGTTAGATGGCACTGCCTCTTCCAGAACTGTCAGTTCTTGTTCTTCTAAAGGGTCTTCTTGAGGAAGTGGAATCAGTGGTTGCTCCCTTGATGGATCCTTTTGCATGAAGGTGTCTTATAGAACTGGTCTCCATATAGGACCGAAGGATTCCAGAAAGGCATAAGGGAAGGGGGAGGGACCCCGAGGTTGATCCTGCCAGAGAGGTTGTCAAAGTAGTCATCAGCTAGTTCCTGGGGTCTCTGCCTTGGGATGCATCTCAGGTAGGGACGTAGTGGAATTTTGGATAGAGATCTGAGTCTGAGGAGGTATCTCTTCCTATTCCTAATGAAGAGGGGTCAGGGGAAGGCAGGGAGGGTTAAAGGTGTCTGTACTAATGGCTGTGTTAGTACCAGCAATTGTACTTGCACTGGCTGCTATCTCTTATCTGAGGGTGAGGCAGTACCAGGGAGGTATGGCAGTATCTGCAGAAGATCCCTCTTGGTACTTAGTAGAAGCTATTCATGTTCTTGCAACACTCGAAGATCTTCTTGCAAGAGAAATCTAATTGGTATTGGCAAAGCAGGACATTGAGTGGCTGGTTGTGATGTGGCTGGTAGTCCCAGGGATGGTATGGCTGGACCATCCATAGGGTCTTTATGCCCATGACCCAAAGAAGTGGGTGCTGGGGACAAGATCAAAGATTTTGATCAAAGATTTGATAAGGTCCTGTGTCTGGAGGACTCCAAGGAGTGTACCAATGTCAGTGCCAAATGGGGCTGTTTGCTGAGAGACTTCTCGATGTGCACCATGCTGGAGGTTTCTCTGATGGTATGTGGAGCTTGGTACAGGAGGAAGTAGGAGCTTCGGCAGTACCCATATCAGGACATGAGTTCTCCTTGCTACCTGATTTGTGGGGAGACTTTTCTCTTTTCTTAGGCTCTCCATAGGGGAATCTTGGTCTTTTTTTAGAAGTCTTCAGAGTCTCCTAAGCTGCCCTTAGGTCTTCACTTGTTGGAGCAGTAGAGGTCACCAGTGCATTCAGGCTGTCTGAGCTGATATATGGTGGGGGGAATCAGACCCCAAAGTGGTAGAAGGTCTCAGGGAACAGTGCACGAGGAATAGCTTGAGCCTGTCTTCTGTCAGCTTCCTAGATCTGCTCTTAAAGTCAGTGCAGATCTTGCACTTAGACAGAATGTAGGACTCTCCAAGACAGCGGAGGAAGCTGGAATGTCCCTCTTTGAGGGGAAAAGACGTATTACAGATTTGCAAGGTGTCAAAGTCTGGGGTTTTGGGCCTGCCCCAAAACAGAGAAGGCTGAAGACGAAGAAAGGCCAAAGTTGAAAGGGGAGGGTGAGTGGGTGAGAGGGAGGGCAAAATGGAGGGGGCACATAGTGTGTGGAAAATTAATACGACAACAAAATAAAAATGTTAAAAGATAAGAATAAAACAATAAGCTAACCAAAATGATGACGCTAATGGGATACCACAACGCTCTTTCTAGCTGCAGGTGGTTGAGAAGGAAGTGGAGCTTCATTGGGTCCATCCTCCTCTATATGCCCTCAGATCAGAGCACAAGGATGTAGGGCACAACTATACCACCACCAAAACTCCCCAACTGAACGCTCACAGATGTGCACGTGTAAAGTGGACAACCAATAAGGACAATCACTCGAAGAAGAAGTATTAGTATCCCCGTTTTACAGACAGGGTGCTGAAGCACATAGAGGGAGTGATTTGTCCATGGTCACACAGGCAACATGTGACAGATCTGGGAATCAAAATCAGTTCTTCTGTTTCAATCAAAAGGTCATTTTATCTTCCCAAAACATAGACATTTATTTAAACGCATGAGAACATCTATAGTTTTATTCCTTAGGTTAAAAAAAAAATCCTGCATCAGGATATAAATCAACCACTAAGTGATGACAGTTAGGGAGAATTTTTCCTTATGGGCAGGTCATTCATCATTGCTTGCATCTTCTTTTGGAGCATTGGGCAACTGTCATAGGTAGGATATTGAACTTGACAGACCTCAGGTCTGAGCCAAGATGGCCATTTCCATGTTCCTGAATGAGCATTAGGGATTAAACTTAATTGACCAATTTTATCCCTGGTGCATCTCCATTCTCTTAATTATGTCATTCCAACGTGTTTAGAATTACCAAAGCATGTTTAACAATTATACCTTTTTCTCCATTATGTTTCCAGTGTTTATCACTGACTTTAACTGGAAGCAATATGGTCCACTGAACAGGGTACTGGAGTGAGAGACAGAAATCTTGAGTTCTGTCCACATATTTGCAACTGATTTGCCATGTGAGTGTGGATAACCATTTAATTTCTCTGTACCTGAGTTTCAGTATCTCATTCTATCCACTGTGGGGGTAGGATCTGACTGAAACCACCCAAGACCTCCACCCCCAAACACTTTATTGAGTCGTGACAAGCTATAAACAAATGGGTCATGAGCCCCAAAAGATTGAGAGCCACTGGTATATATAATCATTCCTGCCATTCCAAATCCTGTGTATAAAATTTCCTGAGGAACAGGGTATGTGACTGACTTCTTTGGGGGACAGACAACTTTTCTTGTGGTGCTGCACAGATGTGCTAGTAGTTTCATGACTATCAGTTGTTGCAGGAAATGGCTTGAGAACTGCAGCTGGAGAAATCTGTATTTTGTACAACTATACAAACCTCACCAATGTTTGCCTAGTATTGGCAGGTTTGTCACGGAACTGAGACAGAAGTCCATGGTACACCAGTGCTATGTTGCCCATCTCTGAGCTAAATAAATTATAATATCATTAATCCTATTGTCTGCTCACCCAAACTGAATAGATCTCAGGCACCCATGACCTAAAGAGATGACATACCATGTAGGTCCTAGAATTCTGGTTGGAGTCTTCAGAAGCAGTATCTGAAGATGGCAGGAGGCTGGGAACTAGTGAATATGTTTCACATGCAGTACCCACCCAGATGTGTTTTTACATTTTGTGTCTTTGTGTAGCTCTTCCTACTGGTGACATGGGATCCAAATAGCCAAGTTCCCAGGTGTACTGGCAGAGGGACAGACCTGCACAAGTTTTCCTCCTGTGACCTTATTCCATATTGGCAAAGGGTTTAACCAGGAGACCAAAAAGGTTATAAACTGTACGTGCAAAAGCCTCATGAGCCACAGATTATTTATAAGTATTATAATTAGTGGAGCTATGACAAGGAGAGAAATATCAACAGGAAATGTACAACTGGGCTAAACCTTGACCACCCTGATCTTATTTACAGATAGATCCTGGGTTATATTGACCAGCTACATATTTGCTATATTGGTCGTCCCTAGGGAAGAAAAATTAAACACGAATCCCTGAGTATCCCTCCTGTTGTGTTACTTGGGCTTTGAGGCGGAAGAATGCCATAGTGATATACCAGTTACCCCATTCTCTCTAGAAGAGGTTGAGCTATTTTGGGTTCATTTTGTTTGCCATTACCAGGTTGTAGAAGAAGCATGTATGATTTTGTTGTTGATTTAACTCAGATGCCTTATAAATAATTGACAGAGAGGCTATATTTATTAAAGATTCAACAAACAGGGCCCGAACCATATTTTCTCCCTTCAATGGCATTGCCTACATTAAAAATGTAATACTCTCGTTTCAGCAATGGTGCAGCAACACTTAATGGTAGCCACGCTGTCAGGATTAAGGTAGATAGGACTGAGGAGTTTTGTGTGGGTTTTTTTGTTTGTTTTATTTACCACCATGTCATGACAGCCTGCTTGGAGTTCTGTTTGGAATGCCCCAATGAATAGGAGCAGTGATTGACATCTCTGGTCAGTATTGCCAAGCCCAGCAGTTCAAAAATCATGAGTTAGGACCCTGAAATCATGAAATTGGCCTAGATATCATACGATTTTTAAAAAATAATAAATGTGGGTATTTTAAATGTTATTTATTGACCTTATGGTTTCTGATCTTTTAGGTGCACTTGCCTCACATTTTCAAGCTTTCTCTGAAATCATGAGGGCTAGAAACTTACATTAAAAAAAAAAATTCAAACTGAAGTTTCTCACGTAACCAACTTTCTCCAGGAGCTGAGGCTTTAAGTAAAACACTAAATATAATGAAACTCCCAATAAAATCCTGAGAGTTTGCACCAGGCATTCTCAGAAAAAAAGGAAAATTAACTTTTTGATCTTTTGTGAAAAGTGGAAGGAGGGAACTGGGTGTAAAAAGGTATGTAGCCTAGAGCATTCTCCTTTCCAAAAGGCTGTTGGAGGGTGACTGTAGTCATCTGAAATGCTAGAAAAAAATGCAGTGACAAACAAGGAGTAGTAGGCAAATGTGAGAATGATCAGGACAAACTAAATGAGAGCTTCACCTAAGCAGAGTCCTCAGAAACTGGTCCTATGAGAACAGAATGGACAATTCTTGACACCCTGGGGCTGAGTTCAAAATTCAAACTAAACCAATGGGCACAGTATATAGCTTTTAACTGAATCTGTAATGACTTAGTGATATGATTGGCTCTAGGTGTGCTTTGTGCCCACTTGGGCCTTGTTTGCACCAGAAACAAATGATATTACTATTTAAGCAATGGACAGCAACAGTGCAGCTGCATTAATGAGAGCAAGAGTTTAAAAGTGCTAGTGGAGACAGAGCTCAAGCATTTTCAGCACCATAACATGAAAACTGGCTTTCAGCATGTCCTTTTGCGGCATTTGTCCAGCACCACAAGGGAAAATGGACAATCATCCAGTAAGTGAGTCAGGATGTCAAATAAGCAGGTACAATCAATTTGTTGAGCGAAAGTAAAGTCAGCGTAATACAGAGAGGTTCACAGATTACCAAACTGGAGACCAGTCTTTCACTGATTACATCTTCACTCTGTTTCAAATTATGAGCTCAGTTTTGCTTATATTAACATTCCCCTTGTTTATGACAGGTAGAAGATTCCACCAATTTTACACACCTTTTCTTATCTGGGTTTTGTACAT
This sequence comes from Mesoclemmys tuberculata, assembly GCA_007922155.1. Taxonomy (NCBI): domain Eukaryota; kingdom Metazoa; phylum Chordata; order Testudines; family Chelidae; genus Mesoclemmys; species Mesoclemmys tuberculata. Next base: position 77,221,872 of record ML675603.1, on the reverse strand, counting down.
AACATTTGAGAGGGCAGCAAACCATAGAAATGTCTCTGCTAACTGTACCTAGTGCACCGTTCCTATTTGGCAACCTTAATAACACTCCAGATTTCACTAGACCGTAGACACACGTGCACTTAGTGTACCTAGCACACAGGTCACATTTGGCAAATCTCAACAGAACATACATCTTGCATCTTGACAAATTCTCCATATACAAAGAACAAACCTTACAACAATTTAACTACTAGTAAATTTCCACAATAAAGCTGAGCATGATTACAAAGCATTCAGAGAAATTTGAACGAGCTCAAGACACTAACAAACTAAATGTGTGTGACTCCAAAACTCTACAAAAACCTAGATATACTAGTATAAACTAAACTGGAAAAAAATTCTTATTCTGGAATAAGAGTTTTCCAAACAAGGAGTTATATATATTTAGTGTGGTAAAATTATACCTGTATGCTAGTAAATTTCCCTGTGTAGATATGTCCTATGTTTCTTATAGCAACCAGGCAGGTTTCTTTGTTCTCTCCCTCAGGAATTGTGGCCAGTCTCTGGAGGCTTGAAAGTTATTGTTGAACCCTGGGTTCGAGATGTAACTGCGATGGACCGGCGCCACCCACCAAAGAGGCAGACACCAAATTTGAGTAACGAAAAGGGGATTTTATAGTAATCTCATAAAAAACATGTATCAAAATAGCAAGAAAAAAAATGTGGTGTAATAAGCAACTACACAGTGAAAGGGGTTATGCAAAATACAGGTGAGGTAATAAACAGCTACACAGGAAAAAAGGAGGAAAAGAAAACTATACAAGATCCAAATAAAAATTATCACACTTGTGAACAACACTTAAATGGTACCATAGAGAAAAAGAATAGATTGAGAGAGGTAGGATAACTGTACCAGTTTATAATACCTGTCCCAGCACTGTGGTGGGACCCAAAGCAAGGAGGCAGACCAGCTGCAGCATCTCAGTACTTAATCGTTCGGCCGGCAATTCACAGACACCCAAAGGTCTCGTGGGCAGGAGCTCCCTGTCTCAGTCGGGGGTTCGTGATGTGCCCTTTAGCATTCAAGGGTGGGAGAACACTCGAGCTAACCAAGGCAGGGGCTTAAATAGTGTACTGCGTGGCCAGAGTATAAAATAGCCAATTGGAAATGAGATGCAGGTCAGGACCAATGACGTAACTGGGGCCCCGGACAATGATCCCTCCTTCGTGGTGATGGGGGTACTGAGAAATTCATCAGGGTGATCGAAACTCACCTGAGAAATTGAGGCCCATCAGGGGAGATTGGCACTTAACATTCTTCCCCTTGAGCTGCATAGTCCGGAGATGGGACCCATCAGGGCAATCAATACTTAACATTCTTCCCTGTGGGCTGCATAGTCTAGAGGGCCATGTCAGGGGCGGGGTGGCCATTATGACTGCTACCTCCATTGACAGTTATAGAATTACACATCGCTTACTTTTTCTTCTTCCATTCCATTTGGAGGCATTTACTATTGCTCCCCACTTCTGTTGCTTGCTGATGATTGTCAATAACTCATCTCCAGTCAGTTGCTTTGTTAAAAGGTTTGGGCATATCTGTTTTTAACCTTTCCACTTTTACTTGGTTGGTATGCAGACTCATTAACTTTTTGCTCAGCTCAAGAGCAAATAGACACATCAATAGTACAGTAACTGTAACACCAGTTATAAAAGGTTTGGTGTTACACCAATTCTGCACAGTACAAGTCACTCTCCCAGGCAGTGCATGAAAATGAAGGTGTTACACACCAAAATTGCTTTGCATTAGTCTTGAAGAGGGTTCTATGCAAATAAAAACATAGAGCTTGTCTTCACAGGAGAAGAAGCCCACAGTAGCTGGTGTGCACTAGTTTTCTGCATAAACACCCCTTGTGGACACTTTTACTGAGCACTCACCTTGGAATTGTATTAAGCTAAATCGCCCAAGTGCACAGTAAGAATGTTCACATGGGAAGTTAGTGTATAGTGGCTAGTTGCTCTTTAAATTCACCCTTAAGTTCACTACACACTAACTTACTTGTGTGGACAAGCCTTCAGATCCTCTTAAAAGTATTGCCTGAGAAAGGGATGGTAAAAACTGACTAAGAATTTCAGGACATGGCAGCCCCCAAAAAAGGCATTGCTCCATCTGGACATTATTTGTAAATAATATTTGAGGGTATAGTGCTGTGTGTTTGTCGAATGACTTTAACTTTGGGTTCTGAAAGTGTTGGTCTACATTAGTTGGGTGTTTTTCCTTTGTTCCCATCTATACGTGGTTCCTTGTGGAAAGCCTGGGACAAAAGGCCACTGTAATCAGTAGAAGTCTTTCTATGGACTTCAAAGGGCTTTGGATCAAGTTGAAAGTCAGGAACATGAAAGCTGATATTCAGATAAAACAGGGAGATAACAGTACTTACTTAAAAAATATATATCTATGGATCCAATTCCTCACTACTTCTTATCTTGCGCAGTCAGTTATACTTCTGTAAAGTGGGTGTGAAATGCTACCATTATGATCTGGTAGCACTTTGCATAAATGTAAATGCCCAAAATGCAGTACAACATCCCTATGGGCTTGTCTACAGTGAGCTGGAGTTGTTTTGCACTGATATGGCTACATTGAGGTGAGCTGAACTGGTGCAAGCCTGTAGTGTAGACATGTTGCACCAGTGTAAAATGTGACTTGAACCTATCCAATGTACTCCAGTTCATCACAGGGTAAGATGTGTCAGTATCACTTTTTACATGAGCGCAGTGTGGCTGCACCAGGGGTTTCCACCAGTGCAGCTAACCCAGTGCAAAAAGTTCTTTTTTCTAGACAGTTAGGCCTTGTCTGTGTGAGAAATTGCACTGGTTTAACTTAAACTGTTTTTTAATCTATTTAGTTAATGAGTGCATACCTTGTGTGGACACTTAAGGTTGGTTTATGCTACAAAGTTAAGCTGACTTAACTAAATTGCTCAGGCTGTGAAAAATTTCATGCCGTTTGATATAGTTAAGCTGACCTAGGCCCTGGTGTAGCCACCATGACACTGATGGAAGAATTCTTCCATGGACCTAATTATCTCCCCTCAGAGAGGTGGATTTACTCAGAGAGAGGCGATGGACGAACTCTTTCTGTCACTGCAGTAAGTGTCTGCACTAGAATGGCACAACTATAGTGTTTTTAGTGTAGACACTGCCTTAGTTCAGTTTAAAAGTGGTTTATTTTGTGGATTAAACCTGTTCCCAGTTGATTTAAGGTTGGTTTAAACTGAAATAACCACATCCACACACCCTTTTGCACTGGCTTAAGTAAACTAGTTTAAAACTATGCCTTTAGTTAAACCAGGGGTGGGAACCTTTTTGGCCTGAAAGACACATGTGAGTATAGAAATTGTATGGCGGGCCATTAATGCTCCAAGAGCAGCTCCAGTCAGGGCGCTGCTGGGGCCACATGGTGGGAGAAGGGCAGGGGGAGGGGTGGGGCCAGGAAGGGGGAGCGACTGCCACGCTCCAGCTAGGACGCTGCTGGGCCCATGTGATGGGAGAAGGGCTGGGAGGTGGGGGGGGAGAGTTGCCACGCCACACAGATTGTTCTGCAACCTTTCCGCGGAGCACCTGAATGGAGCTCACGGACCACTGGTTGAGCTGGAGGGCCTGAGGAAAAGCTCAGTTGGCTGTATGTGGCCCATGGGCCATAGTTTGCCCACCCCTGATTTAAACCATGAAAGTTTTTCCTGAAGCCAAGTCCTTATAATTTGATTACCCAGACATTTCCTTTGCAACAACTGAGAAGACTGCTTTTCCCATACACATCCATATTATGTTGTAGGGGAAGGATACTTGGGGGGCTGCTTGATAAGCCTTGCTGAAAGTAGGAGGGACAGTCCCTATTTCCAGTTTATTCCATTTCATAGTGCTTTATATTTGATCTTTCCCTAATGAATCTGGAAACCTAAGTTCGACAGGACAAGGTTTGGTGGAAGTGTGAGGGTAGATGCTAAGACATTCATTTTAATGAGTTATTTCTACCCCACCTGTGATGGTAAGGACAGCAGCGGCCACTTATTTAGTCTTGTTGAACTGGTATTAATAAGCTAACAAACTGCGTGGTAGTGTATTAAAAACTTCGCTGTACGCTACTTGGTGTGGCTGGCGTGCTTGTTTTTAAAAGAATCTGTCTTATTTCCCTCACGCCCATCTGCACTGGATTCAGAGGAACTGGCTGGGCACGGGGCTTAGCAGTCTCTCCCTGCCCAGCAGTAGCCAACGGAGCCTTCGCAAGAAGTACCACTATCATCCCCCATTCAACTCTGGAACTAAGGCCCTGTCTAAATGGATGACGTTTGCACGGATGTAACAGCATCGATAGTTATACCTGCTGCGGATTTCCTTCATTTGCCTTGGACTCTGGATTTTTGTTTTGCATTTGCTGTATTGTGGGTGGTTGTTGGTTGCCCTCCATCCTGCCTCTCTCCTGCCACTGTAACCCTTTAACTACCCAGCGTCAGCTTCCTAGTCCTCCCTCACCATGCTTCTCTCCCTTTCTGCACTCTCTTCCACCCCTCCACTTCAGTCTCCTTCACCCTTTGTTCTTACTTCAGCAATCTCTTCTCCAGAACAAAAGAGACAGCACTACTAAGTTTCTGTCATCCTTAGTAGCTTGCACTGCTTTCCCTCATCCATTCTGTCACTTGTGGTTTGGTTTGTCCTTTTAGAGAGTAAGCGGTTTGGGGTAGGGGCTGTAACTTCCTATATGGCATATGTCCTCATGCGGGCCCCTGTGTGCTGCCGCAATACAAATCTGAATAATAATATTGAAAGATGGTTCTGAATCGTGGTTCAGGCAGACCAAAGGGGAGTGAAGTGCCTTCCCCAGCAAAGGGTGCCAATGGTAAAGCCAACTAGACTTGGTTTACACGTAGTTTTTGTACTATTTCAGTTAGGGTTGAGTGTGTTTTTACACTGAAAGAGTTACACTGCTATAACTGCTACCATGGATGCAGTTATATGGGTATCTAGGTGCCTTATTAGCCAGGTTTACATGACACATTTTTGCTGGCATAGCTATGTTGGTTCAGGGTGCGATGAGGTATGATCCATGACTGACATAGCCATACTGGCAAAAGCCTCTAGCACAGACACGGTTATATTGGCAAAATCACGCCTTTGTTCGTACAGTTCATTTTGCTCAGGGAAGCTGGAATAAGCTTTACTGGCAATACTGTAGTAATAGCTGCCTCCACATTAGGAATGTTTTGCTAGTATAGTACACTGGTATCGCTCTCCTGGCAAAGCTTTACAAGCGTGCACCTGGCCATACTTTTCCCCCTTTTCATAGGGGGGAAAGGCTACACCTTGTATAATAACTGCGTCCACACAAAAGTTGTTCTGCTTTAACTATATCAATATTTTAAAGTGGTACAACTTTTGTGTATAAAGAAGACCTTATTGATTTGGCAGGGAGGCAAAATACATATCTGCTGCCTTAGTGTGCTTTAGTGCAGCCCACCACTAGTACAGATTTTTACCATCGCATCATTGAACGCTGATCAGAAAAAGTCTAGACAACATAGTGGCAAAACCACCGTGTGCATGGTCTACACGAGTGCTCCCACAATTGCTAGCAGCAGTGGCACAGCTGTATCAGTGTTAGAACAACAGAGAACTTTAGAGACTACCCCATGTAATTTTATTTATATATATTAAGTGAGCTGAAGAAGACAAAGTCCCTGGTGGGATGCAGCAGTTCTTACTCAGGCAAAACTCCCAATAACTGGGCCAAATGTATATGAGCCTGTTGCCAGGGCTGAGTAATGAAAGCCTGGCTCGTGGAGGTGAAGGCCAGTTCACTTGACATTTGGTGCAAACTTGAAACTATTCTGGGTCATCCCACTTAAATGTAGGCACACAGTTTCACTTCAGCCACCTCACATTAATTCTGATAAAACTTCTTGCAAAATTCTGCTACAGCATTCAGGCAGAACCATGACCTGAGACACCCTCACAACAAACATAAATTACGGTATCGCCAAGTGAACCTTAATTTGTTTTTTCTTCCACACCCAGCTTTAGAAATGAAACTTAGCATGAAACGTCTTCCCCTCTCACTGAAAGTGAAAGGAATACCTTCGAATACTGCAGACCTACCCCATACACTTATGCAAGGCTGCTCTTTGTTACCTGCTGAGTTTCATCTTTAAAGTTGAGTGTGGAAAGAATAGTAACTGACATTTATGGAGGCAGTACTGAGTGTCCAGCGGCACAGGCATGCTTGCTAGTGAGAATGGTGGTAGTGGTAACAATGCACAGTTGCCAGTACTGCAGTGGTGGTGCGACAGTAGTAGCAGAAGTTCTGAAAATGCTCTGTGTAGAAGATAGATTTTTCAGCCTCTAAGACCTTGTATATATTAAGAGATCAGCTGACTGTAAAGCTCTCAGGCTATTGAAATACCCCATTTTAAAAACTTGTGTGTAACAAAACAATTACCAAAAGATGCATTTGCAAGTTATTCATCATTACTGTAGACTACCAATTTATTTTCTTTAACTTAAAAATTAAAAAAAAAACTTGGGAAGTGTAATGTGAACATTTCAAATTGCTTAAAAATCTGGTTTCCTTTTACACACAGGGTTGTCTCACACTAAAATGAGTGCAGAAATAATTACCTACCTCACTGAAGCGTTGTGAGGCATCATTAATTAATTATTGTAAAGTGCTTGGAGATGAAAGGTAACACAGAAACTTAATATATATGAATACTCTATATGCTTCCATTATACGTTGAGTATGTTATGGAGGTATTTAAAATATTATCCCATTTTAAAAGATCTTCCAATTAGTAATACTTGGCAACGTACAACTACTACTCTGTAGTTCTGTAACATTAACCAAAAACCTTACAGCACTTTCTGAGAATGGGTACGTAACATCATCCCCATTTTATAGGTAGAAAAGCTGAGAGGAAAACAGAAAGCATGATTTCCACACACATTTGACCATTCACGCCTACCCCTCCCTGAACACTAGGTCTTAAGAGGCCTGCCGGAGGTCACACAGTAATAGTCCTGCTAACACAGAATCTCTGCTGGCTCCCAGGCTTTGCAGCTGCTCCTTAAGTACCATTATGGTCCCAAACAACCCCCGGGACCTGGATTCCCAAGCTGGGGGGGCGGGTTCAGATTGGTAACCAAGATCCAAGGCTTGGGGCTGTCTCTACTCATGCTGCCCTCCTCGCAGCTCCAACAATAAAGCGCTCCTGGCAGGTAGCTGGACGCTGGGGGCGGACAGCCCCAGGGCTGATCTCCAACGTGCAAGAGGCTGGGGGACGAGTCCGGCCCTGCCCCGCTCTGCGCCCCGAGCCGCGGGCGGGGGGCGGCTGAGAACGGGCAGCCAGGTTAGGTTTCGATTATGGAACTCTCAGCCGCCCAGCGTTCCATCCGCCGCCGCTCGTTTCCTCGGGATGACGTGGCGGGGAGGGCGGGGTCAGAACGTGGCCCGGGCCCGGCTGGGCGGGGCGTGGCGCGGCGGGGATGGGTGGTTTTGTTTACAGCCAGCGGCAGCGTCGGGCCGCTCCGTGCAGCTGCGCGCGGAATGGAGCCGAGAGCCGCCGCGGACGCCTCTGGCTGCTGGCGCCCTGCTGCAGCCTCTGCGGGATTCAGGTAGCGGGTGCGTGCGTGCGTGCGTGGTGCGGCCCTTGTGTCCGCCGGAGGTGCAGCAGGCCGGGCAATTATTTCCTACGGAGCAGCGCAGCCTGTGCCTTTGCGGGAGGGGGTGTGCGCGCCGTGCAAGGCGTGAACCCACCGCCTTCCCCCGCTTGTTCCCGCAGAGCAGAGCAGGCCCAGGGACCTCTCTCCCATCACCGCCCCACTCTGCAACCCCAGCCCTCGGCAGGGCTGCGCTGCACGGAAGGATGCGCCTCTTTAGGGGCTCGCGATCCCACCTTTCTTAGGCACCCACCGCTTCCACGGAAGTCGGGGTGCTCAGGGAACGCGGCAGAGGGTCCATGTTGCTTAGAAGCGGAGGGAGTTTGTGATATTTTACACATGCAAACCGAGGGGTGCAGTTATCAATATTTTGCCTGCACAGGGGGTGAAATAGGAGGCCATCCCTGCTCTTTCACCTGCGGGGCAGTGTATGTGCTTTGTTTTGTGGTACCCAGGGTGCAGTGCTCTTAAAAAAGAGGGACTACTTGTGTAGATCTACGTTTAAAAAAATGAGTACATTTTCTAGTGGAGTTAGGCCCCTTGCCTCGCAGGGATTAACTCTTGTTCTGTTCCCCACTGCTTTTTTTTTTTTTTTGGTCTCTGCAAACTGAAAAGTTTTTGTTTAAAAAGTAGAGTGCGTGGTCTTTGCACTTTGATAATAACTCATCCTTGTTTTTCTTTTAATCCCTTTCTTAGCAGTTTGTTCCAAAGCAAACCAGCAGTTTTGCAATATTACAAAATAGATTATTGAGGTTTATTGCAAGTGGTAAAAGGCTTTCAAATCGCCTGGAGAACATGTTAATAGGAGTCCAATGCTTTCCCCATGCATCTGTGAAAATAGATACATTGGACTCCTTCGGGTTTGAATATAGTCTCAGCACAGGTGAAGGAGCCAGGATTTGTAGAATTCTGTTCCCAGCTCTGATACTGACTCGCTGGCTTTGTCTACACTAGGGAAATCTTGCACAGGTTTCTCACCATTGCTTATACTAGTTCAGCTCCACCAGCAGTGCTGAGAAACAGCTACCTCAGTTTCAAGTACCTTGTTGACTAGATCTGCTCTGGGCTGGATGACATCTTGTGGTGCTTAAAATGTGACTGCAACTGATGGCTGATCTACACTAAGACTCTCAAAGTTGCTACCCCCAGTGGAGCTAAACTAGATTTAGCAATTTGCAATATTTCCCTGATGGAGATTGGAAATGCTATATAAATACAAAATGGCTTATTAGCTTGTTACTGGTTTATGTACACAGCCATCCTCCTGGAAGTAGGATGTTCTATTGCCATTGTTACAGGGAAGAGGAGGCAATAACTTTGAAATGAAAAGGAAAAAAATCCTGTTCTGTTATGATAGGATAACACTACTTTAGCTAATAGGGCCAAATTCACCAGTGGTGTAAACAGTGTAATTAGTGACTTCAGTGAGGTCCAAGCCACATGCTAGCGATGAGTTTGGTTTGGAAGGCAAAGAGAAAGAACGTCAAGCAAAGAGAAATCTTTTTAAGCCCACAGTGGCTGCTAGTATATTCTGTGGTGAAGAACTACACCATTAAATTAATCACATTTATGTTTAATTCTTGTGTTCAAGTGGTGGAGCTGCAATACTGTGCATTTTACTATTATTATCATTCACTTGTAGAGTTATAAGTTTGCATGGGATATCACAAGACATGTTGTTAGACAGGTACTTGCCCTGTGCAGTTTACAATCTAAATGGGATGAACACAATTTATGTTCTTGCGTATGAGAGTTGTAACTGATCTGTGGTGAATCAAGGTTTCTCACTTCTAAAGTGCCGTTCAGCCAGTGATCTCAAAGGAACAGATGGGATACTACTCAGCATGAGTGAAGGTATCTTACTCTGTGACTAGTTTCCTGATTTCAGTGGATACTCATGGTTAGAGCTCTGAAAACCACGATTTCATGGACTGGGTGGAAATAGCGAACTTAGCCCAAGACCTGCTATTGTAAAAATTGTGGGCGGTGGAAGCGGGCATCTGCGCCCGCTGGTTTCAAGCTTGGTGCAGCTTGTCACATTCATTCCAAATGGCAGTGGCAGGGCCGGCTGCTGTTCCTCATGTAAAACCAGTTGCTGGATCTTCTCTCCCTTCCCTTTGCCCCAAATTGCTGCTCCAGCTGAGGCTGGCTGTGCACTGCAAAGCTGTGCTAAGCATAAGACCAGTGTGCATGGATGCTCATTCCCACTTCAATTACAGCACTTCGGGGGGACTTGGTGGCCATGCATTTTGTGCTGCTGCCCATGAATTTAAAAAAAATCAGCCACCTGTGATTTTTCACAGGTTCTTACTCATGGTGTAAGGTCTTGTCATGGTTACAGTGCTAGCTGCACCTCTGTTCCTTTGCTGGTTTCTTTGAGTGCATCCCCTCAGCTGGCAAGCCCTCGTGTCTCTCTGTGGTGGGATGGAATTCCACCTTTCTCCTATTCGAACACCAGACACTGAGCTACAGTACCCTGTGTATCGAAGATGCTTACACAGCTGGTCTGATGGGTCCAGCCCCTGCAGTTGTTCCCTTCGAGGGTGTGTGTATAGTGGCCAGACAGCACTCTTAAAACCAAATTGTCATTTAACTGTAGGAACAAAGCCTTTAGAGAGGAAGGCTTTTAAAACAGTCTGCACATGTATTACTTACCTAAAGGCTTGCCATCCCCAGTGGTACCTTACAGGCGTAACTTCTGCAGATACCCCAGCAGGTCGTGTAGGATACTCTGATTCTTCCTGAATAGCTGTCTCCTCCTTCAGAAAACGTCCATTTTTCAACTGTTACAGTGCTTTTTGATCTTCTGGTTCCCAGGCCTTGGCTCCACTCATCGAAACCAGTTTTGTAAATTGGCTGGAGTCAGAAGGTTGACTTGTCAAAAATAATAGTTTGGGCATTGTCTTTTAACAGCTCTTAAGTGTTTGCTGAGAAGTTTGCTTATCTTCAGCCATTTTGATTCCTTCCTACTTGTTTTCTTTACAGCTCCCTTATTAAACTAAACCAGTATTGATGCATTAAACGCACAGTATTCATAAATTACTATAGAGCAGCTCCAAATCAGTCATAGGTGCTATTTACGTCTAGAGACATCACAAGCTAGTTGTTCATCAGTAGATCTCTCAGCAGTTTGCAAAACCCCTGCGTGACTAGAAAGTGCTACTATTTCCAGTTTACAGATGAGGAACTGAGACACAGAGAGGCTAGTGATTTGCCCAAGCTCACACAGAAAGTCAGTGAAGGAGCAGAGAATTTAATCTGGGTCTCCCCAATTCTATCCTATATCCCTAATCACTAAGCCATTCTCCTCCTTTAAGAACTTGTAACAAAGATGATGCATTGTTTAACAAGGGACCTGAAGGCATTTGTCTGCCTCTTAACTGCTTTTCCTATAATCTTTCCTTATTGTTTTGCTCCCCCCCATTGTCTTTCCTGCCTGGAAATCAACTAAATATCTATCCATTGTTTATGTTTTGCATTTTTGTTGTGCCTGGAGCCCTGGCAGAGATTGAGGCTCACTAGGCACTGTAAATACCCAGAGTAAGACACACGATCTGCTGTGGGGAGCTGACAGTCTAAACAGACATAACAGATAAAAGGTGGGAGAAAGGAAGAATTATTATCCCAATTGTACAGATGGGAAAGGGAGACTTAGTGATTTGCCCAGGGTCACACAGGATGGCTTTTGTTAAAGCTGGAATTTGAGCTGGTCCAACACCTTAACCTCAAGGCCGATTTTCATTTCAAAATTCCTTACACCCTTTATCTCTGTGATTTCTGTGAACCCAACCATCCCTGACATTGTTATTTCCCAGATAACACCTAGTATTACTATCTGTACCAAAGAGTGGCAAAAATTTGCCAACACCAACAGCTGAATCTCCTTCCTCTTTTTCTTTTCAGCTCCACTTCTAGTGTAAGTGAATTATACATCCTTCCCATACCTTGTTCTCTCTTCTAGCCTTGAAGAAACAAATGTCATCTATCATGTATTTTAATGTATTAAACCTGTGACATTTAAAAAAAAAATCCTTGCAAATGCCAGTGATATACAGTGATAACAGTGAGGTTTATAAAAAAACAGTGAGGTTTATAAAAAAAAATTGTTAACATTTTGTTTTAGGATACTGTTATCAGGGGTTGCGATTAGGTTGCTAACTTTCCAATTTCTGAAAACTGGACACTCCTGCTCTGCCCCCTCCCCCTGAGGCCCTGACCCCACTCACTCTTCTTCCCCTGTTTTCCTCTGGATTGCTGCTCTCTCTCCTTTAAAACTAAACTTTCATTTGATTCTTACTAAATAAGGTGTAATTGCCTTGAATAATTAGAAGAGAAGAAGTTGAAAACTGACAGACGTGTTTAAGCAGCTGATTCTGAAAACCCTGTTTCATCCGATTAACCCCTTATTCACATCAGTGGTTCCATTGAAGTAACTTTAAAGTCAACAGAATTACTTGCAGGAGCAAAGATTATTCTTGTAAGCAAATGTTCAAGACTGGGCCCCAAAATTGTTACTGTAGAAAGAAATCAAAAGGACTGTGCCAATTCCATCTGCTGAATAGTATATAATCTTTTGAAAGCTTGTAATATGTACTTTATTAATAGGCTGGAATGGCTCCAAAGTTATTCACAGACATCGATGTGTTTGCAGACTGGGCTCAGTAATGACTTATATGTAGAAGATGAATCTAGGGAAATGTCCACTCTCCTGTAATATAGGCACTCTCTAGCGTGAACATTCAGTAACTTCACAGCCAAAGGAATGCGTTTGTCCCTTCCTCTAGATATTTTTACGTGACTTGCATTAGTCTCATTTTCTCAAATATATTATGACAAGATTTTTACCTCAGGCCACAGCTTTGAAATTTGAGTGGCCCTTTCCCACTCCTCCTCCTTTGTAGGAATTTCACTAAAAAATCACTGTGTATAAAATAAGCCAGGTTTTCTATTATGAATTCACAGCATTTCCTTAAGAAGCAATTTTCTTAGCCTGAAAGTGTGTGTATTACAACTTGCACATGGACCCGAAAATAATAATAAAAAGCCTCATATTATCTACCTCCTCTATAAAAAAATAAAAATAAAAATCAGGCTTCAGAAAAACTGGGAAGCATCCTAGCCAAACCGTCTTAACATATTGCCTTTAAACAGATGAAACTTTTAAATTGTCAGCAGTAATCAGCGTACGTATTCATCTGCTTGCGACAGTATTCTAGGGTAACAATTGTCATTTTTCCTTCTGATTTTTATTCTTCTTGCACAAAGTACCTTTTTAAAAAAACAAACTTTGGACAGCATTTGAAATGGACCATAAATAAATAAATATCTTTAAGGGGGAAAAGGTATTTCCTATTCCCATCCTCTTTCCTCTTGCCCTCTTGGGCAAACGTTTAGTTTGGTTTGGATTTTTGTTGGATTGGCTCTGGTAGCCCTGTTTAGGTGCTGGGATCTCCAGGTCCTAGTCAGGGGCTAATTCCTGGGCTCTGAAGCTGGGGAAATTTAGATGAGACGCTCAGGAGAGATTTTAAGTTTCTGACTGGAAACATACAGCCCAGTCTAACCACACAAACAGCACGGCACGAAACACATATACAGCACAACCATGGAAACCCAACACATATACACCCACAGCACACATCAATCCAAATGCAGGCACAGCACAACAAAACGCACACACAACCCCAACACAAAATACCCATACAGCATGACAAAACGTACGCCCAATGCAACCACACAGAGCACAACCTAAAACACACGGTACAATCCAAACACATGCCATCACCTGCATACACAGAACAACATAAACACCCAACTCCAGCCTGGCATCCCGGCTCCACAACACCTGCAGCACCGTCCGCTCCCTTAGCTGCCTTCTTGACCTGCCTAGAGACTTGCAGCCCCACGAGGTGCCCAGAGACTCCCTGCGTTACCCGCAGCATGCAGGCAAATCACAGCCGCTCCGCAGGGCTGGTGACTTCACGCCCTGAGACCTGCTGCCGGGAAGACCGGAGTGAGTCCCGGGGAGTGGACAGGCGGAGATGCGGGCTAAAGAGTGGGGACATGGGAATACAAGAGATGGGCAGGGAGCTGGCCTGGCTTCTCCCCCGTGACTCACCTGCCACCTGTGGAGCTGGGCTGGGAGATGATCACAGCCAGGCTGTCCCCCTGGCTCTCCCAGCAGCCAAGTGCCATGCTGCAGTGGGCGGTGCCTGCTTGGCCCCCATTGTTCTAGCACCCTTGTAGGCAGAAACCGGACATTTAGTGTCCGGTCAGTGTTTCTGACTGGACGCTGTCAGGTGCCCTTTTCGACTGGACACCTGGCAACTCTCTCCTGGAGTCTCCAGGAATGAAAGATGAATCTCTAATTAAGGATTATGTTGTGATGAAATCTCCAGGAATTACACTCAACTAAAATTGACAACCCTCATTGCGGTATAACCTTGTATGCATTTCAGAACGTGGGCAAAACCACCTAATCTATATGTGGGCACACAAAGTAGGTTAGGCCCAGATGCTGCTATGCATAGCGATTGGAACTAGGGGTCATCGTGCACCCCCTGGCTCGAAGTAGTAATAACAACCCAAATATGTGGTTTCCGCTTTTAGCATCCCCATTATAAAAACTGTTCCAGCACTCCTGCTGTGCGCACTTGGGGTATGTCCACACTGTAACTGGGAGAGTCTAAGCCTGCCTGATCCCCTGGCTCTGAGTTTAGGTGGCTAGTCTGAGCTGCTGTCTATGCTGCATCTGCTATTTTTAGCATGCTAGCTTGAGTGAAACTAGCATGAATCTGTCTACCTCGCCTGGGAGGCACGCTCCCAGCTGCAGTGTAATCTTACCCTTAAAGAGAGTAGCTTAGGCCCTGATCCGCCAGTGGACTCCATGTAGTTACAAAGGTCTCTGCATGCATAGTTTATTGCAAGTTCAGAGCCATAAAGTAAGGACAATTAATAGGTTGCGTTGTGGTATGAGAAATGTCCAAATGATATCTCTTTCCAGATGTATCTTTCTTTAAAAGTGAACTGAAAAGAAAGGGGGAGGGGCAGAAAGTAGGATTATGATATTGTTTTTCTTGCTCTATATTGTAGAAAGAAAGCTAGCTTTTGTTGTGCATTTAAAACCATTTCTGATTGTATTTTACATTAGGAATTCAAGATTTGTCTGACTTGGAAGAGTCTGTGGTCCCTGGAGAATTAGTAAAATTATATTGCTGGAGTCTGAATGCAGAGTAGTTGAGCGGGGGAAATGATTTTTAGTTAGTTTTAATTTTTATTTAAAAAAAAAATCTCAACCACTTAAAAATGCCCACTTATTTAACAAAGTAAATAATTAGTCATTTATTAAGTTAACACTTTGGATGGAATATGCCTTCAATAAAGATTCAATAAAATGTAAGCAAGGATCTGGAAGTCATGGTCAGCCCTAGACAGAGCAAAAATAATATGTGGCACTTAAATTGCAGTGTCTGTACATCCCCTTGGAAATGAACACTAAAGTACTGTTTGATACTATCCCCAGGCCTTGATGTTCCTTTACTTTTTCAGCTTGAGTGTCTGGTTGACTTTGAATTATTGTGTGATGTCAAACTGGGAGGACCTTAAGTTGCCCTATATGTTACTTTGTATAAATCTCACAAAATTTAGCCGCTGTCTACGGCCTGGATGAACTTTGGGCTGATAAAGACCAGCTAACACATTTTTAAAAGTATTAAAACATGTCTAAGCTAGGTGCTAACACAATTTTAAATGTGCTCCTAACATTTTTTTTTAAACATCTTTTTTCCTAACCTAAACAGGCCTTGAAGGATGGCCTTGTCCAAATTTGACAAGTCTATTATTTTTCCTGTGCCTGAAATTTTCATTTGTTTGGGTCACAACTAGATAGTCACACTCACCATGTCTACATTACAGGTGCCACAGCACTGCAGCTACACCGCTGTAGTGTAGATGCCTCCTATATTGGTGTAGTTAATCCATCTCTCTGAGGGGTGGTAGCTGGATCGACTGAATAATTCTTTTGTCTATCTTGCTGTGTCTATCCTGGGAATTAGGTCAACCTAGCCATGGTACTCAAGGCATGACATTTTTCATGACCCTGAGCGACACAGCTCGGACATTGGAAAATCACAGGTGCAAAAATAACAGCACATTCTACAAGTTTGATTTTTTTTTTGTGTGCCATCTTTGCCATTTAATGAAGAGCCAAATCAATATAAAACTTCTTAAAAAATGTGTTTTCTTACTCTGCACACAACAACAGGCCGAAAAGTTTTTTGTGCAGCATCCAGGGAACAAAGTGTAAAGTGCTCCTGCCTCCTTTGAGTGGCTTTTGGGATCTTTCAGTGTAACAATGGCATTAGATTGGCCTGATAGTGCAGTCCATCTTTCTATGATGGTTAGAGGCCAGGAGAGGATTCCATCTCTTTGCATCATAGCTGCGGTGTTTGCTTTGGCAGGAAGTAAGAAAGGCTGCTTGCTTGGCAAAAGTTCATGTTGCCTGTTGGAGTGAGTGGGTTTATTTTTTTTCTCTCTGAATGCTGTTAAAGGTAGTTTGTCAGTCACTCTTCTACAGTTTACTTGTTTTGTTTGTGTTTTTTGCTGTTGATGGTGATGTGTGGCTTTGAGAGCAAGGGAAAGAAGTTGCATTCCTTTTGCATGACAGGAAGAGTGACCCCAGAGACTTCCGGAAGATGAATTTCCTCAGGCTAGGAGAGGCTTCTCACATCCCACCATTGCTGATTACATTATCACCCAGATGTAAATAACTCCCCCAAAACATCTTTAATTTAAAAAAGAAATACTTGTAGCTCTGCTGCCTGGATTTTGAAGGAAGTGACATGCCTTAGGGAAAAAGGCCTTTTCTACCTAGCAACTGTTGCCATAAGGTGAAGCTTTTATATCAACTTGCAACAGCATTAATTTAACCACGTTACATAATATAACTTACTATTCTAGCTTTTCTCATTAAATAAGTAACTTTAACATGATGTTTGTCTTACAAAATGTATAAACAACCCAGCACATGCAGAGTGAACATGTCTGGGCCTTTAATTTTCACTTTTCCTGATGATGGGATCCAGTTCTCAGTATTGCTAAACCCAGCTGTTCAAATATCATGAGTCAGGCTTCAAAAAAGACCATGTGACTAAAGAAAATTAATCGAGTCTCTAGGATTAACTCAGAACACAGTTTCAAGTGCTTCTCTACAACCACAAGTTACTGAAAGAAAGACAGAAAATTGAGACTTTCATGTCAAAGTATGTCTCCAGGAACTGGGACTTTCAGTGAAACACCGAATACCATGGGAGTCTCAATGGAATCCAACGACTTGGCAACACTACGAGTCCCAGTGAAGTGGACGGGAGCATTGCCCTTTGATTCAGTAGGAATAGTATCAGATCTGAGAGATTATAGCATTGTGTACTGATCCTGCAAACACACGTGCTTAATTTTGCTGTCATTAACTTCAGTGGGACTAATCACAGTAGTAAAGTTAAGCACATTCTTAATTATTTTCAGGATCAGGGTCTTGATATTAAATTAATGTAGTTATTTGATTTAATTATTCTGAAAGCATGGTCTTTTTGGCTTGTCCCCTTCAGACCTCTGTATTTCAGTATTTCTGTGACTTAGGGAAGACTTCCACACAGTAAGGGACTTGGTATTTCCCCAAGAGGAAAGCCCAGACCTTTGTTACTTATGGTTTTGCCCATTTATGTTGCATGAAATAAATAATCATGCTCATTCAAGCCAGAATAATAGATTACCTCTTTGTTATTCCCAATGAACTCCTAGGAATGGACAGATATTTAGCTTTCTTTCAGAGAGAATTGTGTAACTAAGTTTCCGGGAGAGTTACAGAGCAATAGATTTTATGTAGCAATTAGCAAACCTTTAGTTCAGTGGTTCTGTTTCGATAAGCATTCAGCTGTCATATTTGGATATCCGAACCTCTTGGCTCTTGTGCCCAGGTTTGCTCCCTCTGAAGTTGAAAGCAATCGTCCCACTGATTTCATTAGTATCTGTTTTGGGTCTTTGACTGGCAAGCTCAAAAGAATAGGCTTGTTCACAAGATTTTTAGTTCTACCGCCTTCTTCTGCTTCCGGTTGTGTTGGCTTACTGCACAGAGAGACTTTTTTTGCTGTATTTTTTCACTACTGCTTCTGGAGAGAACCAGGAAATACAGGAGATCACAAAAATTAAAAACTGGGCAGAGGAAATTATTGCAAAGGCTAAACAAGATTTGATTAATGTCAGGGAAGAAGTTTTGGGTGGGTCAATTTTAGCCAGTAGATTGACATTAGAGGAAAAGGTCTCATTGCTTTCACCATCCCAGTAGGAGAAGGGGGAATTGTGAAGAAGCTCTGCCTTTGCTTTTAGCACAGGAAGGATAGTTGTGTTCCTCTCAGCGTCTTGACTTCAACTGGTGAGTCTCCCATTTCTTACTTTTACTGTTCTTTCTGGGGGAAGACATGAAGCCATCTGATTTTACTTATACTAGTGTAAAAATGGTGCAAGTGAGATCAAAATCAGGTCCTATATACCAACGTATTTCCTTTTTCATTTTCTTGGCTTGTGAGAAGATTAACATTTCTGGTGGTCTCTACATTTGATCTTTCTTGGGATAAATGCTGTAACCATTATACTCATATTTGGTTGATTTCCCTCCCCCCCATCCACTCTTCCCCCTTTTTTTTCTATTTGTATTTATTAGAAAAACAGTAACAAAAAACAAACAAATGTTGCAACCAGAGAGATTTTGCTTTATTGTGCCATAACATGTCTGCTCAACTTCTTTGTAGTGTTGATTTTTATTTTAAATGGACCTAAAATAAATATTTACTATTACAATAAACCAATTTAATTCTGGCCAGAAAACAGAGACCCTACCCTCACTATATTCTCCAGCTTTAGTCTTGAAAAAACAACAACAATAAAAGTCCAGCCTTGATAAAAGGAGCCATATCATGGGTTATATATACACTCTGATCTACACAGAACCAAACACATGCGCACAATGCATATTAAGAAAACATCTTGGTAGCTGAACCTGTTTCAGGATGTTTTTCTTCCTATAATCATGATTTTTACCTGTTCCTGATGTTAAAGGAATAAATATAGATTAAAAATCATAGATGAAAATGGAAAGAATTGTAAAAATATAAGGTTTTTTGGTTACATAGGTAAGAATTTATTTTTAAAAATATTCATTTATTTTCACAATTCATTGCTTTTTATATTTTTGTGCAGCTTGAGGAATGAAACTAAGATTCTATCTTCAATATGAATGCATCTGTCTCTTTGATTTGTGTCTAAGGCTTTAGCATAATTCTAAAAACTTTGTTAGGTCCTATCCAGACTAAAATATTAAATTATGCTTTAACTGTTCGGATGGCAGTGCTGTAAGTTGCTTAACTGCATCTCCTAATGCTTTCTAGTGTAGATGAAACCGAATGTTAGTCAATTTTGTTTATAGCCCATTTCTAATCAGTTCTCCTTTATGGTTCTCTAGCACTAGTAGGATGATGTAAAGTTTGGGTTGTAAAGAGTGTGTGAAAATGTTTGTTTATTTCAACAAATAAAACGTAACTGTTTTATGAACCCCCTCCGTTGTGGGATTGTCCTGCATCATTGCATCTCTGTACACAGACAGTATGGAGCAACCTAGACCTAAGCACTTGTTACTATATGGACTAATTCTTCCATCTTTACTGAGGCGGAGCAGTACCTTGCTTTTCAAGTACTATTTAAATCCGTGAGATTTCTCCTCTAGCGAGGTGGTACCTTCTCCAACAGGCGGTATCTGGGTTGACAGTCCTGAGAGATGTTAGGTTGACCTGAGTTTCAAGTGTAGATCAGGCCTTATAATTCACAGCCCCGTGCACCGTAGCTGTGCCAACCTAATTCCTGGTGTAGACGTGGCTAGGTTGATGGAAGAAAGCTTCTGTTGACCTAGTACCACTGCTCAGGGAGGTGGATTACCTACAAAGATGGCAAAACCCCTCCCATCACAGTAGGAATCATCTATGCAGCGCTGCTACAGCAGCGTAGTTACAGCACTGTAGCTTTGTCGCTGTATCACCCATAATGAAGACAAGCAGTGAGTAAGGCCATGTCAATGTTACAGGGACTGTAGTGACCTAGCTACATTGCTGTGGCTATGCTAGCATAACCCCGTAGTGTAGATACAACCTACGTTGAAGAGGTTTTTCCATTGCCGTAGGTACCCTGCCTCCTCGAGTGATGGTAACCAGTCAACAGAAGCATTCTTTCATCAACCTAGCTGGGGATAGCTATGGCACTCAGAGATGTAGATGTTTCACACTCCTGAGCATTGTAGCTATGTCAGCCTAACCCCCAGTATAGACCAGGCCTAAGTCTTGTTCTGTCAATACTCAGATTTTTGAGTTTGATGCAAGATTTCCAAATTGATGGGAATGCTTAGCAACACTTTTGTTTGCTGATTTTGTACTTGAAAAAGGATTTTATGTGAAGTTTCAAAACTTGTTTTTCTCTTTTGTGGTTTTTGAACTAACATTTCTCACAGTAAATATTGTTGGTTTAATATATTTGAACCCCTTCTCCCCAAACATGTTGGATTTTGTGACTGCTTTCATTTCTTTGTGTGGGTAATTTTGTTTTGCAATTTAAACTTCAAAAATAGTTCTGGTTTCTGTCATTGTCCCCTTTATGTTCCCTTGAAGTGTTTGTTACATTCTTTTGTTGTATCTTGTCTTAAACTAGATTTTGTGCTCTTCTGGGCTAGGTATATCTCTAATGTTTGTAGGACAACATTTTCAGTCTATAATCAGATTGTAATGCAGTTTTGCTGTGTGGTTGTCTGCCTAACTGTATAACTAGAAAAGCTGTTCAAAGGCCAGGAGAAGTCAGTTTTTACTTCAGAGACATTTTCTGTTTTTTTTTCCCCCCCAATGAACCGAAATTAAAAATTTAATTTAATTTTAATTAGATTTTTTAACCAATTCTGTAGTTCCTTCATGCTTTTTCCAGTGTATGTACATGTGCGTGTCCATTTAAATACATTGGAATCTTATTTTTTAAAAATGGTTTTCAATATAACAAGATTTGAGAAATGTACCAAACACTTGCCAGCCAGAGGACTAACTTCTGCTAGAGATGGAGACAAAAATTATGAGCGGGTGAATTTCAGATCAATGCTGTGGTCCATGTTCACCTCACTGTCTGTGTTAGAAAAGATGCTTTTTGCCTGTCCTGCTCCTAATGTTTGGTGGGAGGAGAAAATGCCATGCAGAATTTGAGATAAATATTTAAATTGGCTCCAGAACCAAAGTGAATTGTTGTAAAAGAGAATTTGGGCTTTATCCCAGGAACATCCATAATTTCCACTGAATTAATTAAAAGATGGTTATCACCCCTACAGATTAGGTCCTTTATGGAGGTGGTGTATTCTTGTAATTTGGGGGGGAAGGAGTACGGTAGCATAGCGTTTTCATTTGTTTGTGTTTTTTCTCTCCTCCCCTCCCCCCCCCAAACTAGCATGGATCCCATGAGTTATGCAGAATTGATGAAAAAAGCTGGAAATGAGAATTTTAAAAATGGAAATTATTCCTTGGCCATCAGAAACTACGATGAAGCTATAAGTATGCTCTATCAGTTATTCCATTGGAGGATGTAAGTATTCAGCTAATGTATGACAGAGTAAATGATAAGAGGATTTTAAAGATATGGGGGCTAGCTATCTAAGGATAGCAGGAATCAGGAACTCTTGAGCTCTGATTTGGAGCCCTGAAACTGACTCGTCTGTGTCTTTTGACAAGACACTTAATATCCCTGATTCATTGTTCTCCACCTGTAAAATGGGTGTGCTAATAATCCTATTACTTGAACAGCCCTATATATGTGTTGAGAATTATTGTAAATTAAAGTCAGCTTAATTTAAGCTCGAATTAAATTACTCACTGTGACTTTTATTTTTTTCTCTCTTTCTTTCACTCTGTCTCTTTCGACTGGCATTGGGCTAGACTATGCTAACAGATACAGCCTTGAGAGAGGCAGAGCATAAACCGCACCACCTCTGGGAGGAATTGTACCCTGTGTGGCAGACTTCTTTTGCTTTCCTCCCCCTCCTTGCCTACTTGCTGTGGTGAAGGCCTGGAGGCAATATGCAGGTACCCCTAAAATGGCCGTACTCAGAGGTGGCATGAGGGGCCGGGACGCATGGTCATGGCTCCCTTCCCCACCCCAGATTTCTGCCTTCCATTTAGCACAGAGTTTTTCACAGTTTTCACAGAAGTTGGCAAATCAGAAGCTGGTGAGAGCTGCCTCAATTTGCTTGGGCCTCTGGCTGTCCGTGCTGTGGCTGCCTCTGCACAGCCGGGCACTCCCCAAGCCAGATGTGCAGCACAGCTTTGAGCTGTCCCCAGATGTGCTCTTGCCTCTCTTCCAAAGGAGCCCGGGCTGGCCAGCAACGCCCCCTAAAGCCAGCCCCTGCCTGTGGAGTCAGGCTGCCATGAGATACTCCCTGAGGTGCTTGCTTGCCACTGCCCTGGTGCTCCTGGCTCTGCTGCTGCTGCTGCTCCTCAGCCCAGAGATGACACTTGAGGTGGTCACATGCCTCCCACCCATCGAGAGTTACGCATCGTCTCTGGCTATGTTGGAGGAGGGAATCCAAACTCCCTCCTATATGGTCATGTTAGGGCAAAGTAGCTCCTTGAGAGTATCACAGTTCAGGGTAACTGCATCTCTGTTTCCTCCTCATGGCCCAGCAAGAGCACCCACTCTGAGGCTTCTGGCTCCTCAGCTTCACTCCTCTTGGTTGGAGACCCACATCTCTCTGCCTCCCGACCAGGGTATTTCCAGGCTGCGCATTCCCCTGCCTACACTGTGAATTTCCTAGGAAAGTCAGGCTGCCTGAGCATGCCTGCTTAACTTTTCTCCTCAGAGATGGTAAACAATGTCATGGCCACAGTTAAGTGACCACACAGCTCTTCTGAAGCAAGCACCTTTATTCTTAAGGTAAAAGCATTACAGAGAAAACATATTAAACAATAAAAGAACCTACATGCATGATGGTAACCTTACCAGAGATCACCCCAACTCCAATAAGGGCTCTGACCAGTGAACAGTCCTTCAAACCCCACCCAGGGTTTTTCTGGAGTCACAAGTTCGTAATGGCTCTTAGCTCAGAACAAGCACACCCATGAATCTGAGAGTCACTCCTTATCCAGGCTTGGTCTGTGAAGAAATTGTGAATAGGTAATGAGCTGGACAGTGGATTTTTCCTCAAGGTGCAGCTTCATGAGGTTGGATCATGAATGGGTATTTTTCATTTCCTTCCTCCCAAGCATTTCTGAGGAAACATGCACAACTAACAGTTCATTCTGGTCTTAGCCCATTCTTTAAAACAGTCCTTTGAGGTTTGTAACACTTACCAAGGTTTACATTACTCATGTCATGTCTACTAGACAAGTTACATAGAATCCTATCATAACACACACATTTTCACTTTTAATACAATGAACTCCTAGAATACTTAAACGTAATTCAATAAGGTTTAACTTTAATTCAGTGAGGTTTCTCTTGGAAATTGCCATACCTGTTACAGAGAGCTTCTCCAAAGCAGAGCTATTTCTACATCTTTTTATTTCTTGAACTTGTGTTGATTCTGTGAGGGGGAAAATCAATAAACCTTAGATATTTGTTTTTCCTTTTCAGTATTTTGATAGGTGAAGAAATTTCTTATTGTCTTTTTGGAAAGACACAGAAAAAAAGCTAAAGCTATTTTTTTTTTTTTTTTACATATTGGGATTTTCTCCCATGTGCTTTATTATGGCACTTTAAAATCTCAGTTCTTCAGAACATTTGTTACATGCTGCTTTACTGTTAACACAGACTTTTTTAGAAATAATTTGGTTTGGGCATAAAATCCAATATGTGGCTCTTTCTGTTGAAGGTGATTGTCTGTCTGTATTTTTAAAAGAGACAAAAATATTGTCATTTGCTTACCAGCTACAGTCATACAGAATGCCTCTTACACAGGGATTATGTGAAGGGAAAGAAAATTCAAACAAGGAACCAGAATTTGAGCAGTTTAGATTGGCTTACACGGAACTATCCCAGTTTATACTAGCTGAGTAACTGACCCAAGTTTCTGACAAAACATAGCAATTTTGGACTATTTAGGACTTGTTCTATTTAGCTCTAAGAATAAATGATGTCACCAACCTTAACAAAAGTGTTACTAAGCAATTTTAAACAGAAAAATCTAAAATCCAGCATCCACTCAGAACATTGCTTAATGTGGCAGAATGTAGCGCCCCACTTATTTAGCAGATGTTCCCATATGGAACAATCTTTCACCTATGCAACAGAGATTGTGCTCATTTTCAGTGAGTTTCTAGGTGTAATTCAAGGTATTGATTTGATCTATCCCTTCATAGTTTGGTCTAAAGAGGCAGTTTCTTTCTGCGTGAAATTCACCCTGTGCACAGGGGCCAGCATGAGGCCATTTAATCTCTATGTTGAGGGATTTAATTGCTTCGTAGGACTTGTGCTGGCCTTCAGCACAGGGGATGAATTTCACCACATGTGCTTTACCCCAACAAAGCTGGCGCATCTGAGCTCTGAGACACAAGAATTGTTCTGCCTCAGCCTCCCACATGTACAAGTTCAAATGAGGATCCTCAGCTCTGGAAGGAACTCACTTCACTGAGAAGATATATACTACATTTTCTTTGTCTAGAAAATTGGTTATCTAATCTACCTTGATTTCAGTAAGGTATTTGATACAGATGGGACATTATTAGCTAAATTGGATAAGATGGGGATTAATATGAGAGTTGAAAGGTGGGTAAAGAACAACAGGTCATGCTGAAAGGTGAATGGTCAGGTTGGAGGGAGGGAACTAGTGGAGTTCCTCAGAGATTGGTCTTGGGACTAATCTTCTTTCACGTTTTCACATTAATGACCTTGGCGCAAAAAGCGGGAGTGTGCTAATAAAATTAGGAAATGACGCAAAGTTAGGAGGTCTGGCCAAAACCCAGAAGAACTGGAATATCATACGAGAAGATTTTGATGACCTTGAAAACCGGAGTAATAGAAATGGGATGAATGTTAATAGTGCACAGTGCAAAGTCACACATTTAGGGACTAACGAGTTTGCTATAAACTGGGGATGTATCAATTGCAAGCAACAGAGGATAAGAACTGGATGTGTTGGTTGATCAAAGGATGACTGTGAGCCACCAATGGGATGGGATTATGAAAACAGCTAATGCAGTCCAAGGATGCATCAGGTGAGTATTTCCAGTACAGCTAGGGAAGTGTTAAGATCATTATACAAGGCACTGGTGAGACCTTATCTGGAATACTGTGTGCTATTCTGGTCGTCTCTGTTTAAGAAAGATGAATTCAAACTGGAGCATGTGCAGAGAGGGGATACTAGGTTGATCAGAGGAATGGAAAACCTACCTTATGAGAGGAGACTTAAGGAGCTTGGCTTTTTTAGCTTAACCAAATGAAGGCAGAGGGGAAACATGATTGCTCTCTATAAATACATCGGAGGGATAAACACCACGGAGGGAGAGGAGTTATTTAAGTTAAGTGTCAATATTGGCACAAGAACAAATGGATATAAACTGGCCATCAATAAGTTTAGGCTTTAAATTAGATGAAGGTTTCTAACCATCAGAGGGGAGAGATTCTGGAATAGGTTTTTTTTGCCCCTACTTCTCCCCTTGGAAATCTAATTGCTGTCAAGACCGAGTTTGAAAAGTTTATGAAGGGGACAGTATGATGAGACTTCCTGCAATGGCATATGGACCATCTGCAGCTGCTTTTAGCAAGTATTTCCAATGGCCAAATATGGGACACAGATGGGGAGGGCTCTGAGTTAATACAGAGTATTCTTTCCCAGATGTCTGGCTGGGGTATCTTGCCCACATGCTCAGGGTCTAACTGAATGACGTATTTCGAGTTGGAACAAAATTTTCCCCCAGGTCAGATTGGCAGGGATTCTGGGTGGAGTTTTTTTGTCTTCGTCTGCAGTGTATGGTATGGGTCATTTGCTGGTTCGGGCTAGAGTTCATGATGGATTCTTTGTAACTTGAAGTCTTTACATCAAGATATAAGGACTTCAGTAACTCAGCCAGAAGTTATGGGCTTCCTGTAGGAGTGGGTGGGTCAGGTTCTGTGGCCTGCAATGTGCAGGAGCTCAGATGTTTATGATGGTCCCTTCTGGCCTTAATGTCTATGAATGTGTCTGTTGTACTTATGCTTTTCCAAGCCCCCAAACACTGTAGTATCTCAACACTTCACACAAATTAATCATTTATCATCACAGTATCCCTCTAAAGTAAAGAATGGAGGCATAGAGATATTGTGACAAACCTGGGATTGTATCTCCAA
This sequence comes from Mesoclemmys tuberculata, assembly GCA_007922155.1. Taxonomy (NCBI): domain Eukaryota; kingdom Metazoa; phylum Chordata; order Testudines; family Chelidae; genus Mesoclemmys; species Mesoclemmys tuberculata. The sequence continues at coordinate 77,195,796 of ML675603.1, read as the reverse complement.
TCCTCCTCAATCCCAATCCAGTCAATGCCTTGTTGTCTAGGTTCAGGATCTTTAGCATACATTTTTCTAGACACTCTCTTGGGTCCATTGGCTTTGGAACTTGGGGTGATCTCCAGGCCTCAAATTAATTCTCGATCCCTGATGATGTTCTTCCAGATCCTCAACTGGTATAAATTTGATGTCTATGGCGTTATGCCAGCACAGATTAGACAAGGGTTTAGCCCTGCATTTTTAGTTAGTTTTCTTGGTTACCAAAGCACACTTACTCTCCTTATCATCTGCAGTCACACCCTCAGTATTGCACTGAGGCCTTGGACTTGATCATGCACCCGTCCAAATTGCTCAACTGAACCAATGTACTTTCAATATTTTTCTTCAGCGATGAAGTGAAAGATATGGTGTGCAGTCATAAAATAGACTGTATTTAACATATACCCCCAAAAGGGTGGCGGTGGAGTTAAGGTGGCATGCACAACCCTAACTTCTTATTTCTTGACTTCAGCTTGTAACATTAATGTTGTATTATAGTAGGTTTTCTCCAATGGTATATTGCTAAAAGTGATGGAAGTGAGTTAACTGAATGTGCAGGTTCTTTATTTATCTAGAAGATATCTTTTCCTATGGTAATTCTGTTTGGTGGAATAAATTGAAGAGTGTTGTCAAATTTTTGTTGGCTGTATTTAAAATTGATTAAATATTAATATTGTTAATTTTCTTAGGGTTTCGCATAGAGATATGGCTGTGTTACTGTGCAACAAATCAAATGCCTTTTATAGCCTTGGTAAATGGGAAGAAGCATATCACTGTGCCAAGGAGAGCCTCCAGTGGGATTTGTCTTATGTTAAGGTACTGCACTTTTAATCAAACATGTCAGTAATGCTTGTGGCCTCACTACTAAACAAGATTCAAAATTAGTTTTTGAAAGATTAGAAGAGAAATATACCACCTGGTAAGAACAGCAAGATAATATTGACTTCAAGGTCCCTAATCAGTAGCTGAATCTATATATATTTTGACATAAAAATATTAAAATTGCAATTGTATTTTGAATAACAAGGAACTAGCTTACTGTGAATCCAGGTACAATGAAATCATATTTTAGTGTTGTAGAATGAAATTCCCATGTTTCGTTGCACTGTGCAAATTCCAGTTTAACAAGCTGTCTGGTGAAAAGTGATTTCACTATGGCCCCAAGTTAGTGAAACACTTAAATGTATACTTAAAGCCCTCTTGTCTAAGCCATATATTTTAACATATACTGAAAAGTGGTACTAGATTTTTTTTACACAAGCACATGTTCAAGGTCCATTAATGAAATGTTTTGCTGCACTGTGAGAGGGTTGAATGTATTTGATAGTCAGTTTGTTCTTTGGTTATTTTCAAGTCTTGATAGAGAGTTCTCTGCTTTTTTTCCTATACGCTTAATGCCACTGATACTATATGAAATACAAGGGGTGAGCATTTCCAATGAGTGAGGACCTGAGAAAACTGTGGTTTCACAGAGTCTGGAAATTGTGAAATTAGCATAAAACTGGGTCCCCCCCCCTCAACAGGCTCAATTTGGTTCATAGCCCATGGCAGCATCATGTTGGAGCAGTAGTTGGGGTGGGTTCGTGGAGGCCAGTTTTATGCAAGGCATGGTAGCCATCACCACCACGGCTTGGAACACAAGCAGCTGCAGACTCAGCAGGTAGGCAGACAGACACCTGCATGCAGCAGTATCATGCTCTGCGGGCTTGTGGCCCATTTTATGCGAGGCACAGTAGCCACTGGCACCCGTCCCTTGGAACACACGCTACAAGCTGCACCCAGCACGAAACTGGAATGTACAGATGCCCACCTCTGCTTCTCTGCTGTAGGAAAAGAATTGCAACAGTCTGAGGGGAACTCAACAGCTGATTTGTATGTGAAGGAATGCAGCCGTGATCTTTTGCTGACTGCATTCCATGCATATTCTGTGAAATTCACTATTTCACCTATAACACTGCTGTGAGGTTTTTTGGGTTTTTTTAAATCTGATTTTTCTTGGATCCCTACCGATTTATTCTTACAGAGTTCTTTGATCTTATGTGTGTAGTGAGCTGAGAGTAGCATGACCGCACGTACGAGGTACATTTGGGGACATGATTAATAATTTGGGACTATAAAATAATAATGTTTAGCTTAATATTGAGGAACTCTGAAAATTTTTGTTTACAGAAACATTTAATTTAATTTTCCAAAGCTATTGGATCTTCAGGAGACTGAAACATTTATATGCCCACAGTATTTTACAGCTTTGTTATGTCGATACATAAGAAATTCTTTCAACTGTTTAAGATGTTGATAACTTTATATGCAGTTAGGTCCAATCCTGCAAAATCTTATTCAGGAAAAAGTCCCATTGTAAAGTTACTGAAAGTTTTAGATAGGGCTTTCAGAGGTGAGCTCCTAATCGTCCATATTTAGAAATAACAAAATGTGATTTATTTTGAGTTTTTTTTCCCCTAGGGCTACTATAGATCTGGCTATTCGCTGCTGCAGTTGTCGAGAACTCAAGATGCAGTTATTACATTTTCTCGTGGCTTGAACCTTCTGTGTCGTTCCATGGATCAGTCTCAAATTGCTGATTTTATAGTTGGAATCTTCACAAGTGTTAATGGTAAATTGGAACTGAGGCTTGTATTTAGACTTTTTTTTAACAGAGACAAGACAGCAGAGGGGCTTGGTTATGGGATTTGGAGCCTTTCTTTCTGGGATCATTAATTTGATCACCACTGACCCGGGTCAGATTTGAACATTATTAACGTGATAGTTGTACAGTGGCCTCTGTAAATGATATTAATAGTCTCAATCCTGTTTATGTATGAGAAATAACCACATTCCCAAAACACTGCTGCTGCCATGTAGATGAATGAGTTCTCACACAGAAGTGCCTCAGTTGTGTTAACTTTTAAACCAGTTCTAATTATTTCATTCAAAATGAAAAGTTGTGGAAAGTGAAAAACTTCATGAAACCATTTGGTTTTTTACATTATTGCTATTTGAAAAATTTGGACTGAAAATATATACAAAAGAAGTTTAGTTGGTTCTTTGGCAAGTTTTCAATTTTCTGTTTTTAGTTTGTTGCCAATTTTGACTGGTCAGCTTAGTCACATCGAGGGACTTATTCAAAACATAAAAATTTTCTTTACAAAAAATGGAAAAATTGTTTGAAAATAATTCTGCAGATTTAAAAAAAAAAATCAGTCCACTTAGAATACTAGTGGAAGGAATATGCTTTTTCAAATGGTTTTAAATTCTCATTATTTTAGTGGGAAAGTAAAGGAGGGACAGGGGGTTTCAGACAAGTCTAATTATAATGTGGTTTGGTTGGGCCTTAGGAAACTTGGATAATCTGGGGGCAGCACAAGGCTGGAGAAAAAGCAAATGTAGTACTGATGATGATGAATGAAAGAATGATCCTGGCAATTGCCATTTGTTAACTTTAACTACTATCTATAGTAAAACAATAGAACAAGTATCAAGAGGAACAATCAAAAAATACTTAAAAGGGAAAGAGAACCAAGAACGATAAGCAGCATGATTCTTCCCAGGCAAACTTGCTTGCAGAATTACAAAATTAGTGGATGAAAGAATTCAGTAAGTTTAATTCAGAATGTCTTGGAAAGGAATATTGTTGTGTATTAAAAACTGACCAAAAGACCTACGTCCAAAGCCAATTGAAAGGGAATCTTTTTGTTGACTTACTGGGCCTTAAAGCTCATGAATATATGGCAATGAATTTAACTGAGTGGAGTCTGGAGATTTAGGGCCTCATTTTTCTGAGCTCCCACTGACTTCAGCTGGAGTTATGGATGCTCAACATTTATAATGGGGATTGTAGTGTGGTACAGCCTTAGTGAACATCTTTGTTAGTGACTGGGGTAAGGAATGGCCGCATATCAATGAAACGTGCAGTTGAGACAAAAATTGTCTGAGTTGCAAACACCAGTTAGGATGGAGAAAGCGGACCTGGACAGTAAAAGAATACTGGCAGAAAATAATACAATGAGATTCATCTAGAGAACATGTAAACCAACATGTCAAGGGAAGAAATAGTGGGAAATGCTCACTAGTTGGATGGGAAACATCAGTGCAGAAAGAGACCTCCAGTGGCAGTGAGCAGCAAATTAGATTTGAGTTTGTAATGTTATCTGATAGCAAAAGCACCAGTACAATTTTGGTCTGTGTTCTCCAACGGATGATGTCACAGAGCAGGAAAATACTCCTCTACAGTACTGGTGTGACCACAGATCGTATATTGCATTCGCTTCTGGACACACAATTAACAGACTGTGACAAATTGGAGAGAATATAGAAAAGAGCAATACAAACGATTATGGAGCTGGGGTAACATGGCGGTATAACAGAACAATAAAAAGAAATGAACATGTATATCTTGGTCAAGCAAGACTTGTGGAGATATAAGTTCTACATATATCTGAACGATGTAAGCACGAGGGAAGCAGAGTAATCTTTTAATAATACTTAGGATTTTTATGGTATCTTCAAAGCACCAGACATTAACTGATTAATTCACCCAACATCCCTATCTGCTGCTCCTCCACCCTGTCCCCTCCCAGCATTTTGCAGATGGGGAATCTGAGATGGAAACGTGAAGTGACTTGCCCAAAGCCACAAAGAGTCAGGGGAGAGCCAAGACTAAAACTCAGAACCTGCTGAATCCTAATATTGGGCTGTTTTTTCCCAGCCCATGCGGTTTCCTTGTCAGTCAGGCACATCAGGGAACAGCTAGGAGGAATGAAGAAAGCCTAAAATGTTCTGTCAGGAAAAACTTACAGTGAAGTGTATTAAGTTGTGGAATACACTACAGAGCAAATTATAGGAAGGCCTGTGAGGGTAGCAGTGGGAAGAGGGAAAAGAAAAGAACATAGGAGAAAGGATACTTGGCTTTTCCCATTCCCCAGATACTTATTTCTGTGGGAGTGTCAGATCCCCTCTATCGAGCTCCTATGTTCCCTCCTATCTCTTTGTCTCACTGTTGCTTAATGGTCTGGTTTACAAGCTTTGCCTGAGAGAGCCCAAGGGCATGCCATTTGGCTTCTGGCAATGCCTTTCTCGCTTGCTTCATGCACTCTCATCCCTGTTGTAGTAAGTGTGGTCACTTAAGTGTGGTCCACTTCTTTGTGCATGCACAGTAAATGGAAAAAGGGGTGGACAGTTTTAGATTTTTGTGGGCTTCAGAGATTTTTCCAAAGCAAATGGTTAATTTCATAGTGCTCATGAAAACTGTGGCATCTGAAAATAATGCACCCTTCCCAGATAGTGAGCAGACATCTTACTAGTATTAATTAGTTATGTGGATTGTATGTTCTAATTTTAAAGGGTTCAGTGTGCTAATCACTACTGAAAAATTGACCATATGTAATGAATTGATATGCTTGGACAGCACAGCTTGTAAAAGTTGCATATGCTAAACACTTCTTTCTTCTTTTCTTAGATGAAAAATATATAGCGCCATACTTTCTTTCCATCTTTAAGAACATTTTGAATGAAAGATTTGATGCATTAGTTTGGCAGGTGGCAATAGAAAAATTGGCCAAGAAAGGAATGTGGCAGGTAAGTTTATCACTGTGCCAGGAACATAAGTCTATTCATGTTTTTTATTTTTTTTCAATGTAAGATTTAATTTTCTTAAATTGCTTTTTAAATCTGAAGTTATTGTTCCCATGTGCAAATGTCTTTATTTTTAGAATTAGAAAAAATAGAAACTGCGTAGAAAAGAGTTTCTAAACTTCTTTGCCTTTTGAAAGGAATACAGTAAACTTCAGAATCCTATGTCTTTCTTTTTGTTTGCTATGGTTACAATGACACTTCAAATGATTGTAATTGAAAGAGGTTAGAAAAAAAGTATTTGTTTTAATTTGTATTTATGGCTTGTTTTACTGTTTCTTTGATATGACCAGTCAGTCTTCTGTTTTGTATGGATCACAGCAAAAGAGAAGTGAAGAACAAAAATAGGAATATATAATTTCTAAATCACAAAAACTAGCTAGAAAACTGATTAGCAGGTGTCATATCCGAAATTAATTTAATTCTCGCTTTTTTTTAACTGACAAGATTCGATGGTACTACTTTAAATTCTGAATGGTATAAAAACCATCTAGACAGATCATCTAATGATCTGAAATACACATTTTTAGATTCTTGTATCTTTGAAGCTGAGCTTTGTTCCTGAAGATAGTAATGACGACAATTTATTGTTTTCATAGGAGCATTGGGGCATTTTCATGTAAGTGCCATCATTGACCTTCAGTTCTGTTAAGGAGCTATTCCAAATCTGATTTTTGTGAGGATTAATCAGATAACCAAGGAACAAGATAAATTCTTTAGGGCATCTTGGCACAAATATAGATAGAAAGGTTTAGGAATTACTTTGCATATATTAACACACAAAGAGGCATATTCTCAAGTGATGTAATTTGTCATAGCTCCATTGATTTCAATGAAGCCATGATAATTTACATCAAATGAAGGTCTGCCCCATCATGTATATGGGAGAGTGTAAACAATATTATTGATGGTTTGTTTAGTTGATTTTTGTTTGTTCTGCATTCTGGCCTTTTTGGTATAAGCTACATCTAGTTTAGAAGAAAATTTTCAAGACGTTTAGGCTAAAAAAGGTTCTCTTGTAATCAGGTGGAGAATGCAGCCTGGGTGTTTAAAAATAGGTCACTAAGAATCCTTCAGTAGCTACTCTTTTCGTCGGGTCTATAACTGTGATACTCAGACTGAGGTTCACAAACCACAAGTGGCTCTTTAATGTGTCTCTTGGCAGCATATGATATTAAAACAATAATAAAATATAGATCAAAAACCCTAACTATTTCCCCTGTCATACGCTTTAAATATGACTACATAGTACTATAGTAAAGAAACCATGAAGTCACACTGCTGTTGCTCTTTTGGTAATGTTGATCACTAATTTGGCTCCTGAACCACTGAGGTCTGCATATCCCTGATCTATTGTGTTTCCTGCTTCAGAGCACTGGCTGAATCCCAAGCAGACACACACACACACACAGAGCCAGAGATATGCTCTTATCGCTGAAGATGCTGAAGCATAAACTTGATGGCAAATGATGCAGCCTTGTAGAGACTTGTGCCTGATGAGAAGCACAGGTGGGGAAAAAGTGTTTGCCAAATTAAATGATTTAATGAGTGAGAAGGAAAAGGAAATGTTTTGAGAACTTGACAGGTTATTACAAACATTAGACAATATTAAAAATTATATCTGTGGAGAGCACTGGTCATATTTTCCCTTTAATGTTTGTCAGTGTGTTTAAACAAACTTAAAATTAGTATCTGAATGCTTGTAGGCTCACAAATATTTGTTTTTCCCAGTCCTTGATGTTGCTGGCAGTTGAGAGAGACAAGTTGCCAAGAAATCTCAGAGTCACTCAGTTATCACTGAAGGATCTTTTTGAGGTACAGTGCTGTCGCATGTATTTTGTTTAGGAAGATGATTGACTGTCTTTTCTTTTCACAGTTGTTTTACTAAATTATTTAATAAGAGTGAGCACAGATTAAACAAATATCAGTTTGATTAAATGTATGTAATTAGTGCTGGTCAAAAAATTTTGTCTGAAATTTGTACCCTTCTTTATAAAAAAGTTAGAAATTTTTCAGCAAGCTTTAGAATACACTTCTTCTTCTGTGTGACAAAAAGTAGGAAGCTTGTTTGTATCAGGTTTGGTAACCAGCACTATAAACTCAAATTGATAAATCAATTGTGAGAGTGTGGTAGCTGTGTTAAATTGATTTTATTATATGACTAAGGTTACTTATCTGCATTGAACAGTTAGACTTGGAAGGATTAGATTTTTATCAGTAAATGTTGATTTCACTGTACACACACAAACCAATGAAAAAATATTTCTGTGGATAATAATTTACAGATACGCAAAGTAAGAAAATGCTGTTTGAGAACTTACTAGAGTTTGATTTAAGGATGTTCACTTTGCATATTTTGACCTGTGATGTTGACAATTTCTATTTTAAAGTTCTGTTTTAACTTTTTGAATCTCAACATCTGTTGTTATTAAATAATTATTGTCTGACACCCCATTATTTCCCAGAAGTGTGAAAACTTAAATCAGTAAAAAATTAAAAATATGCCTAAAAATAAACATTGATATTATCTGGCAAAATTATAAACGAATAAAAATTGAATTCTGCCCTGCTAGATATAGTGCATTTTGTATGCACTGTGGGCGAGTTCCTGGCCCTCTGTACAAAACCCTGATGAAGGGCTTTACTCATGGAATCTATGCAGGATGTGGGGATGGAATACTCCCTTCCCCCATCTACTGGTAGGGTGTTGGATACCTGCATAGCTATTTGACAGCAACTGCTATAGCTAATAAAGTGCAGCCTTGACTGTTGTCTCTGTGTGTAGGGGTTTGGGAAGTTGGATCAATGTAGTCATAGATCCGTTGGCCCTGATACCTAATCCCTTCAGCGGAGATGACTGCTGTCTGCCAAGCAGTGTGTTTGGAGCCCTCACATGATATCTCCATGGACTGCTCTTCATTTGGGGCGTTCCGAAGTTTTATTGCAGCAAGGAGGATTTCTGCCTCCATAAACACTGCAGTCCTGATCCTACTTTTGTTGACTTTAATGACAGCTTTCCCATTGTCTTTAGCAGTGCAAAATCAGGCCCTGTCTGTAGGTTGTTTCCGTTTCAAAGAAACCATAATAAGGCATAATTTAATGTCTCCTGTCATATGGCAGGCTAATCAATGTGATACAATTGCAAAGGCAAAGCAGGGGCTACAGGATCTGCTTAGAATTATGAAGCTAGCCAGCCATAGGTTTTCTGTTTTTTGGTTGTGTTTTTTTTAAACACAAATCAGATAACTTATGTCTCATATTGCACAATTTGCACACAACAGCTTGTGAGTGAGGACGCCCTCAGCTGCCTTGTCTCCCCTGGTTTCAGAGCTCTGTCTCCTGGCCTGGGAGGGAAACTTGTCCTCCAGCTGCTCCACACCTTCTGGCAACTTCCCTTGTGTTTGTTCCCTTCCCCCTCCTTTAGGGAAGGCAGGGTTTAAATAACCCTAGTCCTGCCCTTCGTTGGGTCCAGGTGCCTTTAACTGCCCTGCTGTGCTCTCTCTTCAGCCTGCAGGACAGAGGGTTTTTAACCCTTTCGGGCCCTCATACCAGCCCCAGCACCCCCCCCCTTTTTTTCAAGGTTGCTGGAGGCGCTCCTCGTGCTGTCTGGAGGGCCCCGCCAGCCAGCCTGCCCACCCCCTCCCGCCCCGGGCCCGGCCAGGAGGGGGTGAGTGAGTGGCCGTGCCCCGCCCCCCCTCCCACCAGCACCACTATCACCACCAGCTACAGAGGGGCCCCTTTCCTGGCTGGCTTTTTCCCTTTTTCCTGGTGCTGCTGCCGTTGCCGTGAGTACCCCCTTCCCTGCTGCTGCTCCCTTGGCCCCCCTGCCCTTTCCCTTCTCCCCCCCCTTCCCTATAGCCGCCCCCCCTCAGTCTGTCTGCCCTTGTGCCGGTTTGCTCACCCTGTCCCTGTTGTTCCGTTTTTCCCCCCCGAGGCTGGTTCACTCCCCCCAATCCGGCCCCTGAGTTTGGTGGCCCCCCGTCCCGTCCGGCTCTAGCAGTTCACTGCTGAGCCTTCCCAGCCTTGCTTTGACCCTGTTTTTTTGGCTCCCCAGTCCTTTCCCCCTTCTCCACCCCTCCCCCACACTTCCCCCCCACCCCCAGCCTGTTTGTCCTTGAGTGGTTGTTTTCATTTTGCTCCTTTTGTTTTGGCTTCCTCTCAAGGTCGGCTCCTCTCCCCACCCCGGTCCTAGCAGTCTGCAGCTGGCCCGTCTCCACCTTGCTTCAGCCCAACCCCCACCCACCTACTGCTCCTGTTGCTTCCCCTCCTCCCCCTGTCTCAGCAGCGCTTACATCCCCCTTTAATTGAGTCCCCCGTTTTCTGTTGACCCCCCCACATTGGTTCCACACCCGCCCCCCGTGCAGCCGGAGGAGCCGGTATCCCAACCCAGGCTGATGAGCACACAGCCGAGCGGGGTGGAGTGGCTACTCCACCCCCTCCCCCTCCTCTCCTGTCCCCCAGCCCACCACTGAGCCCACCCTGCCCTCTTCCAAGATGGCGGGTGTGCCTGGGGCCGGACCCCACCCCCTGGGCGTTCCTGCCCCTCCCTCCCGCCCCGAGATCCTGCCCCCGCCTGTGGATCCTGGCCTAGTTGCCACTCCTGGGCCCCCCCCCCGGGCGTTGGTCTCGGGACACCAGCAGCGGGCGCCTCGAGTGGGGACTCCCGGGACCCCACCGCTGCCACGGCGACTGCCCTCCCTGCTCCAGGGGATGTGCCCTCGGCCGGGAGGCAGGGCCGGGGGGGGGGGGAGGAAAAAAAAGGGCAAGAGCCCTGCCCGGAAGACACTGCTTCCTGTGGCTGGGTGCCCTATCCCTCCCCTCTATCCTCCCCTGCTGTCCCTTCCACCAGCTCTGGGGGCAGCGCCGCACCCAGGGTGTACGCCCAGGTGGCTGCAGGCTCCCCGCCTGCTGCCCTGTCCCTGGGGGCCGGGGCCCCTTCCCCACCCTTACCAGGAGGCATGGAGTCTGTTGCTCCCTGGTACCCGCCTCGCCCCACGTGGAAACCTACGTGTGGGCTTTGGCATGGGTGGTAGGGCCCATGGCCGTGGTGGCGGCCTCTAAGATGTACGGAAAGGTGGCCTTCCTGGCATCTGAGGCTGCCGCCCAGGAGACGGTGGAGAGGGGCTTGGCGGTAGAGGGTGTCCACGTCCCTGTGGAGCCCCTGGAGGACCTGGGCGTATGGGTGGTCTTCACCTCTGTCCCACCCTTCCTCCCCAACACCGCCCTCCTGCCTTTCCTCGCCACCCTGGGGAAGCCCATCTTCACCATCAGCCCGCTCCCCCTCAGCTGCAAGGACCCCGCCCTCCGCCACATCCTCTCCTTCTGCCAGCAGGTGCAGCTCCAGCTGCCGCCAGCGGTGCATGGTGGGGAGGTGCTTGAGGGGTCCTTTCTGGTGCCCCATCAAGGGGCCCAGTATTGGGTCCACTACTCGACGGGAGAGGCCCGGTGCTTCCTTTGCCGAGCGACGGGGCATGTCCGGAGGGACTGTCCCCTGGCCTGGCAAGATGGGAGGCCCGGGTCCCCTGGAACCCAGGGGGGTGCCAGTCAGGCCAGCGGTGACCCTCCCCCCAGCCATCCAGTCCCTGCGGCCGCCCCCCCCTCCCTCTTCGGCGGCTATCACCTGCTCCGGGGCCCTGGGGGCTGCCCCCCCTCCCACCGGATTGCCCGGGTGAGTGAGCCGGCCCCACTGATGCCCGGAGCGGTCCGGCAGGGTCTGCAGAGGAGAGGGGGCCAGGGCCATCGGGCACTGGAGGGGGCTCACCCCGGGAGGAGGCTTCTCCTCCCCCTGTGACCCCGCTCCTGCCTTCTCAAGCCTCAATCCCTGTGCCATCGCTCCCTGGCTCTGCCCCTGCTGCCAGGCTCTCCACCTCGGAGGGCTGGGTGCTGGTGCAGGGCAGGCGCGGTAAGCTCAAGGCTGGTGCCCAGCACCCTCTCCCCTCCACAGCCGAGGGGGGTGAGAGCCCCTGCAAGGCCAGGAGGGGGGCTGCTCGAGCCGGGCCTTCCACCGTGCCCCCTGCCGAAGCCCAACGGGTGGCACCGGCAGAGGAAGCCGTGGCGGTGGATGTGGGCTGCACCATCTCCCTCCTGGAGTCCCTCCTGGAGGAGCCCCTAGCCAAAAACCCCCCCGCCCCTACGTCAGGCCCCTGGGCAAGGACTTCAATACCATCCTCGAGGAACGAGACCGCACAGGAACTGAGCACTGCCAGGCTGCCACAGACATCCTCTGAGAGATCATAGATCATCACTCCCTGGTGGACGTCTGGCGTGACCACCACCAGGACGATGCTGTCACCTTCACCTTCGTCCGGGTGGGAGAAAACCAGTCGAGCCACTCCTGGCTGGACTGCATCTACCTTTCTCGCCACCTCCTTTCACGGACCCACTCCTCTAACATACAGCTGGCCCCGTTCTCGGATCACCACCTGATGACCATGACGGCCTCTCTCACTGCAGAGAGGCTGGGGCCGGCCTACTGGCACTTCAACAGCAGCCTGTTGGAAGACCTGGGCTTTGTGGGAGTTCTGGCTGGCCTGACAGGAGCAGAGGCGTGCCTTTCCCTCAGCACGGTGCTGGTGGGATGTAGGGAAGGTGCGCGCGCCCGGCTCTTCTACCATGACTACACTCGGGGGGCCAGCCGGTGGCGGAACGCGGGGATGGAGCAGCTGGAGCGGGAGGTTCTAGGGCTGGAGAGGCGCCTCGCCGCCAGCCCTGAGGATCCATCCCTCTGCGGAGCGTGCCTGGAGAAGCGGGAGGAGCTCCGAGCCCTCGAAGTCCTTCGGGCTCAGGGGAGCCTTCGTTCGATCCCGCATCCATCTCCTTTGGGAGATGGACCATGGCTCCCGCTTCTTCTATGCCTTGGAGAAAAAGAGGGGGGCCCAGAAGCACTTCACCTGCCTCCTGGTGGAGGATGGCACCCCCCTCACGGACCCGGCAGAGATGCATGGAAGGGCCAGGGCCTTCTACGCTAGCCTCTTTTTGCCGGATCCGACCGAAGCCGCCGCCTGCCAGGTGTTCTGGGAGGAACTTCCCACAGTCGGCATGGGCGACCGGGACCGGCTGGAGCTACCTCTCACTCTGGCTGAACTCTCAGGAGACCTCCGCCTCATGCCCACCAATAAATCCCCAGGCACGGATGGGCTGACTGTGGAGTTCTACCACGTGTTCTGGGGCATCCTCGGCCCAGACCTCGCCATCATCTGGGCTGAGTCCGAGGCCACCGGAGAGCTCCCCCTCTCATGCGTGCTCGCTTTGCTGCCCAAGAAGGGGGACCTCAGTGACCTTTGGAACTGGTGTCCCATCTCGCTTCTCAGCACGGACTTCAAAATCATAGCCAAGGCCCTCTCGCTGCGACTGGGGTCCGAGCTGCAGGATGTGGTCCACCCCAAGACCTACACCATCCTGGGCCATACCATTTTCGACAATCTCTATTTGGCCCGGGATCTCCTGGAGCTTGCGTGTAGGGATGGTCTGTCATTCGCCCTCCTGTCCTTGGACCAGGAGAAGGCGTTCGACAGGATGGACCACGGGTATCTCCTGGGCACCCTGCGAGCATTCGGCTTTGGACCCCATTTTGTGGGTTTTCTCTGGGCGCTGTACTCCTCCACAGAGTGCCTGGTCAAGCTCAACTGGACCCTGACTGAACTGGTCAGCTTTGGGCGAGGGGTGCACCAAGGCTGCCTGCTGTTGGGCCAGCTGTATGCCCTGGCCATCGAGCCCTTCCTCTGTCTCTTCCGTCAGAGGCTGATGGGGCTGGTGCTCCATGAGCCGGAGCTGAGGCTGGTCCTGTCAGCATACGCCGCTGATGTGCTCCTCGCGGTCCAAGACCCAGGTGACTTGGTGCGGCTAGAGGCCTGCCTGGCCATCTACTCGGCGGCCTCCTCTGCCCGGGTCAACTGGACCAAGAGCTCTGGCCTGATGGTAGAGGCGGGGTGGCGGACGGGCCCCCTCCCACCTGCGCTTCAAGCCATCCGGTGGAGGGCGGGTCCGCTGCTCTATCTGGGCGTTTACTTTTCCGCCACCCATCCCTCCCCGGTAGAGAACTGGCAAGATTTGCAGGACCGGGTGTCCGGGTGGCTGTGGAAGTGGACTAGATTGTTCCGGTGCCTCTCCCTTCGAAGGAGGGCACTGGTGCTCAACCAGCTGGTCCTGTCCATGCTCTGGCACCGGCTCAGCACCCTGGTTCCGACCCCGAGCTTCCTGGCCTACCTCCAGAAGATAGTCCTGGAGTTCTTTTGGCCAGGACTGCACTGGGTCTCTGCAGGGATCCTGAGTTTCCCCCTGGAGGAAGGGGGGCAGGGCCTGTGCTGTATCCGCAGCCAGGTCCACACCTTCTGCCTCCGGGCCCTGCAGAGACTCCTTTATGGTTCAGGTAGTCTGGCATGGAGCCACTTGGGGCGCGCCTTCCTCCGCCGCCTCTGGGGGCTCTGATACGACCGGCAGCTCTTTTTTTTTCTCCATCCAAGAGGTCTTCCGCAAGACCTCTCTGAGCTGCCAGTCTTCTACCAGTCTTCTACTGGTCTCGGCCTCCAGACCCCTTGCAGTCACTGAGGGGGAGAATCTCCTTGCGGAGCCCCTCCTGCACAACCCCCAGCTGTGTGTGCAGGTGGCGGAGATCCTCTCGGTGCAACGGAGGTTGGTGCTGGCGGAAGTCACCAGGATCGGAGACCTTCTGGACTATGCCCGGGGGGACTAGGTGGACCCCCGGGCACTGGCCCAGTGCATGGGGCTCTCCACCCGTTGGACCCCCCGACGCATACTCCAGGAGGTGAGGGCAGCCTTGCCCCCCGCTGCTCAGGCCTACCTCGAGCAGGTCTTTCGAGAGGGTATCCCCTGCCCTCCCCTTAGACCCGGCCCTCCAGCGCTCACTATTGGAGCGAGCCCCCCCAGCCCCCCCAGCCTCTCCCTCCCCACACCCCGAGCCGACTGCACGATCTGCAGCTGGTTCTCTTTCGACCTGCACCCAGGAACCACCAGTACACACTCGTGCTCCACACCCTTCATTTCCTCACCCTCGTGTCCCGCCCGGACACCAAATGGTGGAACCTAATGTCACCTGTGGAGGGCGAGGACCCCCGGTGGGCCAGCCTCTATTCCACCCTAACCCTGTGGCCCACCGGGGACATCAGTTGGTGGCTCCTTCATGGAGCCGTGAGCACGGGCGTGTACCTGGCGCGGTTCACCCCTCACCCCGACACGTGCCCCTTTTGTGGTGCGAGGGAGACCCTGGCGCATGCCTATCTGGTGTGCCCCAGGCTGCAGCCCCTTTTCTGGCTCCTCTAGAACCTCCTGTTGAGATTCTGGCTGCACTTTTCCCCCCACCTGTTCATCCATGCACGCCCCACGAGGTCGCGGGACCTCCTCGTCAGCCTCCTCCTAGCCCTGGCCAAAGTGGCCATCTACAACACCAGGGAGAGGAGGTTGGCTGTGGGGGAGCTCTGCGATTGTGGGGCCTATATCCATTCCTCCATTCATTCACGCATCCGGGCGGAGTTCCTCTGGGCAGAGTCCGCTGGCTCCCTAGACACCTTCCGGGAGCAGTGGGTGCTGTCCGGGGCCCTCTGTTCAGTGTCCCCACTTGTTTAAACCTGTGACCCCCACACCCTTTCCTGTTTTTTCATTCGTTGTCCCCTGGAATCAGTTGAGCCCCAGATCCCTTGGCTCCCCCCTTAAGTGAGGGAGGGGCCTCGAGCGGTGCGTGGGCTTGCGCCCACCAACCCCTCTCCTGGTCCTCAAATAATCACACCCTTTTAAAGCCGTCCGGCCTGACTTTATCACAGTTGTTAAAAGAAATTATTAAAAACCTGCTGTGGAATTGTACTGAGCCTGCTGCTGATGTGTGCTTTTACAGTGAGTTTTATGCTAAGGTTCTCTTGGTTCTGCTGTTAAAAAGTGCTACATCTTCAGTGGTTTAAGTCAGATATTGGAAAGTTTAAGAAAATATATAAATTTGGGGAGTATAAAGTAAGCTCTGTACAGATATATTTACTGGCTGAAAGGTTAACATTGTAGTAGAGTGTTTGATGGACTATGTCGGGGTTGCCACATATCATGGAATTCAATAGCACAATTAGTATTTTTACTGTACATCTTTGAAACTGGGGCTGTTTTATGCTTGTATCTGTGGAATACAGTACTTTGGATGATGCAGGGAAGAGAAAGAAGGGAAGGCAAAAGGAAACGTAAAGACAATTAGCCACATTTGGCTGATTATAACTTTTAATCACCTCAGAAAAACTTACTTACAGTTAACTACTGTAAATGGTTCAGAGGATGTATAAAGGGCCCATGATCTAGGAGTCATACTTCTCAGATGGCTGAACCTAAGTCTACAGGTAGAGAGAGGCAGGCAGACCAGACAGGGCTGTGCTCCTTAGAAGCATGATCACCTTTATGAAATAATAGGACAATGTTTACCTTAACCTAACTCTCATACTACCAGTTTTTGTCATTTTTCCCATATATTTTTATTTATGTGAATGAAGTGTGTCAAAAATTCAAGATGGAAAATCCCCAAATGTTGTTTTCCTTTTGAGGAAATTAAATAAAATGTAGCTTTTTCAGGTGGAGTTTCCAGTGCTGCTTTTGTTTTTGTAGGTGTATATAGTATTTTCACTTTGGACTGTACACAAATAGTAACTTTTGCACATCAGAATTTGAAATGAGGTCATGAACATTTCTTAAACTTAAATGTTGCAGATGTCTGTAATATGTATGGAGACCAATATTTAAAAGCCATAAAAATGGGAAATATTTAGCTATATAAGAATAAATAGAGGTACATAATATACAATGTTTTCTGTGCGTATATGTGTATATATATGTGTGTGTGTATTTTATATATATATAAAATTTAAAAACAAAACCTTTTGATTGAGAGCCCTTTCGGGGCAGTGATGGAGTGAAACAGGTCCCTGACCCTGATCTGGGGCTCTAGGTTCTACTATAATATAAATAATAAATGTGTGTAATTAAATTGAATATTGGATAAGGAAAGTGGCCAATGCTTATTCATTTGCTTTTGTTTTTGTTATACTGAATTCCTAAATAGTCAAAAAGTTTGCCCAGGCTGAAAAGGTAACAGGACTAAAAAGTGAATTTTTTTCATATGTGTAAAATAATATAACTATACTATATCTCCCTATTTCTTTATCAGCAATATGTTCTGCTTAGCCATTATGAGAGAGTGGAAAGGGTACCGGAATTGGTGGCCTGGCTGATCACCATTGGAGCAAATGTTGGGAGCATTGGATCATACCCACTTCACGCAATCATCAACCTCTGTATCAAAGCAAGTGAGTGACCCAAGGTCAATATAAAACAAAAGCAACCATAGTCAACCTACAGAGAAGTTACAGATAAAGCGCATGTTTAACAATCTAAAGTAAGCTCAAATCCAAAACACATAATCTTCCATAGCTCTAGTAATTACTCTTTAAAAAACATTACTTAAACTACATGTGTCCAGTTCATGTATACATGGTAGTCATGTGAGCCTAATAGTGACACACTCTTCTTTTATTCAAAGCTGAAGTGTAACTGATGTGAACATCTCAGACCCTGAACATCTCAACTTTGAAAAATCTGTCTGGGGAGAAGGGTACATGTTTAAAATTTGCGGGCCAAGTTCAGAGGGGGGGTGGTGGGGTGTGTGTGTGTGTGTGTGTGTGTGTGTTAGGGCAAAATTCGGTTGTTTATCTCCAAAAATGCAGCTGGCACTTGACACCATTTGTTGCTTGGTCTTTTACACTGTGCTTCCCTCTCTGTCATCCCTAGCTTTAAAGAGAGAGGCTTTGATAGCTTTTCTGCTCACCTATGGGGGAAAAGCAATAATACTTCCCCTATCCTGTCCCAACAGGACAAAGAATACTGTTTAATAACGTGGTTTAATTTATAATCATTTCAGAAGGGAACCATCTTTTCAGATGGCTAATAGATCAGAAACCAGACTTGAAGGCTAGTATTAACCAGCAAGATCAGGATGGTTGCACAGTCCTGCATGTCGCGGCGTCTCATTCCAGTGGATATCCTATGAAACGTATGTAATTGAAAATGGATTTTTTCATCAGTTTTTGTTTTGTTATGGCAAAAAGAAAAAAAACCTCCCAACATGAATAATCTTTATTTCATGCCAAAAAAGCTTGCAATTTCATGACAAAAGGCTTATAGACTCAGTGTATATTATTAACTATAGCAAATATAGCAGAACTCACTAGTTTGGTGGCCGATTTCTTCATTATTTTGCATAGCCATTCTGTGTATGGTTTTGTATTTTGGTTGCCTGATTAAGATTTACCCACAACTTGATGCAATTTATATATATATCTTTCTTTCTTGGTCTAATTATGTATTTATGTTCCCATAAATTTAAAAAAGTGTTAGGCCCTCAACTTGTCTGGAGTTTTTGTTTCTTGTTTGTAGAGGAGAGCCAACTCAAAATTTCCCTTGATGTCCGTAGCACCACGTCTTGGCTTAGACACGTAAACTTTGAGAGCTGCTTTCCTTTAAGTTTCTTGTGAAGGTCGAATGTATTTATTTCTGACTATAGAAACTTGGCTTGCTTTTTATTTGCATTTCTTAATCAATCCACTGGGTGGCAACAGGAAGTAAGCCTCACTCCTGAAGTTATACTAACTAGGCTCTTAGTTTATTAAACACACTGGCATTCTGGTGCCTCCCTCACACAGACTGTCTAATTTAGTTTGGTGTGGAGGAGTCACATTTCTTCTCTCACAGCTATCCCATCTGTTGCTAAATGAGTACAGTTCTTGGAAAACGGATAATGGAAGAAATTTCAGAGCCATCTTTATTTTAATTGAGTTTTGTCATAACATGAATGGTAAGGCATAAGTGCACAAAAGCAAGAAAACTCTTGAGTATGCGAAGGTGTCTCACTGCGTCCCAACCTTTTCTCCTCCAAATTTTCCTGTGGTATTCCAGCAAGGGGGATACGTACAGTGATAGACCTTGTTGACCTTACAATTGTGTCTGAGAAAAATGGAAATAATCTAGTGCAGCTTTCCTAGCAATCATATATGCTCCTTTTACTTGCTTGGCTGATCTCTTGAGTCTCCAGTTTTCCTCCTGGCTGTTCTTTGACTGTGATTTATAACACTTGCTCAGCTGTTTGAGGCAAAGAGAGTATTTCCTTCTCTCAGGGTAGCATAATGCTCATCATGATGGAACGTGACAAAGTGAGAGAGGAATACAGAGCCTTGTGGTATACTAAAGAGATTGCGTTAGGGCTTCAAATCAGAATTTACATTTTGGGGTGTGGCCTATAATGTTTGTTCTGCAGAGTTTTAGATGCCGTTACTAGAATACTAGCTTCCATTGAAGGGAATGATGGTACTCTCATATTCATCAAAATGGAGATAATATATGCTACAAAGCTTATCATTAGGTAATCATGTTTTTATGCCATTTCTGGCATGGAAAAAAACCTGTTGGATTCACACTAAGTATCTTAGATATTTTTGAACATGCTTTCCTCTTTCACCAACCAAACCAAAACAAACCCACAAAAAACAAATTGGCAAAACACCTTGTTTCCTGTAAAGACCAACTCCAAGTATAACTACTTCTGTAAAATTGAACTATTCTTTGTTTGATTAAAAAAGCGTTTGAAACCATGGCAGTAATTTTTCTTTTATTCTGAACAAGAGGTTTGCGCCAGCTCTTTACTGTATTTATTTTATGTTTCAGGTCAGACAGAAAATGTGCAGATGCTCCTAAGTGTTGGGGTGGATCCCACTATTCTAGATGCTCAAGCAAGGTGTGCCACAGATATCTTGAAAAAAAATAAAAACTTCAAGGCAGTAGATATAATCAACAATCACTTAGCAAGACATGCTCCTTTCGCTAAGGAATCACAAGGTACTGATTGCTTTCCCTCTTTTAAATGACATTCTTCTCATACAGAAATGTTTTGCTTCTCATAGGTTATAATAGGTAAGTTTTATACAGTATTTTTCTCTGGTGAAAGAATATTGAAGTGTGCTTTTGTGATTGCTACCCTGGCTCCCCCTTGTCCACTGCATCAAGCTTAAACATCTTGTCTTTGTCTTCAAAGGCCTACACAACTGCCCTGCTGACATTTCTGACTTCTTACTGCACCACCCTGAAGCTTCTCTGCTCTGCCAGTGACGCCTTTTCAATGTCCTGTTGTCTGCTTCTCCCACAGGCACTTCTGTGGCTTTTTCAAGCTACCTTTGATGCACAGAATGCCCTCTTAGTCTTGACCTGCTGAACTATTCCCTTCATCTCATTCAGATTCCTCCTGAAGTCCTTGCTGCTTCTGTGATGAATCCTACCATCATTATTTTTATTAAAAAAAAAAGTCAACCACCAAGATGTTCACGTCTAAATGGAATTATTGCTGCAATTGTTGTCCTTTCACATTCCTTCCCTTCTCTAATGTTAGTCAGCTCTTCTCATTGCCTCCTGTGGAAAAAATTAGACCCCAGTGCTGCAAACACTTACTTTTGTGCTTTAGTTTAAGCATTAGTGGGGCTATTCATCTGTCTAAAGTTAAACGTGTAAGTATTTGTAAAAACTATTTGGATCACGTCTTTCTATTTGTTGTAAAGTGCCCAGCATGCTTCTGGGTGCTGTAATAGTGATAACCTTCAATTTCTTATAGACCCAGACATTGCGATGAAATGAGGTACAATAGATTATCATTTGTGCCAGTTACTGTGTGGTGGTTTTGTGAAGGTTAGAGACTAAGGATTCATTCTTGTTCTCGGTTATCTGCAAACCCTGCTATTGTGCCTCTCTTAGCCTGTTCTGTAGCTGATTTCTCCAAGACTGGAACTCAGTTTGACCTGTTCCCAACAGGCTCAAATGCTTTTGGGAATGGCCAAATTAGATGTCTGAATGAAGAAGATGCACATAATTACAATATAAAATTAGTAAAATAAAATTGTATCTGGATTAGGCGCTAACACTAAAGCGGTACCTTACCATTCCATAATGTTATCGAGTGTAAAGAAAACTGGACCTTGTGAACTATTATTTTTTCAATAAAGGAAAATATCCTGACCTGTTCCCTCTATCTACCAGGGAACAAGGGGGGCCAAAAGGATGAGTTCTGTTAGCCTTCATAGCTGAACCCACAGACTTCCTTCTACAATCTTTTTGTACCCTTCTCTTCTTCATTTGCTTTTTGCCTTATGTGTTCCAGCTGGAAGATGAGGAGGAAGAAATGAAAATAAGAGAAAAGAAATTCAGTTGAAACTCATTAATTCTCACTTGGCTAATCTGGAAAGTGGGGAGGTCTCGTTCTACTTCCTAACTCAAATTTATTAGCAGGTCCCATGTTGCAAAGCCTGCTTTTTTTTTTTAAGATAATTTGCAAAATTAGGTGGTCTATAATGAATCACTGGTGCAACTCAGCCAGGCTTTCTGCAAAAAGAAAGTGGAGAGCATTTAGGGAAAGGATCATATAAGAAGCATTCGGGTCTAATCGCACTATAGCTTCTTCCATCATTTTAACCAATACAAAGATGAAATGGTCTGCATTCCAGAGGCCCTAAGGTCGATCCTGTTTGAATATCTTGGAAATGTGTGCTATTGTACCAGCTTTATAGGCTAGCATGAATACAGCTCCTTCTGTTTCACAGGCCTGTTTCAATGGCCATGCAACGTAGATACGGAAGGGTTTTGGGAGGCAGAGCCTCTTATATTTGCAGAGCTTTCTTTAAAAAAAATTTTCTCCCTCTGAGTCGGCACTGAGTTCCCCTCCTCACTTAGAGTTTGTTACATAGAAGGCTGGGGAGGAGATGTTCCTGCTGCTCCTGAGAGATTTTTTCAGTGGTTTGGTTAGCTTCCCTCTTGGGTATGCTGTGCTCATTTTCGCAACCAGTTCCAATGTGGCTGCTTCTTAGGCCAGCCCCTCAGGTCTCTGGTGACAGTCTGTCTTCTCAGAAGCTTCAACAAACTCTCCTGAACCAAACATTTTTGCAGGACTCCCCACATGATCATCAAGCTTGTTTTTTCCCCCCTTTGCCAGTTTAAATAAGTTGCAGGCTTCAGGCATGGGTACTAAATTAATTGGGTGGGAGACATTTGAGGAAGGAGTTCCCTCAGCTCTTTGGAGCCTGCAATTATGCAGATACTCACAAGTCACCAATATAAAGGCTGAACTTTATTAGTGGTATATGACTGTAATGTCATGTGATCTGGGTCTAAGCCATAGGAAATATTGTTTCAGTAACACAGCTTCTGCCAGGGGGCAGGCAGCATATTCACTGATGGGTGTTTCAGAGCTCCCTCTTGCATAATCTAGAGCCAGAAGATAAGGGTCCCTTTTAAATGTAGAGTTTAATTATTTCTAATGCTGTCTTCCTGGTGGTTAGGATGAAGAAGTAAGGGACACAGGACTTGGTAGTAATGGAAGACTTTAACTACCCAGACATCTGTTGAGACAGTAATATGGCAAAACACAAAATTTCCCATAAATTCTTGGAATGTATTTTCAAATTTTATTTTTATAGTTATTTAACTGTATAAACATACTATTTGAGATTTTTCAGAGCAGTGCATTTTAATAAGAGCTGTTAATTACAAAGTGGTTTAACAAAAAACTTCAAAATTTCAAACGTGTTTTCACTTTGCAGTGTTAGAAAATGAACTATTTTCCATTTTTTAAAAAATCACCCTTTAAAAAAAAAATTTTTTTTGTCAGAGTTTATGCTGGAAATGTCGTCAATTTCCTTTTACCAAATAGTAGATTTTCAGAAGCGGCAAAATGTCCAAAATACAAAAAGGTGTATTGATAACATTTTTGATAGAAAAAAGTTTACAAAAAAAAACCGGGGATATTTTTTCCTAAAAAACAAAAAACATTGGCAAAAAGATGTCCTTTGTGTTTTGCTTTGATGAAAATACTTTCTTTCAAAATTTTTGACCAGATCTGATTTTAACAGATGATGTGTGTCTAGAACTCCTGCACTGCTCTGAAAGTCTTAACCACTGCATATAGTAACACAAAAAAGAATAGCAAAGTGGAATATCACAATAAAATATTGTCACACATTGCCTCCCTACATAGCAGTGCAGCTAAGATTAAGTTTGTACAGTACAAAGCACTTGTTCCCATGCTCAAACTTTGAAATGGATTTTTAAAATGGTTTTTAATCACAATTGATATTTCTAGGCAACTTGCTAAGAGAAAAGGCCATGCTGAAAAAACGGATGTTATTTTTGACTATGCTAATGTGAAATTCCAGGAAATAAGACTGGAAACCAGTTTCTAACCTTCTTGGTGGTAATGTTTAAAGAGAAATTCTGACTTGCCTATTTTTTTTTTTAACATCAGCAGAACTTAAACCAGATTTTAACAAATGTAACCAAATATCAGAGCTCTCTTTAAACAATTATTAAACTGTTGTTAATGCAGCTTGCAAACTCTTGTATCTAAATCTCAGTCCAAACAGTGAGTCCTTCATCCTCTTCACAGCAGATGCCGATGGGAAAACAAACTTACTTTGTGATAATGGCCCCAAATTCAAGGATCAGAACCAGCTAAACCCTCCAGCTTGCTGGATGACCAAAGAAAGCACTCCTCTGGTGGAGGGA
The DNA here is from genome assembly GCA_007922155.1 of Mesoclemmys tuberculata. Classification (NCBI taxonomy): domain Eukaryota; kingdom Metazoa; phylum Chordata; order Testudines; family Chelidae; genus Mesoclemmys; species Mesoclemmys tuberculata. Next base: position 77,172,564 of record ML675603.1, on the reverse strand, counting down.
GGGGCCAGTACTAAAAGACCCTTTGAGAGGTCAGCATGGGTATTCACTTGGGAGCCTAGCTGAACACCTAACTAAGCAAGGAATTCCTTCAGGACCTCTAGTTTCACAAACAGTAGACACATCTGGCCTGGACAAGCTCAGTCATGGCTTGAGCCTGCCTCAAAGCCTGCACATCTATAGAGAGAATGTAGTGCCCTGGGTTTCACTTTCACATGTGTCTCCTTCATCTCTGGTTCCTGGAAAATTTGTGATTGCCAAGAATTTTTTTTCTCTCTTCATATTATTGTCATCTTCTTCTCTTGGCCCTTAAATGGTCCATAAGATGGTGGCTTCAGATCAACTTAGCTCCTCCGGCCTGTACTAACAATGGGTATAAGTTTCTTGAGCGGGGGCCTACTGGGTCCATGGTTTGCTCCCGGGTTGCTGGTTCCTATCAAAAATTTTTCTTCCATTTGCCTTGGATAAATGACAGGTATTGCATTACTGTGTGTTTATTTTTAAAAAGTGTGGGGTTTTTTACCCATGTTAGAACTCCATAAACTGCCAATAAAATGTATTATGTAATTCTGTGTTTAACCCTCCTCCCCAGCAACAAATAAGAAACTGGATTACCAATTTCAGTGATGTTTTTCAGGGACAAGTGAAAGTAAAACCTCAGTTGATGAAACCAACTCTCTTCTGGATGCTTTTGAGCATTTCTTGAAGTTCTGCAGTCCTGAAAACCAAGCACAGCATAAAAATTTGTTGAAGGAAGAAAAGGTTCAGAGGTTCCTGAAATTGTTGTCTACTGTAAAAGGTATAGTGACTTCTCATCTCTGCCCTTCACACAACTTCACAGGTGTAAAAAATATATTTGATGTCAACGTGTAGAGTATTTTCCTCTTGTATCTGTAACATAGAAATCATTGCAGAAAAAATATTACTTCCTATTCTTGTTGGAGTGTCTTGTATTTTTTAATTCAAGTTTTTGAAGAAGAATATAGGGAAAAAAACTCAGTACAATGAACAAGACATTTAGATGTATACAGTAATTATTAATGCCATGGCAAAAGAATGTAAATATACCAACTCTATTATTTTATGCTTTCAGCACTCGTGGTGTTTTTTTATTTTATTTTTTTTAAATTTGACATGGGAAAAGGAACAGGGCACACCATAGAATCACTGTGTATACTCATTTCAAATGTAATCTAAAAGATGTTGTTTTAATAATTATATTATGTCTGAGCCATGTTATATTACATCTGCATTAATACATCTATGTGACAACAAATATTAGTGTATTTTCCACCACTTTGTCACCAGTGTAAATTATCTTATTCAAAGCTGTGTTTGACAATTCTCTCTTTCAATCGTACTGAATAAACTGCAGGTGCATGAGTTCCATATTGTGTCTTTTAAACATTGTTCTGTTAATGACCCATTATTACATATTCCATCGTGTTCACTGGAAGATTTAATTTTACTCTACTAATTCCAATATACAGATTTTGGGGAGGGGTAGATCTTTGTATTCAGAACTGCAGAAAGATTTATGCATATATTCTGCTTTTTATGGTAGTTTCTGGTAAGAAAAATTATATGGGACATGTTAGTTGATGGTTGGTGGTATCTCCAGCATTTTCTGGGGGTAACTAAAGCTGCTTAATCATAGGTGCACTGGTGTAAACCCTGTTTAAGATGCCTCTCTCTTTTCTTTTCTTTAAAAAATTTATAAATGTTTCAACCTCAAGAAGGAAGAAGTATGTATCTTTTGGCATTTTGTTTTGACGCTGAGGATACGTCTACACTTGGAGCTGGATGTGTGATTACCAGTTTGAGACATAACCACACTAGCTCTGATCAAGCCAGTGTGCTAAAAATAGACATGTAGCCGCTGCAGGAGTGGCTAACTGCCTAAGTGTGTGCCTAGTGTCTCGGACAGATACGTACTTGGGGTGGCTAGTACCTTACACTGCCACAGCTATCCTCTTTGTAGTACACCAGCTTAATCAGAGCTCACATGGGTACATCTCCTCAGGCTGTAACTCACATTGTAGATATATCCTGAGCATGTCGACGTGAGCATCAGAAGTAGCAGCCTGTAAGATGAAAAAGCAGTGTATGATCCTGGAAAGCTGGCATAACCTCAGCATATTTGATCTGGAAATAATTGGTAGATGGGAAATGTGGAATCCCATGCTGCTATTCTGTTTAGAGTCACTCTTCAGAATAGAAGGGTGTTAAGATCCAAATCCAGAACCTGGGTCCTGGGCTGAGCAGATGTATGGAAAAGGGAGATGAAGGCCCCAGTGGGAATGGAGAGGTCAAGAACCATGCTGCAGTGGCCCTGCTTCCTGACCCACCTGTACCCTTTTCTTGCTCACTGCTGCACAGGGAGCTTGTGTGGCTTGGGACTTTTATGTCACACCCTTTCTACAACAGAACCACACCAGTTCCTCTGCCAAGGGGGCTGGATTTTGCCCTAACTGTTTCTATCTGGACTCTAGTAAATTAATCTGTCTGTTAGAAACAAAGGCAGTTCTCTGGCCATAGCTGTGATGAGCCTGCCCTAAGGAAAGTTGAAGTTCATTAGCACAGTCACACCTTCTACTGGGAGAAGCTTAGAAGCCAGTAAGAGAAGTGATGTCGTAAGGACAGGAGAGGAGAAAAAGGGTCCAGAACTCGCAACCAGCAGTCTGTTGAGGTTTGTTTCAGAAAATTGGTGGGTGAGAGCTGGAGAATAAAGCTCTTTTATTCCCAGGATTGTAGTGCTTTTGATAAAGATGCCAGACTGAGAGCTCCAGAGATGAAGGTTCTTTATCTAGTATAGCAGAGGCAGCAGCAGTCCAAACTTCCCAACGTTGCCTCAGTCATTTCCTGGAGACCTTCACCTTTAGGGCGAAGAGTGTAGTTCATTCTTCATGCCTGTTGAATCCTGGCTGATTGCAAGGTTGGGACAATTGTGGTGATATATTTTGTGACGTGCATACCCCTGTCCAATAGGAAGTGGATGGAAACCAACTCGCTTCTCATAGGGTACCAAACAGCTGCTGGTGATGCATATTGGTAAGCAAATTAGAATGCTTTCAGTAATGCAATAATTAGAACTCTCCTCTGACCTGGGAACAGCCTGTGTCTGTCTTCAGTTTTTGCTTGTTTATTTTTCTTGATTCTTATACTGATCAGTGTTCAGGTGTCCCATCCTTTTTGAATGGTTATTTAAATCCTAAAACTTTTCTCCAGTTCTACCAGGCTTTGTCTGCTATCCGATCTCAGTATCGGAAGCCCTTTCTGTATTCAATTCTACTGTATTTAAATTGAGACTGCTTAATAGCACAAGTTCTTTACTCTTAACCCCTTTGATTCTTTTCCAAAGGTTCCTGCATTAACTCATCTTTAACAGTCTAGATTCCACAGTTGCATATTTGGTGTCTGATGAAGGCTCATTTCCTGACACTGTGGTTTGTTCTGACACTGAAGTTTTTTCTTCGAGTCAAGAACTTGTATTATTGGGCAATTAGATGCAGTTGCTGTCTGATTTTGCATTCTCTGTCTGTAACGCATCCAAGCCTCTCATTCTTTGTGAGAAGGTTTGAAATATCTGGAGCTCTGCATTGTGGTAAACGATTCACCACCCATTCAGGGAATAACAACCTGAGTTACTGCTTTGCCGATTTCCAAGAATGGGAGTTGTCTGACTGGCAGTTTTGAGTTATCCAGTGATTTTTTTTCTTGTTTCCTTAAGGTACTAAAGTAGCAACCTATTTACCACTAGTTTGTGAAGTCTTTTATGGAGTCCTAAATCTTTTGACTTGAAAATATATGGTCAAACTGCCGCTTTATCATGTAGTTGATGGCCTTCAAAGGGTGGCCTGTATTAACTGGAGCTCAGAACAGATATTCATAATAATCCCTTCTGGCCTTAAGATCTATGAATCTAAGAAGTTCCATAATTTATTTTAAGGTTACTCAATTTTTTTTTTTATGCCTCATAAACTGATCTCAGGACTGAACTTTCTTGCTTGCTTAAGGCAGCATTGGTTTTGTTTATTTTTTCCCCATGAGTACTAATACAAGACTGCCAGGTACATATATTTTAATGGGGATTTTTTTTTCCAGTCAGTGATTCTGGAATCAGTTTGCATTAATCAGTATTTTATTGCTATCCTGCTTCTGTTTAATTATCTTCTGCTTTGCTTACTTGCAGAAATTCCTGAAGAAATGGTTTGTGACATCTACGATACCTGTGCTAGCTGCTTCATAAAGCTTTTATTGGAGAAGCAAATGTGGCACGAAGTTTTACTATTGCTAACACGGAAAGCCAATGGGGAAAAGCCATCATGTGGTGGACTCATCAGAAACTGCAGCCTTTCAGACCTCAACATTGGCAGCATTATCAAACAGGTTGACAGACTGGATAAGCGACGGGTGCATCTCATAAGATGCTTGCTAGAAAAAGGAGGTGAAAACTCACAGATATTAAAATGTCCTAGAAGATTTTAAACTTCTGTTGGCTGATTTAAACAGATTGTTTTAGAAATATCCCAGCCCGACTCTTCTGGCCCAGTGTAAATGCAATAGCTGTTTTATTAGAGGTTTGAGTCTATCTCCTATATTGATTGTGGAGTAAGCTACTGCTCAGCGTGAGTAGGTGTGGCAGAATCTGATCTGAAATGGATATATGATTTGTATCTGGGAGGAAATGGTTAAGCATTATTTTTGCCTTAGGTTTTGCTTGATTTTTTTTTTCTGTTTTACTTTATTTTTTTTACTTCCTCATTCCCCTTCCTCAGTTTCTTCCTGGTTGAAAGACCACAATGGACATCATAAGCCTGAATTCCTGGATTCATTGCCTTGGTGTGTCACTACTTTAACTGGTCACCTCTTGGGAATCTCTTAAGGCAGAGACAATACCATGCTCACCCATTTTGAAGTTTACCATTTACATCTGAATGGGAAGTTAGTTCTTCTCACTTTGGGTGAAGAAAGTTGTACAGAGCTCATCTTCCTTGTTCTGAATGTAAATAGGCACTGGTAACCTCACTGAGCATCCCCTTATTATTTTCCTTTAGGTTTTTCATGGCAAAGTGTATTTTTATATGCACATACGCTTCATATAAAGTATTCTAGGTGCTTTACAATAAACATGAAGACTAATTCCATTCTTCAGAAAGAGTGTTCAGTTTAAGTAGCTAATCTTTTTTTTTTAAAAGAGAGAGAGAGATGGTGAGCCACAATGGCTGAGGGCTTTTGGAAAAGAGCAGTTACTATTTGTGACACACAGATCTATTCTGTTTTAGCCTTTACTCCTGCTGCATCTGAAAATCAGGATTATTCTGACCTGTTTTTTTCCTCGACTGATACAGTGAGGATAAATTAATATTTTAAAGCGGGGGGAGGGGGGAGAAGTAGTCCTACTATGTATTATTAATGTGAACAAGCAGCACTATAATTTGTGTATGTCTGAAGACAGAAGAACTCACATTATTTTCGTTAAGTATTTAATTTCTACACTGATTTCTTGAAGAAGGAATGTTGAGGGAAATCTTGGCCTTCATATGTGAAAAGATTTTTAATTTGACTCAGTTTTGGGGGTGTTTAGATGAGATTGGCTTAATATTTGAATTTCCTTAATATTCTCTTAAATGTATATAAATGTGATGAGATGGTTAAGCAGCGATTATATATTTTTTAACATCTACTCTCTCAACAACTGAAGCTGACGTCTTACCATTGATGCCGTTTTTGAGTATAGAGATCCAGTGCATCAAATTTAATCTTAAACATTCCATTCTATTTCACTAGCTTCACCTGAAGGGACTGGAGCCATCCCTGAAAAACCACTGCAGATATGCTTGAAAAATAATGATTTTGAATTGGCTTATTTGCTGCTGATCAGTGGTGCAGATCCTCAGAGTGTTTCTATTGTGGAAGGTGATACTCCTTTGCATGCTGCAGTCTCCATCTGCTTAAATAAAAGAGGTAAATCTTGGTTTTGGTGGACAGTCCACCTGTACCTTAATTTAGTCATATTATTTTAGGAAGGGAGATTTATTATTTCTACTTCTGCACCTGCAAAATCAGTAATATTGTGTAGGAACCAATAAAAAATGTGAGGGGTCAGAGAAGGCAGAGAAATGTTGAAAGCACAGCTATTGATTCTTAAGGAAATTGTGGGAGCAACTCATGAAGTTCTTTACTCCATTTTTATTTAGTCCTTACTCAAACAAAGCACCCACTGATTTCAATGGAATCTTTGCCTAAATAAGATCGAATAAAAACTGAGTAAAAGACTTTAGAATTTGAACCAAAAGGACTTAATAGAAATTAAATAATACAGATTTATATTATATTTATTAAACATTTACTCAGTGTGGAGAGGCAATCAAAAAGCTACGCGAATGTTAGGAACCATTAGGAAAGGGATAGATAATAAGACAGAAAATATCATAATGCCTCTATATAAATCCATGGCATGCCCACACCTTAAATACTGTATGCAGTTCTGGTCACCCCATCTCAAAAAAGAGATATTAGAATTGGAAAAGATACAGAGAAGGGCAACAAAAATGATTATGGGTATGGAACAGCTTCCGTATGAAGAGAGATTAAAAAGGCTGGGACTTTTCAGCTCAGAAAAGAAATGACTAAAACAGGATATGATAGAGGTCAATAAAATTGTCACTGGTGTGGAGAAAGTGAATAAGGAAGTGTTGTTTACTGCTTCACATAACACCAGGGAACCATGGTCACCCAATGAAGTTAATAGGCAGCAGGTTTAAAACGAACAAAAGGAAGTACTTCTTCACACACACAGTCAACCTGTGGAACTCATTGCCAGGGGATGTTGTGAAGGCCAAAACTATAACGGGGTTCAAAAAAGAGCTAGATAAGTTCTTGGAGGATAGGTCCATCAGTGGCTATTAGCCAGGATGGGCAGGGATGCGATCCCATGATCTGAGTGTCCTTTGCCTCTGACTGCCAGAAGCTGAAAGTGGAGGTCAGGGGATGGGTCACTTGATTGCCTGTTCTGTTCATTCCCTCTGAAGCATCTGACATCGGTCAGTGTCAGAAGACAGGATACTGGGCTAGATGGACCATTGGTCTGACCCAGTCTGGCCATTTTTATGTGCAGATAAACTGTCAAGCTAAGTTCAAAATTCAGGTTTTGTATAAAAATGGTTTTACAAACCCAAATGATTAAAGCAGTATCTTTATTAAAGTGTTTCTTACTACTTGTGATGGAAATTTTTAATAGTAATTTTGGCTGTCATGCTATATCCAGGGTTTACAATGTAGAAAAAAATCTTTCATCTATACTCAAATTGCCATATGACTAGACTAAAAAAGTTGTAGAATATCTGGTCTGTCTCTTCAGGAGGATATGAGAGTAGTCTTCTGGAGGGCATGTAGGTGGCTCAGGAGATTTCAGCTTTGGGAAAATGGTTTAAAGTTGGACCCGGTTTATAGTGACCAAATGCTACCAACATTGTTGGGTGACATTGAAATGAACATGGTGATCTCAGTTCATTATCTAGCTGATAAATATCCACATTGCAAAAAACAAATGTTGGCACCTTTGTTGGCAATCACATGGAGAGGCGCTGTTAATTAAGCAGACATGGGCACTAAACTAGTCTGTCTCACCAAGAAGGTTAAAAGAGATATGCAGCACTTTGGTGGGGGGAATATGTCAAATCTTCTGTTCCTTTGCTGCTGTTGTGCCTGTTTTTCTGAATAAATAGAAAATCTCAGTTTCTACGGCTATCAAAATGAGATGTTTTAGAAGCACTAAATTCACTTTATTTTAAAGATAATTTATTTTCAGTTAATAGCAGCCAAGAGATTAGTAATATAGATGTTTCTGGTTCTCAGGAGAAAGTATATTTAAGTTAGTGATTTGTTGTTGTTTCTTTCAGATGATGTTGGTTTACGCTTTCTGAACTATCTACTGGATCTCTATGGTTCAAACCCATCCGCTTTCCCACACCTTAATCCAAACAGCCAAGATAAGAACGGAAATACAGTGATGCATATTATATTTCAGAAAGCACAGTCAAAGCAGGTTAAGAAAATAATGGATTTGTTAGCAAAGTTTGACATTAACTTTAACTTGAAAAATAAATTAGGAAAAGATGTGAGGCACAGAATAAAAAAAAATGACCCTCGGCTGCTCGCCTGGAATACAGCTGTCTCAGAGAAGAGGAAGCACCGACAAGATAGAGTAGGGCAGTTTGTTAAGATGCCTAAGTCCATTCCAGTCTGTAACACATCACAGCCAAAAAGCACAGCTCATTCATCATCTGCATCTGCCCAGCGAGCGCCACCTGGCAACTCAACTAATATCCAAAAAACTGATCCAGTTCCTGATAACTGGGAAGAAGCAGAAGATGCTCACTGGACAAAGCAAGAAACCGGAGAAGTAAATAAGCCCTTAACTCTACGGGAAAGCCTAGTGAAAGCAATCACAGATTTAATCCAGCATCTTCAATTGGGTGACAACCCAACAGAGGATAATTCTCATGTGCCAAACCCATCCTCAGCACTAACCAGCATTGAAGGTAAAAAGAACAAACCCCAGCAAACCTGTGGATATGAGAGTTTGCCTCACAATAAAGGAGAGGGTGCCCACCCTGAGAAAGTGGAAGATACTAAGAAAGAACGTGATGAATCTGACATCCCCATGCCTAATGGAGTAGATGAAGAAACAGTGGAAGTCAACGGGCAGATTCAGGACATTGAGACATATATTCTGGACTTTGATAACATGACGTGGGAAATAGAGTGTACTTCTGAAATGCTGAAGAAGCTAGGCAGCAAGGCTGTACCTCATTATATGAAAAAGAAAATTATTCTGGCAGTTCAGCAGCTTGGAAATGGAGAATGGACCCAGGGCCTCCAAAAGCGGCTAAAACATTTGAAAGCTGATATTCAGCTGTATGAAGCTAAGCTAGACAAAGGAGCAAGGATGTTATGGGAGCTTGCAATAGACTTTTCTCCCCGTTGCAGTGAAGATGCAGAAAAGATTATAGCGACAGAACAGTCTATACATCCTCTAGAAAAATCTGGGAGGGTTTACACTGAAATCATTAGAATATGGGACATTGTTCTTGATCATTGCAAACTGGACCGTGCTATAGGCACAATATGTACTGCATACAACCGTGGCTTGTCCTGCATCTTGAGAAAAAAACTCAAGGGTATAAGTAAAATCAAGCAATCTTCTAACTTAAAAATGCAAAAGCGCATTCCTCGTTTTTATGTTGAAGACACAGAGACAGAAAAAACAAAAGAACACATCGTACCTGAATACTTCCCTCCAGCCAGTGCTGTGGAAACAGAATATAATATAATGAAATTTCACAGCTTCAGTACTAACATGGCACTTAACATAATAAATGATATGAATACTGCTGCTGAATACCCCTTCAGAGTTGGTGAGTTAGAGTATGCAGTGATTGACCTCAGTCCCAAACCACTGGAGCCAATAATCTTAATTGGACGGAGTGGAACAGGAAAGACTACTTGTTGCTTATATAGGCTGTGGAAGAAATTCCATTCTTACTGGGAGAAAGCACAGCTGGCAGGAGCTCCTTTGTTGGTTAGACAAATGTGGCAGAGAAGAAAGTTTGAAATTGAATCTGAGAAAGAAAGCACAGGTGAGGAAGATGAAGAAAAACAAGACAATGATTCCAGTGAGTCAATTGAGTTGGAAAGCATAAATGATGAACAAGATGATGAAGGTGAACAGTATTCTTCAAGTGAAGCTGACACTGAATTGAATTCATTGGGTGACTGTGAAGAGGAGGAAGAGCATAGCACAGACGAATCAGACAAATTAGAACACTTGCATCAGATCTTTGTTACTAAAAATCATGTTCTGTGCCAAGAGGTTCAGAGGAATTTTATTGAGCTCAGTAAGTCTTCCAAGTCAACAAGTCATTTCCAGCCTCTTGAGCCAAATGTTTACAAGCTACAAGATGTTAAAGATGAAAATTTCCCATTGTATGTCACCTCAAAACAGTTGTTACTATTACTTGATGCAACCATGCCAGATCCATTTTTTCTTAGGAATGAAGATGGAAGTCTTAAAAGGACCATTGTTGGTTGGTCCACTCAAGAAGATTTGGTCATTCCAAATTGGGAAGATGAGGATGAAGAAAGTAACATTGAGGGAGAATATGGTGAGGATGAAAAGACTGCAGAAATTCACTCAAGAGAAAATGATCCTCGAGTTTTTGTGACTTATGATGTGTTTGCTAATGAAATGTGGCCAAAAATGGTGAAAGGCAAAAATTCCTATAACCCTGCATTGGTTTGGAAAGAAATAAAATCTTTTTTGAAAGGGTCTTTTGAAGCACTAAATTGTCCCCAGGGTAAACTTACAGAAGAAGAGTACAAAAAACTAGGCCGGAAGAGATCACCAAACTTCAAGGAAGACCGAAGTGAAATCTATCGTCTCTTTTGTCTTTATGAGCAAATAAGATCACAGAGGGGTTACTTTGATGAAGAAGATGTCTTATACAATTTATCTCAAAGACTCTCTAAGCTTGAGGAGCTACCATGGTCCATCCATGAACTTTATGGTGATGAGATTCAAGACTTCACCCAAGCTGAGCTAGCGCTGTTAATGAAATGCATCAATGACCCTAATGCAATGTTCCTGACTGGTGACACTGCGCAAAGCATAATGAAAGGAGTTGCTTTTCGTTTCAGTGATCTGAGGTCACTGTTCCACTATGCCAGCAAGACCTCAGTTGACAAGAAACAATGTGCTGTTAGAAAACCTAAAAGGATTTATCAGCTATATCAGAACTACAGATCTCATTCAGGTAGAGAAATTACCCAATTTATGTTTTGAGGTCAAGATCTTCAAAAAGCACTAGTGATTATGTATATCTCCATATTTGTGTGCTCAACATGAGATACTTTTAAAGGGAACTGATTTTCAGATAGCAGATGCTCAGCGCTTTAAGGTCCCTTTTAAGTATCTTAAACTGGGCACCCAAAAGTGGAGCCACCTAAAATCACTAGTCAGTCTTGAAAATCTTTCCCTCACTGAATGTTTTGTTGGTATTTGACCTATTTAGGATGAATTTTAAAAAAAAAAAAGTTTTTTTTTGTCTTCAACTTCTGCTTCTGCACCACCAAAAATCCCGTATTTTGGGGATGCGTGGTCTGCTTCTGCTCTGATGTTTGTTTCGTGTTTCTAACCTTCGCCTTTTTTAACATAGGCTACAAGACTGAGCAATGACTTCTATGTTCTGTCAGCCCTGCAGATCAGAACTGCTCAAAGTGCATCCGACAGTTGCTCTCTCCACCTAATCACAATCTTAATTCTGGCATTTCCAGATTCTGTGCAATCTGAACAATGTTCATTTTTATTACAGTTATATTTGTGTGAGGCATTTCTTGCATTTGTAATGTGTATTTTTGATCATCACAGGAATTCTACATCTGGCCTCTGGGGTGGTTGATTTACTTCAGTACTATTTCCCAGAATCTTTTGATCGTCTTCCTAGGGACTCTGGCCTCTTTGATGGACCTAAGCCTACTGTCTTAGAGTCTTGCAGTGTAAGTGACCTGGCGATTTTACTGAGAGGCAACAAAAGGAAAACACAGCCAATTGAATTTGGAGCACATCAGGTTCGCTTTTCTTTTCTATATGGTGTTCTGTACATAGCTTTGGTTTGTAGCTGGATGTAGTGGCATAATCCACTTTTCTTATGGACTTATCCCCTGACTGCTTGCAACATTCTTTTGGTGTCCATATTTGCTCCCTGATAAATTATATTGTACAAACTCAAGAATTCAGGCCTTAACTTTCTCATTTCTGCTCCAGAACCTTTTCAGAAATGGTATATTTGACTTACAGTCTTTCTTGCCCTACTTTTCATTCTGATTTTTCTCTTCCATCAGTTCTCTCTCTCTCTCTTATAATATGGTATTGTGTCACTGGTCTAGCAGCCAGAAAGTAGTTTAGCAACCCCTTTTCTGGAATGTGCTGAAGTATCATTGCAGTTAGTGTAGTTTTAATACAGTAATACCACTATAGTCTACTTCTTAGATAACTTTTGCATTGCAATAACTAATTGCTCATTTTACACACTAAATGAGGTATATTGTCTGTCACTTTTATTCATGCGGCACTAATGCATTTTATGTTCTGGCAGGTAATATTAGTAGCAAATGAAATGGTGAAGGATAAGATTCCAGAGGAACTTAGTTTAGCACTTGTACTAACAATTTATGAAGCAAAGGGCTTGGAATTTGATGATGTCCTCCTTTACAACTTTTTCACAGATTCTGAGGTATTTAATTGCATTCTATTTTCCACTTTCGCTTCTTCCCTGTTGGTCTAACTGTCTTCGCTGAGGAAATATACAGTTTTCTCTAGAGATAGTCAGCTCCACTGCAGAGTAAGGCTCAGGGCTCACTGTAAGCAAACTGAGCTGCTGCTCTGTCATCCCTGCATGGGGTACTGCATCTTCTGTAGTAGTGGCTTATTTCAGGCATTTATTTTTCTCATTTTAAAAGTTTTCTGTGATACAAGCTATGTTCAGGAAAGTGATGGACCAGCAGTATAGGCTAGAGCTAGGTATTCTGTGCACTTCTTGAGCATTTTAACATAGCTGTGCTAATATACATCAGTCCTGAAGAATGATCCTTCTGTCATTTTACGCTGATGTGAATCAGAAGTGTAACGCCTTTGACTTCAACAGTTAAAACCGCACAAGTAAGAGGATATTCAGCCCCTGGATCTTTAGCATCCATAAGTCAAGTCTCTGGTGTCTGTTAGAGAGAGAGAGAGAGCCATCTGTGTAGTGGTTTTGCACGGTCCCCAGACGTCTAGTCAAAAGTTAGGATGAGTCCTCTTTAATGAGGCAGAATTTGGAAACAGGTCTCCAGAGTGAAAAACTGTTTTGTTTAAGCTTTTGCCATGTAGGCCTCTAGTTTTGAGTTATGAGTATAAAAAGCCTGTTTTGACTTTGTTTTTGTTTTTTCTTTCCCTCCCCAATTCGGAACATAAAAAGATTTGACTTTAAAATTTACAATTAGCAAGAGATTCAGTAATATCTTTCTTTTCCTTTTTTTTTTTTTTTTAACATAAGGCTTTTTAATTTGATTTCTCGAAGCTATGACTGCAACAGAAGTATGAGTTCATGACAGTATATCAACTTTAACTTTGGTTTTCTTGATTTTTTTTCAGTTTTGTGCCACAAATTTTGACATTATGGAAACAGTTTTTTTTAATTTAATAAAGAAAAGACATTTCATATTTACTTGAATAATTTAATTATTTTAATATTTAGTTTAATATTAATTTAATAATTAAATAAAAAAATTAAAATTTAAAACAGAAAAGAAGGGATTTAGTAAAGATTTTAGCTGAGAATTATGCATGATATTTGTATAAATTAAGTTCCCAATACTACAACTATATGTAGATTTCCGCACACAAAACATTGCGAGATAGATGCCTAAGGGGGATGTGTGTGAGTGTGTTTGCATGTGTGTGTGCGCGTGTCTGTGTTTAAAATATATATTGCATATTTGTATACATACAGACAGTATGAGTTTGTATATGTAGGCACTGGTACAAAGTAGATTCAGCTAACCTGAAATGTTCATATGTTTCTTAAATTATAGGCTTACAAAGAGTGGAAGATCATTTCTTCTTTTATATCTTCCTCTGATTCATCAGGAGAAAGCAAAGTGGTGATCGAAACACCTTTAGAGAAAAATACTTCTACTCAAAGCAGGCCTTCTGTGCTTAATCCAGAAATGTACAAGGTGATACATTCTCTTTGTTTTATAATGCATTATTTGGAGATAGCAAGCATGTATTAAACTATATAAGAAAAATCTGAAAGTTCAAGAAACTCTAATTTAACACTTGAATATATACCAACCAGTTCTTCCAATCAATGTAGTAATATCACGTACTTTAATTCGTTAATCCCAAATCCATCAATATTTTTTACTAGGTTTTGCTTAGCATATGATTTTGATTTGCTTTGTTCTTGGAAGGATTTTGGCTCAACCTAGCTAACACCTTTGGCTCCATGCCCCACCAGCTCATTTTCTCCATGCCCCATGAGTTGGGGATGCCCAGAAACTTCCTCCATCTGATCCGGGAACTGTACGAAAGCTGTACCACCACCATCCACTCTGTTGAAGGGGAGACTGCTGAAATCCCGATCCGGAGTGGTGTGAAGCAGGACTGTCCCCTCAGTCCCATCATTTTCAACCTAGCCATAGAGCCGCTTGGATGAGCGATTTTCAACGGTCTGGGTGAGTTTGAACTCTATGATGAGAGGGTGCATGTCCTGGCCTACGTGGACAAGCTGGTTTGATCACGGTTGACGCCGAGAGCCACCAGTGCATGCTTGATGCCACCAGCCAAGCTGCCGACTGGATGGGGTTCTGCTTCAATGCCAGGAAATGTTTCCCTCCACATCGAAGGCAGCAAAAGAGATTCAGTCCAGATGACTTTGTTCCAGATCCGGGCGAGTCCGTAATCTCCCTCCAAGACGGACAAACGTACCAACACCTGAGCATCTAGCAGACGCCAGAGGACATCATCATGGAGATCCTATTTGATGTGGCCAAGATCGACACCTTCCTGCTGACACCAAGGCAGAAGATCAACATTCTGAACACCTTCCTTCTCCCCGACATCTTGTTTGTCCTGAAGGGATCCGCTATGGAGAAGGTGCTTCTCAACAAGGTGGGCAACACCATCAGGCAGTTGGTGAAGAAGTGATGTTTCTTCCCCAGAGAGCCAGTAATGAGCTAGTATACATTGCGCACAAGCAAGGCAGCACCAATGTTCCTCTCTTGGGTGACCTGTGCAACGTCACGGAGATCACCCACTCGTTCCACCTTCTGGCATGTCCTGATGCCACAGTGAGGAATGTCGCAATGAGCGCCTTGCACGACATCGTCAAGAAGCGGATTGGCAGAACCCTTTTGAGTGGCTCCCTGACTGGAAAGTTTCAATAGGATGGGGGCGACTTCTCTTCACTTTGGACCTGTGGTGCCTGGAGAAGCGCATCGACTGCCACTGGACATGGTGCAAGGAGCGTCAGGAACTGGGAGCCTTGGTGCTGCAGGTCAAAACCACCAAGAACACCATGGTCACCCCGAAAGTCAGGAGTATGCTGGAGAGGGCCCTAAAGGATGCCATCCATGCACAGTACATGGCAAACCTTAAGCGGAAGCTGGACCAGGGCAAGCCCTTTGAGGTGGTGAGCAAGTGGGACTCCAGCAACCACTTCCTCCCTGGAGGCAGCTTCACTCAATTCGCTGATTGGAGGTTCATCCACCAGCCCGGCTCAACTGTGTCCTGCTGAACGGAGCTGTCCACCACGGGAATCAAGACAAGCAGTGCAGAAGGTGTAACTACTCCAATGAGACCCTGCACATGTCTTGTGAACTGCCAGCCCCACTCCCGCCTGGCAGCTGCACCACAACGCCATCCTGGATCGTCTGATTGGAGCCATCCCACCACGTGTGGGGAAGGTGGTAGTGAACTCTGTCATCCCTGGAACAGACAGTCAGCTATGACCAGACATCACCACCAATGAGGAACGGAAGAAGAACATCATGCTAGACATAACAGTCCCCTTCAAGAGCAGGACCACAGCTTTCCATGACACCTGTGCTCGAAAGGAGGAGAAATATGCCCCCTGGCCGACGCCTTGAGAACAAAGGGCTATGAGGTACAAATGCATGTATTGATCTATGGAGCCCTGGGCGCATGGGACCCCTGCAGTGAGGAAGTGCTGTGGGCATGTGGCATCAGTTGGTGTTATGCTCGGCTGATTGCGGTATCTCATGGTGTCAGGCACCATCAGGTGGTCCAGGGACATCTACACCAAACACATCACCGGGCATAAGATGTACAGAAACTCTTTCCTTCAAAAACTCTGTATTTGATTATTTTATAACATTAGCTTTAATAATATTTTTTAACATTGCAGGTGTGATAGCAAAAATCTTATATGGTTAACACTTAGTTGTATTACTTGTGGTTAAAAAATTAATTAAGATATAGAGACTAATTGACCTCTGCATTATTCTAATCTTACTCTGGCGTAACTATGAAAACCAGTGAAGTTATCTCAAGGATGCTGTAGAGAATCATATACTTAGTACCAGATCTTTCAAAATTGTGAGAGAAATTGCATGTTTAATTTGTACCTGAAATGTCCATAATTGTTTGCAAAAAATACATGACTTCAATTATAAATATTTCTTAGACACAAAACTGACTTTCTATATGAAACTATCTAATTTACAGTAGTAGTGAGTGCACACTAATTAGATGCAAAATAGTACATGTATTTTTGCCAGCATAATTGAAAATCAGGCCCTTAATATTTAAAGTGCCTTACTTTTAAGATACTTCACTTTAAATAGTTCACTCTATAGGTCTTCATAGCATTCCTTTTACCATGTAGTCATATCATTTCTTGCACATATCATGTCATTTTTCTTTTTAATCACTCTATTCTAGATGCTCAATGGAGAGCTGAAGCAACTGTATACTGCCATTACAAGAGCCAGGGTAAATCTGTGGATCTTTGATGAAAACAGTGACAAGCGGGCTCCAGCTTTTAAATATTTCATCAAAAGAGACTTTGTTAAGGTTGTCAAAATAGATGAAAACAAAGGTAAAAGCTACTTCAAAACTCTATAAAAACTCTGAAAACAAGACAATCCACTAAATGTTTGTTCTTCATTTTAAACCAGTTAAAATCCCCATGTTCTTAGCAAATATTTTTAGCTTTTGGTTAACATAATATTCAAACAATATGAAGACAAAAGGGGTGTGTGTGTGTGTGTGCGCGTGCTATAATGGTGTGCATTTAAGAGTAACGTAGAGTAGATTTTACTTGGTCCTTGCTCAAGCAAATTCCATTTGACTTTAGTGAGAGTTTTGCTTGCTTTAACGTAGCTCTAAAAGATCTGCAATGTTTGTCAGGCATCTCATTGTTGTTATCTTTCCTGGACTAGTGAGGAAGCTATGCAACCTACCCACAAATATGAATATTGATTATGAAAAACTGTCTCAGTTAAATTAGACTTGTTAGCAAATGAAAGAACCTATTTATGAGCAAGGGACAATAAGGTGACTCTCATCTTTGTTGCCTGTATAGAAATGAACATTTTAAAATAAAACTAGAATTGTCAATTTTTAATGTAAATAAAAAACGGGAAAAAATCTAATTTACCCCTTGATGTTGTTAGTAGATTTGAGCTCAGATCATGGGGATTTTGGAACACTATAAAATGATGATAATCCTTAGCTTTGACATACATTGTGTCTTCTCTTATTATACCAAGCTACTAACATGAAATAACTCTTTCCCTCTTCCCCACCACCCAGATCTTGATGATAGCATGTTTGTTAAAACTTCAACCCCAGAAGAATGGATTGCACAAGGAGAATACTATGCTAAGCATCAGTGTTGGAAGGTAAAGTCATATGTTCGTCCGAGATAAGTTATGTTAGTTCTGAGATCCTGTTCTCTTTGTATCCATAAAAGTCACTTTAAAATCATTTGGCTGCTTTACAGTAACAAAAATAGGAATCAGTTGGAAGTTGTGACTTTGAACCATTTAAAATTCTATTTCAGTAAACATTCTTCTAGGCAAGATGCTCCATTTCTTGGAAGCGGAATGATCTGGGTGATGACCCTACCGCCTTTAAGGTCCCAGTGTGGTTTATATCTGTCTCTAATTATTCTCTTTCTAGAAGTAATATCCAAGAACCAAAGGATTTTACTGCAATAAAAAAGTCCATATAAAATATTAAAATGAAGGTATCATTTTATTATTTAAAGAATAATATTAAATATTATTTAAATATTATTCAAATGGCCTGTTAGAACTCTTGACTTTTAAAATCTATTTGCTAGATTTCTACCTGATATTGGGTCTGTCTGGTCAGTTGTCACTGTGGAAATGTTCTGACAGTTTCTCAAGTGAATGACTAGTAGACTAAGTTTCTGTGATAGTTGTCAAAATGGTACATTACATTTCGTGATGATGTAGCGTACAAAGTTATTACTTAACAAAAAATATTCTGTGGAACCAGAAACTGTGTGTTCAGTATTCCTGTCATATAGGACAAAAAGAAAAAGCTTCTTAATCTGGTAAGGACTGAGTGTTCTGGAAGGGATGGGATTATATATATCCACTAGTGAGTCTTCAGACCAGTCGGGAAGTTAGTGTGAAGATCCATCCATTTCTCTGGCTACAATGGGGGGCCTTAAGAAAGGGGATTGAGGTAAAGCAAAGAAAAATGTGGGAGCTCCAAGGAATTTGTAAGACTCATCCAAACATTAACCAGGATAAACTAACTAACAGAAAATGTCTTCAGTTCTGTCTTTCCCTCTTGCAAGAAGAACAGAAATCTAATTTTGTTTATATTTTAACATGAAATAAATTGTTTTTATACACCATAATCCCCTCATATTTTTAGTTCCATTCTTAAAGTGTCTCCTTCATGCATCTTTGGGCAATGAAGTATTATTTTAATCTACAGTAAACTACCAGAAACAGAACAAAAAAAGCATGTTTGAGTATAGTTGCATATTTGAGAAGTCTTTGGATCAATAATATGTAGTTTTGTAACCTATAACAAAACACTACAGCATGCACATGTACCTATGTGGATTTTTAGCTGCTATATCCCTTTCTTTATAAGCCTGCTTATCATTGTTATAAAAAAATAATCACATAAAGGGTTTTCAGATGCTAAGAGTGGTTTGCTTTGTGCTATAAATTATGTTGTGTTTCCAAATGGAACATGACAAACAGCAAATTCATTGGTGGAATAAGACAGACACACACTATTGCAGAGTGACAATGAAGTAAATCTCACTAAGAAGCTGGTAAAGCATGTTTTATCTCTGTTGCTCTGACACTAGAATATCAATAAATCATAGAAATGTAGGACTGGAAGGGACTCAAGTGGTCATCTAGTCCAGCCGCCTGCTCTGAGGCAGGACTAGGTTTTGTCTAAGCCATCCCTGACGGGTGTTTGTCTACCCTGTTTTTAAAAACCTCCAGTGGTGGTAATACCACAACCTTCCTAGGTAATTTGTTCCAGTGCTTAACTATCCTGACAGTTAGGAAGTTTTTCTTAATGTCTAACCTAAATCATCCTTGCTGCAATTTAAGCCTATTACTACTTGTTCTGTCTTTAGTGGTTAAGGAGAACAATTTTTCACCTTCCTCTTTATAACAACCTCTTTACATACTTAAAGACTGTTATCCTGTGCCCCCTCCATCTTCTTTTCTCCAGACTAAACAAATCCATTTTTTTCAATCTTTCCTCCTAGGTCATATTTTCTAGACCTTTAATCGTTTTTGTTGCTCTTCTCTGGACTTTCTCCACATCTTTTGTGAATTGTGATGCCCTGAATTGGACACAGTACTCCAGTTGAGGCCTTATCAATGCTGAGTAGAGTGGAATAATTACTTTTCATGTCTTGCCTACAACACTTCTGCTAATACATCATCAAATGATGTTTACTTTTTTTTGCAGCAGTATTATATTGTTGATTTATTTAGTTTGTGATCCACTGCAACCCCCAGATCCTATTCTGCAGTCATTTCCTATTCTGTATTTGTGTAATTATTCCTTCCTAAGTGTAGTACTTTGCATTTATCCCTATTGAATTTCATCCTATTTGTTTCAGAGCATTTCTCTAGGTTGTCTAAATCATTTTGAATTCTAATCTTATCCTATCCTTGTAGCCCCTTCCAGCTTGTCATCCGCAGACTTTATAAGTGAACTCTTTATGTCATTATCCAAATAAATTTATGAAGATATTAAGTAGAACTGGACCCAGGACAGATTCCTGCAGCACCCCATTAGATATGCCCTTCCAGTTCAATTGTGAACCACTGATAACTACATTCTGCATACACTTTTCCAACCAGTTCTGCACCCACCTTTGAGTAGGTTTGTCTAGGCTGTTCTTCTAGGTTGTTTATTTGAAGGTCATGTGAGACAGTATCAAAAGCCTTACAAAAGTTAAGATTTGTCACTGTGACATACCCAGGGTATAGTACAAACTAGTGAGTAGATGTGTCACCCCTGCCGTCTAACCTGGGGTGTCCTTTACAATGTTTTGCTGCAGCTTTCAGTCTGGAATGCTCACAAACAGCCTTCAGCATGCAAATCACTCTGGGCTATGTCTCTGTGCACCTGCAGCCTGTCAGTCACCATTGACAGTGACCATTGAGCTAGCAGCTAGTAGGCTCTGGCCCCCATTCCCACACAATCCTCAAGTACACAGTCACCAACAGGCCACACTGTAAACTTCATGCAAACGGAAAGAAAAATCTAACAGACTAACAAGCTTGCCCACTCACGCCTAGAGCTCGCTCCTTCTTCAGCAGGAGATCTCCTTCTCAAACTCTCCTTTTTCTTGTCCCGATTCACTGTCATAGCACAGTACTAGTATACTAGCCATGTATGTAAACAAGTCGTCCATATTCTGTGATTTTACTCTGTGTCAAACAGATTTTTTTATCCTTTTGTGATCTAACTGAATAAGTATTTTTTTAGGTAATACTTAATTATGTGTAAATAGCTTTGTGCATTGTTTAAATGTTGGAGAACCAGTTTCTAATCTCAGGCAGTGCATATTGCCCATGTATATTTTGAAAAATCCATTACTTCAAGTGTTGAATAGTTTTTAATTGTATGGTTGTGAATACTGAACAACTGAGTTTAGGGAAATATGCAAGGAAGAATTTACTGACTTCCACTAATGGGGCTATTTCCCTGTGACATACCAATTAACCTTATAGTGTCTGATGTAATATGAATTATGAATTAATATGAATGTATTGTTTGTGTTGCCAATCCACCAGAAATGCAGTTTTCTTTGCTTTCACATGAACTGTAAAAAATATTATCAATTCAAATTGTGCATTAACTTATTTTGAAGTTTACATTTATATTAAAAATGTACTCAAGCTCTGTCCCCCCTCTTCCACCAGCTGCTTTGCTGATCTTAATGGTTTCCTTGATGTCATTGTAAAATTAAGTGTATCCCTTTTTTAGGCAATCAGGCTATTTCACCCAGTAAATTGTATGAATGTGTGATAAGCTTTAAGGGACACGTGCATGCATACATATATATGTGCATGTAATTTGTTACCTAATTTCAGGTGGCAGCCAAATGTTACCAAAAAGGAGGAGCAATTGAAAAGGAAAAATTGGCCTTAGCACATGATGCTGTACTTAACGTGCAGTCAAAAAAAAGCAGCCCCAAGTAAGTTCTGAAGTATTACTGAATTTATTAGTAGTGTTTCTTTGAAAATACAGGGAACAAAATGTTCTTGTTGATGGAACTGCTGGTATACCAAATTTATTAAATTGAATGTAAAATTGGATTGTTAGTGCACATGTAATCTGTTTTGTTTTGTTTTAAATAGGGAAAAACAGATGGAATATATGTACCTGGCTAAGACTTATTTGGAATGTGGAGAGCCAAAACTGTCACTGAAATGTCTGATTTATGCAAAAGAATTTCAGCTTTGTGCAGAGCTATGTGAAAAATTAGGAAAGGTACTAAAATCCTCCCTCCTCCCCGTGGTTAATGGAGTCTCTCTTTTAAAATGAGGTGCTTAGATCTATTTAGGGATTTCAAATATAATGGTCCCAGACAGAATATTTAAAAAAATCATATTCATTACATGATTTTAGCATGGATGAGGTTAAATAAATGTTCTTCCATGACACATTGGTAGAGTCATAAGTAACATACAGTTGTTTCAGATCCTTTGTCCGACAGCAACATACATCACAGAACAGAAATGAGAAGAGGTGAGAGCAGGGACTCTGCTAATAGATTAGGTTTCTTTATCGTTCCCCCTATACCAAATAGTCATTATTGCTTTGCCTTTGTTGGTGTTTCTAACTTGGAAAGCTTTATCTCCACACAGTCAAGTGGGTGGGGGGAAGAATGTATTGTTGTTCGATAGTTTACTAACACTAAAATTATTACTTGATATAACCATTTAGGTGATGCTGGAACTTCAGCAATTAATATGTTCAGCAAACATTTTCTGCCTGAACTGGGTCAAACATGAAGGGGCAACAAGAACAAACTATTAATAATGTAGTGTTATGCTAATGATGATAATTTTACAGTTTAAACCATTGCCTCTGAACTCCAGCATCATCCATTTTGCTGAAAAAGTGGAGAAACAACTCAATTTGTGTGAGGGGAAAAATGACCCTCAAATGAAAACCAGATTGCAACTCGGCTATCTCAATAATTTAAAAAAATAATATTGGGGTTCAAAATAAGGATTTTCAAACACACTCAGGGTTGGCCTAACTTTGCTACCATTGCAGTCAATGATAAAAATCCCATTGACTTCTGTAGGACCAAACAGGCCAGTGAAAATCCTTTTGAAAATCCGGTCCTAGTATATTTTTTTACCTTAATTTCCACTTTCCTGACTTGAAAATATTTTTTAAAACAATTCACCATTCTAAATTAATAAATGTATATTTGCAAACTTAAATCTACTTAACCATTCCCAGCCAAATAATACTGTTAATCAGTAGAAGGTCATAGTAACTGTCTACATCTCTTCCTTGGATAAAAATACCATGGTTTTTCTGTTGCTATTGTTCAAATATTTAGAAGACTGCAATAGTAATAAGAGTTATTATGATACAGATAAAAGAGGCTGCGTCTTTCTATAAAAGAAGCCAATGCTACCAAGATGCATCCAGATGTTATGAACAAATCCAGGAGTTTGATCTTGCGCTTAAGATGTGTTGCCATGAGGAATTGTATGAGGAAGCAGCTATTTTAGTAGAAAGGTATGTTCTTAAAGCGGATGCTGCAGAGAGAGTAGTCTCCTTTGTTCTGTTTTAGCATATTAAAGTAGGTTTTCTGCAGATTTGGACAGGGGTTTTAGTTGGTGACATGTCATTTGCACCAAGATTAAATTGATGTAGTTTTTCAGAATTCCTTCGAGCTTTAACAGTGGCAGAGAACATGGTTTTTCCCATGACTTATTTCACTCCCATAATGTCAGCCATATCAAAATTCTCCATCAGTTTGTCATCTAGACTGGTCTCTTCAACTAGATCCTTAGGGTAGACATCACAGAAAGATTCAAGGAAGTAGGAGATTCATTAATTAAATAACCTTAATTTGGCCCTAGTGTGTATGCATTATGGTAGATTGCTCACAAAGGATATGTCTACACAGGAATTAAAGACACACCACCCTCTCTACCTTTGCAGGGTGCCAGAACTTGGGCTCTGGCCTGAACCTGAATGTCTACACAGTGATATTTCAGCCCCAGAGACAGCCCTGCAAGCCTGAGTCAGCTGACCTGGGACAGCTGTAGTTTTTTTATCCCTCTGTAGACACACCATTAATGAGGAAAAAATCCAGTGTTTTGTTTTCTCCTCAATATCAAGGCCTTTTTTACTGAACACAGCTCAAACTCTGCTCTGAAGAAAGAATTACTAATTTCTTAATGGGTTTTTTTTTATGCCACTCATCTCTCTGTGTCTGAGTGGTTCACAAATATTAGTGTATTTATCTTCACAACAGTCCTGTGAGATCAGGAAGTGGTATTATTCCCATTTGATAGATGGGAAGCTGAGGCGCAGAGATTAAGGTTAAAAGCATCCATTCATTTTGAGTTCCAAATCTGAGATGACTGGGACCTGATTTTTTTCAGAGCATTTATCACTTTATAGCACTTTATATGTTCAAAGCTCAGCTCCCCACAGCTTCAGTTGCAGCTGTGAGAGCTCAGCCCTCTTACCAGTCAGACCCCAGGGTCTCAAGACAGGCACCCATAAAATGAGGCGCACAGAATTAGTAGCCACCTCTGAAAAGTTTGGTTTAAGTTACTTGCCTAGCGTAATGTACAATCTCTTTGACTGAGGCAGGGATAGAATCCAGTTCCCCAGGGTAATATTCAACCATGTGACCATCCTTTCTCTTCCCGCAATCTCTGGCATCATTCACTATCCACATTCCAGCTTATAGGTCAAGGGTCCTAAAGACAACAGCCTTCTTCACTACACAACCCTGATTAATTCCCAGAACAGGCCTATTCTGTGCACTGACTGATGTAGGGGTCCTGTGAAAAACATATTATACAGTCAAGTAATTAAAGACTGTATATGTATAAGGGGGGCTGAATTAAAGTTGCACAGGCAACCTTAATTCTGGCTTTTTCCTAATTTACAGTGTTTGACTTTGTAACTTACTGATGTTGTTTTAACATAGGTTTTTGTGTATAATTTTCTAGGTTTTTTGTTTTTTTTAAAGCAAACTTGAAAAAACCAAATTCCATCATGTGGCATTATATTGTTACAACACAGAAGCTTTAGATCCGCCACACAGACTTCCATCAGTTGAGCTAATGGAGTATCTGATAACAATAATAGATTGTCATCCTCTATAAAGACCAGCGCTGCCTACTCGTCCCAGGCCCATTCTCCTCATCTAGCCAGGCCCAATCTCTGCTCCTCAGGCTTCTCATCCCAGTACCTGTCTCCTTGCCCAGTAAATTCTAGTCTCATCCCTCATACTACCAGTCCTAGTTTCCCCCTTTCCCTGGCTTTTCATCCAATCTATCTCTCTCTCTCCAGCACCTGGACCCCTAGTAACCCATACCCACTGGCTCCCAATGTTTCTCTCTGGCCTCCTCATTTAATCTCAGGGTCCCACCTCCTTCCCTGGCTCCTCCTCAGATCTGTCTCCCCTTCACCTCTCGCCAGCCCCCTGATTCTCAATCCCAGTCTCTGCCTAACCTGTCACAGTCTCTTCCCACCTCCTACATCCTGACTCCCAGTCCTAGTATTCCTTTCTCTTCACCCCCAGCTTGTAGTCTCTCCCCCTTACCAGGGTCCTTATCCTTACCACCCTCTCCTCAGCAGGTCCAGCATCTGTGCATCTGAATGAGGCACTTTTCTCCTGCATGTTGCCTGAGCCCAGCAGGAGGAGTTATTGAGAGCACAGGAAAGACAAGCTATCTGCTGTCAGTTCAGGTGCCCAGTGCAGACAGAATTTTTGGGGAATGTAGCAGCTGAGATTGAAGAAATCCCCTATGCATGTGTGAACTGTAATTTTTTACAACTTGGCTGATAACTTTTCATAACATATCTTGGTCAAGTTTAATGGATTTCCGTAGGGACAACAAAGTGCTCATCCCTGTCAAATTTTAACTCGCTGCTCCAAAATACGGATGGACACTAGCGCTTTAAAAAACAAAAACCACCTTTCCAGAATTTTTTAACATGGACAAAACATGTTTTTTCCCTACCCTTGTTCTTGGAAATGGTTGAACCTTTTTGGCTGGCATTTTCCAATAAAATTCAACCCAAATCAGATACCCAGCATGAAAAATTTCAGTCCAAATGGGTATAGTTTGACAGAAATATGAGCAAATGAAACCAGGGTCTTATGATGGGAAGTGTTGAGCAATCTTCACAGATTCCAAGGCCAGAAGGTACCATTTGAGATCACTTAGTCTGACCTCCTGTATAATACAGAACATAGAAATCCCCCCAAATATTTCCTAGAGTATATCTTTTAGAAAAACATTTAAGCTAAAAATTGCTGGTGATAGACCTCAAGAATAGGCAGTGCTGCCACCCCACTTATAATTTTATAGAATCCTAGAACCGCAGGGTTAGAAGGGACTTCAGGGGTCATCTAGTCTAACCCCCTGCTAAGATGCAGGATTTGTATCTAAGCTATCCAAGACAGATGGCTATCAAGCCTCCTTTTGAAAATCTCCAGTGAAGGAGTTTATCACAGTTTAATTCCAGTTTAAAACTTCACAGTAAAATAGGTATGTTCGCCAAACAACATAGTGGATTATCATATTCTGTGTGACATATCATGAAATCTTATGTTATAGTAACTCTCATTACCACTGTACTTGGGAAGATTTTTTTAATAGCATTTACCAAATCTATACAAATAGTTTGATAAAATTATTTTTACTTCTAATTTTTAAATAACAGCTTTATTTTAAATCAGTCTTGCAAAATCCCCCATGCAAATTTACCATCCCAGGCACAAAATCTACTCCTTCACTCTTACCATGAAGAAAATGATAACGGAAAGCTAATGATGATTTACTAAATTGTCAAAAAACATTACTTTGCCTTCATTGAGAGGGAGAGAAGAGTTTTGCAAGGTTGAAGTTTGGCTATGAAATAAGCTTACTAATTTATTGACATTATGTAATAGTAATTAACCATTAACTGAATATCAGATCTAATGTTAAAAAAGGTACTTTGATCTGTCACTCAGAAGTAACAAATGGAAGAAAGATGTATGTAAATACTATACTATGGCACATACATATTCTGTTAATCATAAAGTGTTCAGTGACTGATGCAAGCTTTTGTCTGGAGTTACCAAGTTTGACCCCTGAAGAATGTTTGATATTGTGAGTGTCTTAGTCATGCAGTTCTGACTGTTCATGTAACAGATTCATAATTATCATGTGCCTTTTAATGGGAGTTCACATCACTGTGTTCTGAATTACTTTAATCTCACTTCATCATTATTTTAAAGCAGTATGTAGCAAGATCCACTGACATTCTGACCTTCTGATCTTATTCCTGATTGAAATTTTAGTGGTCTTATTTCAGACGGCTTTAAATTGTAATGAAATGATTTGTAGATCTTTGAAATACAGTGATAATTTTTCATGCCTCAAAGAGACCTCTCATGATTATATATAACATTTCAAGTAGGTCTGGAGGGGACCAGACTGATGCAGACTTATTACTTACTTCAGCATTGCATGAGCTTTTTAAAAATGCTAGATTGTGTCTATTTTATTCATATATGGTAGTAATCTGACATTGATGTATTTTTATTCCAGATATGAAGAGATACTAAGGACAAAAAGACAACCAGTTTCCAAACTCTCATACTCTGCAAACCAGTTTAATTTGGAAGCTGCTGCAAAGTACTTGCGAGCAAACAAAACCAAGGAAATGATGGCAGTCCTCTCCAAACTTGATACAGAGGACCAGCTTGTGTTCTTGAAATCACGCAAATGCTTGGTCCAAGCAGCAGACCTGTTGAAGAGGGAGGGTCGAGAGGAAGAGGCTGCTAAGATGATGAAACAGCATGGATTTGTGTTGGAAGCAGCCAAGCTCACTACCAAAAAGGAATTTCGAGCATCATGTCTGCTTGCTGCAGTCCGTTTTAGCGTCACTGGCTGTTCAGAATTGGAAAACAGAGAGACCATCCTGGAAGAAGCCTTAGAGCTCTGTAAGCAAACAAATCAAAAATCCGGCATTGCTGAGGCCACTTTCCTGCAGGGAGTTCTAAAGAAAGATTCTAGAAAGATTAAAGAGGCCTTCTACAAGTTCTCGCCTTTGAATCATTATGCTGGTGTGGTGGAAGCGCTCTTTGAATCAACTCATTGTGAACCAAAAAGCCAGGACATCTTTTTTCTGGCATCTTGTGGTTTAGAGGCCCTTCTAAATCTGGTCAGTGCTCTCCAGAAAGCAACCACCAATGCTGAGAAAGAAATGGTCAGGTCATGTTTTGATTATTTTGGAATTTTGCCAACCGATAGCAATGTGTGTCAGGTGTCTCAAAATGAGACTGGACAGATTCTTCAGTTCTTGTCTGATTATCCTACTCAGAAAGAGAAGAAAACTAAAGATCACTTCCTTGTGGGCATGGAAGAGGTAAAAGCCGCACTGAATAAGCACTTCTTAAGTAGGCTGTGTTCAATTACATGCAGTATACTTGATCAGAGTTACCCTGAGGTTTGCATGAAGTTCATTGCTGGCTTGAAGTGTGAGGATAAAGCTTGTAAGGATTTCCATAGACCTTTGTTGCGCCATGAGGCAAAGTCTATACTTCAGTGTAAAATGCATCTGGCAGCAATAAATGGACTATTGTTACAGGCCAAGAAAGTATTCCCAAAACAGCTATTGCATGAATTCAAGGACATTGATGACATTTTGACTGCTGATAAGTATTCATTATGCAAATCCCTCGTCGATTTCATATTCCCTAAACATTTCCATCTGAGAGTGGTGTCTGAAAACCCAATGGCATGCAGAGATATCTTGGGACTCAGTTTTTCTAAACCCTGTAAAATGGTGTTGAAGGAGTACATCACATTTCAGTTTAAAAGTGAAAATGCCAGAAACAGAAGAGAATCAACTGACTTGTGGCTCAGGGCAATGCAAGTTTTCATCTTGTCTTCCGGTTATCCTGAAGAATTGGAGAAACTCCTTGTTAAGGAGGAAGATGATTATAACAAAGAACTAAAGTTGCTAGAAGCTAAAAATTATGAAAAGGAGGGAAGAGGCAGAGGAGGAAGACCCAAAGGGGTAGATGGCAGATATGGCATGTTGACATCTGATAAATATGCTGGAAATGGAGATTACACGCACTTGTGTTTCATTCGACTTCTTGAAAATTCACTAGATTGCCTCTATGTTTACAGAAACCCAGAAGAATGTAAATGGATGTTTTTCCGTTTTATGAATGTCCTGGTCAAGAAATGCATTGAACCTCTGATTCCTAGCATAGGAAATACAGTGATGTTGTTGGAGTTCCAGTATATTCTCTGTTGTGCCGTCCTGATGCGCCTCTGCAAGAACATTACTCTGTGTCTTCCAAAAAGTTACATTGCTCTCTTTCATTACTGGGAGTTTTTGTTCAGAAAAAAAGACCAGAAGAAAGAGGTTAGAGATGTGTTTTCCATTATACAGGAGTACAAACCAAAGGACACCAATGAAGCTATGAAGGAGTTCAAATTTCATCTCCTTTATGTAGCAAAAGTTTTGTGTGGCGCTAAAAACAGGAATTTCAATGTTCTTCTTGATGCTTTCAGGGATCCTGGTTGCATTATTTCAGGGGAGGCGGAGCGTACAATGGTGCTTTGCTTAGTGATGTTAGTGAATGCTGATCAAGTGCTTACTCCTAGATATAAATCCTTTTTACGCCAACACTTTCCTGAAATCAAGGCAAAATTGATAAATATGAAAAAAGATTGCCCATCCCAAGTGCCTGAAAGATTGGTTAAGATTGTGGAACGAGTGAGTGATGCTGTAGATGTGAGAAAAATAGCGGAAGGTCTGCAGGAACTGCTGATTGGACGAGATGAGGAGTACTTAGCTGACTGCCACTGGAAATGGGACATTGCGTATGCCAAAGGAGCAAGTGTACGGGGCATCTTTTATGAGCAAGTAAACCTAGACAGATTTCAGTCTCATTTGGATCCTGTGGAATATTTTGAGGAGCCAGAAATGGAACTTGAAAGGGATCTCTATGTGGAAGAGAGAGAAGATCCCCTAACAACCATAGCATCCATAAAACAGCAGAAACAACAGCAAAAAGCTCATGCTAAGCGGAAATTGTGGCGTTTGTTTCTTTTAGCCTATTTTTGCATAAAATGGAAGAGGAAATCCTGTTCAAAAATAGATCCCATTGGGATGAAAATGAAAGAATTGGTATCTGGAATCTTTAAAAAAGCAGATATTGACCAAACACAGTGTGACCTCTGTGGAGTCAAATTTATTCAGGGTCCTAAAAACTACTTTAGTCACACAGAAGACTTTGAGAAAGAAACTTCTGAAGCCATGACACCAACAGAGACCATTCAAGGAGAAAAGGAGAGCATGGAAAGGAGTGAAACCTTTGTGGCGCGCGAGACTTACGTAAAGCACATATACCTGGATGAGCATAGAAATAAATACACTGCCTATCAGAATTATTTTGAATTTTTCAAAAGAAATGTGGATCCAATAATAATTGAAGGGTTAGATGTAGTGGACACAATTGAACAAAATGCCTGGATTAAAAGTCACTTGGTATATAAAGAACATTCCAATGTAGTGCAAAGAAAAATCCAAGAGAACATTAAGAAGATTTCTGATTTAGTAGAGGATATCTATAAGAAGAAAGCTTGGGCTGATGGTAAGACATTTTTTGTTGTTGCCTATCATGCTATCTCATTGCACATAGCTTGCATGGTCTCATATTTTAGGTTCCTGCAACACTTGAATGATGTGATATACCACTGAGGAAAATGTGTTCTTCAACAATATACGATAAGTATGACCATGTCTATTTTATTTTTGTGAAGCAGTATTAATATAGACCCTGATTCTCCTTTTTCTCCACTAATTTTCAGTGGACATCCCCCCGATTTACCCAAGTGCAAGTGAATTGAGAATCAGGTCTATATTGTTAGTCTACTTGTAAAGAAAGATCTACACTGCCTCTCAGTTTTTGCCAAATGAAAGCAAGTTAAAATTAAGGATGCTGTTGAAGTCATTTCTTTTCATTTACGTTTTATATTTAATGCACACACAAGAGTATTCAAATAATACAGTGAGCAGATAAAATGAGTTGTCCAGTAGGGTCTCAAGTTTATCTCTTTTATAAAAGTTTTTAAAAATATGTTAGATACATGATGTGGTACTGCTCTCAGGCTTCTATGGCAATTTCCAACTTGTCTGACGTGTACACATTCCTAGGAATACCTAAGTATGTCTAAAGTGAGAATTTTTAGGAATTCTTCATCTCTTGGTAGTGCTGGCTAGTGCTTGCTACTGCTAGCAAGATGGGAGCACTGGTGTAGGGTGACTGTGCATTGGGTAAGAACACATGCAGCTAGTCTGTACTTGCACCCCTAATATTGCTAGCACTGATGAAGCTGTACTGGTGCTAGACCAATGGTGGGAACATTACTAAAGATCCTCCATGTAGACAAGGCCAAAAAAAAAAAACAGCAACAAAAAAACCGCTAACAGTGACTGAATAGGAGTTGCATTAAGTTACATATCCTAGGAAATACATATTTTGATACAAATGTTATTTCATATTTGCTTAACACATATTTGATAATTTGCACTGGCTCTGGCATGGAAATATAAAATTAGCAATAATGACCTAGAAACAGAATAGAACGGACTAAGTGCTTCTGGGAAGAAACTAGCACCTTAAGCCAAAACACTGCCATTATTTCTAGACCAGCTATCAAAAGTGTCCTGACAGTTCATCAGCTGTTGCATACCATTCACTTGTCTAAGTTGACTGATCAAGAAAAATCTAACTATTTCACTCACCCATCAAAACACAATCTCCTTGCTATAGTGCAGGGGTGTCAAACTCAATTGGTATGGCGGGCCACATTTACATTAAGTTGAGTTCAGGGGGGCCACACATAACACACACTACTCTACTCTACCTTTCATGCTGTACTCTCCGCTGAAAAATCTCCCCGCAGGGTAAAATTCAGTGGCACAGTAGGAGAGAGAGGCTCTCACAGGGACTCGCAGACTCCACTCTCCGCCGTTAAATCTCCCTGTGGGGTCACATTCGGCGGCCATTTCCTTTTTAAGAGCTCACGCAAGATCTCCCACAACTTGCCTGAGCTCCGCTCAGAAAACACTGCCGGCACAAGCCTGCGGGCCGGATTCGGACCGCGGGCCACATAACACAAGCCCGCGGGCCAAGAATTTGACACCTATGCTATAGTGAGTAGAATTTTGCAAGGTTGTGTCATAAGCCTGTGTTAACCACTGTGTTATGTAAGTCTTATGTTACCACTCACCTGGGAATGTTATACGATTTGGAAAATCTTTATGTATAGACAAAGATGTAAAGTGTATAAAGTCAGTTTATTACACATGCCGTGGGCTTGCCTCTGTGTGACCTTACGTTGGAGAAAATTGCTGATTTTTATCTAGAATAAATAATACTCAAATCCCACTGTTTCTTAAGAGATTTTTACACTTACTAGATTTTAAAATAAATAAATATAAAACAAAATTCATATACAAATCTTTCCATTAGCAGAGAGATGTATTGCTACGTGCATTGGAAATAGAAACATCCTCTCACTGGTGCAGATTTTGCCTGACAGATTTGTCAAAGCATTTTCCCTTTGTGGCAAAGCTTCATACAGAAGCAGAGAAAAGCTGAAGATTTCAGTTTGATTTGGGTGTCTTTTATTTCAAGTACAAAAATCTTGGTTAGTTAGTGAACTCAGACATGTTTGGACTTCTGTTTTAATATAATTAAATAGTCAGTGCGCCACATCATTAGTTAGTTTAAGTCAACACAGGTGTTGTTTTAGGAACATGTAGCAAACCTATCATCAGTTATTTGTCTAAGAAATCATTCTACCAACTAGAGTACTTCCGTACAATGAACATTCTGATTAGAATTAGAATACTAATTATTCACATATTTATTGTTAATTTTAGATTTAGCTGCAAGATCTCAATATCTGTTACCTTTGTTTTTCCATCCTGGAGGAAACTTTACATACAAGTTTATATTTTACTTCTAAATTTGTGTTTTTTCTTTGAAAGTGTTTTTGTTAAATCTCTAATATTACAGTTCATTAAACAAATGCAACAATACCGTTGAGCTGTATTGTGGCTGGACCTGTAGAGTTTTAGAAGGTTGAGCAGAGAATTCAAGAAATCATCTCTCTTTTGCCCTGCATAGGGCGAGCCATAATGTTGATGGGGAGTCCAGGCTCTATGCATGGCCTTTCTAAAAGGGACAGGGTGGGGGTGGGGCTGTGACTCTGTCTCCATTGTTTGTCAGAGTAGATTGAAAATGGTGAGGAGTGCATGCTCTATCCTCTCCCGTGGTGGTCTCTCTCTCCTACAGCATGCAATTTTGGAAGCCCCCAGGAAGAATTCTTGTTGAATCACTCAAAATCCTACCTGGAGCTTTCAATGCAGCACAGCCCCATAGCCTACACTAAAGGAAAGATGTCTCTCTAAGCCACTATCCGGCTCGCAGATAATAAACGCTATCTTAATATGTTTAACTATTTGTTATCTATTTCAGCGGAAGAAATAATGTCTAAGCTTGTTAGCAGGTTGTCCATTAATCTTGGTGATGCTCGTAAGTGGCTGGAGAACACTGAGTCATACATGGTAAAGGAGGAAGGTACGTCATCAAATTATGCAAGTTTCCATACTCTGCAGAAATTATATGGTAATATTTTAATTTCTAAGGAGAGAGACTCACCTTCTTGGTTTTATCAATGCCCCTACCACAATTGCAAAGCCAAAGAGGACAGAGCAGGCAGTATGTATAGGTGGACAGGTGCGATGTTCAGAATAGAAACAAATACCTACGAAAAGGGAAGGAAAATGGAACCTTCTTCACCAAAGACTAGGGAATTTATTTCTCAGAACTTTTCAGCATCAGTACATTTTTGGACTGATATCTGTATAACCCAATGTTCTGAGGTCAGTGGTTTCTAATAGGACTGATGGTTCTTAACTAGATTTTAAATGTTCTCTTTTCCTCTGGATACAGGGCAGCAGAAATAAAATGTTCATGTAAGGCTCTTTTTGTTTTCCTTTCATTTCATTTCACTTTCTACAAAATAGCGATTCACATATGTACCTTAATCCATCACAACACTGAAGCATAACTTTAAGCATGAGAGTAGTTCTACTAACTTCCTTGAGAGTATGTAGGTGCTTAAGCATGTACGTAAGTGTTGGGCTAGGGCTATAATAACGTTGAGAAAGAAGGCAATACCCAGTAATAAAACTTCTTTCATGTCCTGTTTTTTTTAATCTAAAGTTGTAGTTTTAGATCAGTGATTCTGAACACCATAACATAACATGTTAGCCTCTGACAGTACAAAGGAAGAGATGGTTAAAACATAGTGCGAATGAGCTCTTAGTTCTACAAACAGCATTAAAGCCTTGTTCCAGCTTTTGAAGTCAGTGGGGAATGCTTACTGACGTCAATGGTAGCAGATCCTGAGTGTCTGTCTACCATTAGCAGGAGGAATCCAAGGGAGAAATAAATACTTTGACACACACATTAGCCATTAAGACATGCTCTTCTTTTCACATCAAAGCTTAATAGAGGGGGGAAATACTTTATTAAAAAGAATCATGATCAGTAAGAAAATTAACAGGTCTTCAGTGTAAAATTAAGTCTTCAATGCAAGAAGTATATCAAAATCACAGACACAAACATATTCATACAAAAAATTACTTATAACAGGTTCATTGGTTGAAGCTAATGAACCTACTCAAGAAAGGTATTTCACACTCAGGTTAAGTTGCTTTTTTATTTCATTTTGCTATCATAAAATGTAAATACGCAAGAGGAGGGCTGCTAAGAACTACTAGGAGAGCTTTCAGAGAAACGTTGTTCCGTCTCCTCCTCCCCCAGTGTTTAGCTTAAATTGATGGTATTTCATTCAACTTGATTTTATTTATTTGGCTATAAATCTGTTTTTTTAAATTTCATAAGACCCTGGTTCAGCAATTCGTCCTTATTCACCAAAGCACTTTAGCACATGCTTAAGTCTTACTGAAGTTCTTTTGGTTTTGAGCACATGATTAAAGTTCCATGTGACACCTGTGCTTAAGTGTTTTGTTGAATTGGGGCCTAAATAGGAAATGGCCATAATGTATCTTTGTCATGCCTTTAGGAAAAGAAAGTTCCAATCTTGTATCCTTTTGAACAATTTGTTGTGTTTTTAAATAGGTTTTTCACATGATAAAGACTTTGAAAATGATGGAGAAGATGAAATGGCTGCCTTTGATGAACTAATCCCTAAAAAGTCTTCAAGAAAAAAAGGAAAATGTAGAAAATAATAAATGTGCAGAATGTAGAAAATTATGCAGATGACCATTCCACCCTGTACTATTGTAATTTAGGAATAAATTTTAAAGGATTAAAAAAAAACCATAAGGGGTTTGGATCAGCAATGGGGAGAATGTGAAAAATACCAGCAAAGATTTTTACTTTTCATTGTTTTTAATCATTTATTGTGTGGGAATAATTGCCTACCTGTTTGTCGTTATTTTATAAATTTATGTATTTTAAAAATTAAACTATGACAGGACATACTTCAGGCAGAATCAAATGGGGAACTCAGAAGTGACAAACAAATGCCAGCATGTAATTTATTAATTTGAAGTGAGCCAGTGGAAAGAGTAGCACTTTTCTGCCTCTACTCAGGGTTGTTTCCCCACCTATTCCTCTTCCTGCTTTTAATGTGCACCTCTGCCATCCTATTGAGCTGGAACACTCATGGGGAGGAAAGATGATTTCTGATTCCCGCCTCTCCCCCACGAGGATTTTAATATCTTTTTTGGACTATCAAAAACAGCTTGTCCCTGGTGGACATGATTTCAAATAGCCATTGTGAACTAGCCAGCCACTGAGCTCTCCCTGTTTGGAGGAACTTAAATCTCCTTGGGGGAACTTGCAATATCTCTTTTATTAATTCCAGAGACAGGAATGGTGAGCACAGAAAATTCTAAACATATTTATGTTTGTATTCTATCATCGTATATATATCTCTAGTTAGATATGGACAAGACGTCTCTTTATTTTACTGTGTTCTTTGTTTGATTATGCTCTGTACATATTGAAGACGTATGATGTTTCTTTAAAGCTAAAGATTGTTTATATATTTTACTTGTTTGCCCCCCAAAGAATCTCGCCATGTAATACAACATTTTATAAAGCTGAGACGGTTTATGTTATAGACTGGTGTTGTCTCATTTTTTTAATTGCCGTGCAAGGACTATAGAGAACTTGTCACATGTGCAAGGGCTGCAGGATTTGGTCTGAAATACAGAATGTATAGTGGTGCTCATCACCACTGCAGTTCCTGGCTGTTCACTTTATGTATTCTTAGGATGTTTTTTGTATTTTTAATGAATGGGTTACTTAGTGGCTGAGAGAGTCTTGAAAATGTAGCTAATCTGTTTTCACATAGCAAATTGTTTTATAATTACCAGGCCCATGAAGGGAAATTTGAAGCCCTGTTACATCGTGTTTGCCAGGGCCGTATCCCCCATTTCCCTTTGTTTACACAGATTTTGGGGGGGCATTGACCTTGGGGGTCTTGGTACAATTGTCCCTGTATTTTCCCCCTGTCAGCCCTGATAGTTACCTAAGCATTATCCTTTGGTCCGTAGTGGCCCTAAAACATGTTTAATTACTTATTATGTACCCATTGCCTTGGAATTTGGATGCATTGCATTGATAAAAGCAAAACATCAGTGTGAAACCTCTGCAATATATACAACAATAATAGCCATCTATCAAGTACCAACCACCCCTATCCACCACAGGAAGAAAAATGTTGTTTAATGGCATTTTTAATGTTCTGTATGAAATGAGTGGATTGGTCTCACCTTGGGTTTTCCAAGGAGGTGTACACATCACCTCAAACACTTTCATGGTTGGCAACTGTCATGAAAACTGATCTTCTCGCTCTCTTCTAAGCGTGGTACATCCAGCCTGCAATGAAGATTTCTCAGCTGTGGAGTTGGGATAAACCTGGTCTGTCTTTGCCCATGCTCTCTGTGCTCTTTCTTTAGCTTTCAGGACTGTAAATCTGGTTAGTGTAAGTGCACAGCTAGTAACCTTAAAGGTGATTTTTTTGTTCTCTTAGCTCCCCCATCCCTGCCAAACAAACAGAGATATTAACATTTTAAAACCTACGTTCCTGTAACGTTAGTCAAATGTTTAAATACTGTTGAATCAAAGAATAAAAAGGTAAGATTCTCAGTAACTTTCTTGCTATTTTGCATATATTACACGTTGAAATTTCAGGTATCTTAAATATTTTGATTGTTTTATTGCTGTTAATTGTAAACTATAAATATACAGGAGGGCCATGCTAACATTAATCCAAGAACCTTAATTGTTGAGTTTCCTGATTTGAGTGTTTAAATTCTTGACTTTAATGTTACATAAATAGTTTTTGTATTTTAGTTACATTTCATATTTGAAAAGCCCTTCACATCTATATTTGTTATTAAATATATACTGACTTTCACATGAGTGAAAAAGTCAGACAATTAGATGTTTTTCCGTAAAAAGCATTGAAAAACAAATTAAATTTGTGTAAGACACCAAAAAGTCAAAGCAAATATAACAAAAGCAAAAATTTAAGCTTCAATCTAGAACTTAATCCCTAGTGCTCTTCCTTGTGTGTGCAAGATCTTCAGATCTCTTGTGTGGGTTTATCTGTGCAAATAAAACTGCAAATAAATGCAAATGAAGCCAAATCAAAATGTCTGGCTCCAATTTTGAATCAGAGTTCCTGGATGGAATCTGTCTGTGAGCTGAATTCTACCAGGTCCTTAAAGTTTGTGAAATTCACATCCAGATTTCTCTCCTTCCCATACTCCCTCCTTCAAATTCGGGATTGTCTGGATCCAGAGTTTTGTTCTATTTAAACAGAGATAGGAAATCCAGCTCCTAAAGATCAAATCCCAATGCTTGGCTTGAGCCTCTCTTTGGTGGGCATAAATTATCCCCTTCCCCATCATCTTTGAATTTAAAAAAACAGCTCTGTTCATTAACCCTGTCTTAATGTGTGATTAATGCCGTGAAGTTACAATTCATCCACATCAGCTAATTTATTTGATGGTTTAGCGTAATGTTCCTGCAGCTCAAGGTCTGGGGCGCCCTCTGCAGCAGCAGTGGGGAATCAGCACGTGTGGCTGGTTAGTCTCAGACTTCATGGCTTGCAGCTATGCAACTGAGCAAATCAACTTTCTGTAGCTCAGGCCTCCTGGCCTAAGGGTTAGTGCTTTTCCAGCCCCGGTGTGGGGCCA
Source organism: Mesoclemmys tuberculata (assembly GCA_007922155.1). Classification (NCBI taxonomy): domain Eukaryota; kingdom Metazoa; phylum Chordata; order Testudines; family Chelidae; genus Mesoclemmys; species Mesoclemmys tuberculata. Next base: position 77,134,940 of record ML675603.1, on the reverse strand, counting down.
TGGGTAGGGGGACCTGGGTCCACCTTGCTCCACCAGCTCCCAGCCTAGTGTCCTAGAAGCGACAGCTGATCTCATCATGGGGTTGATGAGAGAATGGGGGATCACTGTCTTGCCTCCCAGCAGCACCACAGGACCAATGTGTCTATTCCCTGGGCTAATTCCCACTGGAATCTGGAGGGGCTGCTCCACGGCTGCTGGGACATGGTCCCTGACCTTCTGGTCGGGCAGCCTGCTCTCCACTCCTTCATTGGGTGTCTGTCTCCCGGGGCAGTGTCTGGCCTTCCCTTGAAGCTGGCTTTGGAAGGGCTCTGCTGGCAGTTCGGCTCCCTGGGAAGGACATCTAACTCCTTCCCTGGTCTGGCCTCAACTGAGCTGCAGGGCCCTGCTCTTATGCTTCCTGCCCGGCCCCGCACTTCCTGAAAGGAAGCAGAAGTGGGATTAATTGAGCCCAACAGTGTGAGCTAATGCCCTCTGGTTGGAATGAGGCCTCTGCACCTCAATACATAAGGAATCTACAATGCTTATGGCATTGGGTAATGCCTTTGACTCAAAGGAATGAATAAACTAAAGCAAGGGCTTTGCTACACACAAGTAACATGTCACAAAGACAGCCTCTTCCGCTGTATATATTGCACCTTAACACGGGATACAAGTTGACAAACTGATTCACTCACCTCTGCCTATCTAAATCATACCATGTTCAAGAGATTAAGAAAAGACTACTCCAAACCCCCAAATTTGACTTCATCTTCATAGTGATATAAAGCCTCATGCGACTGAAAAGGAAGAAGAGACATTTCCTGCAGTTAGCAGAAAAATGCTTCGTCCAACTATATGGAAGACATTAAGCAACTCTTCCAAAATTCAAGCGCACTAAAAGGAGAAAGAAATCTTATCCTTTTACAGCAGTTTAATATGGCTGGAGGCAGGTTGTGTGCACAGAAAACTTCCCATCCTTTTTCTATTTATTCCTGTCTTCGCCTTCCTCTCCTGAAAATATCTTTAAAAGCTATTTTCTAACTGCTTGTCTCCAGAGTGAGTTAATGCATGGCACGCTGGGGTGTAAATCTGCAGTGCTGTAGCCTGCCAGGCAATATATTGCCATGTGGACCCTGTTACTGCAGTTTCAAACATCAAAGTGCACTATGGAGCTTTTAGCTTTATAGTGCTTTCAGTGCATGGTAGCAGGATGTGCCCGGCAGCCTACAGAGCTTTACGTTTATACGTTAGCTTGCTGTGCACAAAGTCTCCATGTGGACAAGCCCTAAGGTTAAAAATATATTACCACTAATTAGCTTTTACATGCCCTCAGGTAGCGTGACATTTAAGCATGCTTTTAATTTTAAGCATTTACATAAGAACATTCATATTGGGTCAGACCGATGGTCCATCTAGCCCAGAATCCTGTCTCTTGACAGTGGCAAATGCCAGGTGCTTCAGAGGGAATGAACAGAACAGTGATCCATACCTTCATCCATTCCCAGCTTCTGGCAGACAGGAGTCCCATTCAGTGCTTTTTCATTCTCATCAAGTATTGTCATCTTTATGATGGGAAACTGAGGCCCCAAGAAGTTAAGTGGCAGGCCGAAGGTCACAATGATTCAGGGGGAGAGCTGGTAATGGATCTCTCAGGATCACTCTTTTTCAAGGATCTAATTCTCCGTATCAGAGATGAATGTTTTAGCTACACTCAGAAAAGCAGATTGTATCCAACGGAAGCCAATACCATAATATCTGAATGCATCATTATCAAGGTGAAAAGGTTTTTGTTTAGCATTGTTTTTACCTTTTATTGTCATTGAAAATGATGGTGGGAGGAAATGTCAATAAAACATCTTATTTCCATATAAATCATAAAAGATTTTTCCCTACTAAGAAATCTTTGATGTTAGTTGTTCAAAAGCAATTTTGAAGCACATTTTTCTTAGGGAAGAGCACTACAAAGCTCTCCTACAGAGACTCTCTCTATGTACCTGGAGCCTGAGGTGTAATCTGTTTCCATTAGTACCTACACATCGCACTTGAACTTCACAAAATACATCATTGTCTGGCACTGTAGTAGATCTACAGCACCTCATATTTCAGGCTTTAATTTTATTTATAAGATTATTTGAAAAAGCCCTTAATATAATACTGTACAGCACCTACACAATTCTACTTTGTTTTGATACCATAGATCCGGGTGGATACTGCATGTGAGGCTGGACAAATAGTACCCCTGTGGTCAACATGGATTTGCAAATGAAAGAGAGGATTTACATCTTTCGCTTGGGACAGTGTGTGTGGATTTTCCTTATGGTCCTGAGAAATACAGTTTAAGCATCTTCCATGTGCCAGCTAAAGCAACTATATGAGAATCTGAAACATCTTCTAGAAGTGCTAGTTTGTGAGGTTAACTCCAACAGGAGGAAGTGGGTGTCAGTCTCATAGCTCTGAGGGTTGATTAGCTGGGCAGAAGGATAGCAGAACTGTTTATCCTAACTTGGAGGGTAAGAGACAAAGGATCCATGTCTTTCCTCTGGTAGACTGCCTGGATAGTTGAATATAAGATCTTGAAGGAGGAAACTGGTGAGGATATCATCTAGGTTAGGACATAAGTTAGGGAAGTAAGCATTAATTAGCTCCTTTTCCTCCTATTGGTCTCCTTTTCCTACTATTGGTCTCCTTTTCCTACTATTAATTTAAAGCCTTCCCTGAATTTATTTAGAACGACTCTTTCTTTGATATGCTACTTAAGTTCGAAAGCCTGGTTTGCCCTTACTCTGTAAATATGTTTAGGCTAGGCCAACATTGTCAAAAGGTGTCTAAAGTAAGGCATGACATGCACAATATAACTGGCCTGATTTTTCAGACATCCTGAGCACCTGCATGTCTGATTACAAACAAATGCTCAGCACCTTTGATAATCATACCATTTAGCTGGATGCCAGACTTTAGGTATAATGCTTGAAATGGTGGGCCTTGAATATCTATGTCTGTGTAGCTATATATATAATTATGATTTCTTTATCTCTGCAACAGTAACTGTGACTAAGTTGGGGGGAGAATCTAAAGCAAAAGTGATTTAGCTTCAAGCCACACAACTAACAGTCCTAAAGTTGGTCTACACCAACAGCTGCACTGATTTAACTGAAGGTTAAACTGATTTAGTTAATCTTTGCAACTTTGTGAACACTCTTAAATTGGTTTAGCTTAATTTGGTTATTATTTGGCATATGCACTCCAGTCAAGCCTAGCCACTGCATTATCAGCGATGTTCAAGGCACGGTGTTCAGCTAAGTTGTTATTTTTCAGTCCTAAAGAGTATGTTTAAATCAGCTTCTGTACCAGATGACTGAAGGACAACTAATGTGAAGGAAATTTTAAAAAATATCTCCAGAGGCGATCCTGGCAATTATGGGGCAGTAAGCCTAATGTCAGTATCAGTCAAATTGGCTGAAACTATAGTAAAGAACAAAATCATTAGACACCTAGATGAATAAAATTTGTTAGGGAAGAGTCAAAGTGGCTTTTGTAAAGGGAAATCATGCCTCACCAATCTACTTTAATTTTTTGAGGGGGTCAACAAGCATGTGGACAAGGGTGATCCAGTGAATATAGAGTACTTAAAGTTTCAGAAAGCCTTTGGCAAGGTGCCTCACCAAAGCCTCTTAAGCAAAGTAATCGGTCATGGGATAAGAGAGAAGGTCCTCAGCTGGATCAGTAACTGGTTAAAAGATAGGAAACGAAGAGTATGCATAAATGGTCAGTTTTCAGAATGAAGAGAGGTAAGCAGTGGTCTGTACTGGGACCAGTACTGTTCAACATATTCATAAATGATCTGGAAAAAGGAGTAAACAGTGAAATGGCCAAAATTTGCAGATGATACAAAACTACTCAAGATAAATCCAAAGCAGACTGCAAAGAGTTACAAAGGGATCTCACAAAACTGGGTGACTGGGCAAAAAACTGGCAGATGAAATTCAATGTTGATAAATGCAAAGTAAGCACATTACAAAACATAATCCCCATCATATGTATAAAATGATGGAGTCTAAATAAGCCATTACCACTCAAAGAAGAGATCTTGAAGTTATTGTGGATAGGTCTCTCAAAACATCCAAGTCTGCAGCAGCAGTCAAAAAAAGCTAACCTAATGCTGGTAATCATTAGGAAAGGATTAGATAAGACAGAAAATATTGTACTGACCTTTTATCAATCCATGGTACACTCACATCTTGATACTGTATCCAGATCTGGGTTGCTCCGTCTCAGAATAAATGTTGGAATTGGAAAAAGGTACAGAAAAGGGCAACTAAAATGATTAGGGTATGGAAAAGCTTCCATATGAGGAGAGATTAATAAAACTGAGACTTTTCATCTTGGAAAAGAGCTGACTAAGGGGAGCTATGATAGCGGTCTATAAAATCATGACTGGTGTGGAGAAAGTAAACAAGGAAGTGATATTCCAATGAATTCCCACTTGGTGGCAGACAGCCCTTCGGCATTCAGCTAGAGGACATTAAGTGGGACTGGCATGGATCTGTGATTAGAAAATCATAATCTGTAACTTCTTTAACTGGTTGACTGAGATTCCTGGTAATCCTTGAATTTAATCTGCTAGTTGGATCATCCATTTCTCCAGACCATAGACAAGCTGTCAAGAAACACGTCATGAATGCCAAGCTATTGTCCCCCTTCATTTAGTTTGAAAGATTTAAGATCCCCTTAAACTGAGTTAACTAAACTCCACTGCTGTCACATGACATTGTAGACATGACCTATGCCAACGAGAGGGGTTTTCCTGTCAGTGTCTGTAATCCCCCTCCCAGAGGTGGTAGCCGGGTCAAGAGATGAATTCTTCCATCGTCCTAGCATTGTCTACACTGGGGATTAGGTCATTTTAACTGCATCACTCAGGAGTGTGGATTTTTCACATGCCTGAGCTCAGGGGTGTGCACAGGAATTTAAATTTGACCCCTTTTGGAGGGGCACAGAACTCTGGCCTTAGAGCCATTGTGGCAGAGAAAGCTAGCTCCTCTGCGGCCCCAGGGCCAAGGTGGAGAGGAGGGAGCTCCCTCTGCCATGGCAGCCCTGGGGCTGGAGGAAGTCTGTGCCCCTGCCCATTCTTGGGGGGTGCTGTTCCCCTGATTTTCCCCCGTCCCCATGTACACGCTGCTGCCTGAGCAACGGAGCTGAGTCAACCTAACTTTTTAGTGTAGATGAGGCCTAGATCAGTTTCTAAACCAGTTCAGTTAAATTAGCGTACAACTGTCTGTAGACAAACCCTCAGAGGGAACTGGATTAGCTCTGAGACTATTGCACAAGGAAAGAAAAGGTTAGTTAGTGTCAATGACTAGCTTTTATTAAACCTTCTGAAAGTAAATCCATATAGTTCCCTTTTTAATCATTGATAAATAGGTCTCTCTTGAGATTGTAACATGGATGCTCAACTCAGTATCTGATCTTCATGACTTGGTCATTGGTAACCTCCACTTGTCCTGTCTCAGGGATCTTTTTTTGAAAGTCAATACTAGGTATATCATTCACCAAAGAAAGTCAGGTAGAGATGGAATGTGGACATGCATACAAAGCATCAAGCCATTTAAAATGCGGTTACTTTCCTAAAAAATAGAGAGGAAGAGAACTATGAAAATATCCATCTGAAATGCACATCTATAATGTCACCGTTTGACCACAGGGTAACATTTCGTCTGCTCAGCAAGATTCTGTTCTATTATGCATTCAATACAAAGGTAAATAATCAAAATCCTTTTTTCTTATACTTCAGATAGAGAGTGTGTGGTACTGAAAAAAACCACATTAAGATTTCTTTGCAATTGCCTTCTAAATGATGTTGGGCTATAACACATCTCTGTGCTTTTATGTGAGCAGGATTGTGGTCATGTTGTTAGACCCAGGGTCTCGGCAGCATGACTTCAGAGGGAGAGTGAAAGTTCTGTTCCCGATTCACTGTCGCTTTAAGTAATCACTTAACATATTAATAATAGTGCCTAGAAGGCCCAACAAGTGTCAGGTTCCCCAGTGTGTCAGGCACTATCCAAACGCATACTGGCCCAAAGAGTTTTCACTCTAGACAAAAAAGCCAGTGCGTGAGAAATGGCATGAAGCTGTGACCTGTCTGTGCCTATGGTAGCCCCCTGAAAATGCCAAGGTCTGGGCAGGCTGCAAAAGGAGAGCAGATTCTCTCAAACTGGTGGTTGACACTGCAGTAAATTCCCCATTCCGTTACAAACGATGCTTCTGATCCCCTACACTTGTTATCAAGAAGCTAAAAGCAAGAAGCTACGCAGCCCCCTTATTGCATATCAGTCTCAGGCTCCCAATCAGCCACTAGGTCCAGTAAAGGGATAAGTCATTAAAACACTATTCCTTTTACCAAATAGGTTCTCCTGATCCCCAAAGGGTCAGCCACATTACCACACTAATATAAGGTTTGAATTTATCCAAAATACCACACTGTCAGCCAATCCTTTAGTAACTAAAACTAAAGGTTTATTATAAAAGGAAAGAAACAAACAAGGTGAGAGGTGTTATATGATTAAAGCAAGCAGATACGTACAATTGATTTGAAAGTCCATATATATCAGGTTTTCTAGTAGAATTGTGGAGTTTGCAGGCTTGCATACTTGTGGAAATTCACAGAAAGAAGATGCAGTCCGGGGTCACCTGAGCAAGTCTTGGTGACTCATATGGTTAGCCTCTGGGGTCTTTCCCTAGGTTCATTGTACCTTTGAATTCCCTTAATGGGCCATTAAGCAGGCTTATTGTTGCTGCCATCCTGGCTGGGGTGTTGCCCAGAACAAGTTGAAATACAGATATATCAAACATATCCATAACTTCCAATACAAATATCATACATTCACAATATCATCATACTTAGCAAATATGATCTTTCTAACGGTACCTGACATGGAAGATCTAGTAAGAATCATTGCCATTTTGTCATTGTGACACTGGGCCAGACAGGGCTAAGCAACTTTGCAAGCTGCATGGCCCAAATTTGACTTTTAAAGACATATTAAAGGAAAATACAAATGGTAATGAGGGTCATTCCTTACAAATAGACTACAGCTTTGATATGCAAATGTATTGTTGGATGTTATTTGATGTTGCTTACAGATATCTTGTTAGAAGTTAGGAAAGTAGTTTATTTACATTGTTGTCTATTACTGTTGTTCTATTGATTAAGAGATCAAAAGGGAATATTAACATATAGATGGACTGTTGGTGTAATAACATCATTTGCCTGTATTACTCTTTGAGGTTCAAGTAAACGGTCTGTTTACTGCAAAAACAACAAGAGTCCTGTAGCATTTTAAAGACTAACAAATTTCGGCAGGCATAAGCTGTTGTGGGCTGCAACCTACTTCAGTCAGATGCATGTGTTAATGTAGCTAATTACTGATGTGTGGCTAAAAAATGAAGGTTTTTACTTCAAAGGACAATATACAATACTATTCTCCACTCAAGGAAATATCTGTGGACTGTCTTGATAGTGTAAATGACTATTGCTGACTGTATAGTCTGAGGAAGGACTCACTGAGTAAAGATCAAACTGTCGGCTCACTTTCCTCAAAGCCCAGGTGAGGGAGTTATCTGCAAGCACCCACCTTGCTTCAACAATGAAGGAAGCTTCAGGCTTGATTCTTTTTATCTCAAGTGTGTCCAACTTTTGTCAGGGAAAGTTTGGATCACAAGACTGAGATCCCAGGACCAGCCTGGAATCGCCCTGCTATTTCTCGTGGAAGAAATGATGCAGACTCTAAACATGGACTAGTTACTCTTTACTTCTCTGGACTGGATTTTTAACAAGGAAGCACTAAACAAGGATTTGATGGGATGATTCCCAAGCTGTTTGGGTAATTTCCAGAGACTTTGCAAATTAAGAATTTTGCAACTTGGTAATCATCTCTACTTTGAAATTGATTTATGGATTTTATTCTCATCTACATGTATATGAACTTTTAACCAATACTCTTCTTTTTTTAAAATAAATATTAGCTTAGTTAATAAGCATTGGTTATTATTGTGTATTTGAATAAGATCTGAAATATTCATTGACCTGTGATAATGTGTCTGATCCTTTAGAATCAATAGAACTTTTTTTTTTTTTTTTTTTTTTTTTACATATGATAGACAATATTTTCAGTAATCCCTATCAGATTTGACTTAGCTGTCTGGGTGCTAGCCAAAGGGCTGTATAGTTTTAAGGAAACTGTGTTTTTGTCTTCTCAGTGACCAGTGAGATGATAAGAAGTTGTTCGTTGCTGGCTTAGTATATCTTATGGAAGAAAAACCACCACTATTTAGGGCTTTGCCTGTCCCATTCTTTGTAGTTTGCCCTGTTTAAGCTATCTCAGAGTGGCTCCCCTGGAGGCCAATGCCACAGTCATAGTGGTATTCAATAATATTACAAGTGATCACCTCTAATCCAGACTGCATCACAGAAGTGACATGCCCACAAGTTACTGGCAGAGTCAGCAGAGAACCCAAGTCTACTAACTTTCAGTGCAGTGCCTATCCACTAGGTTTTGCTGCCTCTCCTGCTTGTATCTGAATTTTCTATTCCATGAAAGGAAGATATGAATACTGACCTCAGAGGGTGGTATGCAACTCTGTTTTTATAATGACATTGACATTCCAGGATGATTGGTGCTATGCAAGTGAAAGACTATAATTAATTCATGCATAAATCAATACGGTATGTTAGCAGCAAAGTTGTATTGACTTGTATGGTGTTTACCATGCAAAGACAAAAATTATTTAACTCCTTGTGTTAGTGATTCATTCAGAGCAGGATCTGTTTTCCATGGTTCCTGGATAGCACATAGTGAAGTTTCTGAAAGATCCATTCCAAGCAATTACCAGAAGCCCTTGGCTGGAAGCCTGCATAAAGAACTGAGGGAACAAAGGAGAAGTGAATTCATAAGTGAAGAAAAAGACTTACCCTTTCAGCCACTCAGCCTGTTTCTGTAAATAACTTCCCTGAGCAAATCTTATTAGTTTATTTTGACCCAGTCACTCTGGATCTGTCTTCACTGTTCAAGATGATAGCCACAAGATTAAACACAGGATAATAGTAAGGAATTTTCCAATATGTTGGATTCCCAGATTGCCGGCGCCTTGTTATTAGCTTGAGTACAGGAGGTATTTACACTTAAAACAAGAATAAAAGAGTGGTGTGGTGACAAGGTTGCATAATGTGTATGATCCCCACAAACCAAGGGAATTTGTGGCAGCAAGTCATAAGTTGTATGTTCTGTAAGACTCTTGCTGTAATGGGAAAGATGATATATGTTCTTTATGTGGGATATTCTTAGCTTTGGGAACTAAAAACAGTTAAATGTTCTGGAAGGTGATCTGAAGAGGGGAGAAAAGATGGGGTTTTTGTGCTTTGTTACTTTTGTCAGAAGTTGCTTTTATTTTTTGTAAGATTTCTTTTTTCTTGGGGGTGGGAGGTGAACGGTTTTGTGTGTGTGAGTGTGTTTTAGCTTAGAAATATCAGGAATATCAACTCTTGCCTGTTTTGCAAGGGAGTTCCTTGGGAGAACCCAGAGATATGGGTTGGGAGCTCTTAGCCTTCAGACTGAAAGGGTGGGAGTTTATTTTTTAACAAAAAAAGCTTTCCTCCATACTGACATTTTCCCACAATGCAGACAAATTGGATTGCATCTCCCTCTGTACAAATATCAGAGCCAGTTCAGACTTGACCCCAGCTCCAGAGTTGGCCACACTCTTTCCTCTTTACTTGCCCATCAGAAAACACTTCCAAAGCTGTAGAACATACTGAATTCTTATTACTAGTAAGCTTTGGTTTAGAACATAAATTGTACCATTAACTGTTACAAATAGTGTACATGTTTCTAGGATCAGAGTTTATTTGCAGTAATCCCTGGAGGACGTATCCAGGGTTGGCTGAGAGAACATCGGCCACCACAGACTAGAAAATTTGCTACCTGATGATTTGCTGCCTGGATCTGACCTTTCCCCAGTCTCCCACACCTTGGACACAGACTCTGATGGTAGACTCATAGACCCAGTTAAAGTCAGAGTTTACGATTACAAAATACAGTTTACCACTAATAAAAATTCAGTGTTTTCTAGAACTTTAAATGTCTGCTTCTGACTGGTGGAGGGAAAGGAATGCCAGTCCATGAGTCTTGGCACAACAGCACAGAGACCAGCAGAACCCATGTAATCTAAATGGGAGAGTCAGTTCCAGAGAGTGGTATCATCAGGTAAGTGCATTTTCCCAGCTATTTGCCAGGAGTTTGAATTAAATAGGTGTTAACAATAACAAGCAACAGTTTTCTTGAGAAAAACACTTTGTCCATTAATCAGGGCTTGCAGTTTTGTTTCCCACATTTTTCTCCCTACTTACACCACAGGTAAAATGCAATTCTCTAGGTACAGAGCCATTATTAATTTCCTCTAACATGAGTCTTTCGTGCATTATAAATACAGCCTGTGGGAGATGAAAGGGAATCACTGTGGATGAAGACTCGTCAAATTAATACAACTCCAAATTTTACAACATTTCCCGTGTTCTCGCAACTCAGTATTCAGAGGGGAGGGGGCATTAAAAGTTTTTTCAGCAGTATCAGTCCTCCATGTTGTCTTGCCTTTTATTCTGACTAGCTTTGTGCTCTTCCTTTCCCTTTAAAGATGATCCTGAAACAATTTTTGTATCGGGATCTGAACAGTGTTTGGAGTTGGACTTGTGGTTCTGTTTCAGTAATTTCTGGGGGGCAACAAACTCTAATGGCTGCAAATTTCCCCAGACCTAGAAATGTCTACCCAAGGGTTCAACCACAAGTGAGTCTTCCCCTCTCCCCCCTTCATGACATTGACTTAAAAATCGTGAGATTTTAAAAAACAACAAATGTTGGGTATTTTCCTTCTTGTTTCTGCGTCTTTAGGGTTACACGGATCACATGGTTCTAATCTTTTCTCCACAGCCATGAGGGTTAGGAACTTTTTTTTTTGGTACAATTGAAATTCTGAAGTAATTACCTGCCTCCAGGAGCTGAGGCTTAAAAATAAAAAAAACCAAAAAACCCGATATTGCGAGACTTGGGATTAAACCTTGAAATTTGGCAACACGAAGCTTCTGTTTATTCTGGACTACTTGTAATAGGTGGGAGAGGGGAAAAAGTGGAGGGGAAAAAAAATTAGTTAAGCGCTGTCACCTGTTCTACTCCATCCCTCAGAGGAAGGAGGATGAACAGTAATGAATGCCATCTGGATTTTCCAGCAGACTTTACTCTATTGTAGGCCCCTTTTCCTTACACATGTATTAAGCAAGAAGCAACTGTGATGTCATGATTAAAATTAGGTTCTTGGAAAGGGGCTGTGCCTGGAGGAGGGAGTGGGATCCTTTTCTAAAGAGTGCTCTCATTTTTAGCCAGACAGCATTTTTTCAGGAAATAAAATCTCTGTCTCCAGCAGATGGAAGAGAGGTGGGGGGTGGGTGGAAGAGTTGGAATGTATAGCTCATAACTTCTCTTCGTTCATGGCTTCTACTGTAAGGGAGGCTTTATGAGTGAATTTAAAAAGTCCAACCACGTCAAGAACGGAAATGTAACACTCCACGCTTACACAGAGGCTTTCATCCATGGTTCTCAAAGTGCTGTACAAACATTAGTCAACTAAATGTTACATCATCATAGTGGGCAGGTGTTGATTATCCCCAATTTAGAGATGGAGAAATTCAGGCACAGAAAGATTGTGATATGCTTTAGGAGCACACAGGGTTATTCAATGGCAAATCCAGGCATAGCACCCTACTGTAATTGCTCTAACTACTGGTCCACCTTCCACATGTGAGATTGCTCCTGTCAGAGAAGTCTGAGTCAGGAGCATAAAGATTAATTCATGACAACAGGGAGCCAATTTGAGTGTGAGCAGTCTTTAAAATTTCCAGTTCATGACCAGATCACTTGTCCCTTTTATTACAAATGAAGGCCTTAAACTAATCCTAAAAATGAAACTAGAGCAATTCCTTCATCAGATTGGGATCTAGTTTTCAGTGGGAGATTCACCAAGAGATGGAAATATTAGTCACATCTGCACAAAGCACAGTTCCGATCAGGCTATTCTTTAACTTTTCAATCCAAAATGAAACTGAGTGGGTGCATGTCTAAGATTTTCCCCCTCAGACTTGCCTTCAGAGAGAAAAAAATGCCTCTGATAATTTATTGCTGTATAGATTAAGTAATTTTCCACACTTCCTTCCCAAAGAGCTACTATTTTAAAGACTGGGGGCCAAATTCACCAGCGACATAAAGAACTACATTATGTTCCAGGTTTTTGAGAAATCTTTACATTAAAAACACTGAGACTGAAATGCTATGAGCTGTATTGATCATGAATATAACACACACACACAATATAAACTCCCTATGCTAGGTTCTGAGCTCACATAAGTGAAAAAACAAAGGAAATCCACTGAAATCAATGCAGTTACATAGTGTAAAAGCATGGCAAACAAGAATAGAATTGGGCTCTTAAGTCCCAACCCAGCACATATTAGTTGCTTAATATAAACCCTGAAATGGATTTTCTAGAAGCAGTCTTTTCTTTGATTGTCCCAAAGTCTCAGTTGGGGATCTGAAAGAGATATTCAGGATGTTCCTGGATGTTGCAAATCTGAACACTGTTGGCTTTAGTGAAAATGCACATGCTTATGCTTTCGAGGAATTTGGACCCAGGAGCCTGTTTCTTCCTTCGTGACATTCTACGAAGTACTTATTTCTTTATGTAGAAAGAGTGGGATGCAGTGGGGTCACTCGTAGTTGTATGTGTTACTGGAATTATATACTTCGTAGCTATCTCGGCTTATTGTTGAGTACCTCCACCACACAAACATGATGCTACAGAAAGGTAATGTGATCCACTGGCTATGACCCTGATCAAGAGTTAGGAAACTTGGGTGCTATTCCCTGCCTATCATTGATTGGTTTTGTGATCAAGGGCCAATCACTTCATCTCTCTGTGCCCATTTCTCTTCACTGTGAAAAGAGGTAGCTATCACTAAAACATGTTCTATAAAGTGCTGGGCTTTATTATTTCACTTTTTATTGTTGTACATCATTTATGTCTTGAATGCTGACTCATAAAACAGAGCTTTTTTATGCCAAAAGCATTTATGCTAAAAGGAAAATGACCCTATGTTCTCCTAAGCTTCCGATGTCTTCTCTCTCTCTCTTTTTTTTTTTTTTGGTTCCTCTTTGGGGATCTTTGTCCTAATTTCTATCCCACATTTGAGTCTTAATTGATTGACAGGAAGACATGGAGCGCCTTAAGCGAGAACAGTTTTCTAAGCAAAGACAGAAAGGTCTTGGGCTCTTTTTTATAGGGCAGAAAGACATGTGCTCTGCTATATCAAACCAAGCTGGAAAAAAGTGTTAGTCAGACCCTGACCCACTTCACTGCCAGAGTGAAGGAGCAGTTTAATACAGTAATTAAATTACTGGCTGAAGTTTCATGTTATTTAGCTCTCACAGAACCTCTGTGGAGGAAAGTAAACAAACCAGTTTACCTTTAGTAGGTCAGAGGTGACCTGGACCACCTTTTGGCGTATTAATATTTCCTGCAAAATGAGGTTGCAAGTCACAACCTGGATACTGATGCCAATGTGGTAGGATTGTTTTGGCTTGCTAAATTGCTCATTTGCTGTGGTTTCCTCACTATTTGGGCTCACCTAGTTTTTGTGTGCATTGTCTGACATGTTTAACGTAGCTGCCTGGTTTGGTTTCCTGATATTGGTCAGATAATTAAAACTAGTAGGTGATTCTTTGTGGCCTTGAACCAGTTTTCCCCTCTTATTTTCTAGTCAAAGAAGATACATGGTAGGAATTTAGCCAATCTGATGGAGCAAAGAACTGAAAGAGCTGTCACTACTTTGTCAGCGCATTTATGCTACATATTTCCTTTTGGATTTATGAAGTGTCACTTTGAAAGTGCATAGAGGGTAATTTAAACTGGGTTGCAATTGGAGTGCAATCATCCACAACATACCTGGATTCTTGCTTTCAACCCTGATGCCATAAAGTCTGACTATATCTGCAACCACTCACTATCTTTCGAATTATGGTTTTTTTTATTCTTGCCATAAAATTGGGTGTACCCAACCTCAGATGGCAATCCAATCAGGATAAAGTTCTTTTATTATTGGAAGCTTTTAGTAATTTGCAGCAGCAATAACTCTAAATTGTCCTCCATAAAAGCACTTATTGAAAACTGTAAGGAACTCAAGAGTACTAATAATTTCAAAGCTTTATGCATAATGTAGTGTACACAGACTTAGACATATGGTATAAGGGAAATTGCTCAGGCAGTAATCTCTCGAAATACTGAGAATGCCCTTGCGATTAGGGTGTCCTGAATGATGCTACAGAGAAATTTGACTTGTTAAAAAAGTCTTTGACTTACATTTTTTTAAAATAAATTCATAGCTAAAATAAACTTTTTTTTCCATTGACTCTTCTAACAGCAGGCTGGAAATTGATGTGTAAGCTCTGATTCCCATAGTGCTGCTGCCAGGAATGTCAAGTTATCAGAGCGGCCAATTTTAGCTCTAAACATGATTTTCAAGTAAAGCTCATGCTCATCCCATAGTGGAGTGTAAAACAGCAGCTCTCTTTAAAATTTTCAAGGAAAATTATGGGAACCCCTTACCTTAGATCTTTCCAAAATATTGTGTAGAAGACACTCCTGCACTGACTGATCTAATAATTTTTTCCAACTGTGATTGCTATAAAGTTAGTTACAGACGGTAATGTGTTCAGTCACTCTTCTTTCATTTTAAATCTCTCCTTCCCCCCCCTTTTAAAATGTCAAATACAGAATGTATTCACATTCTGTTATAATAAAAGAAATAGCTCGTGACATGACTGGAAGGAACTGACGCAGTATTTTCAGATTAGGTCTCCAGGGCTATCCTCACTTCTTTACAGATGATGCAGATAAGTTGCCTGGGTAGCAAAACATAGTCCCCAGGCTCCCAGTCTAAAGGCAAATACTCTGCGGTGGGCCTATTCCTAACGAGTGAAGAGGGATTAGAAACTGTTTGCTTAATCAGTTTGGAGAAAAAAAATGTCCACGGTTTCTCTGATGTGATTCTTCTGATTCAAGAGGGTTTTGTGGGCCCCTCCTCTCCCTGCAAGGAAGTGGAAATTGTTGCTTGTTGTAATATGAAGTGATCTGAAACTTTGGTGCAAGTGGGCATGGAAAAAGTACATTTTTCAAAACAAATTTCAGTGGCACAAGCCCAGTCAACTCCAGCCGAAAATCTAGCCCAGTGTCTTTTGGTTCCTTTACATAATGTAGAGGTCAGTGGAATTTTTTTAAGGTGGCCTGCAGTGGATTTAAAAGAAACACCTGGAATTGTGCCCATTTACTGCTCCTCTATGATTGAAAGATAAGATCTGAACTTTTATAAAGGAAGGAAGTTTCTGTCTGGTTTTTTTACCTTAGAAATGTCAAGTCTAGTCTTCTCTGGCTGGCTGGTTCTATTGATGGAGGAAAGAGAAAGGCACATGGAAATGGGACAAAAGGTTGTAGCTATCTAGATGCTAGTGGAACCATAGCAATAAAAGTCTGGGTTTGTAATGCCAGTACTTGATACTTTCCCATTCTGTCCATCTGAGGATATTAAAGAACATGTCAACTCAAGTCTCACCACTCAACATATGAAGAAGGGAAGTATTATCTCGATTTCACAGAGCGGGAACTGAGCACAGTTCTTGGTCAAACCCTGAGTATACTGCCTCTGTGCCTCTGAAATGTCAAAAAGCAGTTTTAAAAGGCCGACAGTTCAGGAAAGAAACATGAATAAAGACCCACATGCAGGGAAATTCCATATCCACTGCAGGAGAATGGCTAATTCACCCCTGAAACTGTGCATACAACTTAGGCCTGTGCATGCGTGCCTAAGCTTGAAAGTGAGGCTCTTAAAATTAAATTAGACAAAGCTTTGGAGAATATACCGTGGAAACCAAATCTGCACTGGCGAGACAGAGGAGCAGGGGACTGACAAAACAACAAGCCTTTGCCCCTGCATACCCTAGCGTGATGTTTTTGGAGGACACATGTAGGCACAAGCATGCTTACATTCTAAGCATAGTTCTTCCCATTGAACAGTCATGTGTCAAAGCCCCCTTCACCCGCCTTTCCCCCCAACCCTCCTGAAGTGCACCAGTTCTCTTAGTTGCAATCACACTGGGTAGAAATGGGGCCTAGCATGAGCAGATAAATAGGCACATTTGAGGAGCCATCTGTTAAAGCACAACTCCATCAAATTGATAAGGCACTTAACTACATGCTGTCCTCTTAGGCTTTTCTCCTTAACTAGATGTGAGTAACCTGGCAGCCATACAGAAGTGCTTTCACTACTTCAGGGGCCCCGGGGCTATCTGGACCTGATCCAAACTGACTGGAGTCAATGGAAAGCCCGCAGTGATTTCTATGAGCTTTGCATCAGACTCTATTTCCTCACCACTTTTCCCCTTGTGCTGTTATGTGCAACATCCAGTACTCATGTTGCAAAGATCAAGAGTGAAAATATTGGTAAGAAGTGAAGTTAATGCACAGAAAGTTTTTAAAAAACCCAACTTATCAATGGCATACAATTATAAGCACACTATATCAGCACTAGAAGCAAAGGCAAGTGCTAGTACTACCAAGAAAAAGGAAGTGGCAAATTTTTGAAAATGTTTAAATGTTTCTCTGAAAGATCAAAATTAATGCCAAATGTAACATGCGCAGTGTACATTTTACAGTGTATGTACTTCCAGTATTACCTACCCCAAGCATTCAAAAATATTGAATTTGGGCCCCCAAATGCCATGAGATTGGCTTAAAGATTATGAGATGTTAAAAAATAACTGTCGGATTCTTTTTGTTTTTGAGTGCTTGGGGTTAATATTTTTCAGCTTTTCTCCATAACCAGGAAGGTTAAAAACTTTATTTTTTCAAAGAGAACTGAGATTCTCATGTAATCATAAGATTCCAGGAGCTGAGACTTCAAGAAAAGCAGCAAATATCACAAGACTCATGGATAAAAGTGTGAGAGTTGGCAAAACTGGGTCCTCTCATTTTGAAAAACTCACACTGATAGGCTGGCTTGTCCCTTATTAAGTATTTGGATATGAGCAATTAGTCAAGTTTGGGGTATTGTGGGTTGTTCCAGTTAGGAGGTGAAATTGATTATATGAAAATGAAGAAGAAATCTTGTGATTGCAGAGCCATTGGCCACTACCTTTGAAAACTCGTGGCAATCGGGGGAGGTCCAAGATAATTGGAAAAAGGAAAATATAGTACCCATCTTTAAAAAAGGGATGAAGGAGGATCCAGGGAACTCTAGACCAGTCAATGTTACCTCAGTCCCTGGAAAATCATGGAGCAGGTCCTCAAGGAATCCATTTTGAAGCACTTGGAGGAGAGGAAGGTGATCGGGAACAGTCAGTATAGATTCAGCAAAGGCAAGTCATGCCTCACCAATCTGACTGTCTTCTATGATGAGATGAATGGCTCTGTGGATGTGGGAAAGCAGTGGATGTGATGTACCCTGACTTTAGTAAAGCTTTTGATACGGTTTCCCACAGTAGTGTTGCTGGCAAGTTAAAGTAATATGTACTGGATGTATGGACTCTAAGGTGCCATAAGCTGGCTAGCTCATCGGGCTCACTGGGTAGTGATCAATGGCTCGATGTCTAGTTGGCAGCCAGTATCAAGTGGAGTGTCGCAGGGGTCGGTCCTGGGGCTGGTTTTATTCAACACCTTCATTAATGATCTGGATGATGGGATGGATTGCACCTTCAGCAAGTTTGCAGATGACACTAAGCTGGACACAGCTTAGGATCCCAAGTGACCTAGACAAATTGGAAGATTGGGCCAAAAGAAATCTGATGAGGTTCAACAAGGACAAGTGCAGAGTCCTGCACTTAGGACGGAAGAATCCCTTTCACTGCTACCGACTGGAGACCAACTGGCTAGGCAGCAGTTCTGTAGAAAAGGACCAGGGGGGTTACAGTGGATAAGAAGCTGGCTATGAGTCAACAGTGTGCCCTTGTTGCCAAGAAGACTAACTGCATATTGGGCTGCATTAGTATGAGCATTGCCAGCAGATCACGGGAAGTGATTATTCCCCTCGATTCAGCATTGGTGAAGGCACATCTGGAGTATTGTGTCCAGTTTTGCCCCCCTGCCCCCCACTACAGAAAGGATGTGAATAAATTGCAGAAAGTCCAGCAAAGGGCAACAAAAATGATTAGAGGGTTGAGGCACATGACTTGTGAGGAAAGGCTGAGAGAACTGGGCTTATTTAGTTTGCAGAAGAGAAGAATGAGTGGGGATTTGATAGCAGTCTTCAACTAAGTGAAGGGAAGTTCCAAAGAGGATAGAGCTAGGCTGTTCTCAATGGTAGTAGATGACAGAACAAGGAGAAATGGTCTGAAATTGCTGTGGGGGAGGTCTAGTTTGGATATTAGGAAAAACTTTTTCACGTGAAGGGTGGTGAAGCACTGGAATGGGTTACTTGGGGAGGTGGTGGAATTTCCATCCCTAGAGGTTTTTAAGGCCTGGCTTGACAAAGCCCTGGCTGGGATGATTTATTCGGGGTTGGTCCTTACTTTGAGCAGGGGGTTGGACTAGATGACCTCCTGAGGTCCATCCCTAATCTTCTGTGATTCTATGATTAAATTTAAAGTCCTGTTTCCCTGAACACAGCAGGACTCAAACAGCAGGAAACAGTATCTTTGCTTGCTGATCCAAACCTGACTTTCCAATTAGCTCAAAAGAGCTTCTTCCCTTAGCTTTCTCTCAGCACCTCTATTACTGTCTGCTTGGCTTTCTGGCTGCCTTTCTTTCTCCTGCTTCTCACTCCTGCACACACTGCTACCCAAACAATGCCCACCAAAAGCCCTTTGCCTGATTGGTTCAGGTTCCTAGGTGGACTCACATATGTCTTTGTTTTAGATGAGGGCTGCTTAACTGTCTCCTACAGCTACCTGAAATAAGGGTTGGCATCACACCCAATTCTATAAATGAGGTTTAACTCAACCCACAACAGTATTGTTCATCATGGCATAGTACTTAATTACCCATTGTAACAGTGTCTTAACAGTTATGGGATGGCAGCAGCATCTGAAACCTTTCAGCAAAAACAACTACTGGTGGATGAGAGTCTCCACCTTGAGGTAACAATGGAGAATGGGGCATTATTGTGCTAGGCTTTGAAGATACACCTGGCAGGAGACAGTCCCTTCTTCCAAGAAGTTCCTATCTAATGAGACAGGACAGGCAAAGTGTGGAAGGGGACGTGGAGACACAGATTGGTGAAGTGACTTGCGCATGGTCACCTAACAGGTCAGTGCTTGAACTGGGAATAGGACATAGTCTCCTCTTCTGACTCTGGGCATGACCTTGCAGTGGCGTGTAGGGTACGTGTCGCTACATGCCACAATGAAAAGCAGGCTGCATCCATACTGCAATTGTAGCTACACACATCAGTGAAAGGTTCTGGCAGAAGAGACGCAGCTGGGAAGGGCTCTGGGCAGTGGGATAGTACATAGCAGTGTAGATGGGGGAGGCACCACTTGAGCACAAAGAGAACCTTGTAGGTTATACAACCTAAGGTTCTGGTGTGTTATGTACTATGCTCACCTAAGGAGTGCCTCACCAGCTACACAGCTATTTATACCCATTCTAGGAGGACATGCAAAGTATGAACTCAACACTCTGCCATAAGCATAGATATACCTTCTGAATCCAGAAACCCTTCCTCCCCTTGCCTCTCACCATATGGTGGTGTGATTTATTGGGTTTTTTTTCAATGAATAAAATGTGATTAATTTTTAATGTAGCATTACAGAGATCAAAAGATCTAAAAGTATCTGAACCATTCTAAATATAGTGTACCACAGGAAATAACTGAGGGCAGCATTTGTCCAATTTTGTGTGTGATGCATATATGTTTAAATCTTTGCTGAGGCAAAAAAGAAAAATGTAATTACATCTCAAGGATTCTATGTCATCACATGATTCTTCTTAAGCTCTCATGAGTTATCTTGCTAATATGACCTCTAAAAAGAATTATACTCTAGTTATCTTTTAAAAGAAATATATTATGCAGTTAGGAAATGCAAATTCTTGGCTCCTGAGCCTGGTCAGAATAACACAAATATCTTTGGTTCTGTCATATTCTTCACTACAGTGTAATTTTCTTTACTGCAGGATTTGTCTCTTTGTCTTAAAATGTAAATTTGCAAATTAGCAACCCCGCCCCACTGGGCCCAATTTCTTCCTAAGTATACAACTGAATACAAGTTAGTCTGGATATGGAATGATGCTGTCAATGACAATAAAAAAAACCAAACGTTTCCTTTTGTGCTCCCTGTAATTTGTTAGAGAGGATCTGTTTTTGAAAGCAGCTTTTGCTCCTCCAGCCTTCAATGAAATGAAACCTAATGTTCCGTACTGTAATGGATTCAAACAGAAACAGCCCATATAATTCCAGTTCACATGCCTGAGGCTGAGACAAAGACAAAAGCCTACAGTATATTTTCTTGGATAACATGGGACAGCACAGACAAATTAATATAATATACATTTATCAAAGGAAAAACAATGAGAGTCCTGCAGCACTTTAAAGACTAACAAATTTCTGCAGGTATAGGCTTTTGTGGGCTACAGGACTCTCCTTGTTTTTGCTGTATACAGACTAACATGGCTACCCCACCAGAATTTATCAAAGGGCTTCCTAAGGGATTGTCTAAATTAGGAAAAGAGGTTGATGTTATGCTGGTGTTATCTAAACCACGTTAGCAAACACTGATCCAACCACAGTCTTTTCTGTAGCATAGGTACAGGTTACCTTGGTTTACCTGGTCCATTTGGAATCTAAGTGGTAATCTGGGTTTGCATTAAGGTAAAGGTCCTGGTTAACTAACACATATGAAGTAACTCTGACCTAACCTCAACTTCTTTTTCTAATTGAGACAAACCCCAAACGAGTACAGGGGCAAATCTCACTTGCCGTTCATTATGTGTTTGTATAGTGCCTGGAATAATAGGGCATGAATCTCACTGGTGGCCCCTATGTGCTATTGTATTACCCTAATAGCTTGAATAATAGGGGATTTCAAGGTGAAAGCAATTATTTCAGTCAGGCCATAGAGTGTTACATCTCCATGGCCTCCTTCTATGATGGAGACCCCTCGTTAAGTAGATGGGGTGTAAAGACCAAGCATTGGTGCAGAGATGTAGGGCTTCTGTGTGAAAAGTTCTGGCCACTCACTGAGCTCGTTAAGGGGGCAGGTTGGGTGAGTCCATAGCCTGTCCTGCTGGATGACAAAGCCTGCCTGGAATGACTGGGAGAAAACTCTGCAAGGTTTGCATTCAGGAAAAATTCATCCCCTTTGATTTTTTCCCCATTGGTTTTTCCTGTGGATGGGACAATTAGATTTATAATCTCTCTCTGTTCCTCACCTTCCCCAGGTGTGAAATTATTAGTGTTATCAGTCAAGTTTATTAAGTTAATACCTATGGTCAACAAAAAATGGGGTCCCTTTGTGCTAGGCAATGTACAAATGTAGAGTAATAGACAGTTCCTGCCCTGAACAGCTTGTAATTTAAGTAGACAAGACAAAGGATAACGGAAACAGATGTGTGACAGAGTCCACTTACCACAGGTGGTGCCTTCTCTTGTTTATCCTGGGGATTAGCTCCACCAGGTGTTGCACCCTTCTTTGGTGGTGTCTTCACCTCTCCTGTTGCACTTTATGGCCCCTCTCACTCCAGGAACTGCAGCCTCTTTTTCATAACTCAGCCCTCCTGCTGGGTCACCGTATGTATTTCCCTTTGGGGGTGATATAATAAAGTCTTTCTTGGACAAACAATCCATTTTAATAGTTGGAGTGTTTCTCAGATCAAATCTGCAAGTTTGTAGGCCTTGACTCTACTTCCTGGTTGGAGATGAGGCTGTAGGCATTTATTCTAAGGACAATCTGTTGCAGAAGTCATCAGAGCAACAGCAGAGGGCTGGCAAGTAGGAGCACAGCTCACTTGCCTGTGTAAATAGAAATACACTCCCTCCCTCAGCTCTTTCCCTTAAGGAGCCTATCTTGGGAGAACTAGGGAATTGGATTTTCCACAACGTCTGACAGCTTCGCATGAGGTGAGCGAGAACACATTATGTAACAGGGGGATGGGAAGGACTGCAGTTGCAAAGCGGAGCTGAGGCAATGGAGGGAAGCTGCTTCCACTGCTACAGAGAGGCCCAGGAAACAATAAAAATGTTTTTCTCTCCTGGTCTGTTGCTGGCACTTGCCTCCTTCATTAGGCACCAGAGGCAGCTCGCATGAGTCAGAACCCTTCATCAGTACTGACCTGCATGAGGTGAAAGGCTCAGTAACTCTTGCATTATAATTTCTAGTTTGCTGATATTTTTTTCTCATCCATGTTTTTTTGTTAAAATCATAGTCTGGCTCCATACAGTAGTGCTGGAACAATTTGTATGGAGGTGGGTGCTGAGGACCCCTGAACCAAACCGTAAACCCTGTGTATGATGGAAACCACTTCAAGCCCGGGGTTGCAGCAGCAGCCCTGGCACCCCAAGTTCCAGCATCTCTGAGGCAATACCAAGAAAACAGATGTAAATCCAAACTGGCTTCCTTTTCCACACTACAAATGGTCATTTTTTAACTGTGATCCTGCACACGTCACATTTGTGCTCTTCACAAGTAAATTCTCTACTGCCATGGCCATGAGTACCAATGAAAAACATTGTCTCCCATAAGCCGTTCCCCTAAGGCTCCTTTATAATGTACATCAGAACATGAAGTAAACAAAGATGTAGCAATTAAATGAATGCACAGCAGGTAAAATTTTCAAACACCTTTGAAAATCTAGCCTTTAGGCACTTTTGAAACTGTTATGCAGCATCAGTTTCTCTCATATCAGAAAACATTCTTCTGTTGTAAATTCCATAGGGCCACTGACTATGTTTTCATATATGGCTGCTTAGAGTCCTAAACCTGAGTGCTATTGCCCTATAAAGAACGATAATAAATGCTACTTGAGGGTTTTTCTTGATTTATTTAATAAAATGCTCGTAGAGCACTTTTCATCTGCAAATTCTTTGACAGTATTAATTAATTAAGTCTCCCAACAACACTGTCATGATAGGTACCATCATCCTCTTACAGGTGGCTAAACAGAGACAGAGCAATTAAGCTAATTGTTCCAAATCACAGTGGAAGCCACTGTCAGAGCCAGGATTAGAACTCAAGATTTCCAACCCCGTGTTTGGTTTATTGGACTATGCCTTTCTCTTGGGAAGAAAGCAGTCTTCTGAGAGTCAGCAGTCCTGAGTGCTATTCCCAACTCCACAAGTGACTTGCTGTGTGATCTTGATAGAATTACTTAATCTCTTCATGCTTCAACTTACTTGTTTGTAAAAACTGAGATAATATTTATTTAGACTTTTTTAAGGTCACCCATCACTGAGGTATCTGAGCATCTCAGAGTTGTTGTGAGGCTTATATAAGGAATGTTTATAACTAGCTTTGACATCCTTGAATGAAAGATATTATACATGCAATTTATTATTTTATTTTAAAATAGTGCTCACTGAATATCTGTCCTGAGGGAGATGTCTCATTCTGTGAGTTTTCCAGGGAGTCAGCAGTCCTAAGCCAGTGTGTTTCAGTACAACACAAGCCACATGATGCAAAGCACACAATCTGGAAGAGCAGAGAATGTCAAGTGGTCGCAATTTCTGGTCATTTTATTCTGATGAGACTTCATTAAAATAATGCATTAGTCATTTCTAAAAGCTTAATTAGAGAGAATTCTCCAGCCTCATCAAAATGTTGCCATTTATAATATATCTATGATCAAGAGCCCCATTACATTTTAACTTCTAATTATCCTGATTTGATGCTGATTAATTATCTCAGGGACTGAGAAATTGAAACAAGGAAATTTGTTAAAAGGAAGATATTTGATGCTAACATTACTTAATTTGTCCAAATTACAGCACTTTGTATTTCCCCACCATAAGTAAAAATCCCAGGTAAATCCACTGAATGACAGTTGAAATTTAATAATTACTGTAAACCATTGAAAATCAACCTGTGATTTTGAAGCCTCATGTAGCTCTGCAGGAACCTAGGTATGGCTCCCGTAAGCTTTGAATACTGGAGAATACTATGTAAATATTCCCACCAGTGCCACTGATTAACTAGTTTTAGTGCCTGTAGGAACCCTAGTAGGTTTATAAATATAGAATTAAAAATTCAGGAAGCTATTGGAGCCCTGTCTCCATTAGAACCACTTTGGATTTTTTTTTCTAAGATTCCCTAGGAGTCTTCAAGCTTAATGAGGGCTATTCTTATTCTAGGAAGAATGAATAAAAACAACTCTCATCCTCCCAGCAGCCAGGATTTGAGAAGAGGTGGATGCAGAACAGATGATGTCTCAAGATTTCTGCCAGTGGGTGCTGAAATCTGAGGAGACTATGAGCTCATCAGCGTTTGGCACCGTTGATACAGAACCTATAGCTCTGGTGCAGTATAAAACAGAACTCATACCCAACCCTACCACTGCAGGAATCTGGATTTAGATAGGCCAAGGAGGTGATGGTCCAATCTGTAATAACATAAACCTTTATTATCCTGGAATAGAAAATTTTAGATTTTAAAAATCTATTTCGAAAGAAAAGGAAATGATGTATAGGTTGTTTCAAACACACACTTAAAACACAAGTTAGTGCTGGAAAGAGGCAGAGAATGATATCATTGTTATTCCCTGGATGGTGATGGTTTGTCAAAAGCTTGCCTCTCAATTTGAGTCATATTGCTGACTATGGTTGTGGTAGTAGCTTCCTATACTGTTTTTTTTCTCCTTGATCTTTTTAATTTATTCAATATTGTTGCCTACAGGATTGTATTATGGCTATTCTTGCACAATACTGCTCTTGCGTAGTTCAGATCAGAATACAATCAGCATGCCCACTTTGTTTCCATTGGAAATGGTTCAATTCATTGTATCTAGCATTTATAAGGTGTGCCACAGTCTTGAATTTGTTGGTACCTTGGTGTTGAGAATCTCTGTTGCTCCTGTTTGGTTTGGTGTGTGTTTGTTACAATTTGTGTTACCTCTGTTCTGTATAACAGTGGTTCTCAACCAGGGGTATATATACCCCTGGAGTTATGCAGAGCTCTTCTAGAGGGTACATCAACTCATCTACATATTTCCCTAATTTTACAACAGGCTATATAAAAACACTAGCAAAGTCAGTACAAGCTAAAATTTCATACAGACAATGACTTGTTTATACTGCTTTATATGCTGTACACTGAAATAGAAGTACAATATTTATATTCCAGTTGATTTATTTTATAACTATATGGTAAAAATGAGAAAAAGCAATTTTTCAGTAATAGTATGCTGTGACACTTTTGTATTTTCGTGGCTGATTTTAAAAGCAAGTAGTTTTAAAGTGAGATGAAACTTGAGGCTCGGCAAGAAAAATCAGACTCCTGAAAGGGGTACAATAGGAAGTACCTGGAAAGGTTGAGAGCCACAACTGTATATGATAACCACATCTGTTTTGTCTTTTCGCTGATTTAGCACCTGTGATTTTCAACTTTGGAAATTCTTTTCTGGAATGAATAAAGCAATGACGAAAATTTTTCTAATGTTAAACTGAATCTCTGTTATTGATGCAAGATCCATGTATTTGGCTCTATGAGATTATTAAATGCTCCTCTTTTTATTATTTCCTTTAAAATCTATTCAGAAGTTTCAACTTTCATATAATCTACTCAATACATTAATATGGCTTCCTCTATAAGTCAGATCTGAGCAATATGTACCATCTTGAGAATTTTAATACAGGTTGTTGGTATCTTACTGAACAGGTTTTAAGATTTTGCCTCTGAGTTTTAAACAGCTTCATTCAGATTACATTCCTCCATTTTTAAAGCAATTGCATGTTATGCAATCAAGCTGTAGAGTTTACTTTCACTGAACTTTAAATATATGGATTTGGGGGATTTAGTTAAGATTTGTTATCTTAGTCTTTTTTTTAGCCTTCAGTAAAGGTCAATTCTGGCTTTGGGTTATTTTATGTAAAGTGCTTTGAGATATTTCCTTTGAGCCATGCTATATTGATTGCAGTTCTATCTACAGCTGGGATAGTTTGGAAACATAGCCTACTTTTGCTATCAGAGATCCAGTGATAGCAGTATTTTGATCCCTAATATCAATGCCTATGTTTATATCTGCTCTGAATAAGTTTACATGATGCTATTCTTAAAATGTCTGTGGCAACCAGTGGCTTATTTAAACTAGGACTCCATAATTGCTGATATTGAACTAACAGTAACAAAAATATAGACAAAATTTTCTTGCGGGGCCTTAGATTATATTAGATTAGAACCTGAAACCTAATGCAGTTAAACTCATCTTTCCCAGATGAGTTTAATTTTAACACTGTCATATTATGGAACCCCCATGCCTATCTTTATTTGTACAATACTATGGGTCAGATTTCTGTTTATTAGGAAGACAGATGGCAATTCCCAGCAGCTGTTGAAATAAATAGAATAACTTTAAAACAGCATTTTGTATCCATGGATAGTTGAGTATATTTTAAATAAAGCGCATAAAAACAAACAGGGATAACTATATTTGATTTATGAGTTCATCTTCTCTTGCTAAGTATTCCCTGCCTGAAGTAATAAACCTGTTCTGACAAAATTTTCCCAGCCATCAATTGTAATATCACAAACAAGGCATTATAGCATCAGGACTGGAGCGGGAATGGTTAAAATTTAAAATGTAGATTTTACTTTCATGCAAATGTCCCTAAGCAATAGCAATGTGAGAAAAGAAATTCAGAAAATGCAATATCAGACATAATGATGTTTAAATAGAATGCTTTACAAGAGGAATCAGTGGGTCCTTAAATTCAAATGGTTATGTGGTACATAATCCCAGCCCTTGTGAAACAGATTATGTGAGATAGGGAGGTTTAGGGAGATAAGAAGAGGATGATATTTTGAGGCATGGACATAAAGGTAAAGTGAAATGGTTAAAGATGTGGGGTGAAGTTATGAAAGATAATGGGTTTTTAACTTAGGGAGTTCAACCAAACTATTTTTTTTTCCAAATTCTCCCCCTCCACCCCCCATTTTTAACTCCTATTTCAGTCGAGGGGTGGGGGGAAAGAATTTTTGAAGAACACAATTCATGCATTTGAAAGTTTATGATATAAGCCATATTAGGTTAGTGCAGTGGCTCTAACTTTTCCAAACTATTGTAACCCTTTCACGGGGCTGATTTGTCTTGCTCACCCCCGCGTTTTATGTCACTCCACAACGACTTGCTTACAAAATCAGACCTAAACATGCAAAAGTGTCACAGCTCACTATGCCTGAAAAATTGCTTATTTTCTTTCATTTTTACCTTATAATTACCAAATAAATCAATTGGAATAGAAATACTGTACTTACATTTCCCTCTATAGTGTATAGAGCAGCAGCAACAAGTCATTGTCTGTATGAAATTTTATACGGGCTTTGCTAGTGCTTTTGATGTAGCCTGTTATAAAAGTAAGCAAATATCTAGAGGAACTGATGTGTCCCCGGAAGATCTCAGTGTACCCCCAGGTGTGTGCATACCCCTGGCTGCAAATCACTGGGTTATTGGAGCATCAGCCTAGGACGGTCGCAACACTTCGGTTGGATCCATAGAGCTAAAGACTTTTTAACAGCAGGAGGGCCCGCTCCTTAGATGGGCGAGGCTAACCTGCGCGTGTCACGGACCATCGATCCGAGCCCCTGCGTTGCTTGGCTGGCACGTATTTCCCGGGCGGTCCAGCTGGGAAGGTGCCAAGGGCGGGAGCGTGTCCCGCTTCTCTGGCTGGGGCGGCGGGGGGCGACAGCGGGGGGCTGCGGGGCTGGGGCGGTTCAAGGCTTTGCCGAGCCGCTGGCGGCATCCCTCGGCGGGGTGGGGGGCGCGGAGCTGCGGGCGAG
Source organism: Mesoclemmys tuberculata (assembly GCA_007922155.1). Classification (NCBI taxonomy): domain Eukaryota; kingdom Metazoa; phylum Chordata; order Testudines; family Chelidae; genus Mesoclemmys; species Mesoclemmys tuberculata. Next base: position 77,106,894 of record ML675603.1, on the reverse strand, counting down.
GCTTCGGCTGGGGAAGAGCCGCGGGGGGAGAGTCTCGGCCGCGCCTCTTCTGGATCCGCCGCCCCGGCCCCTCCCCGAGCGGGAGGCGGCGCCGCCGCGGCCGGAGCCCAGCCAGAGCCGGAGAGCCGCAGCCGCAGCCGGCCAGACCCCAGCCTCCCGCCCGGACCATGCCGGCCGCGGCGCCGCCCCCGCTGCACCCCCCGGCGGGGCCCGCGGGCTCCTGCTGCCCCTACGCGCACCACCCGGGTAAGCGACCCCCGCCTCCCTGGGCGCCGGGTGCTGCCCCCGCCGGAGCGCGAGCCGCTCCCCCGGGACCTGCGGCGCGGAGCGGGAGGCGGCGTTGTTTACTCAGGGCGGGACCCCCGGGCGGCCGCGGAGCCGTTTGCATCTTCCCCAGCCCCGGGGCCGGCTGCGGTGTCGGTGGGGGTGAGCGCGGCGGGGCCAGAGCCGCTTCGAGCAGGGGCGGGAGGCGCTGCCCTCCGGAGGGCCCTTCCAGCCTCAGCTGCCAGGTTCTGCGGGTAGCGGAGCGTCCCCTTATCCCCGTGAGAGCGAAGGTTACAGCTGCATGGGCGCTGGGGGCGGGATGGGAAACTCCCCCCCCCCCGCAAGCTTTCAGGCAGAAGCGAAGCTCTAATTAGTGGCGATTTGGGAGGAAACTTTTCCTGACGGTCACTGCCTGTCCGAAGCCACTGGGACTGGCCAGCTTCAGAGGTAGGGACTGGACCCGATGAACTGCAGCTCGGTGTTGGAAATATGGCAGCTCCTGTGTTGCTTTGTGAAAATCCAGGTTGTGCCTGCGGTGACAGGGAAGCTAAGCCCCGCCGAATAGTTTCATGGGTGTATTTCCCTTGGAGAGGATGTATTTGTGCAGTATTTGGCATGGTGAGGGACACAGCCCCAGGCACTGGGGATCCCTGAACCTCTGGCTGCCAGAAGCTGGAACTGGAGGGGATGGATCACTCAATACTTGCTGTGTTCCATTTATTCCCTCTGAAGCATTGGGCATGGGCCACTGGTGAGAGACAGGATACAGGGCTAGATGGACTGTTAGTCTGACCCAGTAAAGCCATTTTTACGTTCTCTCCGCCCCATCCTCCATGACTAGTCCCTCAGTTATTTCTGTAGCTGCTTCCCTCTTCTCAAGACTTGAAGAATATGTTGTGGATGATCCCCTAAATAGGCACAGTACTTTATCAATGAGTCTCTTTTCTGGTTGTGAGGGTTGGGATGAAAACAGTGCTTCTCAGATTTATAACTGGGTGATGTCTCAGAGCAGCTGTAAAGCCAGGATTGTTGCTTATGAAAGTTTTGTTATATATTATTAAGCTAGTAGTTGTACCCTGTATGGTGGGATAAGCAGCTCAATAAATCATGTTTTACAAGAACCGTCAGAGTATTGTTCTCCCAATACAAGCTTGGGTGAGGGTATGGCATTCACTTTTGGTGTGTCAAGGGGGAAAGAAGAGAATTCTTTGTTACATTTTAAACTTGAAACTATATAATAGCAAATTATATTAAAGATAAATGACTTCTCACACTGGGGTAAACTTACGAATACCCAGATGATCAAACCATGATAATAGTTTTACTTTTTAAAAATAATTTTATTTTAAGTGTGTTTAGATGGTCTGAAGTGGTTATCTCTGTTCATCTAAGCATTGATACTATGCTCATTATTGAAGTATCTTGAACATGGGATTTTTAATTAAATTTCTTGAGAAACGAGAAGGGACCTCATGTGACATGACTGATGATAAAAGACAGTGAGGGGGTTTAATTGCAAGGCCTGTGGGGCTACTAAAACTTGAATAATTTTTTGCAGTTTCTTGTAGAAGTATTTAGAGGTTAGGTAAACTTACCTCTTCCCAGTTTATAAGACCATTTAAAAAGTCATAAGTGATAGATGACAGTTTTAAGTTCAAAAGATAAATTTCATTTTTTATTGTTCAGACACGCATGGGCATTATGCAATACAATAAGAGCCAAAGAATAGAAGTTACTTGGGGTTCTGGAAACATTCAAGCATTTGTAGTATTTGCACTATATACATAAAATGAACACAATCCAGTGGACCGATAAAGAGCAAACAAGCGTTGTGAACTTAATAGCACTTGCTGTACAGAGACTTAGATATTGCACAACGGTGTGTTAAAACAATTTAAGGGTTGAATATTAGCCTTCAGTTTTAAGTTGTCTTGGAAGTAACTAGCAATGCACCTTGTGGGTGTTCATGCATATCCTCATTTCAAAGGGTGGGGAAGATTATCACATGCCATGCATGTCAAAAGCAGATTCTTGGACATAAGGAATGCAGTTACATAAATAAACATGTGGACAGAGTTCAAGATTACACTCTAGCATTGGATCCCTTTGACTTTCCTAATTATTTCAGCGCTAGAAAACAGAGTTAAATTTGTACATTATGTGTGTGTATATAATATATATTGTGGACAAGGTATTCCATATATACATATATAAAAATATAAAGGAATAGACATTTGTGGACAAGGTAGTCCATAATTTTCTATTATGGGGTTTCTTTCTTAAGGGTTCCTCAGAAAAAGTGGCAATAACCACGCAGAGAAAAAACACCGGAGTAGATGAATCATTGGTCTGATCTGATAGGGCAATTTTCTGCTTCTCTAGTCACAACACATGAAAAACTCCCCAGAGACTAATGGTATTTTTGCCATATAATATATTAAAAGATTTAGTAAAAAACAAAAAACCTTCTCTTAGGAAAAAATCTATTTTTTTTTTCAAGTGTGTAAACTGTCAACTATATTGTGGGTTATCTCAGAATTTGCAGTATGGTTTAGAACCAAAAACGAATTGTTTATTTGGAGTGTTTTTGCCACTAACATATGAAATATTTAAAAAAAACTACTAAGATGTTTGTCCAATTCATGTTTTGCTGTACTGCAGCTTCTGCTCTGACTTGCTTTGCTGTCTGCCTCGCTGCAATTTTAGATTATATGTTTCATGCGTTCTTTTTCCATGAAAACTGGTCTGGAAAAACGATCAAAGAAATTAAATTATTGATAAAATAAATAAAAACAAAGGAATTGAGAAGCAGGTAAGTCAATGAAAAACCTGAAATGTTTCTGGAGCTGGGCAAGTGGGAGCCAGGGAGCAGCATTTACAAATAAAAAAATTCCTTTGCTCCAATGGTTTCCAAGGAAATACTTCCTGGCAGCAAAGGAAGGGGGTGGGGAGGGCTCAGTTAGAAATATTTAATCATGAACAGTGAATTTCCTAGAATTAATTACAAATATTAGGGTAATATTCACCTTCTGAAGTCAGTGACATGGACACCAAAGCAGTGTCTCCTCCACCTTCCCACCCATCTTCTTTACTTTTTCTCTACCCATCCGTTCTATTTTTCAGTTATTTCTCTTCTATCCCACTTGTAATTCAATTTAATTTCTTGAAATCTTGGGAGCAATGCACTTATGAGAATGTTGAAAAATAGCATTCAAGTGATGTAAAATGTGCAAAAAATTTTCCTGGTCTAACTTGTAAGATGCAGTTGTCATTTATTCAACAGCTGTTCCATCGTTCCCCTCTCATCCCCTGAATTTCCTATCAGTTGAAGCTGTCTTTTCCTTTTCTTGTCAGAGTTAAGCAGGAAACTGACAAATTCCTGGCTGATATCCCTTGTAGTGGACTGGGTGGCATGGGGTTTGAATCTGCTGATGGGGCAAGAGGCATGGGTTTCCTGAGGAAAAAATGTATGGTATAGAGCATAGATGTCAAATTCAGGCCCGCGGGCCAAATCTGGCCCGCAGTGTAATTATATTTGGCCCACGAGAAATACCAAATGTCTACTAGAGCTGGCCCGCCGGTAGACAGCGCATGCACTGATTTCACATGTGTTTATAGTATTAAGCTTTGCTTGTTCCAGATTCAATGTTTAAGCAAAACTTAAGTTTGTTTCCATATGAAAAGGTTCATCGTTATATTTGATGAGAAGGAAAAACTTCCTCAATTGTAGACATTTTTTCAATAAATATCAAGGTTGGCCCGCGACTTTGTCCAAGTTTTTAATTTTGGCCCACTGTGTATTTGAGTTTGACATCCCTGGTATAGAGGATTAGGACATCCTTGCAGAAGGTTAGTCTCGCTGTGTACTCAGTAGGCTGTTCCTTTTCTTCAGCATTGCTTCCTTGAGCTGTGTTCTCTACCAGCTCCAAGGAATCCATGAGAACTTCACATTTGGGGAAGCTGATGGGCAAATCAGTTTCCCTTGTTCTGTCCTCATTCTGTTTTGTCCAACACTGTGAGCCTTAGCTGCCTGGATTTCCACAGGAACATGCATATATAAGGAAAAAAGGTAAATAAAGATACTTCACTGGCTCCCTTTCCTTACCTTCCAACAGTTTTAGGGCTAATAGGGTGGGATTCTGCTACTGTTATCACCTCCATGCTTCACCTTGATTGTCGCTGAAGTATTTGATAACTTTTGAAGTCTGTTTATATATTCTCTAAAATGTATTACCATCTGGGCATTATTGTGAAATTAGCGAGAATTCTGTAACATCTTAAAGACTAACAAATTTATTTGGGCATAAGCTGTGAAATTAGTGTCCCATTTAGGAACTTGTGCTTCCTGTAGGCAACGTGAGTTGGATCGGCCTCTTGAAGAGCTAAAGATTTAGCAAGGGCGAAATGCAAGTCTGCCACTGCTGCTCTTCAAGGTGTATTGCTTCCAGAAAATAGATACAAGGGTTGTTCAAAAAGTTCTAAGCCTCACCCAGAAAGAAGAGCCATAGCTGAGCATTTTTGTTGTTGTAACACACTACCACTTCTTATAAAACTAGAAAAACTAATACAGATTTCTGTTTTAATTTGTGTGCATGTGAGGCCCATACAAAGGTGAAGGTTAGTGCGACAAATCTAAAAATGGACAAAACAGAGGCCCGAGCAGTCATAAAGTATCTGCAAAAGAAAGGTATGACACCCAAGGAAATCCATGAGGACATGGTACAGACACTTGCTGAGGACTCCCCTTCCTATGCAACTGTGAAGAAGTGGGCTGCTGAATTCAAGCGGGGCTGGGTGAGCACAGAAGATGACCCTCGGTCAGGTCGTCCAAAAACCTCAACCACTGATGATCAAGTTGATGCCATTCACCGTATGGTTTTGGATGACAGACATCTTACTGTCCAGCAGATAGCTAAGTCCATAGGCATTAGTTCTGGTTCAGTTCACACTGTTTTAACTGAGATCTTGGAGATGAGCAAGCTGTCTGCAAGATGGGTCCCAAGAATGCTGACACCAGAGCAGAAGCTGCAAAGGGTTGACATTTCCAGGACACTTCTGACTCGCTTCCAGGCTGACCCTGAGAATTTCCACTGCAGATTAGTAACTCAAGATGAAACCTGGGTTCATCACTTCGAACCTGAATCAAAGATTCAAAGCAAACAGTGGAAACACCCTGGTTCTCCACCCCCGAAGAAGTTCAAGCGGGCAGCGTCTGTTGACAAGGTGGTGGCTTCTGTTTTTTGGGATTCTGAAGGCATAATCATGATAGACTACCTGGAAAAGGGAAAAACTATTAATGGACAATACTGTGCATCAGAATGAACACAACTGAAGGAAGCAATCAAGTCGAAACGCAGAGGGAAGCTGAGGGCAAGTGTGCTCTTGCTCCAGGATAACGCGCCAGTTCACTCTACTCAGGTTGCAGTAGCTGAAGCAGCCAACTGTGGCTTTGAATTGCTACCCCATCCCCCTTACTCACCAGACTTAGCTCCATCTGACTTCTACCTGTTTCCTAAACTCAAATCCCACCTACGTGGTCGCCATTTTGGAAACAATAATGAGGTCATATGTGCTGTGGAGGAGTTTTTGGAGGACCAGGACGCCACCTTCTTCCGTGATGGGATTGCAATGCTTGAGCATCGTTGGACCAAGTGCATTGATGTCAAGGGGGACTATATAGAAAAATTGTGAAAAACTGTCTTGTTTCTGCAACTCCTTCTGGGTGAGGCTTAGAACTTTTTGAACGACCTCGTAGGTGGGCGATCACAATATCCTATAGACACTTAAGAAAAAAGTAAAAAGGAAATACCTTAATTGATTCTAATATGCTCTTGAGGTTTTCATAACACTTGGAAGTTGTTAACTTCCCTAGAAATTATTTGCCATCATTGCAAATGCAGATCAGGTACATTTCCCCGGTTCTCTCTGTGTCTAGTATAATTTACTCAATCTAATTATTACAAGAATGCAAAACAATTACCTCTGCTAAGTAGTTTTAGAGGAAGATTTCAGTAATCATTTTGAAAATGTGATTTCCCACTCTAATTAGTATTTGCCAACTTGGAAAAAAAATATAAATTTGTCATTTTTATGTCATTCCAAATAACGAAGTTAATAGAAATTTTTAGCAATTTATGGCTTGAAAATCTTGATGTTTAGGCTGTCATTATACTTTTAAATATAATTAGCCCTGGTTGACAGTTCACTCTGCAAAAGACATGTTCTTTCACAACTGTTCCAAACCAACTTTTTTTTTTAATGGTCATATCGTTTTTGATGTGATTCTACTCTTAAAAAGTAGATTCTATAATAGAATAGAGATTCTATAATAATGACATTGAGGGCATCCTATGTTTGTCTCTGAGGCCAGATATCCAATACAGAATTTTCTTGGCATAGCTATATTGGTCAGGGTTTAAATAAAATCTGTCCTCACCAACATAGCTATCCTGTGTAGGTGCAACTATGCTGTCAAAAGAGTGCTTTTATCGATTTTAGCTAATGTTGGCAAAAAATCTCTTTTTTGTTGGAATATGCTGTGTCTACATTAGGGGGCTCTGCTGGTATAGCTATATTGGTATAGCTGTATCAGCAAAGCTGGTGTAGTATACATTAGCCAGAGTGACTCTATACCCTGTTTGCTCAGTTTACAAGTAAAGTGATCATTTATCTAATTGCTAATTCTGCAAACCAAACATGGGATCTGACAGTCAAGCTGGCTCTTTTTTTCCTTATGCAAGGTTGTCAGAAGTAGTAAAGATTCTGCAGGGCTAATTATATCCTTAGTTGACACCTGTGCATACCCTTTGTTTTCCTTGGATTTGCTCAAGAGTAACTGAATTTGTTCTATAGGTGAAGTTTAGGAATCCAGAAAAGAAGAAATGGAATCCAGCTCCTCCTTCCCTAGCTGTGTTGGCTACAAAAAAACGTTAAGTTTGTACTGAAGTGTGATGGGCTGATTTTTAAATACACTTGGGCATCAGATCTGATGAGTCAGAAGTGCCATTATTTAAACCTTGTTTTAGTGCAGAACCTTACTTTAATTTATTTTTGACATTTTGAGGTGTTAGGAAATCTCTCTAAAAATGGTACTGAGTTACATTTTGTAAAGATGTGATGCACTGCACACAAAATAAATAAAACAGTCATTTGGAGACAAGTGTAGCTCAGAGCAATTAAGTTATGACTTTTCATAAAACATTAAGAAGAAAATTCTGCAACTGCTCACTTATTTCTGTGGTTTTCTTTTTTTTAAAAAAATGATAGCTTGTATATTTTACTCATAATGATGCATTTGCCTGGCAAGCTCTAAGTGCATCTACGGTCTGGCTTTGTTCATGGTTTTTTTAAATAAGTGGAACATTGAATTGCATAATGGACTGTGGACTGACTACACAATTCTCTACTTATCTAAACTCATTAAAAACTTTGAGTTCAAAAAACAAAACAGGAAACCAAACAGACTCCCTCCCAGCAATCACCACACCACCACTGGAGCAAAAGTCTGAATAAATAAATGGGGTTTTGGTACTGTAGCAATTACTGTGCTGGCTCGGCCTGCGATCTGTGTGCCACATCACAACCAGCCCCTCAAGGCTGTGAAGTACCCCTGTTTCGGAAAGCAGAAGTACCCCCAGAAAGGAAGTTGAGGGCGCATGTGCTTCCTGCCTGGGGGAGAAGGTGAACGTGTTTTTGAGTCAGCATGCCAGCAGCAGAACGGGAGCTGCTTCTGTAAACCCTTCCAGTAATAAATAGATATTCTTCCGTTTACTGAACTCGCATCTGTGTCATCATTTTGGGGAGTATATCTGCTTGTGCTCACCCACCAATAAATGATACAGTTAAGAGACCGTGAAGTCACACAATACCACGCTGTTCCCTGTAGATCTGACAGAGTCGGGCTCTGCCCCACCATATGGGAACATGAGTACCCATCATGGGCCATCCACTACCAACATCCTGCAGCCTTAACGGCACTTAAAATTACAAAAAATGGAAGAAATCAGAGAGAAAACTACTCTCCCTTTTTCAGTTTATTTAGTGTGTGGGTTTCTCAGGGCTTTGTTCACAAACTGCCTTGCTATCCTATCTTCATATTCTGCACTGGGAAGCGGGGGGAACTCATTTATTCCCCAGGCTCTGCAAAGAAGAATAACATTGCAGCAGCTGTTTGCTGTAAATAGTTCTCTTAATTTAAAATAATGGCTTAATTTAGGAATTTATAAATGCTCCAATTAAGCGTAATTATTATGCAAAACGTGGGCCTTTATGGAAATGGAGGAGCAGCCAGAAAGGTGCCTACACACAGCCAATGTATAGTGGCCTGGGTTGGAAGTAGAGATGGGGCAGGAAGAAGACCTGCGTGACCTCCAACTTTCTGTCCCTCTACTGCTGAGCTCAGGCTTTTGGCAGCGTGGCTGAAAATTTGGTCCTCCCCTGTCCCTGTCCAGCTAATCAGTGCCCTCTCTGTCCTTCTCTCCTCCAAGGAGAGTAGGGAGACCACCTTTTCGAAAGGCAAAAGTGGGATACATGCAGGTGCCCCGCCCTTCCTTTTCCTCCAAGCTCCCACCCTCTGCTCCTCCTCTTTCCCCTGAGGCCCTGCCTGCCTGTCAAGCTGGAAACTGGAGCTGGGCTGGAGTTGGGCCATGGTAAGAGCTTCCTATGGAGCCTGGGCCGCTGTGGAGAGCCCTGGAATCTCCACTTGCCCTGGGCATTATCCTTAGTGAATTAAAATGATAGTTCTAGTCACCATATCCTGCAAGATTTTAGAACTAGTAGATCTCATCCTCTCTCACCTCCTTTTTGTTCACAGATTGGAAGAGGAAAACAAGCTTTCCTGCTTTTTCAAATCCCAATCAGCTTCTTAACTTTGAATGACCTAGTCATTGAACTGAAACTAGTTGAATAAACTGAAATGAAGGAAATATTCTCCTAGCACCTGCACAAGAGGCTACTACTGTCAAAAGCTGGTTTAACACATCAACAAATGCTGGTTCCAGGTGCTTAGCCAGTGACTTCCACCAGGCCAGTGTTTTAACACTTTGGCAGTAAACATATACTGCTTAATATTAATATTTGTATTTAATTTAAATAATTATAATAGGTTTTAGTAAATTTAGCTCTTTACATATATTGCCTTAATTTCAAATTTAATTTTAAATATGAATTAGTTTTAACGACAAAAGGTATGTAACTTAAATTTGAAAAAATCTGACTTTTATCCCCCTGGATACAGTTTTCTTTAAGAACCTGTGAAATTCTCCCAAACAAAATACTTCAGTAACAACTACTGAAATGAATATTCCACCAACATAATCACTAAAAAAGCCAGGAAATCCTTAGCGAAGACCTCAACCATTCCTTGAAACCTGTCACCATGAATTCACTTTCACCACATTACTTCAGACATTGTACACATCCCTCTTTCGTCCATCTCCACACAAAACACACAAAATTAACTCCAGTACCTCACCTAAATAAAAATGATGTAATGTTTCTACCATCCCCAAAATAACACTGTTATAAATTATCTTCACTTTTAAAAAACCCAATGCCACTCAATACAACAAATTTAAATATAACCATCAATTAAAAATCTACACAACGCACACTATCTACTTCAACACAAAACAAATTTAATTTTCCAAACAACTAGGAAACATCCACATAATTGGAGTAAGAAGTTGCATCTTCTGAGAGGAGGTAGATGGAGGAATATGTCCATATGGGTGATATTTGAAGGTGAATTAATGAGTACAATCATGGCTGTAGGCTACACGGAATAACTCAGAACTAAATTAGGGATTTCCTGATGTTTAATGGTTGTATTGTGGAGTGTTCAACTAAGCAATCTTAACTGTTTTTTAGCTACGTTTTTTTTTTTTCATTGAAGAAGGCAGGGAGAGAATGGAGGTTATTATATTACAGATGGGGACACGGAGTCACAGTGTCAGGGTTCTTGAATGAGGATTGGGGCTCAAGTGGTTCAAGGTTAGATTTCTGGGCCAAGGTCAGTACCAGAAGTCAGAACTTGTGTCAGGGTTCTGGGTCCAGAGCAAGGATCAGAATCCAAGTCAGAGCCAAAGCCAGTGCTGGGATTTGGGGAGCATAGTTGGTCATGGTAGCTCACTGGGGATCCACATTGTTGCCTGGACACTTCCTGGTATGTCCCATGGTTTTATATGAGGTAAAGGGGTTAATGAGGAGTCTCCATGGAGGCTGGTAATTAGGTCTCACATGGGATGTCCTGTAGTGTACATCTGTTGCAGTTTTTGGATCGCAGTGAGGGGCTGGATTACAGCAATCACCAAGTGGCAGTATGGAGATGTCTGTTGCCTGGTGGCTCTGCTGACCTGGGTTTGAATCCTGCTGATCCTTACATCATCTCCCCACTTCAAAAGAGACCCTTCCCCAGGGAGCCAGGTTTATCTGGGTGGGCTACCTAGGAGGCTTCTACAAGGTCAGGCACATGGGTCTGTTTCCAGGAGTGCACCTCGGGGTTGTAATCTTCCCAATCAATGAGGGAACAACATTTGATTTTAGAATCCAATATCTCATGGACCTGATAGTCATCATGACCCTTGTCCCGTATTGGAAGGGGTGGGAGTTATTGTCAGTGAGCAAAGGAGTTGTCACCATGTGGCTTCAGCAGCATACCCTGACAGATCTGGGGAGCGAACACCTGACAGTTACTGAGATGATCACCTGGCTGATCGAGTATGGGCCAAGGTATTGGTAATCCAATGCGAGACAAAGCCAATCTGTGTGGAGATGTTATGCTGAGAGCTAGACCTTTTGTCCAACTGCAAATGTCAGGCCTTTCTAGTGCTAGCAGTCAGCGTAACACTTATTGTCCTTCTGGCTGTTTTCAGGATGCGTCTTAAGCTCCTCGTGGACTTCATGAATCTGCTGCACCCAGTTAGTGGCAGTGGGGTTTGTGGAGACAGCAGGTACAGCCAGGTGGAGACAGGGATGGAACCCAAAGTTTGTATAGATTGGACTCTTCCCAGTGGAAACATGGCCAGTGTCATTGCAGGCAAATTCTGCCTGGGGCAGGAGAGCTGACCAGTTGTTTAGGTGATCATTTGTAAAGTACCAGAGATACTATTCTAAGACCTGATTCACTCTCTCAGACTTGTCATCGGTCTCTGGGTGATGGGTGGAGGATGTGTAGGTGTGAACCTTGAGCAGCACAGGGTTTCATGCCAGAATTGTGACAAATATAGCAGACTTCAGTCAGATGTGACCAGGGGATAAATTCAGCTACAGATGATGTGTGTCACCAGGAGCTGAGTTATCTCTTCTGCAGCAGGCAAGGATGTAATGGGGGCGAAGTGGGCCATTTTGGTTAACTGTTCGACCACATTGAGGATGATGGTATATCTGTCAGATGTATGGAGCTCCGGTATAAAATCCGGGAAGATAGCTGCCCAAGGTCCCTGCAGGTATTGGAGTGCCCAAAGGTCTTTAGCATAGCCTCTTGACGCAAATGCATACCTCGCAAGAATCTGTGAAGGAGTGCACTGTTGCTCACATACAGTACCACCAGAAGGAGCAGGGAATCAGGCAAAGGGTCTTGAGGTGACTGAATAACCTGCTGGCAGAGAGTCATGGTAGACTCTGGGTACTTTCAGTTGGGGCTGGCCCAATGGGACATACAGATAACCCTTGATGTAGAATAATCCATCCTGTGTCTGATGTTGTCCCTTGCTTCTTAACTTGAATTCCTTGTGAGGGGACTCCCCCTCCTCTGCTGAGTGCATCAAAGACATGCAGTCTTGTGAAATGGCAAGTTTGAGGATGCAGGGTAACTCTATGCGAGAGGGGTCCTGGCTGGTGAAATATTCCACTTTATGGAACAAGGTGTTGACTGCCTAGTTTTAGGCTCTGGGGTGATAGGTAATAGTGAAATTAAAATATGTGAAAACAAAGCTCAGTACAGCTGTCTTTGGTTTAGTGCCTTAGCCTCGTGAAGGTATTCCAGATTTTTATGATCTGTGTACACCTGTATTGGGTGCCAGGCCCCTTCTAGGTAGTGGCACAACTCTCTGAAGGCAATCTTGATTGTTAGAAGTTCTTTATCTAGTATTTCATAATTCTGTAATACCTTTGGGATAATATGGCCCTAATGGGGCACTGGAGGCATCAGTCTCAATGATAAAGGATTGCTTCAGATTGGGGTGTATCTCGAGTGGTGCATTGATGAAGGCCATGTTGATCTGATCGACACCTGTTATACTGCCGGGAACCAGGTGATGTTCTTATGTATAAGTGCTGTTGATGGGGTTATCTGGCCTGAAGAATCAGGAATGAAATGTCTATAAAAGTTATCAAACCCCAGGAAGTGTTGCAGCTCCTTGATGCTTTGAGTGTGTACCCTGGTCCAAACAGTGTCCACTTTCATGAAGTCCATTTGGAGGCCCTCAAGTGACAAAATATAGGCCAAGAACTCCATAGAATGTTGGTTGAAGCTGCACTTTGAGTTTCATATACAAAACGTATGAGCAAAGTGGATCCAGGACTGATCAGATGTGCTGAGTATGTTGCTCCAGACTCTTGAAGAAGATAAGTACATCATCAAGGTAAACTGCAACATACAGTCTAGGATATCATGGAATATCTCATTCACTAAATGCTGGTAAGTGGCAGAGGCATTAGTAAGACCTAACGGTATTACCAAATATTCATAATGGTCATCCCAGGTTTGGAAAGCCGTCTTCCATTCGTCCCTGGTTTGATCTTTACCAGGCTGTTGGCTCCTTGCAGGTCGAGCTTAGTGAATTCCTGGGCTGATCATATGTGGTCCATCATGTCCTGGATGAGTGGTGGTGGGGGTACCAGTTTCTGATAATTACTAGATTGTAGGCCCGATAATCCACTCCTAGATGCAGGGTCCCATCTTTCTTATTAACAAAAAGAAAATGGGCCCTGGCTTGGGAGGCTGATGGCTAGATAAACCCATTGGTCAGGCTCTCCTGGAGACAGGAGCACAGGGTGGCCAGTTCTGGTTCTGACCTTGCATAGATACAGCCAAAGGGTGCGGCCCCAGGCTGTAGCTCAGTGACACAGTCATAGTCCCAGTATGGTGGTGAGATCATCACTAGAATCAACCCCTGCTCTTCCTGCTAAGAACCACTAATACACAGAAGTCTTTGAAGAAAAACTGCAGATGTCTATAGCCAGGGTCCAGGGAATTCCTGGCAGTGGTCTGGTCTCTGGCCAGATTCCATAAGTGGTGCATGCAGGCAGCCTTACTGGCAGAATTCAGAGAGGAAGCTGATTTTCCATTCCTGTGATGGGACGTGCAGGTCACGGGTCAACGACCATGAGGCGCCAAGGATTATGGGAAAGTGTGGTCAGTAGACCTTATGGTTGTTCTTTGCTTCTGGATAACAACTTCCAGCAGCACAGTGTCCTATGTCACTGGGGTCAAGGACAGGAGTGAGCCATCTATAGTGTCTACGGGGCTGGGAATTACCTTTGGCAGCACAGGCTTTTGCGGCTTTGCTGTCCATGAAGTTGTCTGCAGCCCTGGAGTCCACAGGTGCCCATGATGAGAGAATTTGTCAAGGCCCACTTAGGATGCAGAAGAGGACCTGAACTTTGAGGTGTAACGAGGGCTTGACATGCCTTGGGCATGTTTCAGTAAGGGGATTAATGGTTTGGGGCCCACCTAGATAAGACTCCTTTAGTAGGCCAGGGCTTGTTGTTTCCTGAATATTGCCTGTCTGTGACCCATAATGGGCAACCGGCAAGTACGTGGCCAGGTTCCCCACAGTAGAAATACAAATTGGGGGAGTGATGGCATTCTCTTTCCTTGAGAGTCACATGGCAATGGGCTGCATCGAGTTGCATATGCCCTTGGACTGGGCCAGGGACTGAACCAGGGGTGGTGCATGCACTCCCCCTTCGGGGAGGCTAACCCCCTACCTGGCCCCTTCCACCTGAGGCCCTGCCCCCCACTCTGCCCCTCCTGCCTGTGCCCTCTTCCCCCACTCTTGCTGGCCAGCCCCAAACCGTGGTTGGCCCACCAGTGCCTGGAGCAGCCTTGGCCGGCCCACCAGTGCTCAGAGCTGTCCAGAGGAGTCCTGAGACCCGGCTGGCTGAGGCTGAGTCCTGAGCTTTGGTTGACTGGAGGAGCTCTGAGCCCCATCATGGCCCAGCCCCCCAGCCTCCATTACCCGCCGCCCATGAGGGATGGGAAGAGGCAGGATCACTGTGGCCCAGGTATCTGGTGGTAGGCTGGTGACAGCTATAACAGAGGAGGCTAATACCCGCTGCCCATGGACTAAGTATTGGTTGGGGTGTGGGGCTGACCTCTTCGTTTCTTTGCATCTCTCATGTAATCTGTTGTCAATGTTTATGGCCAGGTCAACAAAGGCATCTAAGACTGAAGTTTCTGTATAGCTAGTTCATCTTTAACTTCCTCGTGTAATGGTCACCCAAACTGGTGCAACTGGGCTGTCTTGTTCCATTCAGTGTCAGAGTCTAGTCACCTGAAGTGGATGACATAGTAGATGACTTGTCAGAGATTTCACAGAGCTACCTTGGCTGAGCAAGTGTAGTGGGGGTTGTCAAAAATGATGGAAAAATGTTTCCATTCAATGTCTTGCATTCCTTCTTGGCTCTTCCTCACAAGATCATGGTTTCAATATTTATGACTTTGCAGTGCTTTTCCATGCAGCCAGCTGAAGTATCATGTCACAGGTTTCACTGGGATGAATATTTTAAAAGCCATATTACAAAGCAATTTTAAATAGTAAGAAACACAGGCTAATAGCTGTGGCTTCACTGTTTGTGAATATCATTTTTGTTAGGTCTACACTTTAAGTACAGAGCCTCTTGGAATAAATATAGAGAAGAAAATTCATATGATAATACAAGTCTGAGGCCCTGATCCTGATCTACACACGCATATGCAGATGAGATTTCTCATTAACATCAGTTGGACTACTCACACAAGTAAAGTTACACACATGTTTAAGTGTTTGTGGAACTGGCACCTTATGAGATATTAATTTGCTTTCATCACAGGAGCAGAAGGAATACCTCATACAAGGAACGTTCCTATTAGACAATAATATATCATTTCGGCAAAGGATAGAGAAGTACCTATAGAGGCAATCTAAAACTAGACCATCTTTTGCTCCATTTAGCAAACTGTTCACAACTCCTATTTCAAAGCAGGTGAAACAGTGGAGAACTATGGGGTAAACATAATCTTAATTTGAATCCAAAATTTTTCATTAAATAAGTTTTAAAAAGAGTAAAACTATCTGGCTCTTGACATTTTTGTGTCCTTTCTGGTGATGTGGATTGAGGCATCAGAGTTTAAGCTTTCCTCTGCCAGATCAAAATAAAGGAGCTAGAAAATTGAATATCCACTTCCTTTAGTGACTGAATCTCAACAAGGAGAAAGATTTTCCTGTTGTTCAACTCTTATTTAAAGCAAAGCTACTAAATTGATATCGGAATACAAATTATTGATGGCCCTGCTACACTGATATGTGAGAGATCTCTGGTCAGTTTGTGTATCTGGAGAGGACTCTAAAAAATAAATGACTGCAGTTCTTTTATTTCTGAAGATAGTAGATCAGTGGTCTCAACAGTACTAGAAGTACAGTATTTGAAAGACTGCATTGTTCCATGGATGACACAGATCACTGCATGTATAGTTATCTGAAAGCCACTGATGGCAGAGATTCTCTCTAAAGTATGCATATTTGAACTGCACTCAATTCAGAGCAGTCTTTTAAATGTCATGGTTTCCTTATGTAATTCACACAGGTTACCACTGTGTATCAGCTGTTATCTGTAGGATGTAATCTGAATCTTGAAGAACTATACTGCCTTGATCTCCTGTTCCTTATTGTAAATTATTAACTCTTGCAGCTTGCAAGGCTATAATATACACTGTGTGTGTGTACCCGAGAGAGAAGGAAAGGGGAGCACGTAGGGAAGGACGCAATATAACAGGTCTCCTGAAAGTATTAAATTAGTCAGATGGAAATAAAATGTGATCACAGGCATCCTTTTACAGTAAGTAAATTTTACATAGGTATTGTTTACACAGTAGCTACAACTGGAAACACTAGCCTATTAGTTTGGGTTTGGGAAAGTTTTGTTCAAATATATACCATGTCAGGTGCAAAGATTATTCTTAAGAACCAGCTATTGATTACAGGCTGGGACTGGGTGCTGGGTGGAGGCTGGGTGTGAGTTTGGTGTCAAGGCTGACACTGGCAGCTGGGAGGCAGGGAGAGAGGCTAGAACTAGTTGAGTATGGAGACTGGGAACCA
Organism: Mesoclemmys tuberculata; assembly: GCA_007922155.1. NCBI lineage: Eukaryota > Metazoa > Chordata > Testudines > Chelidae > Mesoclemmys > Mesoclemmys tuberculata. The sequence continues at coordinate 77,090,332 of ML675603.1, read as the reverse complement.
AGGGGGCGACTGGGACTAGAAGTTGGTGAGGAAAATTGGGCGGGGTGGAGAGGGGAGAGAATGGGAATCAGTTGGCTGGGGGCAGGGGAATACTAAAACAATATTTTTGTGCTTTTTTCATTTGAAAGTCAATTCCCATCCAAATCCTAAGTAAAGAAAATTAATTATCTTGTGAACAAGAAATGCATCATTCACCATTTTCTAACATTATAAAAATGTAAAAATTAAAAATCTGTATGTTAAGCTATATAATTGCTTAAATGCGCGTGTACAGATATAATGTCTTCCCGGTTAGCAAAAATTAGTTCCAAATATAGTGTAAAGCCTATATTTAGTTGCAAATCAACATGTTTTAATGATTACCAACCTATAAGAATAACCTTTTCTTTAAGAAAATAACAAAAGTACAAATGTAAACCAAAAATTAAGGTTTCCTGTTTGCTAATTTAAATCATGATTAAAATTGGTGATTTAAATCACTTTGATTTTAATCAATCCATCCTGACTCTGTCCTTGTTGCTAGCTACTTATGTTGCTGGTTACACTGGACAACAAATTTTTTCAAAAGTGTTGCTTCCTCAGAAATTTTTTTAGATTATGCTAGACCACTTGAAGCTGAACACAAATATAATTTCAGACTACTTGTATCACGTAGGAATATGGAGAAACAAGAAATTGACTTTTATTGAATGTAATGCCTTTAATCACATAACAGTGCTGACGCTTTGCAATAGTTCAATTGAGCTAAAAATGTTTTGTTGATAATTTTCATTTGTACTCAGTGTCTGAGGCTTCTCGTTTAAGTTTAATAATTGGCCAGCATTGATGGATTCCAGTTGCCCTGATACTGTTTTTCCATGATCGCAATGTCCTGGTGAAACCTTCCACCATGCTCGTCATTGACTGCACCAAGATTTGCCTGGAAGAAGTCTAAATGCGAATGCAGAAAATGAATCTTTAGTGATGTTGCACTTCATGGTTTTGTATGCTTGAAGCATGTTGTCAACCAGCTGCACGTAGTTTGGTGCGCTGTAGTTGCCAAGAAACATATTGTGGCTGTTGCGACATTGCTATGACATTTTGCTATCATGAATCCTCCTGAAAATACAATTGCTTTATTATTGTGAGTACACACAATATGCCATGCGCATAGAGCATGCGCATCAACATGAATGCAAACTGATATAAACGCAATGCATAGAACGGTGTGTGGAAAATGCTTTCATAGCCTTTCTAAAACCTGTCCTGCTAGCATCCGCTCTGCCTAAGCCTTAGCATTTTCACTGCATGTTGTGTGGCCTGCATTAGGTGCAGTGTCACTGCATGCCCAGGCATGCTTGGACACAAGATAGAAAACTTTTCAGCTTACATTGTGGGCAACATTTTAATAGACTTCAGTTATGAATTGAAATAACAAATATAGGCAATTTCAAAAGATGGTACGTGATAGGGAAATTTCATGGTGATCTTCATAATCAGCAGCCCAAAATCCATAAGATACACCCAAAAGTATTCAGGAAGCAAAATCTTTGTTGTCCAGTGTTATTTATTTGAATAGCTACCTCTATGTATTTTTCTTCTATATCTCCTCCCTGCCCTACTCCCACAAGGCCTGCATACCTTCTATATATCCCTTTCCAGAACTTCATGGACCTTGTGCTCAGCTTAGCTTGCCCCAAATGCTGACTCTTCCCAGCTTTGCGCCCTTCCCATGTTTGCCCACAGCCTTAGTCCTCAACATTCTCCTGTCACCCACCAAGTCCTCATAATCCCTGTCACATTCAGATTTTAAATGTTGATATGTATTGACATTTGGCTGTGTGCATATGTATCTATCTTTATATGTGGACATTTACAAGGACGTTATTTTTTTAACCAATAGGTCACAACAAAAATATTGAAAGAAGAAATGCGTTTCCTCTACATTGCCTCATCATGCCTTCCACATATCTCCTTCAAAAGTGGTCTGGGTGCTTAATCCATGCATTATTTCTTTGCATCTTGTATAAGTATAGGGACAAGAATGAGTTTAAATTCTGGATTTCATGATTCTGGCACTTAGCATATTGTTCGGCTCTTTGTCCTCTTCTGCATCACCCACGCTACAGTGTGTACACACTATGCTATGATGTTCTGAACATTTCGTCTAGTGTTATTAGTTTCAGGAACTTCTATGCTGGAAGCTGCTTACATTTTCCATTCACCCAGTTACATACTTTTATTTGTTGTTTTCATCACAAACTGGAATAGCACATGAAGACTCCTAAGCTTTTGATGGATTTGTCTGACAGAGTTCCCAGCCCAGAGTAACCATTCATTTCAGCCCTAACATTATTATGATTGTTCAGATGGTGCCATAAACGTGCATAGCACTTTACAGACAAAAGACAATGCCCCTGAGTTGAGGAACTTGCAAGGATAGATGGAGGGAGGGTAGAGGGATGAGAGAACACACCTTATGGTTGTTTTAGGGTAGTGATGCATGCTCCTTGAAGATTTTGTTATTATTTTAAATACATTCACTTTGAGGGAAGATTAGGGTAAGAAGTATGCTTGCAGGAGAGACATGATGGAGGAGAGCGTTGAAGGATTCTAGGTAGAGTCAAGAAGAGGGTTGCAGACATGGGGATTGCCTTAAAGAAGATCTAGAGAGAGGGAAAAGAGGAAGTGGCCAGGCAAGCTGCTGAGAAGGAATGAAGGGTGGTGAGGGAGGTAGTGGGGAAAAAAAAGTCAAGAGCATAGAGGTAGAAGAGAGCGGATTTGTGCAGGACCTTGAAAGTGAGAACAAAGAGTTGAATTTGATACAGAGCATGAGTGGAAACCAGTGAAGGTATCTGAAGGGGGCTTGGACATGGTTACAGTGGTTGGGGGGTTAGAAAAGTTTCACAGCTGCATTCTGGTCGGAATGTAGGGGAGTGAGAAAAGAGTTGGAGGCTAGAAAAGGGGAGTTTACAGTAATCAAGGAAGGAGGAACCCCAGGTCTGCACAAGAGTTTGGAATGGATGGACGTTGCAATGGGAAAGAACAACAGGATTTAGGGATAATACCAGTTGAGGAAGAAGAATGGATAAAAACTAGCACTAAAGTTGCAGCCTGAGGGGCAAGTAAGGAGGGTGGAGTTGCCAACAGTGAGGAAGGAAGAGGGAAGAGCCTTCTGTGGCAGTGGTTTCCCAACTTTTTACCCCATGGGATAGGCAACCTAGTGACAGAGGATGTGGAGAAAGCTGAGGTATTCAATGCCTTTTTTACCTCTGTCTTCACAGTCAAGGTCAGCTCCCAGACTACTGCGCTGGGCAGCACAGAATGGGGAGGAGATGAACATCCCTCAGTGCTGAAAGAACAGGTTCAAGACTATTTAGAAAGATTGGACATACACATGTCCATGGGGCCAGATGCAATGCATCCAAGAGTGCTGACGGAGTTGGCTGATGTGATTTCAGAGACATTGGATATTATCTTTGAAAACTCATGGCAATTGGGGAAGATCCTTTATGATTAAAAAAAAAGCAAATATAGTGCCCATCTTCAAGAAAGGGAAGAAAGAGGATCCGGGGAACTACAGACCCGTCAGCCTCACCTCAATCCCTGGAAAAATCATGGAGCAGGTCCTCAAGGAATCCATTTTAAGGCATTTGGAAGAGAGGAAGGTGATCAGGGACAGTCAACATGGATTCACCAAGGGCAAATCATGCCTGACCAACCTGATTGCGTTCTATGAAGAGATGACTGGCTCTGTGGACGTGGAGAAAGCAGTGGATGTGATATATCTTGACTTTAGCAATGTATCAGCAAGTTAAAGAAGTATGGGTTGGTTAAATGGACTATAAGATGGATAGAGAGCTGGCTAGATCATCGGGCTCAACAGGTAGTGAGTGATCAATGGTTCGATGTCTGGCTGGCAGCTGGTAACAAGTGGAGTGCCCCAGGGTTCGGTCCTGGGTACAGTTTTGTTCAACATCTTCATTAATGATCTGGAGGATGGCGTAGATTGCAAACAGCAAGTCTGCAGAGGACACTAAGCTAGGGGGAGTGGTAGATACCCTGGAAGCTAGGGATAGGATACAGAATGACCTAGACAAATTAGAGGATTGGGCCAAAAGAAATCTGACGAGGTTCAACAAGGACAAGTGCAGAGTCCTGCACTTAGGATGGAAGAATCCCATGCACAGCTACAGACAGGGGACCGATGAGCTAGGCAGCAGTTCTGCAGAAAAGGCCCTGGGGGTTACAGTGGATAAGAAGCTGGATATGAGTCAGCAGTGTGCCCTGGTTGCCAAGAAGGCTAATAGCAGATTGGGCTGCATTAGTCGGGAAGTGATTATTCCCCTCTATTCAGCATTGGTGAGGCTGCATTTGGAGTATTGTGTCCAGTTTTGGGCCCCCCACTACAAAAAGGATGTGGACAAGTTGGAGAGAGTTCAGTGGAGGGCAACAAAAATGATTAGGGGGCTGGAGCACAAGACTTATGAGGATAGGCTGAGGGAACTAGGCTTGTTTAGTCTGCAGAAGAGAGGAATGGGGGAAGGGGTATTTGATAGCAGCCTTTAACTACATGAAAGGGGGTTCCAGGGTGGATGGAGATAGGCTGTTCTCAATGGTAGTAGATGACAGAACAAGGAGAAATGGTCTCAAGTTGCGGTGGGGAAGGTCTAGGTTGGACATTAGGACAAACTTTTTCACATGGAGGGTGGTGAAGCACTGGAATGGGTTACCTAGGGAGGTGGTGGAATCTCCATCTTTAGAGGTTTTTAAACTGTGGCTTGACAAAGCCCTGGCTGGGATGATTTAGCTGAGGTTAGTCCTGCTTTGATTAGGGGATTGGACTAGCGGACCTCCTGAGGTCCCTTCCAACCCTAATATTGTATGATTCTGTGCCCCCCCTTACATTCCCCACTGGGGCTGGAGTGGGGCCACGGTCTGGGCTGTGGCTGGGAGCAGGGCCATGGTTGGGGGAGCTGTGGTTGAGGACCGAGGCTGGGAGCAGGCCATGGTGGTCAAGGCTGGAGGCCAGAGGATGTGATACGGGCTGGGTGTGGAGACCAGGGCCAGGGGCCACACCTGGACCTGGGGCCCAGGGCTGGGCCAGGGGCTGCAGCTGGGAGGTGGGGCTGGAGCAGAACTCAGGGCAGAGCAGGGCTGGGTGGTACTCCCTCCCTGCCCCCCATGTGGGCTGGCTCAAGCGTGATGCATCTCCTGGACGTTCCTCTGCATTCCCTTAGGGGGAATGCCCTGCATTTTGGGGATCTCTGTTCTATGGAGTTGTCATGATGTTGATATGTAATATTTCATATAATAAAAATGTTAGCAAATATGTTTGGAATAACTTGGAAACTTCCATTTAAAAATATCCTATCTTTCAATCATCCCCTATATGCCTGGCTTCAGTTTGGTGGGAGTTTATACTGGAACATCTTTGTTAAACTCACAGTCAGTCAACAGCCTAACCATGGGTTATAATAAATGGGTGTCTTCACAGACCCTCATAGTAGCACAGGTGGGAAGCCAGAATGGTGATCTGTAGAGAAGTTAATTCTCACAGAAGCAGTGTTCATACTGCAAGAGGATAATATGCTGTATCACTCTGTCTTGTATTGTTTTCATACAACGAAGTAACATTTTTGAGCACAGCAAGTGTGGACATACAGATGTGCATGAAATTCAGAACTTTATCACTTCCTAGAAATCAGCATGGGTTAGACTTCATTTATAGGAGAGCTTCTGTTCTTTTTCTGTCTTTTATTTCAGAGAGCTAATCTATTATCTGAGTTACATCCAGTCACAGTAGGCTTCCGTTCTGACTAAAATATAAATACATGTGGCTGAAGAATCTGTAGCACACCTTTCAATAACCAGGATGTCGTCATGCTTATAAAATAAAGACAAGAATAACTCTCTCCAGTACCACCATTGGGCATTAATAATGAATAGCACTTACATAACACCTTACAGCAGCATGCAGAGACATTAGTACTTCACAACACTCCTGCAGAGCAGAAATATCATCTCATTTTATAGATGGAGAAAATGAGAGAGAAAGTTAAGTGACTTGCTGAAGGACACACAGCAGTCAGTTGCAGAGCCAGGATTCTTTCTTGATCATCACATTGCTTCTTGGATGGGCTGTTTTAGGGAAATGGGAGGATACTGAAATATTGTCCATTTAAGAATGGCTTTCCCTTTTACCCAAGATTTAGGAAAGGAGTCATGTTCTTCACTTGCTCTGAATTAATGAAGGGAACAAGCAAAGATACATAGTTTAACGTATTGAAGATGATGTTCCCAGAGATGAAACACTGTAGGCTTGAAATCTGTGAGGTTCTGAGCACTCTGGCCTCAATCCATTGATGTCAATGGGACTGCCCCTGTGCATTTAGACATAGGTGTAAGAGCCTTGCTGGATGGGATCCGAGTGCTCAGCATGTTGAAGGACTGAGCCCTAAATGTTCTAGAAGAAAATGAATATTTGGGAGAAAGGTAGAGAAGGATGTTTGAAACATTTTGTCTAAAAGATGGAATCCTCTGGAAGACTGAAAAAATTATGTACTAGACTTTCCATCTCCAGTAATCAGTATAGCTTCCATTTCATGTCTGATCCTTTTGGCTACAAATATGTTGAATCTTTGGCCATGTGATAGGGTGCTTAGAGGACTGGTGGCATACCTGACTTCTGGCCCCTGGCCTCTCTGTCAGAGTGGTACAGGTAGGGTGCCTGCTCCTGACCCTAAACTGGGAATCTTCTGTTTTCCACCTGCATCTGGGTGTCAGCCCTTAAAAGACCTTGGTAGGGGGATCCAGGCCTTCCTTTTCTACTAGGCCCCAACCCAGGACCCTGTAGGAAGCAACACCAGCTGCGTCATCCCTGCAGAGTGTGTCCTTTCAATTTTGGGCATGGTCCTTACAGTCAATCACTTAATGAAAAGCATCCAAAGGAACAAGGCTCTGCAAGACCTGCTGGTTTTCAAAGGAGGTGCTGGCTGGAAAAGTCACTGCCGGGGCCTTACTCACTTTGTGGTCTGCTCTCAGAATCAGTCTTCTGTGTGGCTTCCTGGAGAAGGATTTCTCTCTCCTGCAGCCTGTCCACCATTTGGGGCTTCTGAGCAACTTTTAACCTGCTCCCCCAGTCAGACCATGCTTGGCAGGCCCGAGGGAAAGGGCAACATGGCCCCAGTATTGCTTTTTAACCCCTTTGGGCCCAGTGTGGGGTTTGTATACCACATCACAGGCTACTAGTACACTTTTAAAACGAAACGTATTTAAACAGAGTTGATAACTTGATATAATCACATTAAAATTATTCTTTCTTGTCTGTGTGGGTAGAAAGAACTGCATTATAATCATGTAAGGGAACCATATTTGAATCATATAGATATGGAGGCTAACATGGTTCTCTAAGATGGTTCTATTATTTTGCCATCTACACATGTAAGAATAAATCATGTTATAATATGGGTTAGCCATCACCACATATAAACATGGTGTTTATTCATTCCTGTCTTGAGGAAATCATATGAAAACTCAAATTTCCAAACACGAGTGGAATGTTTCCTCTGTGAGTTGGCATCTGGTATGGTTCTGAAGGCCTCCTTCAGACAAGGGTATATTCATTCCATGCTGAAATCCTACATGGAAAACTTTTTAAGTGCTGTCTCAGTGTTTTCTGTAAATAAGATCTTTCATGAATTTTAGATTGAAGAAACCAAAAAATCCTAGAAACCAAGGAAATATGAGTTATGGTAGCTATAAAAAATGATCACTAATGATTTTATATTTTATGGAGTCCTGTAAATCAACTCTATGTAGGTATTTACAGGTCTCCATTACTATGGTATCTGAATGAGTACATTTCACTGTACAGCCATATAAAAATAAGATCTTTGCTCTGAAAAGTTTACATTCCAGTTGAGACAGACAAATATGAAATACAGGCAAACATTTCAGAAGATGTTAAACAGGTTGTGAGTGATTATTCTGAGTTCAAGTTATATTTTTATCAATTTGGATAATATATTTCTCAGATGTGTCATAATGGAGTATACATGTTAAATGGTCTTTGCATTCAAATGATAACATGCAACTACTTTTACTAGTATTTGATGTTATTTAAAACCACAAAATAATAATTTTATGTTACAATAATTTTACAAGCAATTAGTGCAAAACTCTGTTAACAGAAGAGTAGAATGAAAATTCCAGTTTGTTTCAATATATAATAGAGGGAAATTCCAGTTTGCCATTCTCATTAGAAAGACGAGAGAGAGAGAGAGTGTGTGTGTGTGTGTTGTGAAATCCTTACCACCAAGGATCCTAGTTTTGTCTAATAAAAAACCCCAAAATTCTTTGATAAAAAATCATGAGAATCCATGTTTTTTCACAATTAAAATGAAACTCTGAACGTTAGTTTCCCTAGCCACAATGTATATAGCTATCAGTTGAACACAATGTTTTATTGATGTACAATAAAACCCAATTTATCCAAGCCTCCATTATCTGGCTTTCCATGTTAACCGAACCATCAGCCGCCTGGGGCTGACAGTGGTGGGACTCATCCCCCTCCCCCATCTTCAAAATAAGGGATAGAAAATGCTCTCAGCTAATTCTCCTGATTATTCCAATTTTTGATTATCTGACATTGCCCTGGTCCCAATTAGATTGAATAAATGCGGTTCCACTGTAAATTTAAAGCGCATTAAAAAATCAACCACATTGAATAAGTGACACTGGTACTTTCAGTAACATTTAGTTAATGTTTTTATTTTTTCACAAAATGTAAAAACTAAAGATTCTCTGTAAAAATGCAAATCCCTTGTTTTTCTATGGGAAAGAGATTTCTAGGATCCCTGCTTACCACAAAAATGAAAATACTGTTGGAGCTGCAAGTATATACTGTCTTCCATGAAAGGATCTCAAAATACTTTAACAATCTTTAATAAATTTAACATTACTTCCAGAGGTTATATATATTGATATATTGTGTAGAAAATTGTTAATTGGAGTCACCCTCTGATGAAAAATGAATAATCTGCTTTCTCTTTGTTTTGCTGCAGGATACCGAGGGTTGTTTGACCACACTTTAAACAATATAAGCTCAAGGATAACACAAAGGAGACTACAAGGGACTTGTCCACCCATCAGTCGTGGAAATTTTGGAAAACCTTTCTTGGGTGCAAACAGTTCTAGTTCCCCTTTTTTAAACCCCCGGAATGGCTTTCACACTATCCATTCAGAGAATAGCCCTGTAAAGCCAAGGATTGTTACAGTGGTGAAACCAGGTGGACATGCACTCAGGAAGATAACATTGCTTCTGAACAAGCGATCTGTCCAGACTTTTGAACAGCTGATGGCTGATATATCAGAAGCTCTGGGATTTCCACGTTGGAAAAATGATCGTGTGAGAAAACTTTACAACTTGAAAGGCAGAGAAATAAGAAGTGTTTCTGATTTCTTCAGAGAAGGTGATGCATTCATTGCTATGGGAAGGGAGCAGTTGACTTTGAAGAACCTTGAAGTAGTAATACAAGAACTTTATCCCAACAGCCCCTATGCTCTTGATATAATTCAACAAAACTGGGAACAGTCCCAAAAACTTAAGAGCAGGCTGTGTGATAAAGCTATGGACAGTGGCTTTGATGAGACGGAGATTGCCAAGAACTGCAACGATGCCATATCTCCCCAACTAGTAGCCAGGCATGAAGGAAAAACTCAAACTAAGACCAGACAAGAGGAAAAGGTGAGGGCAAAAAAAAAATGGGGCTTAGAGAGTTGGGGCAGAGAGCAAGATGTGAAGCCATCTAGAAAAGCCAGAGAAGGAGAGAGGTATTTTAACCAAGAAAAGAGTCTTGAGAATGAAACAGAAAAGAATTCAGATGAGGTAGTGAGATGTGAGAAGTGTCAAAGAGAGAGACAGCGGAGGCAAAAACTACAAAGGGAAAGGCAGGCGGATGTCTTATTTGAGAGCAGAGACCTGAAGGTGGGAATATGTCAGAGATATAACTTAGAAAGGAATGTAAAAATGAGAAATTGCAGGAAAGCTTCAGAAAACTCTATAGAAGATGAGGAAGTTGAATGGAAGGATACTGGTTGTAGAAGGAGCTGGAAACCCTTACAAAGGAATGTTAATGAAGAGCTGGAAAACCAAAAGAGGAGTATTGAGAAGGAAAGAGACCTGGAAAGGCATGAGAATCATGATAAACAGTTAGTAAAGATCAAGAAAAATACTGTAGAAGGTCTACAGGTGGCTAAAGAAGAAAAGAAAGAGAATAGAAGCTGTTCCAGAATTAATCAAAGTTGTTGGTTAATGAAGGATTGTCCAGGAGATCCAGAGAAACCAATAAAAACAAAAGGGGATGGCAAAGAGGTACGGAAGGCAAAACAGGAAGGTGCTGGAGGGGAAGAGAATATAATGCATGGAGAGAATGAATTGACAAGGATGAAAAAGATGGGAGAACATAAAGCCAACAAAGATGAAAACAAACCACAGGAATTTGAAAGCACAAGGCTGAGACAAAATATACATACTAGAGCTGATGTGGAGAGCTATTATGAGATAGGCAGAACCATTGGGGATGGGAACTTTGCTGTCGTGAAGGAGTGCCGGCATTGCAAAACCAATCAGAACTATGCCATGAAAATTGTTGATAAATCCAAGCTGAAGGGGAAGGAGGATATGATGGAAAATGAGATTTTGATCATTAAGAGCCTTTCTCATCCCAACATAGTGAGCTTGATTGAGGTATATGAAACTGAGGCTGAGATCTACCTAATCCTGGAGTATGTCCCAGGAGGGGACCTATTTGATGCAATCATAGAGAGTGTGAAGTTCACTGAACATGATGCTGCTCTCATGATAACTGATCTGTGTGAGGCTCTAGTTTATATTCATGGAAAGAACATAGTCCACAGAGATCTGAAACCAGAAAATCTTCTGGTAAGTACTGGAGTATAGTATGATGTATCTGTTTAGAAATTATTGGGTTGGGTTTTTGTGTGTGTGTAAGGTATATGTAATATGTAATTTTTAAAATTTTTAAACAAGTACTGTACAGAAAAGATCCAGTACTAGGGAAAAGATATATACCGCATTGTTACTATTTTCAAAGAAATACACATACAAAGGTGAAGAGAATTCAGTTTAAAGTTTCCCTAACATAACACAGATAGGCCTCCTATATAATATGAATGCCTGCAATTGAGCACCTAATTAAGTGCCCTGACTTTCAGGAATTCTGAGTATTTTCAGTTCTTCTGAAAATCAGGCCTCTTATTTAGGGACCTATTTTTAGCCACAGAAACACAAATATTTTGCCTACAGCATACACTGAATCTTACAACATTTCACAAGCCGACCAAAAATTATTAAATAATGCCCACTCAACCTGTTAATTTGAAGGTCATTTTCTCCATTGCAGCTATATCACTCAGTCTGGCACTCCAGTCTTCTGTTGCAGATTATATGGTGATTTCTAATTTAATGAGGATTATGTCTGTTACTGATAAATGCATGATGCAATCGTTTACTTCATGCACCTGGAATTTACTAGCTGATTGGCAAGTCTCCTGAAATGAAAACATAAATGTCCCAATGAAGTATGGTACTGAAGTCAGCCAAAGCATTAAGCTCCTCCCAAAGAGCAAAATTCTAACTTGGAACCCAGGGCAGAAAACGCTTACACACGTTCTTAAGTTTAAGCATGTGAGTAGTCCCATTGAAGTTGTTTGGGATTTATGATTTCGTGTAAGCAAGGGCATAAGTGTTTGCAGGATTGGGGCTCTTCGGTTATGCCTTGTGCAAGGTGGTAAAAGTGAGTTATTCTGCCTTGCTGGTCATGCATTTTGACTCTTCACTAATATTTCGAAATTCTGACCAGATGGAAAACACAGATGGCCATCTTTGCATGTCTTGAACAACTAATTTCATCTGCTAGCAAAGGGACTTTATAAAAAACAAAACCAAACCAACCTGGACTCCTTGCAAGCCAAATCCCTGAAGGAACATCTTCTTCTCATGAGTGGCTGGAGTAAATCCAGTGTGACAAAGGAGGCAGTAACCTGTGGGCAGACAGAGAATGAACAGGATAGGCAGATGGATGTGTCTGCCTTGCTGACAGTGTGGGGACTGGCTCCTGAGGTGGATTGGTCAGTGTCAAGAGGATCTCTTGGTATTTGGTCTGCATGAGAAAAGATGGAGGATGTGGTGTGGATCGAAGCAGCCAGGTGTGGGGAGAGTGTATTTCTATGCTCTGCCTTGAGCTAGGGCCTGCACACTCTATTGTTTTGGCATGAAAGGCTCAGATTCAAGCGCACTTTTTCTGAAATTAGTTTTCCTTGTGAACCACGTTTTGACCCTTCCTCCAAAACTTTACCAAAATTAAATCAATCCTAGTAAAATACGTGAGGCTAGATTCTCCGTTTCCCTGCATGTATGTAGGTGTTTATACCAGTGCAAAGATTTTCTAGCGCTTTACACCCACTTTGTGTAGTCATTTATATCACCACAAGGTGCAAAGCAATGGAGAATCTGGCCGCTAGTAAAGATTTACAGGACTAATATGTTCATATTGGCCACCCTGCCTGCATACAGATAAGGTACAATGGGATGCAAAATATTTTATGAAGAGAAATGTGCCCAATATTCAGCAGATATGTTTTCATATTAGAGCATGGCTATTTAAATCTAATGAGAAATAGCTGTTTACAAATTTGTTTTAAAGGCCTCTTACTGTTGACTGAATACCCATAATAAATACTGTTTATAGAAACACACCTCAATTGGCTGTAACTGGGTATACCGATCATATCATATTCAAGAGACTGAGTAGGCTATTAATACAAATGAGTTCAGAAACCTCTAGTATCGTTTTGTGTATTTGTAGATACTGCCATGAAAGGCTGTTTGAAATTCTCATATTTATGAAAGCCTGGAGAGGAAAAAGGAAAAATTCCTTTTAAACAAATTAACAAATCCATAATGGCCATAATGTTTTTTAATTCAGTGTTAAAAGAAATATTACCACATAGGGATATTATGGGATAGAGGAAGAAGCTGAAATTGAGTTCATGGTTATTATTTAAAAAAAAAGCATTTAATTTCTTACAGTTACAGTGACGGCTGCTTGTTTGTCTGCAGGAAATGAATTTATGCTCCACATCTCAAACTGCAACCACAACTGGCACTAATTAGCCCTCTTGTTGGCAGTCTTGGCAGAGAGAACAAAGTCTGAATGAGCATAGGGGCTGACCTGTCCTTTCATGCATAAACATCTGGAACTGTGCTATTGCTGAGCTTAGCCAGGGGATTTTGAACTTTATCAACCTATCAGGTTCTGCAGAATGTCAGATGTCATGTTGTTGGTTTGTTTTCCTTCTTCAATTGGCAACCCCCTGTTCCCTGTTTCCCCATTCTTCATGTTAACCGGGAACTGTGTTCTTTTCTTTGGTGGGTAGTTTGCCTCTAGGATCTTGCATTTGCCATTGCGGTGGATCCCTTGGCTGTGACTGATAGTCTATTTGAGCTGATGGATCTTTATTTCTAATTGTAATGCTTGGTGGAGGTGATGGTGTTTCTAGGGCACGTATGTGCTGTCCAATAAGCACCTTTAAGCAAACAATAAATTCAAGAAATAGTTTTAACTTTCTGACTTTTTAATGTGACCCATTGTAGTACTGTTTCCCTGAGTCTTCAGACAGACTGAAAGAATAGCATGGGACTAGGAGGAACTGCTCCAAGGAAACTTAAAGTGCTGTCAACTGAAGGCTAGCAACACAAATGTTAAACACAAGCTAATGTGCTCATCCCATTGTCGGATGCATTTGGCAGATAATGGGGTGTGGAATAATTCTTGGGGAGGGGAGTCCCATCAGTTTAAACAACCCTACAGTGTTTTCGTTTTCTCCTTGACCCTCAGTGCCTGTCCTCATACTGGGTTGCTTGACAGCTTCCAAGAGATGGGGGATGGGAGAATAAAACTAGGTTTTTTTCCATGTAGTGTTTCCTCCTTCTTATCAGTGACAACTTTTGCAGCAGTCATTTGCCCTCATTGTATTTCTCTTTTGCTGCTCTGTCTGCCAGCTCCTTCCACACTCAGTGCAACAGAACTGGGAGGTATAAGGTCTGTGGCTGCACTACAGAAACAAAATATGCTTGACAACAGGTGTGTGAACATAGGTGATCTGTTTCCCTCTGACCAACAAACAGGGTCAGCTGAGCTAAACTTTGATATCTAGCAAGCAAACTTTCCTACTGTGGATGTTGCGTGTGGTTGACTCTGTCCAACAAAACAAGACCCCTGTTTAATGTCAGTTGAGTAGGTGTAGGAGGAGCAGTATTTGACACTCCCATTAAATATGAGTTAGCTTCGTAGTGTAGACACAGCCAGAGAAAAGGAGCAGGAGTAGCAGTGATCAGGGTAATGGAGAGGGAAAAGAGGATCTGCTGCCATAATTGCCCTCCCTTCCATGTCAGATAGTGGCTTGATAATAGAAATCGCAGGGGTGCACATTGATGGATGCATTAGAAATCCTTAACTATAGTGGTAGCAGCACTAATCATTTTGCTTTGTTGGCAATATTTATATTCTGTTCCATGGAACGTACCTTGTATGTTTGGGAGAGACCATTTTCAGCTCAAGAGGCTGTGGATTTCTGTCATATCACTAAGATTATATACTTCGATCTCAGAAGGGAAAAGAAATTGACAAGCAATTTATTCTACCAGAATGCATAAGCATTTGTGCAGGAGAGGGCTACTTGCTTTGAGAGAGAGAGGGAGGGAAGAAAGGACTAGGATAAACGGACTGTGTGGAGCAGTAATAGCCACCCCATCTGAGTGGGCTTCTAAATTGTTTCCAGGCACAATGAATTGGCAAATCACTATGTGGTGGGGTCTCCAGGTATGCCAACAATTTACAGCACTTTCTTTGAAAGGTGTCTTTGTTACACAGCCCTAAATTGTATCAAAGGTGTTTAGTATTCCTATGTATTTCGTTGCCATGTGAAATGAAAACAAATTGGTGGTGTTCCAAAATAACAGGTGGTGCGCTATCGCCACCTCGTGTTGGAATGAGAGAGTAGAGTTGAAGATTGGTTGATAAAAAAGAAAATACAATAATGTATTCAGCATGGGTGGATCCTGATACCCACACATTCTCTGTTTAGTTTAGTGGGGCTCTGCATAGAAGCAGCAGTCTGCCTGTATGGACCTAACTGCAGGACAAAGTCCCCTAGTTTGTATATGAGGATGTGAGAATTTCACTTTTATTTATCTCTTACTATGATGATTTGCAGGATTTGAGTGGCAGTTGGGTATATTGGATATACATTTATTAAATATTTGTAAAAGGTTCTGTGTATATATATGTAGGTATAAATAGATGTCTAGATATAGGTTAACACTTACATACATGCAAGTGTACATAAAGACTTCATATATTTCAGTTGTATCTTTGTATCCTTCTTGGCTTCTTTCTTGTATTCTTAGCATGTGAGCTCTATTAGGGAACCTGGACTGAGTTTCCCTCTAGCTCTAGAAAACTGTGGTTGCTACCTTTGTATAAATAATAATGTTTTTTGAATTTTGTCAGCTGTGCTGCTAGGAAATTAGGGAAGTTGATTGATT